>CM044312.1:95862762-96587762 GCA_024291935.2 Okapia johnstoni
AATAAATACATTAAAAAAAAAAGCAGGGAATGATTTTTTTCTTCTCAATAATTCAAATAAAAAATTTTAAATGACCCTGGTCCAATAGGGGACTAAAGGCAGAGCTGGAAAAAGGCATGATTTAGTGAGAAATGTCACACTGTGAAACTCTGTCTTCTATTACAACCTGTGATAAAAGGGAGGATAAAAACTATTTTCCATCGTAATGAAGTCATAGTTCTTCAGCAATGCCCCCAAGACACTGTCTTGTGTGGTCAGTCTCCCACTGATGAAACTGTGTGGAGAGAGTGACCTGGGGGTTCAGACATGTTTGAGTTTCAATCCTAAGTGTGCTCTCTGACCTTGGATAAATCAAAGCTCTGAGATGCTCTTTTTTGTTCTTCAAATGGGAATAAAATACACAATGGGGAGTTTTCTCTGACGTAGGATTGATCTGCAGGGAATTTATACAGGTCCATTTGCTTTCTTCAGTGCCATGCTTCTAGCTATCTCCTATGTTTAGTGCTTCAACCTCTGGAAGTGTCCTTGGAGCTGCCTGTGTCCAGTTGATGAACAGATAGGGAAATTCAAGAGAGGTTCTATAGGTTGTCTGCAGTGACATCAGAAAGGAGCTGCACGACGGGTCCCTACCCTGTATTTTTACCCGTTCGTTGATTGTATTCCAAGTGATGAAGAAACCAGATGCCAATGGAATAAGATGGAGGTAGAAAATTGGAGTGAATGTAGCATGCATTCAAGAGCCTACTTAATGCCAGTGCTGTGCTAAGAGCTGGTGGACAAAGCAGCCAACTTTCCTGAGGTGCTCATGGCCTGGCAGTGGTGACACAAACATAATCCAACATCTTTAGGACAGATTAGACTAGAATAACCACAAGGGAAGTATCAAGTGCTGTGGGCCCTGAGGAAGGAGAGATGCATTTCTGCCTGGAGACAAAGTAGAGTGTGGGGGCGGTATATAGGCAGGGCAGTCTGCCAGTGCTCCATTCATTAATACAACACAGATCTGCAGAGCAACAAATCTGCTCCAGTGAACTACTGCGTCCTGCTACCACATCTGAGAACAGGAGGAGAGAGAATCTACTAATAATGTCCAGTCACGGAGTGAGGACATATATAAGATGCAGGGGAAATGACAATGCTAGGCAATAATTTCCTCTAAAATAGATGTGAACAAAAGCAAAAGCAGCATTATGTACAGTGCAGAGAACCAGGCAACCTCTGAATGGCTGGGAGGGGCTTGTTGTCATCTGTGGAAACCCATCTTGTTTGGTCACGTTTCTTTTTCCACAGCCAGATGCAAAGATGCAGCTTTACCCCTCACCTCTGCTCCTTTCTTCTATTCTGCACACAGCTCCCTCCTCCCCATACTCTTTCTTCTCTGGACTGCTGGTCTGAGGCAGCATCTACCTAGCGGCAGCAGAGGCTCTGCCTCTTTAAGGTCTGCCAGAATCCTACAGGAATGGGGTGACTTGCAGTCAGCACTAAGGTATCCAGACAAGCAGAACCTGGAGCAGGAGGGGCGGGCGGAGAGCTGGCTGAGAACAGCTGAAGGCTGCCCTCAGCCCCCTTGGTACAAGCCCGCATCTATTTATGCATCACATCCTCTGTACAGTTTTGAGTTATCTATTAATGTAATCAGAGAGTAGGTCAGTGGTGTTCAAGGTCAGTTAGTCATCAGAATCTTCAGCAGGACCTTTAAAAGATGTAGTCATCCGGGCCACACAGAGACGCACAGAAGTGGAACTCTTTGGTTGGAGATAAAGGGTGAGAATATTTTATAAAGCTGTACACAGATTACTTATAATGTGGATTTAGAGCTGATAGTCACAGAAATTAATTCAGTTTTCTATGAAAAAAGAGTTCTCGTGAAATATTATTTTTGTGAGCTACCAAAAGGGGAAGCTGAAAAACCAGCTCCTTTCACATATGGAGTGAAGCTTAAAGATTGTAAATGGCTAGGAAAATTGAAATTTCAAAATATAATGACCTTAAGTAGTTTTTTTTTTTTTTTAATATTTCCCCTCTTAAGTTTGTGCAAACTTATGGGAATAGTTGGAAAGTCTTTGCTTATGTTCTCTAGTCTGGAGGGTGGGCAGGCTATTCTGACCCAGGTGTAAAATGTCTTTAAAAAAATAATTATGAAAATAATTGTGGTGGCGCCTGGATGTTAAATGTTAGCTTTTGCCCAATAATGATAATAATGTGTGCTAAGTCACTTCAGCCATGTCCCACTCTTTGTGACCCTATGGACTGCAGCCTGCCAGGTTCCTCTCTCCGTGGGATTCTGGGCAAGAATACTGGAGTGGGTTGCCATGCCCTCCTCTAGGAGATCTTCCAGACCCAAGGATTGAACCCATATCTTATGTCTTCTTCATTTACCACTAGTGCCACTGGGAAGCCCCAATGGTAATAATAATGGCTGACATTTTAAAAGCTCTTACCGTGTCAGATGTTCTGCTAGATCTCACTAGTTCTTTGATCACCTCTAAACCTACAGCAGTCCTGTAAGGTTGTTAGGTGGCTCCCACCTGACAGGTGAAGGAACCAAGGCTTACTGTCACCTAGTTTGTAAGTGGTAAAGTCAGGATTCCAAAATGTGTATCTCTGATTCCAGAGTCAAGAATCTCAAAGTGAGAGCTTGTAAGAGAACAAAGCTGGGTGCAGAAGGCTGGCCAAACAGGAGACATGAGTGAGAATCCTTGTGTATGTAGACCAAAGATGTCTGCTACTAAGGAGACCAGAACAGGGACAAGAGGTAGATGGGATGATGGCCAAGACAAGATATGATTGTTCCTGCCCATTTACCTGTTCTAGATTAAGACTCCTCTCCCCCTCTTTTTTTAAAAAAAGTTTATTTATTTATTTATTTTGGCTTCCCTGGGTCTTCAATGCTGCATGGGCTTTTTTTCTAGTTGTGATGAGAGGGGGCTACTCTGTAGTTTCGGTGCATGGGTTTCTCATTCTGGTGGCTTCTCTTGTTGCAGAACACGGATTCTAGGTTACTCTGGCTTCAGTAGCTGAGGCTCCTGGGCTCTAGAGCACAGGCTCAGTAGTTGTGGCACCCAGGCTTAGTTGCTTCTCAGCATGTGGAATCTTCCTGGACTAGGGATCGAACCCGTGTCTCCTGCATTGGCAGGCAGATGCTTTACCACTGAGCCATCAGTGTTCTTGCCTGGAGAATCCCAGGGATGGGGGAGTCTGGTGGGCTGCCATCTATGGGGTCTCACAGAGTCAGACACGACTGAAGCGACTTAGCAGCAGCAGCAGCAGCAGCAGCAGGGAAGCCCTAGACACCTCTCCCCTTAGCAGAAACAGTTTGCCTGGAGATGAATCTCGACCTGTGCTCCAGTGAGCACACCCAGGTGTGGAGGAATTGAGCCCAACAGTACAGCATTCCATTGAGATGCCAGTGATCCACCACTTGTGGGAGGAAGCAGATGGACTTTCTAACTTTCTTTGGTCCACCAGTAGAGTTCTCAGAAATCCTCTTGGAGCTCCTGAGCTTGCTAAATGACCACCTTTCCTGCGTTAGATTTTTTTTTTTTAGCACCTCCGTATGGCTGGAAGTTTGCTAAGCACTGGATTGTGTCAGTGGTTCCAGGAGGGAAGGGGTGATAGGAGATGGCAGAGGGAAAATGTAGCTTGGGGTTAGAGGGTGTTCTGTGTGAAGGAAGGCAGAGATTGGCTCTAGGCATGTTCCATGGGGGCTGGATAGGTAGTCAAGCTATGTAATCAGCTACCTGTGTAAAGAGAATGCAGAAGAGCACCTGGCTGCAGTTGGGCACTGGAGAGATAGATAATGGTAGAGATATACTTGGCAGCTGGAAGTAGAATCCTTGACTTGGTTAGGTCAAGTTCAACTAGGTCGAATGTGACTGAAAAATTGGCTAAAATCAAGGCCATATTCATGTTTTCCTGGGGCCTTTGATACTGAGGATGGTGGAACATACATGTATCAGTCAGGGTTCTCTAGAGAAACAGAACCAATAGGAGATTTGTGTATTGTAAAGAGATTTATCTTAAAGTATTGGCTCATGCAATTATGTGGGAGAATGACAAGTCTAAAATTGATGGGGTAGGCTAATATGCTAGAAACTCAGGTAAGATTTCTATCTTGAATCTTGAGGCAGAAGTCTCCAGAAATCTGTTTTTGCTTATAAGGCCTTCAACTAATTGGACAAGGCCCACCTATTAATATACTGCCAGAAGTAATGTGCTTTACTTAGTCAACTGATTGTAGAAATTAATTACACCTACAAAACTGCTTCACATCAACCTCTAGACTGTTTTATCAAATGAGTGGGTGTTATGGTTTAGCCAGTTTGACAAATAAAATTTAACTACCACAGCACCCTTGGGCTGCCTGCTGGTAGGAGTCATGGGGTATTGTTGAGAAGAGACTCTATGGCTGTGGTGTCATGGTAGCCCTATAAAGTGGATTTGTAGCCATACATGGACAGCAGTGGTCTTTTCAGGGTGGCAGGGACTAGTGGCCTGCTTTGCTTGCCAGCTGTATAAACTTTTCCTCAAGAAGCCCTCTAGGCCCTTCCCATCTCAGAACTCCCCCAGATGCCAGTGGGGCTGCCAAGGAGCAACATCATTCTTCTGCTGCCTGAACTAGGCCTATTGCTGCCAAGTTTTCAGATTGGAGGATTTCCTGGGCTGGGAAGTTTCCTAGATGGGATTTCTGCTAGGCCTATTTGAATGCTGGGAATATAATAAAGGGTGAAATCAAACTACCCAAAGGCCATCAACTGGCCTAAATCAGTGCTGAACTTTAGAATCATTTGGGGAGCTTTGTCTAGGGCAGGATATCGATGGTTTAAAAATTCACCCCTCACCACCCCCCCGCCATTGATTCTAATATACAGCCAGAATTGAGAATCCTAGCTCTCTTAGATTGGTTATCATAGAAGCAGACCTCAGACCAAGCATTTACCATTTATTTATAAAGGATGTGTCCCAAAGAGAAACCAAGAAGGCAGTGGGGAGGCAGGACAGGGAAGGAAAAGGAGCCAGGCAAAGATGCTATTTCAAGGCAAGTATCAGTCTCCTCCTGATCCCACAGGAAGTTCTGGAACATAAATTATACCCACAGAGTTTGTCCACCAGTGAGGAAAATGATCAGGATTCCCCTACTTCTTCTTCAGTCAATTGTTATCTTCAGGGTTTCCAGGAAGAAATATAACCCCCACCCCCACCCCGCCCAGCTATTTCCTATTCTCTGCACAGGCGAGGTGGCTCTGGTGCCTAAATCAAGCCTATGGAGAAGGTCACAGGTACCTGCTGTTAGCAGCAAGACCCTCAGAAATTGGGGGATTAGAATACAGACCTTGCTAGAAGAGATACCAAGGGGATTTTAATGAGAGCACTAAGAGTTTCCAGACACTAAAAGAGTAGTTATTATTACTATTTCTGGGTCTGCCTTAGTTGCTAGGGGTCTGCATGAGGCAGTCAGGGGAGCCTATTATAAAGTTTCTGCTTCAAGGACTCAAAGACAGCATTGATCATTGTTTATACTTAGCAAATGTCCAGACCCATGAAGCGTCTGCAATTTTCCCCCTACTTGCAAATGAACAAGTTCGCCAGACAATTTCATGGATGCTGGCAGAAGATATGATGCCTCTGGATCAGAGACAAAGGATTTAATTATGGTACTAGCAGTAGCCGACTATCAGCATTTTCTTGCAGTGGTTTCCTAACCCCAAATTTCCACAGGATAGTGAAGAGGGCTAGGTGACAGCTACACACGCGTAGAGTAAGTTGTGTTACAGAGAGGAGCCACAAACTTAGAGAATCTGAGTCTTTTATAGTGGGAAGGAAGTTAGCAAGCAAAATTTCCCTTTGCTCTAGAGGAACGATCTTTCTTTCCCAAGACTGTTCACTATACAAGTGTTTTTCAAAAGATAGATAATGCAAAGGCAGTCAGTGACTCTGTTCGCAAGACCTGCAGAAAGTGAGAGACATTGAGGTAACCGTCTCCAACAACAGTAGGCACAAGGGCAGGGGGATGTTTGGTGTCTGCTTTCTTCCTTCCTGGTTCTGACACATATTTTTGGAGAAAATCCTTTCTCTGATACACATGTGGTTTTTGTTTGTTTGTTTTACTTCTGATGGCCTTGATAACTTTAGCAACTCTCAAAAGCTCTTTATTTACTTTATCCTTATTTACCTTTGTGGTTATTCCAAATATTATCACTTTACAATACTATGACAGGAAACTTACTTGACCTCTTGACCTGGGTTCCATATCTGAGAACTAAGTAAGGTGGTCTAAATAGGCCCTAAGGATCTTTCCAGACACAGGGGAAGACTTAAACATATATGAGATATTTGGAAGCATGGTAATTTTAGCAACAGGGAAAGAAAAGAAGACATTAATATCTACAACAAATTAATATCTACAACAAATTATTAACAAATTAATTATCTACAACATTAATATCTACAAATTAAGAACAACTTAATTTCATTTAAAGTCATAATGTTCTACAATGGACCTGTTATTTGTGTCATAGAGGAAAAATTAGACTCAGAGCTCTAAGTTACTTGTTCAAGGTCATGGAGCTACCAACAGTGTTGCCAGGATTTGAAGCTAAATCCATTTAAACCCAGAGTCTACTTCTAGTCACTACTTCCTTATTCTAGAGCCACACATCCTGGAATGCAAAGTCAAGTGGACCTTAGGAAGCCTCACTATGAACAAAGCTAGTGGAGGTGATGGAATTCCAGTTGAGCTATTTCAAATCCTGAAAGATGATGCTGTGAAAGTGCTGCACTCAATATGCCAGCAAATTTGGAAAGCTCTTCAGTGGCCACAGGACTGGAAAAGGTCAGTTTTCATTCCAATCCCAAAGAAAGGCAATGCCAAAGAATGCTCAAACTACTGCACAATTGCACTCATCTCACACGCTAGCAAAGTACTGCTCAAAATTCTCCAAGCCAGGCTTCAACAGTATGTGAACCATGAAATTCCAGATGTTCAAGCTGGATTTAGAAAAGGCAGAGGAACAAGAGATCAAATTGCCAACATCCACTGGATCATCAAAAAAGCAAGAGAGTTCCAGAAAACCATCTATTTCTGCTTTATTGACTATGCCAAAGCCTTTGACTGTGTGGATCATAGCAAACTGGAAAATTCTTCAAGAGATGGAATACCAGACCACCTGACCTACCTCCTGAGAAATCTGTATGCAGGTCAGGAAGTAACAGTTAGAACTGGGCATGGAACAGCAGTCTGGTTCCAAATAGGGAAAGGAGTATGTCAAGGCTGTATATTGTCACCCTGCTTATTTAATTTATATGCAGAGTACATCATGCGAAATGCCAGGCTGGATGAAGTACAAACTGGAATCAAGATTGCCGGGAGAAATATCAAAACCTCAGATATGCAGATGACACCACGCTTATGGCAGAAAGTGAAGAAGAACTAAAGAGCCTCTTGATGAACATGAAAGAGGAGAGTGAAAATGTTGGCTTGAAACTCAACATTCAGAAAACTAAGATCATGGCATCCAGCTCCATCACTTCATGGTAAATAGATGGGGAAGCAATGGAAACAGTGACAGACTATTTTTCTGGCTCCAAAATCACTGCAGATGGTGACTGCAGCCATGAAATTAAAAGACGCTTGCTCCTTGGAAGAAAAGCTATGACCAACCTAGACAGCATATTAAAAAGCAGAGACATTACCTTGCCAACAAAAGTCCATCTAGTCAAAGCTATGGTTTTTCCAGTGGTCATGTATGGATGTGAGAGTTGGACTATAAAGAAAGCTGAGCGCCAAAGAATTGATGCTTTTGAACTGTGGTGTTGGAGAAGACTCTTGAGTGTCCCTTGGACAGCAAGGAGATCCAACCAGTCCATCCTAAAGGAAATCATTGGAAGGACTGATGCTGAAGCTGAAACTCCAATACATTGGCCACCTGATTCGAAGAACTGACTCATTGGAAAAGACCCTGCCTGATGCTGGGAAAGATTGAAGGCAGGAGGAGAAGGGGACGACAGAGGATGAGATGGTTGGATGGCATCACCGACTCAATGGACATGAGTTTGAGTAAGCTCTGGGAGTTGGTGACTGACAGGGCAGCCTGGCATGCTGCAGTCCATGGGGACACAAAGAGTCACACACGACTGAGTGACTGAACTGAATGAGAGATCCTCCAATACAAGATGGCATCCTGATGATGCTGAAGAGCTAGTGACTTGGTGAGGAGGATAACAGTTTTCATATTTACTTTTTATGACAGGACATTATGGAAGCTTAAATTGTACTATACTATAATTGAGATGCCTTTACTCCAGTTCCCTTATCGAAACCTACCAAGGGAGCCAGGCTTGTTTTAATTGAATTATTGAAAATTAAGTATAATATCTAGTCTATTTATGTAAACCCTAGACTAGTCTCCTTTCACCACCCATTGTCATCCACACTATATACACATATACTCACACTAATACAAAACCAAATTTATTTTTTAGCCCATATATACCATTGTTCTCAAAGACTACATCCTTGGAATGCCCCTGCCTTTAAAAGTTGAATAAGTGATGAAAGTTGGAAAATGACTTAAAAAAACATAAGATATGTTGACTCTCAACTTTTCAAGTATGATGTTTTTTAAACATCAGAAAATTGTAACTCCACATGATAAAAGTTAAATGATTTTGTATTCCATTGATTGAAAAATACATGAATAAAACCAATATGAGTTCAGTAAAACTTTGAAATGAGATTTTATTTTCTTCATCTCAACAGCATCTATATCCATCTGAAAAATAATCACTCATATGTGTGTGAGAAATAGCTAACTTCCAGGGAGGTTGGACCAATTGTTAAGGGCCTTGGGAATATAACAAGAAGATTTGGAATGTATTCTCCAGGCAAAATGGAGTCAAAGAGGTTTCAAAGCAAAGTGGCAGAGTTCAGTTGATTGTTTTTTTCTGAAAGATAATTTTGGGAGCAGTGCAGAGAGCCAAATGGCATATGGAAAAATTAGTAGCAGAAGGTTGGTTAGGAGATAGAATATGCCAGGAGCCACAGTGATGCACCAGGTACTCTGGCCTGGGCACAGAGGACTTGAGGACCAGCTATGTGTGGCATATGCCAGAGAGGGCATGTGCGTGCGTACATGCTAAATTGCTCAGTCGTGTCTGACTCGGTGACCTCATGGACTGTAGCTCCCCAGGCTACTCAGTCCATGGGATTTTCCAGGCAAAGATACTAGAGTGGGTCGCTGTGCCCTCCTCCAGGGAATCTTCCCCACCCAGGGATCGAACATGTGTCTCTTATGTCTCCTGCATTGGCAGGCAGATTCTTTCTTTACCACTAGCACCACCTGGGAAGCCTAGAGGGCATGGCTGAGAGTATTTCTAAACTTGGAAGCTGTATTAGAGGGTGAGTCCATGAGTGAGACTTGTTCCACATGAGGGGAACCATCCCACCTGCTCCCCCTCCCTTATCTTCTCATGTGGTTGGTACCACTTCCTGCAGAGCTTACCCTGCAAATGTCTGGGCATCCCTGCAGATGCAGCATCATCTCCACCTTCTCACTGTTCCCTGCTTCTCAACAGTTCACACTCTAGCTCTCCTTCCCACTGCTTCCAGAGATATTTGTCTTAAAGTAGAACATAATGCGTCTAATGAAGGACTGTGTTATAATTCTGCTATGAACTTGTATAGGAAGCACATGAGACCAAGAGGTACGGCCCTAACTTTTCTAAAATGACAGAAAATAAATATGGCAATATACTACTGTATCTGGAAATTATAAAATATCTTCTTGACTATTGCATCCTTTTTTTTTTTTTTTAACCCATCAAATGGGTTGAAAGCAGTGAGTACACTGAGGAATTGAGAGGCAACTGACAGAGTGGAAAATTAAGGATCAGAAGTTTACATTCTCAAACCTGCATTTCAAATTCTAAAAAAAGAGATTCTGTTAGACCCTAGATTGAAAGAGTGAGAAAAAAAATATGACTATCATTTGTGAGTTCTTGCCATGGACACTACTTGAATGTGCTCACACCTGGCCAGGTCTGCCTTCTCCGTGAGGCACAGTGCTAAGAACCCACAATGAAAATGTTTTCATTTCTTTTAAAGTCAGGAAAAAGTGAACATTGAGTTCAAAGAAAATATTTTCTGATTTTCAGTTCAGCTTCTTAACTGAGGTCTTCTGGAGAGAAGCTCTTTTTTTTTTTTTTTGGTAATTGATTTACAATGATGTGTAGGTTCAGGTGTACCAAAGAAAATATTTTAACATGTAGTATTAATAGACTTGTCTGTACACCAACACAATTGGAAAATATAAATGTCAATATTTTTATAAGGGTAAGGACTCCATGAAGGCAAAAGTGCTTTAGTTCAGTTTGTGTCTGCTAATCCCAAGCTCCTAATTTATACCTCCTGCACCCTCCCCCTTTAGTAACCATAACTTTGTGCCATTCATCTATTGATGGACACTGAAGTTGTTTCTGTATCTTGGCTATTGAAAATAGTGCCCCTGCCTTCAGTCTTTCCAAGCATCAGGGTCTTTTCAAATGAGTCAGTTCTTTGCATCAGGTGGCCAAAGTATTGGGGTTTGTCTTACGTCTGTCAGTCTGTTTCTGTTTTGTAAATAAATTCATTTGTGTAATATTTTAGATTCCACATATAAGTGATGTCATGACGTTTGTATTTCTCTGACTTACTTTACTTAGTATAATAATCCTGAAGTCTATCCATGTTTCTTCAAATGGCATTATTTCATTCTTTTTTTAAGGCTGAGTGGTATTCCACTGTATGTGTATACATGCCTATCTTTTCGAAACTCAACTCCATTTACAATTTGGTGACCCAACTGGAAGAATGGACATTTTAGGTTGTTTAATGTCTTGCTTATTGTAAATAGTGCTGCTATGATCATAGGGGTACATATATCTTTTCAAATTATAGTTTTGTCTGGATATATACCCAGGAGTAGATTGTTAGATCATATGACAGCTCTACTTTTAATTTTTTGAGGAACCTACATACTGTTTCCCATAGTGGTTGTGCCAATTTGCACTCCCACCAATACTATAGGAGAGTTTCCTTTTGTACTCACCCTCTCCAGCATTTATTATTTTTAGACTTTTTAAGATCCCCATTATGACTGGTGTAAAGTGGTATCTCATTTTGCCTTCCGTTTCTCTAATAATTAGCAATGCTGAGCATCTTTTCATGCCTGTTGGTCATCTGTATGTCTTCTTTGGAGAAATGCCTATTAAGGTCTTCTGCCAATTTTTGTATTGGGTTGTTTTTTCTTGTTGTTGTTGTTGAATTATAGGAGCTGTTTGTATATTTTGGAAATTAAGCCCTTGTCAATCACATCATTTGCAAATTATATATCTCAGTCTGTAGACTGTCTTTCTGTTTTATGATTTCCTTTGCTGTACAAAGGCTTGTAAGTTTGCTTAGGTCCCATTTGTTTGTTTTTATTTCTATTGCCTTGGGAGACTGATCTAAGAAAACATTGGTACAATTTATGTCAAAGAATGTTTTGCCTATATTTTCTTCTAGGAGTTTTATGGTGTCGTGTTTATATTTAAGTTTTTAAGCCATTTTGAGTTTATTTTTTGTATGGTCTGAGGGAGTGTTCTAACTTCATTGATTTACATGCAGCTGTCTACTTTCCCAGCACCACTTACTGAACAGACTGTCTTTTCCCCGTTGTATGTTCTTCCCTCTTTTATCAAAGATTAATTGTCTGTAGGTGTGTGTTTACTTCTGGGCTCTCTATTCTGTTCCTTTAATCTGTAGAGCATAACTTTTTTTTAACATTTATTTTATTTTATTTATTTATTTTTGGCTGTGCTGAGTCTTTATTGCTGCAGGGGCTTTTTTCTAGTTGTGGCGAGTGAGGGCTACTCTCTAGTTGTAGTGCATGGGCTTCTCATTGTGGTGGCTTCTCTTGTTGCAGAGGATAGGCTCTAGGGTGCTTGAGATTCAACAGTTGTGGCACATGGGCTCAGTAATTGCGATTCCCAGTCTTAGGGCATAAGCTCAATAGTTGTGGTGCATGGGCCCAGTTGCTCCTCAGCGTACAGGAGCCTCCTGAATCAGAGATTGAACCTGTGTCCTCTGCAGTGGCCAGTGGATTCTTTACCACTGAGCCACCAGGAAAGTTCTGAGCATAACATTTTCAGTTTCAACTCTATAAAAATGTACTCATTTTATTTGTAAAATAAATATTGATTCTTAAAAAAATATCATTATATTACATTCATAATAGCCAAATTAATCAATCAAATATCCTATACTTCATACTGCTATAATATTTTGTATTTTCTTTCCCACAGTCATAATTTTTTAATTTAAATTATGTTTATTATTTTTCTTTCCAATGTTTTGCAACCACCACACATATCTGATTCTAAAATATTTCCATCACTCCAAAGTTAGGCCCCTTACCCTTTAAGCAGTTTCTTCCCACTACTCTCCTGAGTATCTGGCCATCACTAATCTGCATTCTCTCTAAGTGAATTTATCTATTTAGAATATTTTATATAATTGGAACGATACAGTATGTGACCTTTGTCTGGCTTCTTTCACTTATGCATAGTGCTTCTGAGGTTCATTCATGTTGTAATATGTATCAGTACTTCATTTCACTTTATACCTAAATTTGCACCTATATTCTGTTGTATGTATATACCACAGTTTGTTTATTCATTCACCCATTGAAGGACATTTGATCTGTTTTCACATTTTGGCTTTTGTGAATAATGTTGCTATTAACATTCTTGTATATGTACTTCTTTGTGTACCTGTTTTCAGTTTGGGGGAGTACCTAGCTGGGTCAGACAGTAACTCTATAATTAACTTTTTGATGAACTACCAAAATGTTTTCCACTGTGGCTGAGCCATTTTACATTCCCACCAAATGTTTGAGGGTTCCAATTTTTCTAGATCCTTGCCTTAATATAAATATTGACCTTGTAAGGTTGTTGAGTGGCTTAAAGGAGATGGAAGTTTCAAAAGGGAAAGCATCCCTCCTGTTCCCTCTCATCACACACAGTGCCTGTGTCTGTCAAGGGCACACTTGGCTTTGCAGAGTTCACAGCCCCACCGTCCTTCCTCACAGAGGTACCAAGGTGAATGCTTGGCTGTGGGCTGGGATTGGACAGAGTTGGAGGAGGGGGTGACAGGACAAAGGGCTTCCTTGTGATAACATTTCTCTGTCCACATTCATCACAGCTCCCTCTCCATCTCCCTGTCCAGGCACTCTCTCTCTTGCTACTTGGTCTCCATTCAGAAAGCATTTGTTTTTCTTATAAACAATTATAGTTAATATTTTTGGAGGGGGAAATGGCAACCCACTCCAATATTCTTGTCAGGATAATCACATGGACAGAGGAATCTGGCAGGCTGCATGCAGTCCATGGGGTCTCAGTCAGACATGACTGAAGCGACTGAGCACCCATGCATGCATAGCTAATATTTTCCAAGTTTAGTATACAAAGAATGTTGTAGTAAAACATATGAAAACGGAAAGAAAAAAATGTGCAGAATTCCACCATATTGAGCAACTGCTGTCATTTTTATAGTGCTTTGCAAGTTCTTATTCCTAAATGTTCTGAACACAGATTGGTTATTCTCACTTCAATACTCATATGTGTCAGGAGAGAAAATTTGAAATTACCCATGTCTGGGCTCCTCTCTAGAACTGTGGATTCATTGTTTCGGGGTTAAGATCCCAGCATCAAAAAACAGAAAAAAAGATCCCAGCATCTACTGTTCTAGGGGCTTCCCTGGTGGCTCAGATGGTAAAGCGTCTGCTTGCAATGAGGGGACCAGAGTTTGATCCCTGGGTTGGAAAGATCCCCTGGCGAAGGAAATGGCAACCCACTCCAGTACTCTTGCCTGGAAAATCCCATGGACAGAGGAGCCTGGTAGGCTACATTCCATGGGGTCGCAAAGAGTCTGACATGACTGAGCGGCTTCACTTTCACTTTCTTTATAATATTCATCCATAGCCAAGACTGTGAACCACAAAAGAACATAAAACTTTTTTCTTTGACTTTCAATTTGCAGGTCCATTACCTAAAATTGACAAGTATTGATCACCCATGTTGGTAAAGGGTGGTGAGAGAGGAGACTGGGCTCTGGACTTGGACTTACTTGGATTAAAAATTGTATACAAAATCACCAAATATTACACCTCGGTTTCCTTACCTTCAATACAGGAACAAAGCCTATTTTGTAAGGTTATTGGGAGTTTGAATAAGACAACATTGAACTTGAAAAAATTAATAAATATCGATTTCTTTTTCTATGGTACCATGTGCCCAAATAGTGCACTTCCATTTAGTGCTCAAAATTCTAAGTCTAGAGGAAACTTAACCCTTATTTGTTGTTGTTGTTTAGTCACTAAGTTGTGTCTGACTTTTTGTGATCCCATAGACTGTAGCCTGCCAAGTTTCTCTGTCCATGGGATTTCCAGGCCAGAATACTGGAGTGGGTTGCCATTTCCTTCGCCAGGTGATCTTCCCAACCCAGGGATTGAACCCACATCTCTTGCACTGTCAGGCATTGGCAGGCAGATTCTTTACTGCTGAGCCACCAGGAAGAGCCCCAACTTTTATTTAGCCTAGCCCATTATTTCACAAACATGAAAATACCAAGAGGCCATGCTAGGTCTACTGGACACGTCATACAATTATTATATAATTGGGATGACCCTGAGGAGTCTTCTCCTAGCCTAGTATTGTCTATCCCTAGTAATGGAAAATTGATCTTCAATCAAATGGTAATAAAATGTTAAAAGGGATTGAATGGAACATACAAGTGACAATCTTCTTAATTCTGGATTTGGGGCTGGTACTGCTGGATACCATGATGAATAAAAATATTTTCTTTATCTGAAGTGGCTCCCAGAAATTCATTGCACTGGCTGCATACCAGTCATCTAGAGGAAGTCTTCAAGCTGATCCATGCCTGGACTTTACCCAGAGTTTTTAATTCAGAATTTAAACATTCTTTTGGTCTAGGGTACACAGAGGGAGCAGGGATTTGCCTGAGGATCAAAAAGAAGGCTTTAGGGAACCTGCTGAAGAGTGATTAAAAATTATCCTACCCATCATTAATTTAACAGATACATCTGGAGTAGAATGTCTTTTTCAGGTATTGTATTTGACATCATCTGGGAAAAAGAAGAGAAAAACAGTATACAGTTAAAGTATGGGGGGCAAAAGATTAGAAATCAAATAACAAGAATTTATAATTCCTCCTGAAAGAGATGTAAACAATGTAGAAGCTCCCTGTTTTATAAGAGCAGCAAGCCAGGCAAATGCCAAGTAACAAGTATGGCAGATCTTTGGGAAAAAAAAAATCCAGATTAGCCCTGGATTTTTATTAATTCTGACTTGCAACTGTGTTCTAACAGTTTGGCTCAAAGATACAGATACAGGTGTATCTATTTAGGTGATTTTTTTAGGTGGAATATATCTATCAATATTTATGGTTTAAAAAATTGAAACTGAGAATTTTAAAAAAATGTATTCTTGATTCAGTTTAGAATGACAATAAAACTTTTTATATTAACATAAATAATAATTTTATGACAGATAATTTTAATTTCCCCTCCAAAAAATAGTGATAAAAGCAGCATTGTTTATATATTTTACAAATATCTTTTGTATCTGGCTTAGAAGACAGTTGAATTCTCGTATCTACTTCTCTTTTCAATCTATTGTGACATATTGTTTGGCATAAGTATATGAAGAGAATCACGCAGATATGTAGTTGGAAAAGGGAGGAGTATTTTCGCAGCCTTTTGAGATAATTGTGGCTATTATTCTTTGATACTACACCAGACTTGACAAATACGGTTTCTAAAGGTTGGTTGTAGTGTGGAATCTGAAACTATATCAATAAATAGTTCATACTCTGTACATTCATGAGAATGTACAGAGAGAATGAGAGAGTGAGAGAATGAGTCAGATTGTGTCTTAGTATTACTAAGAAAATAGTTTTTATCTCATTGAAGACTGTATTTTGAGAGTTGCTGCCATAACCCAAAGACAATGAGAGAATGAGTCAGATTGTGTCTTAGTATTACTAAGAAAATAGTTTTTATCTCATTGAAGACTGTATTTTGAGAGTTGCTGCCATAACCCAAAGACAATGAGAGAATGAGTCAGATTGTGTCTTAGTATTACTAAGAAAATAGTTTTTATCTCATTGAAGACTCGGACACGGCTGGGCGACTTCACTTTCACTTTTCACTTTCACGCGCTGGAGAAAGAAATGGCAACCCGCTCCAGTATTCTTGCCTGGAGAATCCCAGGGACGAAGGAGCCTGGTAGGCTGCCATCTATGGGGTCGCAGAGAGTCAGACACGACTGAAGCGACTTGGCAGCAGCCATAACCCAAAGACAATGATGATTTTCCATGCACCTGGGAGGGGTGAGACACACTTCTTAAACCTTGGATTGAGGAAAACTGAAGAAAATTGAGCTAGATAAACGTCAAGAAACAAGACACCCATTGTGAAGGAATCATGTAGCAAAGTGAAGAAGCAGGAAGAATAACTAGACAGATTCAGTTTATAATCCTCCCCCCCAAACAAAGTCTTTTTGAACAGAAAACTCTTCGAGGATAGAGTTTACTCATATTATTGCCAAGGGGGCATGCAGAGGGGACTTAGGAAAGAACCTAAAGTAAAGCACCAAAAGGTCCTACCCTGAACTTACACATCCCTGCCCTGGACTACACTTTTGCCATTTTCAAGGTCTTTGTTTTACATCACCTCCCAAATTAGACCAAAATGTTGTGGCTTTCCAGGTGGCCCTAGTGGAAAAGAACCCACTTGCCAATGCAGGAGATGTAAGAGATGTGAGTTCAATCCCTAGGTTGGGAAGATACCCTAGAGAAGGAAATGGCAACCCACTCCAGTGGAGAATCCCCTGGACAGAGGAGCTTGGTGGGCTACAGTCCTGTGGGGTTGCAAAAAGTCAGGCATGAAGAAAGCTAGCATGTTGTGTAAAACAAAACACACACTCAGAATTTATAATCAGACTTTCAGTTCAGTTGAATTGCTCAGTTTTGTCTGACTCTTTGAGACCCCACAGACTGCAGCACACCAGGCTTCCTGTTCATCACCAACTCACAGAGCTTGCTCAAACTCATGTCCATCCAGTTGGTGATGCAATCCAACCATCTTATCCTTTGTCACCCCCTTCTCCTCCTGCCTTCAATCTTTCCCAGCATCAGGATCTTTTCCAATGAGTCAGTTCTTCGCATCCTGTGGCCAACGTATTGGAGTTTCAGCTTCAGCATCAGAACTTCCAATGAATATTCAGGACTAAGTTCCTTTAGGATGGACTGGTTGGATCTCCTTGCTGTCCAAGGGACTCTGAAGAGTCTTCTCCAACACCACAGTTCAAAAGCATCAATTCTTCAGCACTCAGCTTTCTTTACAGTCCAACTCTCACATCCATACATGACTACTGGAAAAACCATAGCTTTGACTAGATAGCGAAGTAATGTCTCTGCTTTTTAATATGCTGTCTAGGTTGGTCATAACTTTTCTTCCAAGGAGCAAATGTCTTTTAATTTCATGGCTGAAGTCACCATCTGCAGGGATTTTGGAGCCCAAAAAAATAAAGTCTGTCACTGTTTCCATTATTTCCCCATCTATTTGCCAAGATGTGATGGGACCAGATGCCATGATCTTAGTTTTCTGAATGTTGAGCTTTAAGCCAACTTTTTCACTCTCTTCTTTAACTTTCATTAAGAGGCTCTTTAGTTCTTCTTCACTTTCTGCCATAATGGTGGTGTCATCTTCATATCAGGTTATTGATATTTCTTCCGGCAGTCTTGATTCCAGTTTGTGCTTCATCCAGCCCGGCATTTCTCATGATGTACTCTGCATATAAGTTAAATAAGCAGGGTGACAATATACAGCCTTGATGTACTCCTTTCCCAATTTTCAACCAGTCCGTTGTTCCATGTCTGGTTCTAACTGTTGCTTCTTGACCTGCATATAGATTTCTCAGGAGGCAGGTAAGGTAGTCTGGTATTTCCATCTCTAAGAATTTTCCATAGTTTGTTGTTATCCACACAGTCAAAGGCTTTGGTATAGTCAATAAAGCAGAAGTAGATGTTTTTCTGGAATTCTCTTGCTTTTTCGATGATCCAGCGGATATTGACCATTTGATCTCTGGTTCCTCTGCCTTTTGTAAATCCAGCTTGAACATCTGTAAGTTCTCGGTTCACATACTGTTGAAGCCTCGCTTGGAGAATTTTGAGCACTACTTTGCTAGAGCGGGGCTTCCCTGATAGCTCAGTTGGTAAAGAATCTGCCTGTAATGCAGGAGACCCCAGTTTGATTCCTGGGTTGGGAAGATCTGCTGGAGAAGGGATAGGCTACCCACTCCAGTATTTTTGGTCTTCCCTAAGCTGAAACTCCAATACTTTGGCCACCTCATACGAAGAGTTGACTCATTGGAAAAGACCCTAATGCTGGGTAGAATTGGGGGCGGGAGGAGAAGGGGACGACAGAGGATGAGATGGTTGGATGGCATCACCGACTCGATGGACATGGGTTTGGGTAGACTCCGGGAGTTGGTGACGGACAGAGAGGCCTGGCGTGCTGCAGTTCATGGGGTCGCAAAGAGTCGGACACGACTGAGTGACTGAGCTGAGCTGAGCTTGTGGCTCAGCTAGTAAAGAATATGCCCACAGTGCGGGATATCTGGATTTGATCTCTAGGTTGGGAAGATCCCCTGGAGAAGGGAAAGGCTACCCACTCCAATATTCTGGCATCGAGAATTCCATGGACTGGGGTCACAAAGAGTCAGACATAGCTGAGTCACTTTCACTTTCACTTTGCTAGCGTGTGAGATGAGTGCAATCGTGTGGTAGTTTGAACATTCTTGGCATTGCCTTTGTTTGGGATTGGAATGAAACTGACCTTTCCCAGTCCTGTGGCCACTGCTGAGTTTTCTAGATTTGTTGGTATATTGAGTGCAGCACTTTCACAGCATCATCTTTTAGGATTTGAATTAGCTCAACTGGAATTCCATCACCTCCACTAGCTTTGTTCATAGTGATGCTTCCTAAGGCCCACTTGACTTCACATTCCAGGATGTCTGGCTCTAGGTGAGTGATCACACCATCATGGTTATCAGGGTCATTAAGATCTTTTTTGTACAGTTCTTCTGTGTATTCTTGCCACCTCTTTTTAATATCTTCTGCTTCTCTTTGGTCCACACCATTTCTGTCCTTTATTGTGCCCATCTTTGCATAAAGTGTTCCCTTGGTATCTCTAATTTTCTTGACGAGATATCTAGTCTTTCCCATTCTATTGTTTTCCTCTATTTCTTTGCATTGATCACGGAGGAATGCTTTCTTATCTCTCCTTGCTATTCTTTGGAACCCTGCACTCAGATGGGTATATCTTTCCTTTTCTCCTTTGCCTTTTGCTTCTCTTCTTTTTGCTGCATCTCAAAACTGCACCACAGAAAAGGAGGGAATACACAGCAGGCAAAAGCTGAAGATGACCCAGAAATTCTGAAAGTGTTAGTTGCTCAGTTGTCTGCACTCTTTGCAACCCCATGGACTGTAGCCTGTGAGGCACCTCTGTCCATGGGATTCTCCAGCCAAGAACAGTGGAGTGGGTAGTAATTCCCTTTTCCAGGGGATCTTCTCAACCTAGGGGTCAAACCCAGATCTCCCGCATTGCAGGCAGATTCTTAACCATCTGAGCCACCAGGGAAGCCCCAAAGATTACCCTAATGAATGGTTTTGGTAGAAAATTCTAATTTCTGAAAAATCTTGACCTGGGTTTTAATGAAAGTTATCCTTAGGTCACATTCTACTATGTGTACCAGGAGGCATAAAATCATGTATTCACTCTTTTCTATTAGCTTGATAAAGTTCAAGTTCTCTGTCTCTTAGGTGCTCTGACAACCACCTTGCATGAAAAATCCACTCAAAAGCAGCAATATATTTCAGAGATAGGACATGGTGGCCCTTGGGGAAAACATTGATCGACCAGAAACTAAAACCAGTGTCTGGTCACAAGCCTGTTTAGAGATCAGCCTCATGTGCCATCCCTAAGGGTACAGTCAAGAGGACTCACTAGATTCACAGTTCTACCAAAATTGTTGTTCAGTTCCCAGTGAATTCCTCATCTTCTAGTACAACGATAAACTTTTTATTTTAGTCTTCCTTACTCCTGAAATTGATGCTATTGGCCTGTCGCATGACTATTGAAATAGTTTTCTCCATTGCATCTAGTTCACTACTCTCCATGGATCTCCTCTGGCCTCTTGCTTGATCATTCTTCTCCTTACTCCTAAAATGTTGGCATTTCTAAGGCCTGCCCTTTAATTCTCACCTCTTTTGTCCTTCCAGGATGATTAATTCTGTTCTCAAAGCACTCTTAGGACTTTTAAAATGTACCATTTTTTGAGCAATTATGTGTTTAGAACTGTTTTTATTTCTTCATATTTTTTAATCTCACTTAAATCTTATAACAACCTTGAAAGGCTCTTAATAGTACTCCTGTTTTACTAAAAAATGTTGCATTCCTTGTTCAAATCACAGCTTGAAAGATCTGGGATTTGATCTTAGATACAACTACAAACTATTGTTTTAAACTTACCATACACCACCCAATATAATACCAACTCCAGTTTTGGTCTTAAACCTGAGACCAAGGCTTTTCACCTTTGGGGCGCTACATAGACATCAGTAAAAATTGTTTTAAATAGAGATGATCTTTGTCCTTTTTCACTGTTACTGAATAAAAAATCTTGGAAGATGGTTTTGATGCATGCTGTTAATACAATGATGAACTTGATTCTTATGTTCAACTTTCTATTGGGTCATCACCTAGATGCCTACCAGAAACTTTGACTTTGACATGGACAAAACTGAACCTACATTCTCTCAAATCTCCCCTTCTTGTATTTCAGATATTGTTAACATGTCACCATTCACACAAAGATAGACATTTGGGAGTCATCCTGGAATCTTTCTGCTCCTTCATTTTCCTTATCCTTTTGGCTCCAAATCCTATGGAATTTAGCTGGGAGATGTCTGTATTGCTACTTCCATTACCTGTCACCTCTTAACTAGTCTCGTTGCTTTTAGTCTCTCCACACTACAGTTCTTACTGCCTTCTTAATTTTTCTAAGAAGTGTCTTTTACCATGTTAATCATTCTTTTATTGTCTTATACAAAGGGAAGTGAGTTTTAAATTCCAGTCAAAATATCTCAAAGCAAAACCATGGCAATTTAATGGTGTATTGGGTTTTTTCAAATTTTATCTTCTGCTATTTGACCTTTGAACTGTATTTAGGATGTAGGCAGATGCTGGTGGTACTTTTAGGAAATCATGAGAGAAGACTGAAGATGAAAGGGTTAAACATGAGGATTTCTGTTTTTCCCACTCTGAATTGTAATGCTTGTAAGTGAAAGTCGCTCAGTTGTGTCCAACTCTTTGTGACCCCATGGACTATACAGTCCATGGAATTCTCCAGGCCAGAATACTGGAGTGGGTAGCCTTTCCCTTCTCCAGGGGATCTTCCCAACCCAGGGATCAAACCCAGGTCTCAGGTCTCCTGCATTGTAGGCACATTCTTTACCAGCTGAGCCACAAGGGAAGGCCAAGAATACTGGAGTGGGTAGCCTATCCCTTCTCCAGCAGATATTCCCGACCCAGGAATTAAACTGGGGTCTCCTGTGTTGCAGGCAGATTCTTTACCAATTGAGCTATCAGGGAAGCCCCAATGCTTGTAAAGAGAATTCCTATAAGTAGTTGTATTGAAATGAAGAGAAACAAGGAATCAGAAATCTAGGCTAAGTGCTTAATCGCTCAATTGTGTCTGACTCTTTGGAACCCATGGACTATAGCCTGCCAGGCTCCTTTGTCCCATGGAATTTCCCAGGCAAGAATACTGGAGTGGGTTGTCGTTTCCTTCACCAGGGGCTCTTCCTAACCCAGGGATATAATGCACATCTCCTGCATCTCATGCATTGGCAGGCGGGTTCTTTACCACTGCACCACCTGGGACACCCAAGTGTCAACCTTTTTATTGATACGATTTAAATAGTAAGCTCTGCCTTGAAGGTATCAACATTTGGATGTGTTTATGAATTAGTTGGTAATCCAGTTGTGTTTTTCAACTTGTGGGGCACAGATCTGGGGAGTTTGGCAATTTTATAGCAAGGAATTAATGACTATGGATGCCGCTGTTTCATTGGCTACAAGTAATGTAATTGATACATCTATAAAATGTTTTTCAAGTGAATATAATGGGGAATGAAATATACACTTAAAGTGTGACTAAAGTCATAGTAGGTTGTTTCATTATAAATTTTGCTGTTGATGGATAGCCAGTTACAACTACTCTCATGTGAATTGTTTAAAATTTAAGTTAGGAAGGGTTCCACATGCTTGAAAGGGTTAACAAGCATTGATTTAGTTGATACACAGCTCAAAAATTTACAGTTTTTAAAATATTTCAAGTGGAAATGCTGAAATGAAGATGGATATAGTATTCTGAAATTTCTGGAAAGATCTAAGTTTACAATATAAATTTGGGAATCAGCATGCAAATATTTTGAAGTCACGATACTAGATTAGATTACTGAGTGAATAATGACTGTAGGTTAAGAAAATAATAATAAGAGTGTCCAAGGACTAAACTGTAGGGCTCTCTGGTATTAAGGAATCAAGATGATAATAAAGAAGCAGCAAAGGAGAGAGAGCGCCTAGTAAAAAGAGAGGAAAATGAAGAGAATATGAATCCTGAAAGCTAAGCATTTAAAGGACAATGATTGACTATCAAATGTTGCTAAAAGTTCAACTAAGGTGAGGATTAAGAAATGACCGTTGGACTTTATAATGTGAGGGTACTGGTGACTCCAACAGTAGTAATTTTTGTGGAATGTGGGAGAAAAGTCCTTTTGGAGTGAACGTAGAAGAAAATTGGAGATGGGGAATTTCACTCATTGGAAGAATTTTGCTGTGAGGTTGACAAGAGAGATGGAGCAGTAGACAGGGGAAGAAATAGAATTACAGAGTCAAGAATTTGTTGTTGTTTTTAAGATGAGAGAAATAATAGCGTGATCACACACTGAGGGAAAAGTTCCTGGAGAGAATCATTTCAGCTGTGTTAATGCTACTAATTAGCCCCTTCCTGGTTTTAAGCTGGATTACATATTCTTATAATTATATATCTATTTTTAGTAATTAAGCTTTAGACTCCTAGGAATGCTGAATGCTATTTCAGTGAACTGCCTCTACCCTTTCTTCAAAGCACTGTTTGTTCAGGTCAACAGCAACGTCCTCATTAAGAGAGCTACTGGTTAATTTTCTGCTCCATAACTCCTTAAAGCCATGATTTTGATCCATCCTCCTACTTGTTGCAACTCTTCTGTCAGCTTTCAGGCCAGCACTCTCTCCTGACTCTTCTTTCCCTTACCTCTACACCTTCTCAGTCCGTTTTGCCTGCTCCTACCCTGCCTGCCTCTTCAGGCATCTCCAAGGCCTTGCCTTTGATCATTGTCTCTCATGTACTCCCTCCCACAATTATCACTTCCAATCCTTTGGTTTCAGTTTTTACCTCTATACGTGGTTCAATAACCTATGTAATAATAATGGCATCTAACATTTACTGAGAATTTACTATTATGTGTCAGGCACTTTGCTAATTTCTTTATCTGCCTTGTCTGCCTTCCAGCCACACTAAAAGCTCCTCTGAGTATTACTATCCTCATTTTCAAATCAGGAAGTTTTTGCTCAATAAGGCTCTGAATCTTGCCCCAATCCCAGGGAGTTAGCAAATGGCAGAGTTTTGATTGAACTCGCTGTCTGTCGTGACTCTAAAGCTGTTGTAGTTACTATGCTTTATTGTCATCTAAAAGTCTGACTCAGATCTCCCTAGTTTTAAACTGACATATCCATCCAACTGCTCCAGTATTCTTGCCTGGAGAATCCCATGGACATGGACAGAGGAGCCTGGCGGGCTCCAGTCCACTGGGTCACAAAGAGTTGGACACAACTAAAGTAACTTAGCACGCATGCAGGCATTTCTATCTTAATAGGCATTAACCTAAACATATCCCAACCCCTTCCCTACTCTGCAGATGCCCCTGTTCTAATATTTCCTCTTCTGATATTCCTTATTTCCTATTATGGTTTCTCCTTCAATCCAGTCCCTAAGTTGAGATTGTTCTGGACTTTCCCTCTCCTTTTCCCTCATGCCCGCTGTCTCCACATCCATCAGGTTCTGCATCCCAGCGCCGCTGACATTCTCCTCTGCTTTCTCATTGACTTCCTGCTGGTAGGAAGCTATTCCCCATTGCAGTTGGTTCTCCCCACAGTTGTTGAGGTTAGCTCTTGAAAAAGTCAATCTGGTAATTTTATTGGACTTATGAACCTCTCATGACCCTTGTCACCTCCATTGTCCTTTCCATTCTATTTACAACATCACTCTATGCTTGTCCTTGCCACTCTCGCCTATCAGAGGCGTCAAGAACACACGTGATGAATTATTAATATATGATATATGTGGATGCTCTTACATGCTGAAGAACACAAAATGAGTTTCAAAGTCTTCACTGAATTTTAAGTGGCTTATCACATATTTTTCCACCAACAGGAGGCTGATATACAACTACTGTTATATGTATAAACTGCTCAATATTTTGACATTAAAAAAGATATTCTTGTTTAGAACTACATGCCAACAAGATTATTCTCATGTGAAACTCTTGTTTTAATTAATATTCTCAGCTAGAGCTGTTCTCTGGCTGTGGATCCTGCATATAGGGGATATTAATTTTACATAATAGAATTGGATAAAATGTGAGTGACAGAGTGGGGATGGTAAGTGGGAATGGAGAAGGATGAGGACACCTATACCAGAGTCTTTTTGAAACAGGAATAGAAGGAACTATATCTACATCCTTAATAGCTGAACTAAAACAATTTTAAAAGTGCCTCTGCTCCTTTGTTAGCTTCCAATAAAAAATGCAAGTGAAGACCGGAAAAGAGATTATGCTTGATAATATGCTATATTTTAACACAGCGCAACTTGGATTTCACTTGTACCCTGAGATAAAAAGGATAAACTTCTTATATAGATCAATCTCCCTGACAAGAGGTCACATGGGGTTGTGGACAAGGGATTCTGGGTTCAGATCCCTTTGAGTTCAAATCCTGATAACTATGTGATCCCAAGTCCTGTCTTATCTCTGACTCTCAATTATCTTTAAATAAGGGGAAATCTTATTTGACAGGTAAATGTAAGGGTTTCTTAGATGAGAAATTAACACTTACTGATCTGAACTCCTAACACTGGAATGCTGTAAATAGCTCATGTCTGTTTAATTTTAACAGAATTGTAAGACTAGAAGAAACACCAAAGTTTGTTTATTTCAGCCTCATTATTTTACAGATGTGGAAACCCAAGAAGATCAAGAGCCATAAACTATTTGTATACTTGTGAATAGACTTCAATATTCTAGTTTCCTACCCTAGCATCGTTAACATGCTTTGATGGGACTGTTAGGAGCTCACAGCTAGCTAGGAGACTCAGACCTCTACTCAGTTACCAACATTATAAGCTGGAACATCAGCTGTAAGTCAAGTGCGAGCCATAGGAAGAAAGGATTCATTTTCCTGAGGACCACAAGGAAAGCTTCATCCAGTCCATTATAGAGAGTAGAGAACATTCTATTCTTCTCACTTACTCCACTGCAACTCACCATTACTAAATTCAACAGGTATTTACTTTAAGGTGTTATTAACATCAATGAAGTTTTTTATTATCATGTACTTTTTCTTAGTCAATAAATTCCCAAGGACAGCTACTATCATGTAATTGTCTAACAACTATATAGTTTTTAAATTCTAGAAAATGGATCTACCTACAAAAAAATTGAGAAAAAAACAATTTATTAGACATTTAAAGAAATTTAAAGACTTTATTTTAATTAATGCTCTCAAGGCTTAACAAATACAGTCTTGTGTTGCCAGTTACATTTTGGGGATGGGGAACAGGCCTACAGGTTTTACTTGACAGAGGAGGTTTTTATTCTGGTTCTTTAGGGACTGAAGGTCAAATAATTTTAAATCCTCCCTGGCACCTTTTAGCATGAGATTTCAGTATTCGATAATGAGATAAGATCATTATCTCAGAATGAGATAAAGATCATTATCTCAGAATGAGATAAAAATCATTATCTCAGAATGAGATAAGACATGGGAAAACAGGCCAACATAATTTAGTTTTCATTTGCATTGGATAATTGAGAGAATATGAATCATTTTCCACGATAGTTTGTTGTTGATGTGTAGTTGCTAAGTCACGTCCAACTCTTTGTGATCCTATGGACTGTAACCCACCAGGCTTCTCTGTCCGTGGGATTTCTCAGAATATTGGAGTGGATTGCCATTTTTTTCTTCAGAAGATCTTCCCCACCCAGGGATAGAACCCACGTCCCTTGCATTGGCAGGTGGATTCTTTACGGCTGAGCCACCTGGGAAGCTTCTACTGTAGTTGAATCCACCACAAACTCAGTGTTAAAACTAAAGATCGCTGTGTGGGGTCAGGTTGTGATAGGAAGCAGATGGTACACTCCAGTTAGGACTGATCAGAGAAGTGTGGACAGGGTTTAGGAAAGCAGGATGGCTCAGCACCTCAAGGCTAGGCCTGGAAGAGGTGAGGAGGAAGCAGTGCCTGGAATCTGCAGATAAGGAGGAAAAGAGGGTTAGCAGACAGGATCTGCAAGAGAGGAGCTTTGTGGTGGGTGAGCCAGGAAAAAAGATGTCCTTCTCCTTCCTACCCTCTGCAGCAACTTGAAGTGGAACCATTTAGCCACTCCCAGTGAAAGAGGAGGGCAGGGAAGCCAGGGCATAAGCTTGAAAGTGGCTCTGAAGGGACAAGCAAAAGACATCCAGTACAGTACCACCAACCACACCAGGTAACATATTGAATGATATCTGTCTTCTGCTACCTAGATGAGGTGAAAAGGGAAATGGGATTTATACTATTATGATTCAATTCTTTATGATTTAATTCAAACAGTGTGTGTTTGGCTAAATCCCTCAATTTCTCTTATTTTTACATTTTAAAATGTGGGTAGAAAACCTACTTTCCAAATTGTCCTCAGGTTTGAGATATTACTAATATATAGAAGGTGTGTGTGTGCTCAGTTACTCAGAAATGTCTGACTCTTTGTAACCACATGGACTGTAGCCCACCAGGCTGCGCTGTCCATGGGATTTTCCAGACAAGAATACTGGAGTGGGTTGCCTTTTCCTACTCCAAGGGATCTTCCCGACCCAGGGATTAAACCTGAGTCTCCTGTCTCCTGCGTTGGCAGGAGGATTCTTGACCACTGAGCCACCTGGGAAGCCTGTAGTATACGGAATAGGATGTAGCAAAGTCTATGTGATGCTGAAAAGTTTAGGGAAATAAAGTACCTTAGAACTTAGTCCTCTATCATCTTTGCCATCAATTAGTGTCCACTACATGCTCTGTTTTTCATTTCAGTTCAGTTCAGTTGCTCAGTCGTGTCTGACTCTTCATGACCCCATGAATCGCAGCACGCCAGGACTCCCTGTCCATCACCAACTCCCAGAGTCTACCCAAACCCATGTTGATTGAATCGGTGATGCCATCCAGCCATCTCATCCTCTGTCGTCCCCTTCTCTTCCTGCCCCCAATCCTTCCCAGCATTAGTCATTTTCAATGAGTCAATTCTTCGCATCAGGTGGCCAAAGTATTGGAGTTTCAGCTTCAATATCAGTCCTTCCAATGAACACCCAGGACTGATCTCCTTTAGGATGGACTGGTTGGATCTCCTTGCAGTCCAAGGGACTCTCAAGAGTCTTTTCCAACACCACAGTTCAAAAGCATCAATTCTTCAGCGCTCAGCTTTCTTCACCGTCCAACTCTCACATCCATACATGACTACTGGAAAAACCATAGCCTTGACTAGACAGACCTTTGTCTGCAGAGTAATGTCTCTGCTTTTCAATATGCTATCTAGGTTGGTCATAACCTTCCTTCCAAGGAGTAAGCGTCTTTTAATTTCATGGCTGCAATCACCATCAGCAGTGATTTATGGAGCCCAAAAAAATAAAGTCTGACACTGTTTCCACTGTTTCCCCATCTATTTCCCATGAAGTGATGGGACCAGATGCCATAATCTTAGTTTTCTGAATGTTGAGCTTTAAGCCAACTTTTTCATTCTCCTCTTTCACTTTCATCAAGAGGCTCTTTAGTTCTTCTTCACTTTCTGCCATAAGGGTGGTGTCATCTGCATATTTGAGGTTATTGATATTTCTCCTGGCAGTCTTGATTCCAGCTTGTGCTTCCTCCAGCCTAACGTTTCTCATGATGTACTCTGCATATAAGTTAAATAAGCAGGGTGACGATATACAGCCTTGACGTACTCCTTTTCCTATTTGGAACCAGTCTGTTGTTCCATGTCCAGTTCTAACTGTTGCTTCCTGACCTGCATACAGGTTTCTCAAGAGACAGGTCAGATGGTCTGGTATTCCCATCTCTTGAAGAATTTTCCACAGTTTATTGTGATCCACACAGTCAAAGGCTTTGGCATAGTCAATAAAGCAGAATTAGATGTTTTTCTGAAACTCTCTTGCTTTTTTGATGATCCAGCGGTTATTGGCAATTTGATCTCTGGTTCCTCTGCCTTTTCTAAAACCAGTTTGAACATCTGGAAGTTCACGGTTCATGTATTGTTGAAGCCTGGCTTGCAGAATTTTGAGCATTACTTTACTAGCATGTGAGATGAGTGCAATTGTGCGGTAGTTTGAGCATTCTTTGGCATTGCCTTTCTTTGGGATTGGAACGAAAACTGACCTTTTCCAGTCCTGTGGCCACTGCTGAGTTTTCCAAATTTGCTGGCATATTGAGTACAGCACTTTGACAGCATCATCTTTCAGGATTTGAAATAGCTCAACTGGAATTCCATCACCTCCACTAGTTTTGTTCGTAGTGATTCTTCCTAAGGCCCACTTGACTTCACATCCCAGGATGTCTGGCTCTAGGTGAGTGATCACACCATCGTGATTATCTGGGTCATGAAGGTCTTTTTTGTACAGTTCTTCTGTGTATTCTTGCCACCTCTTCTTAATATCTTCTGCTTCTGTTAGGTCCATACCATTTCTGTCCTTTATCGAGCCCATCTTTGCTCTGTTCTTAGGGAATTTATATCCTTGGCAATTATTGAACTAGTTGGGAATGTATTACATGAGGATATCAAACCTGTATCCTTGACAAGCATTGACTATAGTCTGATCTCAGTATGTCTCTGCACATGTAATTTTACTATTTCTTAATTTATTTTGGTGCTGATGTGACCAATAAAATACAAATTTATTATAGAGTGTTATGAAGTCATGGGGCCTTGTTTATTTTTATCATAGCATGTTTTCTCTATCAAAGAGACACTAAAATGCACTATCTTCTTGTGGGGGCAGGTCAAGAAAACCTTTTTAAACAAAATTCTTTAAGGAATCTTTGTATTTAAAAGGTTTAGGGGCCACTCATCTATTTTGGTTTTACGTATCAACATGACTTGAATCTTACACAGAAATATTAGGCCTTAAATGTATTTTCCTGAGGGCGTGTCTTTCCCGGTTCTGCATAATAAATTTGAGGGCAGTACTGGTAGACGTTCAACAATGCCTTTAAAATGGTGAGTCTCCGTGCAGATAATAAATAGGAAAAAGTCTAATTTTAGGATAATTCTCCAATATAGAAATGGGATGAAATCTAGAAAATATATTTTGTCCTGAACAGAAATCATTCATGTTTAGCAAAAATAAGAGAGGCTATATTAGCCCTTTTCTCTTCTGTCAGCATTTCCAGTATAACCCGGATCTTCTTGTCATTCTGTTCCACAGGCAGATGTGATGAAAAGAAAAAGGCCTGTGGATCCAGACAAACATGGTTTCACATCCTGGATCCACAACTATTAGGTGTGTAAATTCGGATAATATTCTTCTAACTGGGTCTAATGTAAAAATAGCCAGATTGCAATGCTATGGGGTTTTTTGATGAGATAGTTGATAATGTGGGGATGAAAAAAATTGATTTCCCTCCTTGGGTGTTATGACTTTTCAGAAGTCTCATCACTTTAGTACTTAAAAATTTCAGGATTTGGAAGGACCCCTAGTAGTCTCTCACTTGCTTATTTTAAAGATGGAAATGTAAAGAGGTTATAGAACGTATCTAATGATCACATTACTATATAAGTCATAAAATTCAGACTGGAATGGAACTCAGTCCTTTTCCAGAAAGCGTAACGTGTCAACGACCAAATGTAATGAGTAATTGAATCGAATTGAGTACATGTATCCACTGAGCTGGTCCTGGGGCTCAAAAGGTGAAGAAGTCGACACAGCCAATAAGGTGACAATCTGGTTGAGCACCAATACAACCACATAAGACGTCTGTTGATCCATCACATGACAAATACACTGAGCCATATGCTCAGAGGAAGGAGAAATGTAACTCTGTCTGAGGTAGAAGAACCTAATGAAATCTAACTTGCATTTAATAAAAGGTGGAGACCCTTCCAGCCATCTGCCTCAGTATTTATTAATTTAGCAAATATATGCGTATCCACAGCTATGTATCAGATGCTCTCTTATAGTAAGGAAGAAATAAAGTGCTAAAGATTTGGCAATTAAGGACATGAGGAAGATACGCTGCAGAAGGCATAGTGCAATCAATTACTGATAATTTCTCTAAGAACAAACCAGGTACGAAAGTTTAATGAATTGTCAGAACAGCAGGTAAGGCCAGCCTACGTGTCAGTGGGGTACCTGGCCAGACCTCTGAGGTTATCCTTCAGCAGAGGCACTGACACTTTAAGACGCTGGAAACAGAGCCATTCCTCCGCCTTCCTCGCTTCGCATCCTGTCCTGGCCAGGCTACAGCGCCTTCACGCCCCGCGGGCCACGCCCCTGCGCGTTGGTTGGTCTTTCCAGGAGTGATGAAACTTCCCGCAAGCATTACAGGAGCCGGGAGGGTATAAAGGGAGGGGTGAGGGAAAGCCCCCACCTTGCAAGCCGCCGCTGGGCCCTTCCGGCCCACCCACCCAACTGGATCCCAGGTAGGCCCGGCAGCTGCCGGTCGCGGCGCCCTTGCAGCGTGCCGCGGGTCCGCCCCGGGAGAGGTAGGAAGATGCGCGACAGCCTGGCCCTACCGCAGGGTGGGCAGACGCGGATCCCGGCACCCCTGGCTGCTGCAGCTCCAGCCAAGCCCCCCCGGGGAGGCGGGGCCGATTGTTGCGCACCTGGGAGCCAGCTGGGTGGGAAGACCTCCGCTGTGGTCCGGAAGAGAGGGTCGCGTGGCCCCCAGAGCCGCGGCCCTGCCGCTCTGGAGAGACGGCGGCGGCGGTTTAAATCGGCTCCTGTAAATTTCATTGTTTTATTATTATTATTATTATATTGCGTCGAAGCCTGCGGAAATTTTTGCATTTCGAGGGTCCTGCCCTGAATGGGCTGGAGGGCGCACGTGGTCCGGGTGCAGCTGGGAGTCGCGGGGCCACGCGTTCCCTAGGCTCTGATACTGGAGAGAGAGTCTCCTGGGCTGTCTCAAGGCCTCGGATACCCTTACCTCCGGCTTCCCACCCGGTTTTTCTGAGCTACCCCTCCCCCCATCTCTTGTTGCAAGACTGAACAAGTGACTTGCTGAGCAAATCCTGCCCGAAGAGATCGGTTTAGGATGACAGGCGGCTTGGTCAGGGAAAAGGCAAAAAAAAAAAAAAAAAAAAAAAACTGGCATGGCTTTTCTCAATGGTTATCTGTTTTATAGGAACGGCTTCAAATTAATGTTATTATTTTGAGTGAAGGAAGACTCCCTCTCCCCCACTCCCAGCCTATGGCCTACATTATTTCTTCATCGTCTATAGCCCGTGGTGCTTGACAAATAATTTAAAAGCACCAGTAACTCAGCTTTTTCATTGATTGATCGCATTATTGTAAGATTCACTAGAGGTAACTTAGTAGGTCTTGAACCTGTGCAGGAGTTAGTTGCTGAGATCTTGTACTTCACCATAGCACTAGACTTTAAGTATTGGTTTAAGTAATTAAATGTGCTGAAACAACACTACAATTCGGTAACAATTAGCCACATGTGACTATTGAAAACGGGAAATACTGGCTAATCCGGATTGAGATGTAATAGAGAAAAGCAATGTAAAATATCTTGTCAGTATTTTTGTACTGATTTTATATGTTGCAGTAATACTGTTTTCAGTACATTGTGTTAAAATCTATTTAAAATTTCATTGTTTTCTCTTTTAACGGGGCAACTAGTTTATTCAACATTACATATGTGGCTCACATTTCCATTGGACAGCACTGCTTTAGACTTTTATGAGGAAATATGGAAAATTACTGGGAACAGGTAACAGCAGTGGGAAAAAGCCTTGCCAAGTAGGATGTTTGCAAGTAAGACTGATTCCAATAAAAATAATTGGTGATAGTTTTAATTTGCTTTTCCTACTGAAGAAATGTGTGCTTTGCAATCATTTGTCATCCCTCTTTTCCCTCCAATTGAGTACTTAAGTGTATTGCTATAGCACGATTAATGGGATTCACTAAATAGCATTAGGAAGACTTAGGGAAATGATTCACTAATAACCTCATGTGATTTTCAAAGCACTTTCAGAGCCTGTTTTTCATTGGTATAGAGTCAGAGGTAGATGGCTTATTGATAGTCAACTCGCTTAAATCGCTCTGAATTTTCCCAGTAAATCTCAAAATAAATCCAAGCATACCTAGTTAGTTGTGCTTTGCAGGTACTGCTTTTTTTTTTCTTCAAATTGAAGGTGTATGGCAAGTCTGCATAGGCACCATGTTTCCCAACAGCATTTGCTCTTCTTGTCTGTCACATTTTGGTAACTTCAAATTTTATTACTGAAATCTGTCATAAATGATCTTTGAAGTTTCTACTGCAAAAAGCTTGCTACTTGCTGAAGATTTGGATAATGGTTAACATTTTTTTTAGCAATATTTTTTAATTATAGTATGTACATTGCTAGACATCATGCTATTGCACATTTAATAAATAGTGTAAATAAAACTTTTATATGCACTGGGAAACCAAAAAATTCATGTGACTTGCTTTATTACTAGAACCAAACTGATAATGTCTCAAAGGTGTTCCTGTATCTGATTATGGGTATTTGGCCAAATGCCTGGAAGGGTCCATGTAGAACAAGTGATACTTCATTTCCGAGTTGTTTTAATACAGTTTTCCATTAATTTGGTCTGGTCTCATGAAAAGGCCTAACAAGGCTGTGGTTCTTTAGGCCTGCAAAGATGAACCACACTGTTTTTCAGAGATACTGCTCTGTTTGTCCCACCTACTTTGGTACATTTAAATACGAATGAAATGTCTTCAGAAGATTGTTCCAAGTGATTAATGTAACTTGAATATTTATATACTTTTTGATGCCATTTATCTAGGCATTTGCTACAAACTTGCATTTAAAAAATACCAAAATGGTTTCCAAGACTTCTAGATTTTTACCTAAGTAAAGTAACTGTTTGGAGTTGACAGCATCCAAATAAAATGTCTCTTTATTTCACAGTTGAGAACTGAATTTGAATAGAAAAGTAATTAACATTTGTATTCGCATAGGAAGTACTTACTTGCTTCTTGGCCTACAAAGACAAGCCACATTGTTTTTCAGAGATACTGCTGTTTCTCCAGGCTACTTTGCTTTCTCTCTGACCATGGTGGCTTTGAGACAGAAGTGTTTTAAGAACATTTTCGTCCTTTAGAACATTTTGATGGTGAATATTTTGTATCTCTGTCAACTTAAAAAAAATTTTTTTGTCATTAAGCTAGGATATCAGGTAATATGCTTTCTCTTCTCTTTTTACAATTTCTTTGATAATATTTGAATAAATCACTTGGCAGTAAGCTAGAAGTAGTGAAATATTTATAACACCTAGGTATGTTAATACTACACTTAGGCAGTATGTACGATCATCTTTTCTACCCATTAAATGTCTGTTACGACCAACCTAGACAGCATATTAAAAAGCAGAGACATTACTCTGCCAATAAAAGTCCGTCTAGTCAAAGCTATGGTTTTTCCAGTAGTCATGTATGGATGTGAGAGTTGGACTATAAAGAAAGCTGAGTCCCGAATAATTGATGCTTTTGATCTGTGGTGTTGGAGAAGACTCTTGAGAGTCCCTTGGACTGCAAGGAGATCCAACCAGTCCATCCTAAAGGAAATCAGTCCTGAATATTTATTGGAAGACTGATGCTGAAGCTGAAACTCCAATACTTTGGCCACCTGATGCGAAGAACTGACTCATATGAAAAGACCCTGATGCTGGGAAAGATCGAAGGTGGGAGGAGAAGGGGATGACAGAGGATGAGATGGTTGGATGGTATCACTGACTCAATGGACATGAGTTTGAGTAAGCTCTGGGAGTTGGTAATGGACAGGGAAGCCTGGCATACTGCAGTCCATGGGGTCACAAAGAGTCAGACACGACTGAGCAACTAAACTGAATTGAACAGGTAAAGAGATGCATTTAGGGGACTTGCCTGGCAGTCCCTGGCAGTTAAGACTCTCAGATTGACTGCACAAGGTGTGTTTGATCTCTGGTTTTAGTTGTTGTTTAGTTGTTCAGTCCTGTCCAACTCTTGGTGACCCCATGGACTGCAGCACACCAGGCTTCCTGGTCCTTCAGTGTCTCCTGGAGTTTGCTCAGACTCATGTCCATTGAGTTGATGATGCCATCCAACCATCTCATCCTCTGTTGCCCTCTTCTGTTGTCAGCATCAGGGTCTTTTCCAGTGAGTTGGCTCTTTGCATCAGATGGCCGAAGTATTAGAGCTTCAGCTTCAGCATCATTCCTTCCAATGAATATTCAGGACTGATTTCCTTTAGGATTGAGTGGTTTGATCTCCTTGCAGTCCAAGGGACTCTCAGGAGTCTTCTCCAGCACCACAATTCAAAAGCATCAATTCTTCATCATTCAGCCTTCCTTATGGTCCAACTCTCACTTTTGTATATGCTGCTGCTGCTGCTAAGTCGCTTCAGTCGTGTCCAACTCTGTGGGACCCCATGGACAGCAGCCCACCAGGCTCCTCCATCCACAGGGTTCTCCAGGCAAGAATACTGGAGTGGGTTGCCATTACTAGAAAAACCATAGCTTTGATTATATGGACATTTGTCAGCAAACTGATGTTTCTGCTTTTTAATATGCTTTCTAGGTTTGTCAGCTATTCTTCAAAGGAACAAGCGTCTCTTAATTCCATGGCTGCAGTCTGCAGTGAGGGAACCAAGATCCTGAATGCCCATGGCGCAGCCAAAAAAACTGAATAAAAAATAAAGAGAGATGCATTTATTCTCAAGACCTAAGAGGCGATCATAGTATGCTGGAGCATCTCTTGGACTTTTCAGAGCTTTTGGGATTCTGGGATGAAGAGAGTAGACTAGAATCTCTGGGTGGGCTGAAGCCAGTCTGCATGTGTATCCGTGTCTTGGGTGTAAACCTAGGATAGAAAACAGAATGTGGCCTGAACACTGCTAGCTCTAGCTGACCAAATCATAATGTCAGAGGGAAGCAGGGTTTGACTAAGGGCTAAACTGCTGTATATTAATAGTCGGCTGGATGTAAAGGTCATTCATCTTTTCTGAATACTTGTAAGTAAATTAAATCGTTCTCTTACCCTCTGTGCCTGCCAACCTCCTGGTAAGTTGCTGTGGATAAAGTAACATATTTCACTGTTTGAAGTGGCTTATGCAAGTTTTGGGAATCGAGATTGAATGCAGACTTGGGTTGGATATTGACTATTTAATTGGTCTGCTTTTATCTCCACAGAGAGCCCAGAGCTCCATTGCACCATGTGTGGCATTTGGGCGCTCTTTGGCAGCGATGACTGCCTTTCTGTTCAGTGTCTGAGTGCTATGAAGATTGCACACAGGGGTCCGGATGCATTCCGTTTTGAAAATGTCAATGGATACACCAATTGCTGCTTTGGATTTCACCGGTTGGCGGTAGTTGACCAGCTGTTTGGAATGCAGCCAATTCGACTGAAGAAATATCCTTACTTGTGGCTCTGTTACAACGGTGAAATCTACAACCACAAGAAGGTAAACAGAATAAAACCAGAAGCTATCTGGATGTGATTAAGCCTCAGAGCTAGTTGGTTATAATAATTTTATTTTGTTTAATGTTTTTTACTTTTCAACCACTTCCCATGTTCATTTTCATTTGCTCCAATTATATATAGATAGAGCACAGATGCACAAAGAGGTAGAATGACTTGGTTACCAAAAAATAAATAAAATCAGGATTCCATTTCAGGTTTTTAACTCTAAGAATCTTTTTTTTCTTATTATTAATTTGAATATTAATTATAACCTGTGTTAGGCACCAGGGCTACAGTAATAAATATGAGAGGTAGGTCTGCATACTACTTGAGTTTATTCTATTAAGGAACAGACATAAAAATCATTGTGCATATACTTGTGTTCATGTGCGCTCAGTCATGTCCAACTTTTTGCAACCCCATGGACTGTAGCCTGCCAGGTTCCTCTATCCGTGGAATTTTCCAGGCAGGAATACTGGAGCAGGTTGCCATTTCCTTCTCCAGGAAATTGTCCTGACCCAGGGACTAAACCCAAATCTCACATCTCCTGCATTGGTTGGCGGGTTCTTTACCAGCTGAGCCACCAGAAAAGCCCCATACATATACTAAACTTTATGAAAAAATGAATTGGGAGTTGATGGGTATGGGAGATCCAGTTTTAGTACAGGTTTGTCAGAGAAGGCCTCTTGAGGAACTGTCATTTAAAGTCAGACCTAATGGACAAGGATGAACTAGCAGGGCTGGGAAGAGCATTTTGTGCAGAGGGAACAGCGTGTGTAGAGCCCTGGGATGTTCATAAGTGAACAAGGGGCAGGTGGGCCAGGTGGGCTTGGGGGGGTCGAGCAGGACCAGAGCCAGCAGGACTTGGTAAGACAGTAGGATGTAATTCTAAGAGCAATGAGATTTGAAGATTTTAAGGCAGGGATAGAGTGTAATAGCTTGTGGGTGATCCTGCTGTCGACTAAAAAAATATGCACAACCTAAAAGTTGAGAGTTAGGTTTTATTCTGTGGAAATGTTAGGACAGTATCTCTGGTGACCCCTAGAGAGCCAGTCCTGAGGAGGTGAGGGAGGAGCCAGGCTATATAAAAGCTTGCAGCAAGGGGCAGGTAATCTGAATATTAAAAGATTACTGTTAAGAGAACAAAATCTCTCACATGAAGAGATTTAGGGATCTTCTTTGTATGGGAAGATGCAAGCGACCAGGCTTGCTGAAATCATTTCTTTGGTATGCATGTAGCTATCTGGGGCCAATCCTGCTTTCTTTATTGTTCACATACTAATTCCCTGTTTACCATTAGAGATGGCAAAAGTGGCCAATGGCCCACACACATCCTCCCAGCTCCTCTGCACTTACTGGAGAGGAAGTAGATGATGGCTCCCCAGTAGCTGACTTTGTTTCACCTGGGCTCGGAAATTTGCATGTGGAAAAGGCTTGTTTACTGTAGAGCATAAAACAGAAAGCATTTCATTTCAGACTGCCCTTAAAATGCTGTTGCATAATTGTCTTAATCAGAGCCAAGGGACGGACAGGTAGCCAGATACAGTGGAGTGCAAGAAGGAAGCACTAAAATTGGAACAGCTTTTAATCTGGTGAAAGCGTACTCTGAAAATTCTGACCCGAGGAAGCCACATTTGCTAAGAGCATTGCAGTATGGAATTATCTGGGGTTAGTGTTCCATAAGAAAATTTTGGATCTAAAATTAGCAAGTTATTTTTTGTTGCTTGCCTCCCCAACTCATAATTTTGAAAACTTCACATTTATAGAAAATAACAGAATATAGAGCACCTGAATTGAATAACTGCTAATGTTTTGCCTTTTTGGCTTTATCTCTCTGTACCACACAGACATTCAGTTCTGGGCTTAATCACTTTAGAGTATACCTAGGTGGTATAGAATCTGCCTGCTAATGCCGGCGATGAGGGTTCTTCAATCCCTGGGTCAGGAAGATCCCCTGGAGAGGGGAATAGCAACCCACTCCAGTATTCTTCCCTGGGATACCCCACGGACAGAGGAACCTGGTGGACTACAGATCATAGGGTCACAAAAGACTCAGACATGACTGAGTGACTAAACATTAACAGCAACAAATACTGTGGCACTGTAAAATATGTAAGCATTTATCTCCTAAGAAGGACATTCTTCTACTTTACACCAATACTATTATAAACTCCTGAGAATCCATAATACTCTCTAATATCATAGTAAATTTCACCAGGTGTTCCAAGAACATATTGATATTTATAGCTATGTTTTGGTTTGACTCAGATTTCATTCAAGATTCATACATTTGGTTGTGATGTTTCTCGGTACTTTTTGAGCCTTCTTGATATATTCCTGTCATTCATGAGTCAGTCAGTCAGTTCAGTCACTTAGTCATGTCTGACTCTTTGTGACCCCATGGACTGCAGCACACCAGGCCTCCCTGTCCATCACCAACTCCCAGAGTTTATTCAAACTCATGTCCATCGAGTCGGTGATGCCATCCAACCATCTCATCCTCTCTTGTCCCCTTCTCCCGCCTTCAATCTTTCCCTGCATCAGGGTCTTTTCAAATGAGTCAGTTCTTCACATCAGGTGGCCAGAGTATTGGAGTTTCAGCTTCAACATCAGTCCTTCCAATGAATATTCAGGATTGATTTCCTTTAGGATGGACTTTCATTCATGAGTAGGGATTTATATTTTAGTCATCCTCTGGTCATGTTTATCTCTGAACAATAGCTTTAGCCATTGTTTGTTGTCCACTTAGTTCACTTATAGGAACCCTTCAAGGAAAATGCTTCTTATCTGAAGAATTTTTACAGTGATTCAGGGCTTCCCAGGTGGTGCTAGTGGTAAAGAATCCACCTGCCAGTGCAGGAGATGCAAGAGATGTGGGTTTGATTCTTGGGTCGGGAAGATCTCCTGGAGTAGGAAATGGCACCCAACTCCAGTATTCTTGCCTGGAAAATTCCATGGGCAGAGGATCCTAGCAGGCTACAGTCCATGGGGTTGCACAGAGTCAGACACAACTGAACAGCTGAGCACAACGGGGGCTATTGCCTGCTACACATACAAGCACACACACAGATAGTTAGTTAGCAGCTTCCTTTCTTGTATTTAAGGCCTACTATACACCAGACATCAGTTTCATGGTGCTTGGAAGTGAAATGGAACAGGAAAGGCAAAAATGAACTTTCAAACTAGTGGAAAAAGAGGAAGGAAGCAGTTAAAACTTCCTTAGTGGGACGTCCCTGGTGGTCCAGTGTTTAAGACTCTATGCTTCCACTGCAGGGGCTGTGGGTTTGGTCCCTGGTCTAGGAACTAAGATCCCACATGCGAGAGGCGTGGCCACAAAGTAAAACAATCAAACGAAAAACAGAAAAACTTGCTTTCTAAGCCAAGTTAGTACTGTATATGTAAGTTGTATTATAGCAGTAGTGGCCTGACTTTCCCCTTAAATGAGATAGGAAATGCCTAGTTTTCCTTGAACAACATAGCTGTTTTTGTGTATTTTGTGAACATATTGTTAACAAGTTAAGTATTTTGAAAACATTTTTCTTCTAAATTAGCCAAGTATATTGTATTTTCAGAAGCAGAGGAGTTCAATGGCTTCTACCCATCGTTCAGGTTATCCAATGCAAACAGCTAAAATCTGTCTAAAGAGTAGAATCAACATTTTAGGCTTGTGTAAAAAAATTCTTCAGCATAAGTTTCAAAGTCCCCCTTTTTTTGATAAAAATAGAATTTATTGCAAAATATAGCCAGCAGTGTATTGGAAGTAGATGGAGACCCATCAGAGAGAATATGATTGAAGGCTGGGCAGAGAGAAGGCCCTCTCACAGTGGGGAGCACTTCAGAGACCTGCAGCCAGCAAGTCAAATAGCAGTGTGATTTCTGGATGGTGGCAGGATATTGAGGGCTTCGGGAGAGTGGGCAGTGTATATGTGAATCATTAACCAGTAAACTACCTGTGAGCTTTAGGCCAAAGAGCCATGGTGATGGGGTGGTCATGGTTGGCAGGTTTGGAAGCTGTTGCTGGCTAGAAGTCATCGAGTGTTGTAGGCTCATTTATCCTGCAGGTACTTAAGCCCAGAAGGGTCAGCAGAAGACCCTTTGCAACCCCTACCTCCTCGTGACAGAGATCACCACTCACAGTCTCTCAGAGCAGGGAGAGGTGACCAAGAGGCGACTTTGTGGTCACTGAAAGTGGCCAGAGCCCATCTTTGGACAGTTCTGAGCTTTTAGGCAAAAGGTTAAGAAATTAAAGAGTGAGTGTGGTTGTGAAGCAGGCTTTATAGGTCATACAAACATAGAGACTTCTTAAATTTTAAAAACATGTTTTAAGTGTTCAAATGTACCCAGCATTTCCAGTTGATTTTGTTTATGTGAACCTCTTCTCTATTATCAGCCAAAAATATGAGTAAGTACAAAGAAAGAGGGACACACTGAGAACTTTTTACCCTCATAATTTACCAGTGGTAATGGAGAGCCACAGGAGTTTGGGCCTAATTTAATGAAACCCTCTCTACATGTGGTGGGTGTGTTGGTATCTTTGTTGTTCCCCAGGAGGATGTGGATGAATAAAGCTTCAACATCATCATTTTGTCCATCCCTGAGAAGTAGCTTTAATGCCTAACGTGGAAGAATTTGATGCTGTAGACTTCCCCAGAGCCAGCAACTTTGTTTTGGACATTTGTCTCCATCATTGTGATGGAATCATCCATCAGGAAATAGTGTCAAATGTGTTTGTCCTTTTGCTTTCTGTTTTCATAGGAAGTCTGTGAGGCTGACTTGAAAGAACTTCAGCCAAGACTATGTCCCCAAACCAAAATCTCACTGTTGCAGAGGACACATTTTTACTGTCATGACACCTGGACAATCTATTTACTTAACTTACGTATTTATGTAAATACACATGTATTGGGCTCCCCCGGTGGCTCAGCAATAAAGAATCCTCCTGCCAATGCAGGAGATGCAGGTTTGATCCCTGGGACAGGCAGATCCCCTGGAGAAGGGCATGGCAACCCACTCCAGTATTCTTGCCTTGGAAATCCCATGAACCTGGCGGGCTACAGTCCATGGGGGTCACAGAAGAGTTGGACATGACTTAGAGACTAAGCAACAACAACTACACATGTATTACATATATAGTGTATATATAATATCCATTTCCATCCCTCCATATAATGCAGAGATACATTACCTTTGTCTTCTATTTATCAGAATGCACCTAAAGCTTTCATGGGCTTAGCTTTATGTTACAATTTGATTCTGAGTTCAAACAAGCTATATTTTGATAATCACATCACTAAGGTACACAAAATTATAGAGCACAAAAATGCTGAAGCAACTTTGCAATAAAAAAAAAGAAGTGAAAGCACAGGATTCTAACATTTTCATTTTGCTATTGTTTCCTTAAGCTGCAGCACCATTTTGAATTTGAATACCAGACCAAAGTGGATGGTGAAATAATCCTTCATCTTTATGACAAAGGAGGAATTGAACAAACAGTTTGTATGTTGGATGGGGTATTTGCATTTATTTTACTGGATACTGCCAATAAGAAAGTGTTCTTGGGCAGAGATACCTATGGAGTGAGACCTTTGTTTAAAGCCATGACAGAAGATGGATTTTTGGCCGTCTGTTCAGAAGCTAAAGGTAATGATAGAATTTTTCTGTAGTTTTTCATTATTGTCCTGATTCTGTGTTTTCTTCTAGACCATATTTACAAATCTAATCCAACCCATATATACAAATGGGGCAACCCAATTTTTTACAAGTGACTATGTTAGTCATGGAGTTTCTAGGCCTCCTTTTTTTTTTTAAACCACGGAGTTGGAGTCACCTTTTTAACACTTAAAATTCTGTAATCCTTAAAAGATAGATCTGTAGTAAAGTCATATAGTTATTGTTGTGCTGATAGGTTCTGCATCTGGTTTGATCCCATGTGTGCTTTCAAGTTTTTCTGTGTTACATGGTGACGGTAAGGTTGGCCAGCCCTGCAGTTACTGCACTGTGTTACTGTGCCAGGCTGTCCCACAAAGCCATTTTTATTTAGCACTTTTTAAACAGCTTTATTGGGGTATAATTTCCATACCATACAATTCATCCATTTGAAGGGTACAGTTCAGTGGTTTTTAATAGGTTCATAGATACCTGCAACCAACACTAGTCAATTTAGAATTTTTTTTTTATCATCTCAAAAATAAACCTGGTACTCTTAAGCTGTCACTTCCCATCCCTTTATATTCATTAAGCATTAAACTTCCTATCCCCATCTTCTTTCCTCCTTCCCCACCCCCAGTCCCAGCCAACTGCCAGTCTACTTCAGTCTATGTGGATTTCCCTATTCTGGCTATTACATACCGATGGAGTCATATCCTATGTGGTTTGGTTTTTCATTACTGGCTTCTTTCACTTGGCATAACGTTTCCAAGGTTTGTCTACGTTGTAACATGTTATCAGTATTTAATTTTTTTTTATTTACTTACTTTTTATGACCTGAAGATATTCCATTACATGGAATGTAATTCCATCACATTCTGTTCATCCACTGTTTATCCTTTTGTCAGTTGATAAACAATTTGCTTTTATGAATAATGCTTCTCTACATATTTGGGTACAAGTTTTTGTGTGGTTTCATTTTTCTTGGCTATATACCTAGAAGTGATCACATGATTTACTCTGTATTTATAAATAGCATTAAAAAGAATAAAATACTTGGAATAAATGTAACAAAAGTACAAAACTGTATGCTGAAAACTATAAAACATTGTTGAAAGAAGATCTAAAGAAATTGGAAAGCATCCCATGATCATGGGTTGAAAACTTAACCATTGTTAAGTTGGTACAGACTCACCTAATGGATCTACAGATTCAGTATGATCTCTGTCAGTATCCCGGGTGATTACTTTGTAGAAATTGGCAAGCTGACTCTGAAATCCCTAGGGAATTGCAAAGGATTCAGAATAGCCAAAGCAATCTTGAAAAAGAATAAAGTAGGAGGACTCTCCCTTCCTGACTTCAAAATGTACTACAAAGCAAGAGTGATCAGGACAGTATGGTACTGGCAGAAAGATAGACATATAGACCATAGACTAAGAGTCTAGAAGTGAATCCATACATCGACTGATTGTCAGTTAGGGTATCAGGACCATTCAATGGACAAAAAATAGTCTTTTCAACAAATGATGCTGGGACAAGTTGACATACATATGCAAAAAAAAAAAAAAAAAAAAAAGTTAAAACATTACCTCACACCATTTATAAAAATCAAAGTGGATCCAATTCTAAAATTTGATCACTAAGCACTAAAACTATAAAACTCTTAGAAGAAAGCATAAGGGTAAATCTTCATGACCTTCGATTTTGCAAAGACTTCTTTGATATGACACCAAAAGCACAAACAACAAGGGAAAAATAGATAAAATGGATTTCATCAAAATTAAACATTCTTGTACTTCAAAGGACATCATCAGGAAAGTGAAAACTCAACCCACAGAATGGAAGAAAATACTCGAGCATCATATTTATCATTTTTTGACAATAAAGTTGAGGAAGACATTCATCGTGTATGTCCTAGCTGGACAGCTGCTGCTGCTGCTGCTAAGTCGCTTCAGTCGTGTCCGACTCTGTGCAACCCCATAGACGGCAGCCCACCAGGCTCCTCTATCCTTGGGATTCTCCAGGCAAGAGTTCTGGAGTGGGTTGCCATTGCCTTCTCCAGCTAGACAGCAATGACATACGAAAATGTGATCTACCTCCTTGTCTGCCTTCTTGCTTCATTGTTTAAATCCTTTCTCACTTGATGTGATCATATGAGAAAGAACAAGTACATACATTATTTACCCAAAGTACTGTTAGGGAAGCTCAGTAAAGAGAACACAAGGGAAAAGTAGACTCCTTACTTCCACTTTGTCTCTGATAACCTTGATACGGGATTATAATCTCACATCCAGTTTACCCTCTGAAATTTCTTGACTTGTAATTTTTTTACATCTTTAACTGCCCTTTTCTAAACAACAGGATCTCATTTAGGGTGCTACAGCAGTTTTCCTTTCTCAGTTCTTCCAGAATATACTATCTAAAACTCATTTGGTCGTGGTGCTTAAAATCATAATTGCTCCTCAGCTTCCGCAGGGGCTGTGTGCCTCACTTGAGGTCTGCTGGTGGGTGGTAGGATCTGGGTCTCATTTGCTGTTTAAATTCCATACTACACAGTAGATTCCTGGGTTAACAAACTCAAATTGTACATCATAAGTATTCTGTGTAGATAGGCTGTTAATATTTAAATAAAACTTTTTTTTTAAGCAAAATCATGGTGATGTCAAGTTGGTTACTTCCTGTGAGAACTTAGGAAATTTAAATTATAACGTTTAACTCACACACAGTGTATAATAACTACATAAGGGATATCTGAGTTTAAAGTACCTTAACAGTGGATCATTTTGCTTACTAAAGGACTGAGAACCATAGCTGTTGTTTTAAAAATACCTCAGTGATGACAAGTGACTGCCAGGATATAAAATTAAATTTCAAGTCCATCTTTTTGTTTAATAAATGTATCTTTTGTTTGCTTAGTAAAGAAAATAGATTTTTTAAAATCAGAAATTCCATCTAGGGAGAAGAAATTGAACATTGGAGGTTTTCCTATTGCCTTAAATTATTAGAAATCAGTGTAATTTTTCTGGATATCTCTGTACACTATTACCTTTCTAGTAGGGTTTGAGGTATTTATATTTTTCCTATTTTGCTTATGCAATGGACATTGTATTTGTATTAAAAAGAGAAAATAAAGAGGAATTTAGACATGAAAGTTACTATGAAGTATTATCCTCATTTGAATACATTTATCTTTTTGATTTTGTAGGACTTGTTAACTTGAAGCACTCCATGACTCCTTTTTTAAAAGTGGAGCCATTTTCCCCAGGACATTATGAAGTTTTGGACTTAAAGCCAAATGGCAAAGTGGCATCGGTGGAAATGGTGAAATACCATCACTGTAGAGACGAGCCTCTGCATGCCCTGTATGACAGCATAGAGAAACTCTTCCCAGGTGAGAGAACAGATGCCCATCCACCTGTTCCCCACCTCTTGGCCCCAAAGGAAAACTGTACTCTCACATCATTGAAATGACATCGGTTTGCAAATCTGTTTCCTTTTTAACTTGGAGGTGACACAGTGAAATTTGGCCTGCTTCACTGTTGAGCAAATGCCATCATGACAGAGGTGGATGATTGCATACCTGTTTCAATAAATAATTCAGCCCAGAGCTTTCTGCAGCTGTTTCATTTCCTATATGTGTTAATAGGTTTTGAGATAGAAACTGTGAAGAGCAACCTCCGGATTCTTTTTGACAATGCCGTTAAGAAACGTTTGATGACGGACAGAAGGATTGGCTGCCTTTTATCAGGTGAAGTCAGCTTAAAAAATCTAATTACATTTCATGCATATGTAATTTAAATGATTTATAACTATCCTGGAGGCTTAGACTATGAAATACTATTGATTCAGTCTTTCCTCCATTATAGGACGAAAAAGTTTTCTGTAAGTTGTTTTCAATATTCAAAATAATACAGCAACTTAAAGTTACACTATAATTATAATGGCATGAGTGAGCTAGTAAACATGTTTTAGAATGTTCATGTCCTCCTACTCCACAGTCTTGATGTAAGCCCTAGAATGTGTAGTGTTTTTTGTTGTTCAGTTACTCACTAAGTTGTATCCAACTCTTTGCAACACCATGGACTGCAGCACGCCAGGCTTCCCTGTCCTTCACTATCTCCCAGAGTTTGGTCAAACTCATGTCCATGATGCCATCCACCATCTCATCCTCTGTCATCCCCTTCTCCTGCTACCCTCAATCTTTCCCGGCATCAGGGTCTTTTCCAGTAAGTGAGCTCTTCACATCAGGTGGCCAAAGTATTGGCACTTTAGCTTCCACATCAGTCCTTCCAATGAATATTCAGGGTTGATTTTTATGATAGACTAGTTTGATCTCCTTGCTGTCCAAGGGACTCTCAAGAGTATTCTCCAACACCACAGTTCAAAAGCATCAATTCTTTGGCATAGTGGCTTTTAACCAATTCAAGTACTGTTACCATTATGACAGGTTAACTGTTAGATTTTTCTTACTCGAGATGATTTTCAGTTTATAAAACTTGGGGATTTTAAAGGCAAAACTCTAATCTTGGTGCTTAGGAGGATGTAAATCATATCTGCTCCTCTCTTAGGTTCAGTTCAGTTCAGTTCAGTTGCTCAGTCGTGTCCGACTCTGCGACCCCATGAACTGCAGCACGCCAGGCCTCCTTGTCCACCACCAGCTGCCGGAGTTTACTCAAGCTCATGTCCATTGAGTCGGTGATGCCATCCAACCATCTCATCCTCTGTCGTCCCCTTCTCCTCCTGCCCTCAATCTTTCCCAGCATCAGGGTCTTTTCCAATGAGTCAGCTCTTTGCATGCGGTGGCCAAAATATTGGAATTTCAGCTTCAACATCAGTCCTTCCAATGAATACCCAGGACTGATCTCCTTTAGGATGGACTAGCTGGATCTCCTTGCAGTCCAAGGGACCCTCAAGAGTCTTCTCCAACACCGCAGTTCAAAAGCATCAATTCTTCTGTGCTCAGCTTTCTTTATATTCCAACTCTCACATCCATACATGACCACTGGAAAAACCATAGCCTTGACTAGATGGACCTTTGTTGGCAAAGTAATGTCTCTGCTTTTTAATATGCTGTCTAGGTTGGTCATAACTTTCCTTCCAAGGAGTAAGTGTCTTTTAATTTCATGGCTGCAATCACCATCTGCAGTGATTTTGGAGCCCAGAAAAATAAAGTCAGCCACTGTTTCCACTGTTTCCCCATCTATTTGCCATGAAGTGATGGGGCCGGATGCCATGATCTTAGTTTTCTGAATGTTGAGCTTTAAGCTAACTTTTTCACTCTCCTCTTTCACTTTCATCAAGAGGCTCTTTAGTTCTTCTTCACTTTCTGCCATAAGGGCAGTGTCATCTGCATATCTGAGGTTATTGATATTTCTCCTGGCAATCTTGATTCCACCTTGTGCTTCCTCCAGCCTAACGTTTCTCATGATGTACTCTGCATATAAGTTAAATAAGCAGGGTGACAATATACAGCCTTGACGTACTCCTTTTCCTATTTGGAACCAGTCTGTTGTTCCATGTCCAGTTCTAACTGTTGCTTCCTGACTTGCATTCAGGTTTCTCAAGAGGTAGGTCAGGTGATCTGGTATTCCCATCTCTTTCAGAATTTTCCACAGTTTTATTGTAATTCACACAGTCAAAGGCTTTGGCATAGTCAATAAAGCAGAAATAGATGTTTTTCTGGAACTCTTGCTTTTTCGATGATCCAGCGGATGTTGGCAATTTGATCTCTGGTTCCTCTGCCTTTTCTAAATCCAGCTTGAACATCTGGAAGTCCACAGTTCACATATTGTTGAAGCCTGGCTTGGAGAATTTTGAGCATTACTTTACTAGCGTGTGAGATGAGTGCAATTGTGAGGTAGTTTGAGCATTCTTTGGCATTGCCTTTCTTTGGGATTGGAATGAATACTGACCTTTTCCAGTCCTGTGGCCACTGCTGAGTTTTCCAAATTTGCTGACATACTGAGTGTAACACTTTCATAGCAGCATCTTTTAGGATTTGAAATAGCTCAACTGGAATTCCATCACCTCCACTAGCTTTGTTCATAGTGATGCTTCCTAAGGCCACCTTGACTTCACATTCCAGGATGTCTGGCTCTAGGTGAGTGTGAGTGATCACACCTTCGTGATTATCTGGTTCGTGAAGATCTTTTTTGTACAGTTTTTCTGTGTGTTCTTGCCACCTCTTCTTAATATCTTCTGCTTCTGTTTAGTCCATACCGTTTCTGTCCTTTATCGAGTCCATCTTTGCATGAAATGTTCCCTTGGTATCTCTGATTTTCTTGAAGAGATCTCTAGTCTTTCCCATTCTATTGTTTTCCTCTGTTTCTTTGTATTGAATGCTGAGGGAGGCTTTCTTATCTCTCCTTGCTATTTTTTGGAACTCTGCATTCAAATGGGAATATCTTTCCTTTTCTCCTTTGCCTTTCACCTCTCTTCTTTTCACAGCAATTTGTAAGGCCTCCTCAGACTGCCATTTTGCTTTTTTGCATTTTTTTTTGTTGGGGGTGGTCTTGCTTCCTGTCTCCTGTACAGTGTCACCAACCTCCATTCATAGTTCATCAGGCACTCTGTCTATCAGATCTAGTCCCTTAAATCTATTTCTCACTTCCACTGTGTAGTCATAAAGGATTTGATTTAGGTCATACCTGAATGTTCTAGTGGTTTTCCCCACTTTCTTCAATTTAAATCTGAATTTGGCAATAAGGGGTTCATGATCTGAGCCATAGTCAGCTCCCTATCTTGTTTTTGCTGACTGTATAGAGCTTCTCCATCTTTGGCTGCAAAGGATATAATCAATCTGATTTTGGTGTTGACCATCTGGTGATGTCCACGTGTAGTCTTCTCTTGTGTTGTTGGAAGAGGGTGTTTGCTATGACCAGTGCATTCTCTTGGCAGAACTCTATTAGCCTTTTCCCTGCTTCATTCTGTACTCCAAGGCCAAATTTGCCTGTTACTCCAGGTGTTTCTTGACTTCCTACTTTTGCATTCCAGTCCCCTATAATGAAAAGGACATCTTTTTGGGGTGTTCTAAAAAGTTTTGTAGGTCTTCATAGAACCGTTCAACTTCAGATTCTTCAGCGTTACTGGTCGGGGCATAGACTTGGATTACCGTGATATTGAATGATTTGCCTTGGGAACAAAGAGATCATTCTGTCATTTTTAAGGCCCATAACCACCACACTTTCTGTCTTGATCATAGGTGGCTTGGATTCCAGTTTGGTTGCTGCCACTCTGTTGAAGCAGCTAAAAGAGGCCCAAGTACAGTACTCTCTCCAGACATTTGCGATTGGCATGGAAGACAGTCCCGATTTATTAGCTGCTAGAAAGGTAAGACACTGCCTTTTCCTGTTAGGTAGTTAAGACAGACTTGTTAATAATTGATGGTTCTATTCTTTGCTGCTATATTGACTTAGGTGATTGTTTTGAATTAAATATATTAAAATGGAATGAAATGCCTATTGAAAATCACTTGTAGTACACACTGTATTTTGGGTACTTTTATCTTCTATGGGCCACGCAATCCTCATAAAGCCTAATGATGGTAATCCTGTTCTTATAAGATACTGTGTTTAGGACTGTGGGCAGAGAGAACATTGTACACATTCAGTGTGAGGCAGACCTTGTTCCCACTCTGATGGAATTTCCCTAGAGTGAATGAGAAAGATCAAGAGTGGTCCGAAAGCCAGTTGACTGATGCTGAATGAATCTGCAAGAGCCAGAGAAAACTGAATGAGGGGAGGGGCCATTTAATTTAGGAATAGCATTCTAGATGTGAAATGAGGCATTGCAGGAGGGCCAAAAGGAGATAAAATCAGCATGAGGGGAGTGGAGGGCATGCTTGGTAGGGTGAAGTCTTGGAGTGAGAAGGGTAGGCAGGAGGTCTACCTCTTGTGGTCAGTGGAGGGCAGACACTGGAGGGGACGGAGGAACCAGACTAATGGGGCTTGTATGCAGTGGCCTGGAGAATCATTTCCCCTTACTGTGGTGGCCTGTGAAATCATTTCCTCTTAGTTTGTCTTATTTGTTTTCCACCATTGTTAATTCATGATGTGTTATGAACTACTGGTTCATCTTTGAGAGTTTTCCTTTTCTGGAACTTCCCTGGTGGTCTTGTAGTTAAGACTGAGCTTCCAATGCAAGAGCCATGAAATTGGTCCCTGGTCGGGGTCCTAAGATCCCACATACTATATGAAATGGCCGAAAAAAATCACAGCTTTTTTGTGAAGGAGTAGTCCTTTTCTTTAAAGAACAAGCATGTGCATATTTTTTATGTAATCAGGTGGCAAATCATATTGGGAGCGAACACCATGAAGTCCTCTTTAACTCTGAGGAAGGCATTCAGGTCCTGGATGAAGTCATATTTTCCTTGGAAACTTACGATATTACAACAGTCCGTGCTTCAGTAGGTAAGGTATTTTATGATCCCCCAAAGATTTTAATACTGAAAAGAGTATAAGGTTTAAAAACTACTATTTCAAGCAGTTGTTTAAAGAACAGTACTCAAGAATGAACTCAGGTAAAATTCCTCTGTCAGCAGTTGTTGAAGACGAAACGATTTAAGAATTCCTTAAGAATTAAGGATATTTAGTTAAACTTCCACATTTTGGTATCACTATTTATATTTCTTCAAAGAGTAGATACATAGTTTTCTGTACCCTCTTTCCCCCTATTTTCTCTGTATAAAAGTTTGTTGAATCATATGTTCTAACTAGTTCTGTAAGGAATCCTCGTTTTAGATATATTTTGGTAAATAGACCATCAATAACTATTATTGTCTGGGAATAAATACTTGCTTTACCCTGTGGATACATACTGAGATCATAATTATACTCCGAATCAGACTGGTCTAATATTGCTGAGCCTCTAAACGCTACTGGCTTAGACTTCACCTCTCTTTTAAGGAACTCGGAATCCAATAGGATTCCATTGCAAAGTTTAGAGTCTGCATTCTCATGCTTTAAACTTTGCAGTAGCATCACTGGGGTGCTCTCTCTCCCAAAGGAGCAAAAATGATTTCTTGAAGGGCAAAAATCTTAGGTATTACAGTGGTCTCTGGCTTTCCAAAGTACTTAGACAGATATACAGTATTTCTGGTACTAATATTTCATTGGTGAAGGAGATTAGGGGAAAAGATCTAAAAAGTATCACAAGGGAGATGATCATGAAAAAACCCGTTAAGAACATACTAGTTTACAGGGCTGTGGAGCAGGAACCAACCAGCATCTTTTAACATGCTTTGCTGTATTTGAAATACGCTGAATGGGGAGTAAGTATGAGGGAAGAAGCCCCAAATTAAAATTAAGCTACCAAAACCCCAACTTATTATTTTCATGTAGTGATACTAGTGTGAGAGTTATCAAATTTAAGACATTAGAGTCATTGTTCAGCAGAATTTTTTTTAGCATTTTTAACATTGTTTAGCAAAATTTTCAGATAGACATTCTTGGTCTGAGAGCAGGAATATTTAAAAACCTATCTATAAAATTATGAAAGGGCTATATCATCACAGTAGTACAACTTTTAGATTAAGTACATATAAGTGGCTTGCATTGTAGATAAAAGGTCATTATTTTGCAAACTACTTCACAATAACAGAGTCTAATCTAATAGCAAAGCTTGCCGCCATTTTCAGAAACCAAATAAGAGGCATTTTTGGTAGAGGGTTACGTGGACATTAACAATAATTTCTGTCTCTTGTTTAAGGTATGTACTTAATTTCTAAGTACATTCGGAAGAACACAGATAGCGTGGTGATCTTCTCTGGAGAAGGTTCAGATGAACTTACACAGGGCTATATATATTTTCACAAGGTATGCATTCTCAAATGGAAGGATATTGGTCCTAGGGGAAGAAAAGTATGATTTATTTGACCATTTTCTATTGTCTTTTTGATATAACAGTAACAGTTGGAATATTTTGTGAGGCAGTTGAGAAAATCTAATAGTGTCTGTATTTGTTTGGGCAAGAAAGAAGTCTTAATCGTGTCAGATAATACCCAATTTTAAAAAACTAGTTAACATAAACATCCCATTTCTGGTATTTCTTAGCCCCCTGTTGTCTTATGGGCTTGGACGACGTGAACCTGTCGTTTTATCTGTTGGTTCCAGCAGTCTTGGAGCGGGGGAAGGCATGCTTTATAAAGCATTTGCTTTGTTCCCTAAGCTTTGGTGGTTTTTTGTCTTACCCACCTTTAGAGTTGGAGTTGTGTGCAAGAATAAGAAATAAGAAATTTTATGTACCAAAAGCGAAGCTTGAAGGGTGTATTTTTAACTTCAGCTCTGTTTGTAAACAGGCTCCTTCCCCGGAGAAAGCCGAGGAGGAGAGTGAGCGGCTTCTAAGGGAACTCTACTTATTTGATGTTCTCCGAGCAGATCGAACTACTGCGGCCCATGGGTATCTTGATATTTTAGGAAGTGATTATAAAAATAACCTCAAAAAACAAAAGGCTTTCTTTTCATTTAGTATATGCTGTAAAGTATTTCTTTTATAGAAAAGATGAAGCTTGTCTCTCAGTGCAGAGGGAGTAAGCTGAATCAGAGTGCTGTTGTCAGGGTGAGAGTACGTGGATAGGTGGTTTCAGGTGGAGTTTCTGTCTTGAAAACAACATTCTGCTCACTTCTGGGCAGCTGAAAGGGAAGACACTTACAGCTCTTTTGGGTCTTTTTAAGAGAAATAAAGCTTATATAGCTTCATGTAGTTTAGTGAGCCTTTAGTGCTTGCTTGCCATGTCTGTTTGATGCTGTGGTTACCATGTGTGGGAGAGGGAAGTGAAGATGCAAGAGATTTGATTAGCTTATAAAATAGGTTTCTTTGGTATCATTTCTAATTATTGAAAGTCACCACTTTTTTTTTTTTTCTTATTTTATTTTTTATTTATTTATTTTTTTATTTTAGTTGGGGGGCTAATTACTTTACAATATTGTAGTAGTTTTTGCCATACATCGACATGAATCAGCCATGGATTCACATGTGCTCCCCCTCCCAAACCCTCCTCCCACCTCCCTCCCCCTCCCATCCCTCAGTGTCATCCCAACGCTCCATCCCTGAGCATCCGTCCCATGCATAGAACATGGAATGGTGAAAGTCACCACTTTTTAAAGCTGGTCATTTAAAGACTCTTAACCGTATGTGATGGGGCTTCCCTGATGACTCAGTGGTAAAGAATCCCCCTGCCCAGTGCGAGTGTCAGGTTCAATCCCTGGGTCAGAAAGATCCCCTGGAGAAGGAAATGGCAACCCCCTACTTCAGCATTCTTGCCTGGGAAATCCCATGAACAGAGGAGCTTGGTTGGGTACACTCCATGAGGTCGCAGAAGAGTCAGGTACAACTTAGTGACTAAACAATATCAACAACTGTATGTGATAAACAATCTTTTTTACCTGCTTCCACCAAATCACACTAGGTTAGAAAATAATAGGAGGTTGGAGAATGAACTGAGTTCAGACATTTTTATTACTAATTGATTAATAACTTATATTCAGTATAAATCATTGTTCCATGGTGTTTCATCAGAGGTCACATCATCTGTTTTTTGAACGCTGGTTAGAACAGGTAGATAGGGTAATAACCACAGATTGGTGTTACAGTTTTTAACAGGATAATAGATAGTCTCATCTAGAAAAAACTATGACTCAGAAAAGTCTAGGCAAAGTCCATTCTTAATGTTCAGATCGCTCATTATTCTTTTTCTGCTTTTTGAGATATTTAATAGATTACAAAAGGGAAAGTAAAAGTAATTATTCTCCAGTAGTTTATTTCACTCCCTAGATGACATAATACATATTTTGAATGAAGGTTTTTATACTCATGCATTTAGTGTAGGGCAGTTATGTAGGACTGTAAAAATGACTTTATGATCTTAACATTATTTAGAGGCTGGGTGAATTCCTAGGAAACTAAGTCAGAGTCTAAACTGACAGGCACTAAAGATCCATTTTGATTTAGATTTTCTTTTCCTTTTTAAGCCTTGAATTGAGAGTCCCTTTCTTGGATCATCGCTTTTCTTCCTACTACTTGTCTCTGCCACCAGATATGAGAGTTCCCAAGGTGGGTAAATCAACTTAAGGTAAAAACTGTCCATTGATACTGGTCATATTTAGAACTTTTACTGATACTTCTTTCATTTTCATGTCAGAATGGGATAGAAAAGCATCTCCTGAGAGAGACATTTGAGGACTCCAATCTGATACCTAAAGAGATTCTCTGGCGACCAAAAGAAGCCTTCAGTGATGGAATAACCTCTGTTAAAAATTCCTGGTATAGGATTTTACAGGACTATATTGAACATCAGGTATCATATCTTTTAAAAGTATATTTTCTGGAATCAGGCAGTTGGATGCAAAGTTGTAATCACTGTTCATTTTGTATTTAATTTAAATGTTTTGTGACTGTAGGAGGGATTCCCTATAAATATCACTTATTTTAAATTTCAAGAATTGTAAAAATTAAGTAGCATGAAGGATTATAAGTAGCATCTAGAATAGAAAGAGGAGACTTACTGGTCCTCTCTGACTTTTATCTTACACATTTTGGGGCACCAGTTGGGTGCCAGACTTATGCACAAAAAAATCAAACACTTAGAGCCACCACTTTGGAGAACTATGCATGTGAATGTTCTTTAAAGATCACTGCAGCTATGTATGTACATTAGGGTATTTTAGCATTTTCTAAGGAATTAAGAGTCTCTCAGTATTCAGAGATGTCTTTTCTTTCTTTTTTTTTGTTTGATTTTTGTTTTTGTGAAACCAAATTAAATACATATATTTCTGTCCCATTTAAAAGGCCATCTTGCTTCTATCCTGTTACTCTTACAGGTTGACGATGCAGCGATGGCAAGCGCAGCCCAGAAATTTCCCATCAATACCCCCAAAACAAAAGAAGGCTATTACTACCGTCAGATCTTTGAACACCACTACCCGGGCCGTGCCGACTGGCTGCCCCATTACTGGATGCCCAGGTGGACCAGCGCCACGGACCCTTCTGCCCGCACTCTGACCCATTACAAGGCCACTGCCAAAGCTTAGGCACTCGCTGAGCCCTGGAGTCAAAGTAATCATTTCTTCTCCTTGTGAAGGGTAGGGGTCTTGAGGGCAGGAAGGGCCAACCACCCAGGCTTGCTTGGGTGTGAAAAAATAAAAGTCTTAAATCCGAAACATTGCTGCAGTCATTTATATTCATACAGGCCTATGACCAGAGGTAGCTAGAAACTGAACAGCTTTTACTGTATCACAGGAATGTAGAGAGTGAGATAGGGGAGGGGAAATCATCTGATGGCTCGGAGACCTCACACACCCTCTCCCGTAGAAGACTTCTGGGTCTCATGCTGGTAGGACATCCTTATGGTCCTCACCTCGTCTGAATGTGGTCCTCCTCTGGCTTCCTCCGTTAGTTCTCTCTGCATTCCCAACAGCTGGCTAGTTACACTCTGGAGAGGTGAGTAACTTGTAAGACTTGGACAGCTCTGTTTTGTAAAATAGGTTGACTGGAAACTGCACAGCCTAAAAGTTGAGGATTATGTTTTATTAGGTGGAGTCTCTGACTTTAAGCCCTGAAGACAGCCTCTCAGAGGGCTCTAAGGGACCACTCTAAAGAGGTAAGGGAAGAGGTAGGATATACAGGAGTTTTGTAGTCTGGCATATCAACAAATGACTAGTAGAGAAATCCAGGTATCTCAAGTTAATGAATTTAGCACTTTTCTAGGTGTGGGGAGATGCAAGAGTCTGGCCTCATTGAAATGATTCCTTTGATGTGCACCTCAGCTGTCAAGGGCTGCTTTTCTCCATCCTGAACTCCTCAGGGTGTACAGTTGGGTGGCAGGTGGCTGATAGCTTAATGGCTGCAATATCCTTTGTTTACTGACACATCAGGCAACATTTTTCATCCATGGATAGTAATTTACATTTTATTCTGTTGATCTGATATCTCTTCTGGAACTATTATTGTAAATTGGGAGTCAGCAGGCTTTTTCAGGACTAGACAGTAAATGTTTTAGGACTTACAGACCTCTGTTGGAGCTGTTCAGCTCTGCCATTATGGTGTAAAAGCAGCCACAGATGATATGGAAATTCGTGGGCAAGGCCATGATAGGCACACACATAGGCATGGCTGTGTTCTGTTAAAACTTAGAAAAACAAGCAGTGAGCTGGATACAGCCCATAGGTCATAGTTTATCAAGCCCTGTTCCATAGCCACATATTTCTCATAAAAGGGAAAAGCATTTTGAACCCAGTTGGAGGAAGAGAAAATGTAACAATGAACAGGTCAACTTTCATGTGAGTGCTCTTTGGTTGGTTAGGGACAGGATTGTGAAATTGATTTTAAAGGTGAGTTTAGTTATTAGAAATTTTTGAAGGGAAAACTCCTGGTGCACAGATACATACAAGAATGCTTGATGGAAAGAGTGAGTAAGCCAGGAATTTAGCCAGTAAGTTGGAAACTGGACACTATTTAAGGTGAGCTGCAGTCCTTCACTTATTTTTACAAAGTCTCTAAATATACTTTGACATAAATCGTACCCATGTTGTCTTTGGTCAGTCTCCCAAGGTAATAGAAGTAAAAGCAAAAAGAAACAAGTGGGACCTAATCAAACACACAAGCTTTTTGTACAGCAGAGAAAACCATAAAATGAGAAGATGACCTATGGAATGGGAGAAAATGTTTGCAAATGATGCAGTGGACAAGGGCCTAATTTCCAAAATAACAACCCAATTGAAAAATGGGCAGAAGATCTAAATAGATATTTCTCCAAAGAAGACACTCAGATGGCTAATGGGCAACACTGTTAATTATTAGAGAAACGCAAATAAAAACTGCAATGAGATATCACCTCACACTGGTCAGAATGGCCAGTATTAAAAAGTCTACAAATAACAGATACTAGAGAGAGTATGAAGGAAAGGAAACCCTCTTGGGTTGGTGGGAATGTAAACTGGTACAGCCACTATGAAGAACAGTATGGAGGTTCTTCAGTGAAAAATAGTTGCCATATGATCCAGCGATCCCACTCCTGGGCATATATTTGAAGAAAACTAATTCAAAAACATATACATGCATCCTAATGTTCAAAGCAGCACTATTTACAATAGCCAAAACATGGAAACAACCTAAATGCCCATCAACAGATGAATGGATAAAGAAGATGTGGCATACAGTCACACACACTGGAATATTCAGTTCAGTTGCTCAGTTGTGTCCAACTCTTTGTGACCCCATGGACTGTGGTACACCAGGCTTCCTTGTCCATCACCAACTCCCAGAGCTTACTCAAACTCATGTCCATCCAGTTGGTGATGCCATCCACCATCTCATCCTCTGTCATCCCCTTCTCTCGCCTTCAATCATGCCCAGCATCAGGGTCTTTTCAAAGGAGTCAGTTCTTTGCATCAGGTGGCCAACGTATTGGAGTTTCAGCTTCAGCATCAGTCCTTCCAATGAATATTCAGGACTGATTTCCTCTAGGATGGACTGGTTGGATCTCCTTGGAGTCCAAGGGACTCTCAAGTTTTCTCCAACACCACAGTTCAAAAGCATCGATTCTTCAGCGCTCAGCTTTCTTTATAGTCCAACAACTCTCACATCCATACATGACTATTGGAAAAACCAAAGCGTTGACTAGATGGACCTTTGTTAGCAAAGTAATGTCTGCTTTTTAATATGCTGTCTAGGTTGGTCATAACTTTTCCTCCAAGGAGCAAGCCTTTTTTAATTTCATGGCTGCAGTCACCATCTGTAGTGATTTTGGAGCCCAAGAAAATGAAGTCTCACTGTTTCCATTGTTTCCCCATCTTTTTGCCATGAAGTGATGGAACCAGATGCCATGATCTTACTTTTCTGAATGTTGAGTTTTAAGCCAAAATTTTCACTCTCTTTCACTTTCATCAAGAGGCTCTTTAGTTCTTCTTCTCTTTCTGCCATAAGGGTGGTGTCATCTGTGTATCTAAGGTAATTGATCTTTCTCCTGGAAATCTTGATTCCAACTTGTGCTTCATCCAGTCCAGCATTTCTCATGATGTACTCTGTATATAAGTTAAATAAGCAGGGTGACAATATACAGCCTTGACATACTCCTTTCCCAATTTGGAACCAGTCCAATGTTCCATGTCCAGTTCTAACTAGCTTCTTGAGAACTATAGCTTCTCTGTGTGTGTGTGTGTGTGTGTATGTATATATGAGAATGTATATGTATATACATTCTCATATATACATATGTGAGTGGTTGCCTTAGTTTGGTCTGAAGTCTGGTAGATCCTTGGAGGGGGGTCCTCATAGGAGGAAAAGACAGCCATATGGAGGCAGTTCCACGTGGCTCTAAATCTGTTCAGTGGATAAACCACAACATCAAGCACACCTACCAGCTGGTCTAGTATTAATACTTTATTGCATTAACTCATTCAGTGAGTCAACCTTCACTCTGAAGAAGTGGGGAAGATTTTACTTTCTGAAAGTGGCCACAGCAGTTATTTCTAGTCCCACAGACTGCCAGAGCCTTGCTGTCCCTCTCGAGAGGCAGTCTTTTTCCCATTGTCATGAGCCTGGGCAGAATTTTTTGAGTGCCTTGACTAGTAGAATTGATTAGTAAGTGACTTCTGAGGCTAGGTCACACAAGGCGTTTTGCCTCTGCTTTTTCTTTCTAGATGTGTGTTGTAAGCAATCCTGGCCACATGGAGAGGCCCTGTGTAAGAGTTAGGGCTGTCAGTCCCAGCCACCATCTCAGTCAGAGTCCATCACCAGGTGTGGGGTGAGTGAACCTCCAGATGATTTCAGCGGCTAGTCTGAGCCTGCCAGCTGAGACCTCAGTTGTGGGGAGCAGAAATAAGCCATCCAGGCTGTGCTCTGTCCAGATTCTTGACTGATCAGTCCGTGAGCCTAGTAAATGGTCATTGGACACCATTACATTGAGAAGGTTTCCTACACAGAGTAGCTGGAACAGGTAAGCCCCGTTATGTCTATTTGACAGAGGTTAAATCACTTCCCCGAGGCTTCCCAGGTGGCGCTAGTGGTAAAGAATCCACCTGCCAATGCAGGAGACTAGAGGAGGGTTCGATCCCTGGGTAGGGAAGATCCCCTGGAGCAGGAAATGGAAACCAATTCCAGTTTTCTTGCCGGAAAATCCCATGGACAGAGGAGCCTGGTGAACTACAGTCCATGGGACCACAAAGCATCCTACACAGCTAAGTGACTGAGTGCACACGTGTGTGCGCGCGCGCACACACACACACGTCACTTGTCAAAATCATTTGGATAATTACTAAGTGGTGAAGTCTCAAGTTAGCCAGACAGATTGGCTCCAGAGACTTTGTGGTGGTCTTTCCTGACGATCCTCCCATTGCCAGCATGAAACTGCAGCCTGAGTCTCTGTTGTGAATTAGGAACTAGGGGAAAGGGCCTTCTCGGGCTTAACTTGGGAGCAAGAGCAGGGAGAGCTGGGTTACTTTCCAGGGCAGCACAGTGATGATAATCATTTTCTATAAAGGGTTAGGTGATGAGAAAACAATCCAAATTTTCAGTGCATTTCAATAACAAGTGTTATTTCTTGCTCAAACTGTATGTTGATCTGGGCCTCTGGTGGGTTCTGCTCAGTGTTGAAGGGTCATATCACTCAGGGATCCAGTTGGTGGAAACGAAATTTGACTAACACTTCCATGAACAGCAAAGCAGGGGATAAAGACTGGTGAATCATGTGCCACAACTTAGATCTTCCACCCTGCAGGGACACATCACTTTTCACAGGTCAAAGCAAGTCATGCAACTACTCCTAACTTCAAGGTTGCACCTGCCAGAAAGGGAAGTCAAATAGTTTTGAACAGTACTAACAACTCCCCAAATCCACCCTTCAGTCACCAAATACTCAGTTCACTCTCATTCATACACACAAAATACACTCATCCCTTTTTCAAGAGTGACAACCAAGAATGCCATCTTATCATGGCCACTTGCCCAGAGTTGAGGATTACTGGGTGACAGACTGTAGTGCAAGGTGGCACCTCCTCATGAACTTATAAGAAAAGTTACCTGTTCCCCGTCTGTTCAATATATAACAGAAGGGCAGTAACAGAATAACAAAACATATATTCTATTTGAAAAGGGTAGAATGGGAGACATACAGCAAAGCCTGGTGGGCAGCAATTCTGACCCCCTGCTCATCATTTTGAGTGCTCTTACCCGGAGGCTCCAGCAGAAACTTGCCCCTCAAGGATCATTAGCAGCCAAGACAACAGTGTGCTGGCAGAAGGAGGCAGGGATGAGAGAGCTGAGGAAATTGCTGCCTGAGCATAGCTGGAAGTGAGGAGTGCTTTTAGGAGCGGAAGCTGACTTCTAGCAATAAAATTAACTCATGCTGTCCTAATTTTGCTTACCCAGGACCAAAGTCACCTTTTCTGAATGCCAGAGACTGCTTTTAAAGCTATAATCAATCTTCGTTACGGCTCTGTGAGGTATATGCTATGGAGCTCATCCACATTCTCTAGATGAGAGTGGTGCTGAGGTGTTATGTCATATGCCCCAGTTAGTGTAGCTAACTGGTAGTCAGAGTGAGGTATTTGATCCCAGGTTCCAGAATTTTAGGGCCTTTGAGCTTAACCCCTTCTCTGTCTTACCCTTCAAAGACTTATGGTATAGAATATAATTATGTGCATGGAAAACTTCCATAATTTTTATCTAATTCTGTATTTCAAATGGGATTATATGTTCCATTTAATGGATAGCTTGTAAGTTATTTAACATATCTACTAATTTAAGCACAAGAGAATTTCTTTTTAAAAATTTTGAAGAAACTTTCTAATGAACACAGAGAAACACACATTGCTTAGTTCAATTTAGATTTTATGTGATTTAGATCTTAAGTGAACTCTTACTTAATTTCAGGCCCTAGCTAGCCAGTAAATGGAGGTCAGAAATTAATTTATAATCCATTTTGCAACTTGGAGAATTTCTAGTAATGCTAAGGAAAAATTCATACTTCAATTGTTAGTGTATCTTAGAAATTGGTTGTTGTATAAAATATTTCATTTCTGGAGGCTAATATAGCGCAGAAACCACAAGGTGGCAGCCAAGACACACAATTTTCACTCCAGTTTCATCAATTTCTCAAATGCAGTAATGTGGACAAACTTTTATACCAAATTTGAGAGATGACATATTCTTTTCATGAAATAAACCCCAGCACAGAAGCTCCATAATTTGTTATAGGTAATAAGTGAGCAGTTTCAGGCCATTATAAGCTATATATGTATTTTTTTTCCTAAACCTTCTATCTCCCTCCTCTTTGATCCACCATCCTAAACACACCTGTACAAAGTGTGTTCTTAAAAGGTAAGGTCTTTCATATCCAAAGGTAAGAAAGAATATGGACAACCCATATTTGCTTTTATCTGCCTTTTGAGCAATCATATGTACACAAACCATCATTTGTATGATCATCCACACTAGCAAGCTCTGCTTCATCTCAGTTTATTCTAATTCAGCTAAAAGACAAAACTTTGTACTGAGCACTCTTTACCCATGACACTACCTAACCTGTACTGGTGACTCACTGTGAGCCTAGATCTGATCTAAACCATGGTAGGTCTCTATAACAACCCCGAGAGATACCCACTATTGTTGCTGGATTTTATGGATGAACAAATAGAATGTACGAGCAGCCCAGACATTGGAAGAGAAGGTTGTTAACTCGTGGCCAATGAAATTGTCTTTGATTATAATGGATGCCAAAGAACAGACTTGTTTACTAACAAGGCGATTTTTATTTGGGGATATATGACCCATAGAAACTTGATGAGCCCCCCAGTACAATGATCATCATCCTTTATAGTTTATGGGGTTAAGCTCATCAGCACAGGTTTTAGTGAGGATGTTAGAAGTCATGGAGCCGGAGATTTGAATGTGGAAATTTAGGGGAGAACCCTGGATTTGTCTTGGTCTGTTTCTAGGAGTGAGAAGAAAACACAGTATAAGAAAATGACTCATTATTGGGTAAAGTGGCAGGCTTTTTGAAGCTATGCATCAGTTGATCAGATCAAGTTTTATGGGCTACTGATTTGGCATTTTTGCTGAAACACATTGAACACAACATTGTAGCAATCCAATTGTTATCACCAGGCAGAGCCATGTTCTACTGTATTTGATACAGGAGTGCCAGTTGTTATCCCCAGATAGAGCTACATTCTACCGGTGGTCTGGGTTGTATGGTTCTCAAATGGTCACAAGATGGGGCAAGAGGATATTCAGCTAAAATGTTCCACAAGATTTGGGGAGTGGGGTGGATTTTCCTGTTAGTTTTAACTGCTGAATTGTATGTATGTGTGTGCGCGCATGTTCACACACGCAGCAGGCATCCTCCATGGCCACAGATTAAATCCACAACCCCCAGGTGATAACCTTGCAAACATCTTTGTTATATTGTACATGTGATATATGTCATATACCATCACCCAACCAGAAATTGCACACTCAATAGCTGAGAGGAAAAGTTGCTAAGAGAGTAAACCTGGAAATTTCCATCATAAGGAAAACAAATTTTTTCTTTGTAACTATGTAAGGTGATGGATGTTAACTGAACTTTTTATGGTAGTCATTTCACAATATTATGTATGTCAAAATAATTATATCACATAACAACTGAAAAAAATGTAAATTGGTTTGAGCCAGCCTAGAGATGTAAGAGAATCCAGAAATATTTTATTTTTTAATGATCAGGTTAAATATCTCTTGTTTTGGACAGTCCCAGTCCAAGATGGTGGGCTTCCAGTGGGGTCCTGCATTTTGTCAGGGTTTAGTGCCTGGACTATAGGCTACAATAAAGAAATAGTTCTTAACTCAGCTATACCTCCAGGGCTCAATACAAAGGCACCAGAAAGACCCAGTCTTCCCCACCGAAAGAGATATATTTGCATACTTTAAAATCTGCCTGAATTGAGGTGCTGACTGAGATCCTCCCCCTTTGGGACACTGACAGGTCTTGGCTCACCATCAGCTATTGGGAGCCACTAAGAACAAAGGAATCTGCTTAGACAATCACAAAGCTTTGAGAGGCAGTGAAGATCTTAAAATGAATTGAAGACTTACGTGTTAGACCTGTTGAAACAATAAAACTAGAAAAAAGCATAGGGGAAAAAGATCTTTGACATTGATCTTGGCAATGATTTCTTGGATAAATAGATACATAGGACTACATTAAACTAAAAATCTTCTACCGAGTTAAAAAAAATCAACAAAGTATTATCCATGTAACAGGAGAGTGTTTGCAAATCATATATCTGATAAGAAGTTAATATCCAAAATATGTGAGGAAATCATACAACTCATTAACAAACAAATAAGCAATCCAATTAAAAATAGGTGAGAATCTGAATAGATATTTTTCTGAAGAAGATACACAGATGGCCAACAGGCACATGAGAAGGTCTTAACATCACTAATCACCAAGAAAATGCAAATCAGAATCACAATGAGCTCTAACCCCACACCTGTTAGAATGACTGTCATCAAAATACAAAAGACAAGTGTTGGAAAAGATGTGGAGAAAAGGAAACACTTGTGCACTGTTGGTGGACCGTAAATTGGTGAAATCATTATGGAAAACTGTACAAGTTTATTTAATTTTTTTTTTTAAAGGGCTTCCCTGATGGCTCAGTGGTAAAGAATCTGCCTGCCAATGCAGGAGACATGGGTTTGATCCCTGGTCCAGGAAGATCCCACATGCCGTGGAGCAACTAAGCCTGTGTGCCACAACTATTAAGCCTGTGCTCTAGAGCTGGTGCGTTGCAACTATGGAGCCCATGTGCCACAACTACTGAAGCCCAAGCACCCTAGATCCTGTGCTCTGCAACAAGAGAAGCCACCACAATGAGAAACCCATGCACCGCTACTAGAGAAAAGCCAGTGTAGCAATGAAGACCCAACACAGCCAAAAATAAATAAATAAATAAAATCATTAAAAAAATTAAAAAAGAGCTACCATATAATCCAGCAATTCCACTTCTAATTGGACATTCACTGGAAATAAAATCATTGTCTGGCAGAAGCAGCCACACCTCTGTGTTCATTATAGCATTATTTATAATAGTCAAGCACAGAAACAGCTGTATATTTCACATTTTTTAATCCATTCATTCATAGTCATACATGTACACACACACACACACACAGTGGACTGTTATTCATCCATAACAAGGAAGGGAAATCCTGTCATTTGTGACAAAACAGATGGACCTTGAGAGCATTATGTAAACTGGAACAAGTCAGGAAAATCAAATACTATATTGTCACTTACATGTGGAATTTAATAAAAACTGAACTCATAGAGAACAAGTTGGTGGTTGCCAGAGGCAGTGGTTGGGAGTGGGGACAATGAGTGAAGGTAGTCAAAAGCTACAAATTTCCAGTTATAAGGTGAATAAATTCCAGGGATGTAATGTACAGCATGATGACTATAATTAACAATTGTGTACCATTTGTTTGAAAGTTCCTAAGTGTAGATCTTAAAAATCCTCAACACAACAATAAGAAAAATTTTTGTTACTATGTGAAGTTATTGATGTTGCCCAAATTTATTGTGGTAATTGTTTTGCAATATATACACAGATGGCCCCAACTTAACAATTTTTCAACTTTATGATGGTGTAAAAGCCATATCATCCAGTAGAACCATACTTGAAAATTTTGGAGTTTGCTCTTTTCATAAACTAACAACATGCAGTGTGGTATTCTCTCATACAGTGAGTAGCTGGCAGTTAGCTACACAAGCACTAGGGTACAATGATTCTGTACCCATACAATTGTTTTTCACTCTCAGCACAGTATTCAATTAATTATATGAGCTATTCAACAGTCATAAAATAAGCTTTGTATTAGATGATTTTGCCCAACTGCAGGCTAATGTAAATGCCCTGTAAGTGTTTATTGTAGGCTAGGCTAAACTGTGGGACTTCCCAGGTGGCGTTAGTGGTAAAGAACCTGCCTGCCAGTGCAAGAGATGTAAGAGACCTGAGTTCAGTTCCTGAATCGGGAAGATCCTCTGGAGGAGGGCATGGCAAGCTACTCCAGTGTTCTTGCCTGTAGAATCCCCATGGACAGAGGAACCTTGGTGGGCCTCAGTCTATAGGGTTGCAAAGAGTTGGACATGACTGAAGCAACTTAGCACGCACACATGCAGGGTAAGCTGTGATGTTTGGTAGGTTAGGTGTATTAAATGTATTTTCCACTTTGAATATTTTCAACTTACAATAGATTTATCAGGATGTAACCCCACTGTAAGTCGAGGAATAGCTGCATATCAGGTCATTATGTTGTATACTATGAACTAATACAATATAAATTATATCTCAATAAACTGGAGGAAATTTCATCTTAAAGTGCTGATTAAAATGTTTAATAATTTGCCCAAACAAAACATATCCTATGGGATACATTATATGAATCTGTAAAAATTAATTTGTACATTAAACTATATAAAAAAATTAACAACTTTAAAAATATGTCACTTTGACATAAGGACTATTTTGAGCTAAAGGTACTTGAAAAAACATCAGAAATAAGACCACTCTGACACCCCTTTATTCTTCCTGAGTTTTTGTTGTTCAGTCACTAAGTTGTGTCTGACTCTTTGTGACCCCATGGACTGTAGCCCGTCAGGCTCCTCTGTCCTCCACTATCTCCAGGAGTTTGCTCGAATTTATGTCTGTTGAGTCGGTGGTGCCATCTAACTACCTCCACCTCTGCCGCCCCCTTCTCCTTTTGCCTTCAACCTTTCGCAGCATGAAGGTCTTTTCCAGTGAGAGATAATTGTTCTTGTTGTTTTAGTCACTAAGTTGTGTCCGACTCTGTGACCCCTTGGACTGTAGCCCACCAGGCTCCTCTGTCCATGGAATTCTCCAGGCAAGAATACTGGAGTGGGTTGCCATTTCCTTCTCCAAGGGATCTTCCCCACCCAGGGATCGAGCCCAGGTCTGCAGCATTGCAGGCAGATTCTTTACTGTCTGAGCCACCAGGGAAGCCCCTACGAGATAATATTCCTAATAAAAGCTGCTTTCTTACGGTTGTAATAGAGCACAGCCTGCACATCTCTTAGCATACAGCCCTTGGTGAGTGCCCTTACAACTGTGCCCCTGTTACCAGGCAACAGTTACCTAGAGACCACTAATGGTCGCTCAGCGATTGGTCTGCACCACAATGGGCCCCTCCCCCAGGTGAGCAACTGTTAATGAGCCACCATTAGTGGTCTTGCTCAACCATTGGTCAGCGCTGCAGTTGGCCCCTCCCCCAGGAGAGCAACTCTCAGTTAGTTGCTGTTGGTGGTCCATTTCAGCCAACAGTCAGCGGAGTGGTGGGTGGCAGACAGAGAGTGAGGTAAAAGGCGGATCTCTGCATTTTCCCCCCAGACCCTCCTACTCACATGGCCTCAGGCTGGCAGCTGACCTGGGGGGCCCAGGGGAACAGGCTGGGGCTGTGTCCTGCTGGGCTCAAGAGCCCTCACCAAAGCTGCCCACTGGCGGACCCAGGCCTTGAGGTGGTGGTGAACCTCTCCCCCGTCCCCACCTGTGATCTAATGGCAGTGGCCATCAGCTGGGGACACAGTCTGCGGGCCCAGCCCTGGCACTCTGGTGGCCTGAGGAGACCAAGGGGCAGTTGGGTCCTGGGTGCCTGGCTCCCTCAGTTATGATGGCTGGGCGGAATCCAGGGACTTGGCCCTGATGGAGCAGAGGTCTGTCTTCTCTCAGCCAGGACTGGACCTTGGAGGGTGACAGTTATGCCTGGGGACCTGGCCCTTTCTTGTCAGAACAGAGAATAACATTTGTTTGGTGGAGATTGACAGGAACATGTTACCTGACTATGACCTGACCTGAGGAACACAGGATCTGACAAGACATTTCCAGCAACTCACCATGCCCACCCTCACCTTTCCTAGAAAAGGGCTTCACTGAGAGCTTTCTGGGGATTTGGGGTTTCTAAGGCATGAGGCAACCCATCTCCTTGCAGGGGTCTCAATACACCTTTCTCTGTTTCACGTGGCCACTGCTGCAGGCTGTTTATTCTCTATGTTTTTACCAAGCAATGGTTACTGCAAGACCAATAATAGTATTAATGGTATTGTTCTGGTATTGTTTGGCCTCACTCTGTGTCAGGCACATGGATTTGCATTTTGGTAACACTTTGTTGTTGTTTAATCACTAAGTCGTGTCTGATGTGTCTGACTGGTTGCAACCCCATGGATTGGAGCCTACCAGGCTCCCTGTCTATGGGATTCTCCAGGCAAGAATACTGGAGTGGGTAGCCATTTCCACCTCCAGGTAATCTTCCTGACCCAGGGATCAAACCTGTGTCTCCTGCATTGGTAGGTGGATTCTTTACCATTGAGCCACCAGGGAAGACTTTCAGTAACACAGAGAAAAAAAGTCTTATAACCAGCGACAGAGAGTCCAGGTCAAGAGAAATCTGTACAGATTTTGTTAAAATGATTCATCTTCTTTTAGTCTCATTACATCTTTGTTATTTTTTTCATAATTACTACCCTTTGGTGCATGAGTGGTTCAGTGGTAGAATTCTTTCCTGCCACGTGGGAGGCCCAGGTTCGTTTCCCAGTCCATGCAGACATAGCATCCCCTTTTTGGGCTTCCCTGGTACCTCATCTGGTAAAGAATCCACCTACAATGCAGGAGCCCCTGGCTTGATTCCTGGATTGGGAAGATCCCCTGGAGAAGGGATAGGCTACCCACTCCAGTTTTCTTGCCTGGAGAATTCCATGGACACCAGAGCCTGGCAGGCTACAGTCCATGGGGTCACAGTCAGACATGACCGAGTAACTAACACTTTCACTTTCATACTTCGCTCAACCCAAGTATATAAGCACTGAGCCTTTCTACTTTGGCAGTAAAAATTTCTCTTTGTTCCTTCCTAAATTCATATTGGCAGGAGAAAACATTTCTGAGAATTGGTTCTTTGAGCTGTGACTCATTTGAATTTGTTTTTAGGCACCTACCCGTTGATTATTGATTCTTAGACTCCCAGAAATAGCCATTGTTTTCCTTTGTCTTTATCTTTTGTATCTTTGTCATAAATGGGAAAATCATGACAGTCTTCTTTTCTCTTGTTTAAATGCCTGTGATAATGTGATTTATAATATATAAATCAAATATATGTATCTGGTCTTTTCCCTGTTTCTGGTACATATCTCCTAAAACCCTTGGAATTTCCCAATCAATAAGGATAATAAATGTGTCAATATTTATAACAAACCCCTTTCAACTATGTCTGAGTTTGCATTAATGAGGTGACTTTAAAAAAACACATAAGGGAGGGAGCTGGTTTCCAGGGGAAACAACCATGTGATTTGAGGGTTGGAAGTTTCAGTCCCACCCCTCAACCTCCAGCGATGGGAGAGGGTCCAGTGGTTGAATCAGTTGTCAGTGGCCAATGATTAATGATTAGTCATGCCTATGGAATGAAGCCTCCATAAAACCCCCAAAGGATGATGAGGTTCAGACAGATTTTACACTGGTGAGCCAGAATGCATCCACATGTCAGGCCCCAAACTCCACAGGGAGAGAGCTCTTACATTCAAGACCTCACCATGAGTATCTCTTCATCTTGCTGTTGATTCATATTCTTTAATATCCTTAGTAATAAACTGGTAATCTAGTAAGTAAACTGATTTCCTGAGTTCTGTGAAGTAGGAAACCAGTTATTGGAACTTCTGGATTATAGCAGATCAGTAAGAAGCACGGATAACAACCTGGATTTAAAGTTGGCAACTGGATTGGGGGTGCAGTCTTGTGGGACTGAGTTCTTGATCTGTAGGATCTGATGTGCTGACTACACGTAGCTAGTGTCAGAATTGAGTTAAATTTGTGGTACACCCAGTTGATGTCTGAAGAGAATTGGAAAGTTTGTTGGAGGTGTGGGGATAAAACCCTGACACTAGAAATTGGTGTCAAAATTGAAATGAACTAAAAGCTGATTTTGTGACCAGTGAGAATATTCTTTCTTTCTGATTTCTGGTGGCACATGCTGTCATTCTTGTGTCAGGTCATTAGACAGCTGGCTAGGAGCCCTGGACACTAAATAACCAAAAAAATTCTATGTCTAGCCATGTCAGCTCTTAGGGGAGTTTGTCTTAATAAGGAGTCCTAGTCCATAAAGGGCCTTTGTCATCCCTGCCTTAATTGCCTTGTTAGTTCTTGGAAAAAAGTAAAGTGAAAGTTGTTCAGTAATGTCTGATTCTTTGACTCTTTGACTGTAGCCTGCCAAGCTCCTCTGTCCACGTGATTCACCAGGCAAGAACACTGGAGTGGGTTGCCATTCGCTTCTCCACAGGATCTTCCTGACCCAGGGATTGAACCCGGGTCCCCTGCATTGCAGGCAGATTCTTTACCATCTGAGTTGCCTTGTTAGTTCTTAGAAAGCCTCATCTCAGTATTGCCTACCTGATATCACAGATTAACAGGTCTGTAAATGGAGGCATCTCATGATCATGGGAGAACCAGAGAGAAGTTTTCACAGCTACTATTCTTACTGCCTGAAACAATGAAGACATTCGCTTCCTGAGACTATCTTTGGGAGTAACTCTGGATCTTGGGTAGGGCTTCATCTTTTGCAACTTTGGGGATGTCTTGTGAATCCATATTTAAGCCATAAAAAAAGGCTTATTGGTTTGGAGTCACATTGAGATAGACATGCCTTTGAAGATTTGGACTTTTGTATCTAAAAGGATTCTTACAGAGTTTTCATCCTAAACAAATAACCATTGGTACGTATGGGAAGAGGAAAAAGAAAAACAAAAAAAGGACTGAAAGAGAAAAAGATACAAGAGAATGCCTTGACTGATTTAAGACTCCCTTGATAAGACTGGGAGGCAGAGAGTAGATTTTAGAACAAGAATCAAAAACTACAACATTAATTAATATGCCCTTTCTATAAACAACTTCACCAACTCTAGGCCTTTCCATATTCTGGGCCCCTACCACACAAAAAAAATCACAGGACTAAAACTTAAAAAAAAAAAAAGAAAAAAATTAAATAGTAATTACCCTAAATTTCTCATTATAGGCAGATATGCCTTTGAATTCCTTCTTAGAGAAAAACTGTATGTCTCCTTTCTTAGTCCTTTGGAGATATAAATATTACCTCATCTTTGAAAGTAAATATTCAAGACTTAAAAAAAAGAGAGAGGAAAAAGTCTATTTAAAAACAAACAAACAAACTAGTACATAGTATTTCACAGGGTCCCCTGCTCAAATCTTAGTCCACAGCCTCCATAAAATTACCTGTCAAAGGCAAATAAATATTCTAAAAGTCTTCTCCATGAACATTGGTAAGAAGTTTTAACTTCTTATCATTGAGTAGGTAGCCTTAACTTTGTTACATCTGCCAAAAACTGAAATTCAGATTATATGATAATAATGCAAAGATGAGGTCAACTTATACTAGTTAGGTAAAAATACAGAAACAGAATTTACTAACACATGTACATGTATGTATGTATGTATGTATATTACCTCTGGATGTTTTGCTAAAATTAGTTCATAAAACAGTTCTGTGTTAATTGGTTTAAAAATAATAAATGCTTATATTAATTAAGTTTTCTTGAGGGGAGATCAAGATGGTAGAGTAGGAGGATATGGAGCTCACTTTCCCCATGAACACATCAAAAATACATCTGCATGTGGTGGGACTTCCCTGGTGGTCCAGTGACTAAGACTCTGTGCTCCCAATGCAGGGGACCTGGATTCAATCCCTGGTTGGGGAACTAGATTCCACATGCTGCAACTAAGAGTTGGAATGCTGCAACTAAGACCAGGGACAGCCAAATAAACTTGAAGAAAAATTAAAAAAAAAATCTACATGTGGAGCAATGATCACTGAAAACTAACTGGAGACAGGCAGAAAGATTTCTATAAAACCAAGGCTGTAAGAAAGATGCAGATGGAACTGGGTAGGAATGGAAGAGAAGTGATTAGGTCAGGACTTGTTCCCCTAGGAGGGGACTCAGAAGGTGAGGGTGATTACACAGGCAGACATGGGCAGAGATCCTTCCTGGGAAGAGAGGGAACTGAGTAAATGAAGCAACCAACAAAGGATTAATCTCCAAAATATATAAACAGCTCGTGCAGCTCAATATAAAAAAAATGTAAAGTAGAAGATCTAAATAGCCACTTCTCCAAAGAAGACATACAGATGGCAGAAAAGCACAAGATGCTCAACATGGCTAATTATTAGAGAAATGCAAATCAAAACTACAATAGAATATCACCTCAGACACATCAGAATGGCCATCATAAAAAGGCTGTAAGTAATAATATGCTGGAGAGGGTATGGAGAAGAGAGTACCCTCACACATTGTTGGTGGGGATGTATGTAAATTGGAGTAGCCACTGTAGAAAACAGCATGGAGGTTTCCAAAATAGAGCTACCATAGGACCCAGAAATTTCACTCCCGGGTATGTGTTAAAAAACCAAAGTAAAAATCCCAAAAGATTCATGCACCCTAATGTTCATAGCAGCATTTTTTATAATTGCGATGGTATGAGAGTAACCTAAGTGTCCGTCAGCAGATGACTGGCTAAAGAAGTGGTATATGTGAGAAATATTGTCAAATAAGTAATATTACATATTTCTATTTGAATGGGTATATATTACTAATATAAATGTTTCATAAATTATACAAATTGAACTGCATGTAAATTCCTAGAATTTTTTCAATGTCCTTACTCTCTTTTTAATCAGTCATAATTCCAGTTATTACATTGTATGCCAAAGAAATAATCAAATTGCTTTGTCAATTGCATTCTATCAAACTCTTACTAGATCTTTAACCATCCCGTTTTTGCGTCTTTTGTCATTCACAGTTATTGTTTTACTCTGTGTGTTATGTGTGTTCAGTTGCTCAGTCATGTCTAGCTCCTTGTGACCCTATGGACTGTAGCCCACTAGGCACCTCTGTCCATGGGATTCTCCAGACAAGAATATTGGAGGGGGTTGCCATTTTCTCCTCCAGGGAATCTTCCCGACCCAGGGATTGAAACTGCATCTTCTGCATTGCAGGCGGATTCTTTACCGCTGAGCCACTGGGTTATTCTAAGGTTTATCCAAAAGCTTTTGCAATCAACTATAGGCAAAAGTGCTCCATCTTCAGAGAGATGAATGGAAATGACACTGACAAGCCCTTTAAAGTACAGGTTTCTGATAACCTTAAAATCATACCACTGAGACTGGATTAAATTCTTCAGAACCCTAATAAACTAATGGATCTAATCTAAGATAAAGCAGAACAAGTTAATTTCATGGGACAAAGTGAACTGATAAGGACGATTATAATTTTTTAATGGCATTTTATTTGAAACATTGTCATTTCTTTAATTTTTTGTTTGTGGAAATCTTTTCTCTCTTTTCTATTAAGCAATCTATAACTTACAACAATTTGGTAGGTTATATCTTTGTAAACAAAACATTTTTCTCCCTAGGGATTTCTTTAGAATTCAGAAAGTCTTATTGAATATTCTAATTTTCATGGAAATATAGTGATTTGCATAAGTTCAATAAGAATGTTTTCCTTATCACAGGTTACAATTGGAAACATCAGTTATATTACAAAGGCTTTGATTGGAATGCTATATTTAAGAATGATGTGCACAGAATCAGATATGACCAGACAGATATAAGAAACTAAGATTGATTTCATGGAGCCAATGCTAACAAAACCCTCTTGGAATATTGGCCTGGTACTTGGCTTACAGGGTGCCAGCTTAATGGGTTTGTAAAGAAGGTCACTTCCTGGCAGACCCAGGAAGTTTAGGATATCATGTGAGCCTTGAAGAGAGAGAAATTCATATGAATCTTTAGGTGCTGAAGGTAAAGTCTGGTGGCTTGGTCCTGATGTAGCCTCTTAGCCTTAAGAACCTTTTAAAAATTCAATCTGAGATTCCTTATTAAAGTTCTCACAAAGCAGACTTTTAAAAAGCCTATGTGATAAATCACTATTCTTGCTGCAAGTTGTAAATAATCAGGCCAGCTTTAATGAGACTAGGCTTACTTTGCAAACAAATTAGTCTCATTGAAGATCTTTGAAAAAAATGGGAGTAATTATAGGGCAAAAATTCCATGTTTCAATGGAAACTATAGCATACCCTTGTAGAACTTTTCTTTCTTTTGTAAACTTTTGTTTTGCCATTTTGCCAGTGGTTAATGTTTCCAATTTTCCTCATACTTTCTAGACTTGATATCACTGAAAACTAAAAAACTTCCTTTTTCCTGAAGTCCAGCAAGGTGACGCTGGATGGCTTGATATAAACTTTAAAGAAATCACTAAAGCCGATGATGCATGGACAACCTTCATGCTTCCTGCTGTGTAGGCCTCTCAGAAAGTTCACCAGAACACCTGATGCTATCACTGCTGCTGCTGCTGCTAAGTCACTTCAGTCGTGTCTGACTCTTCGCGACCCCATGGACTGCAGCCTACCAGGCTCCTACGCCCATGGGATTTTCCAAGCAAGAGTACTGGAGTGGGTTGCCGTTGCCTTCTCCGGATGCTATCACTGGGAACATTTAAACTGAAACAAAAAAATTCTTCAGATTGACGCTGCCTGTCCTCTGTCCTCACTCTATATCTGAAGAAGCTTCAAGTCCAATACCTAAAAATCTTCTCAACTGGCTGTGCTCTGTACTCAAAACAGAGTTTATAGTTTCTTCTAATCATGAAAACTTTGCTTTTCTTTTGTTTCCATAGACATGGGCTTCCCTGGTGGCTTGAATGGTAAAGAATTCTCCTGCAACGTAGGAGATCCAGGTTTGATCCCTGGGTCAGGAAGATCCCCTGGAGATGGAAATGGCAACTCACTCTCATCTTCTTGCCTGGGAAATTTCGTGGACAGAGGAGGCTGGTGGGCTAGTCCTTGTGGCTGCAAAGAGTCAGACATGACACAGTGACTTGTTTTTTTTTCCATAGAAATATCCCTCATTAAATGCCTGATTACCCACACCAGAGAAAGGCCTGATTTATTTTTGTTTTTCTTCTTTCTTCTTCTTTTTATTTTCTTTTTATTCCATTGCATCCCCAGTGGGAAAGGCATACTCCCTCCAGCAACTACTGCTCCATGAGGTATCAAGTTGGGGGAAAGCGACTCCCCACACCAGGGCATTCTGAGTGTAACCCTGTCTTCCTGAAACAGTGTGCAGCTGGTCAGAGTGTAATTCCACTTGAGCTCTTCAAATCTCTGGGGTAGTGCCTATTACTGCAGCCTGGCCACCCTCTCCTGGGACTAAAGCATCATTCCCTATGCTTGGCCAGCTCCAGAGCATCAGCTCTCTCTCCTCTGAATTCAATGTGAAAATCGCTCAGTCGTGTCCGACTCCTTGTGACTCCATGGACTGCAGCCCACCAGGCGCCTCTGTCCATGGAATTCTCCAGGCAAGAATACTGGAGTGGGTTGCCATTCCCATCCCCTCAATTTGGGGGCTGAGGCACTGATGGCAGCACCAGAAGTGACCCGAGCAGCAGGGAGCAGGTGAGAAGACTGTCCCCCTTGTTGGGACTCTACCTTTAGACAAAGGCCTAATTTAGATGGACCTCCCCTACTTCCACTCAAACCACCACCTCCTGAAGTAACGCACAACTGTTTAACTGAACTGACCTATCTGCAGGCCTAAGAGACTAGTTCAGTGAGATACGAAACAACCTACCAACTCAGCTTCTGGACGATAAGACTTCTTGAGGAAATTTCAAAAGGAGGGAGTGACAGGTGGCATAACATGCTATCCCCAAATATGTCGTGTGGTATGAGGATAATTTTGCATTCAGTGCACTCAAGAGACAGCAAGAGCAAGGATAGTCTGATCTCCCCTTTTCTTCCTGAAAACAGGAGCTAAAACTCACATGTGATGATGGCCTCCCCGTAGCAGGAGGAAAGAAACAGTCCTATCACCAGAGACAGAGGGAGGCCAAGAGAAGTCTGTCAGTCAAACCTTGGTATCTGCCCTCACCTGCCAGACTGGTTCCAGAATGCCCACTGATAACAAAATCTGTGGATGCTCAAGTCCCTTATATACAGTGGTGTGGTACTGTTATCCCTCCATATCTGTGGGTTATGAAGTTTGATCCACGGTTGTTTGCATCTGTGGGCAGACCCCAGAAATATGAGGGGGGGGGGTCGACTGTAGAAACACACTCTGTTAAAATAACTCATCTTCTTTAATCTCCCCATACATCTTACTTCTTTTTTTCTTTTTCACAATTACTACTCTTCTCAACCTAATATGTAAATACTTTGGAGCTTGGGATTAGCAGATGCAAACTAGCATATACAGGACTGATAAACAAGGTCCTACTGTATAGCACAGGGAACTATATTAATAGCCTATGATAAACCAGAATGGAAAAGAATATGGAAAAAGAGAATTCATATATGTAATAATGAGTCCATTTTGCTGTTCAGAGAAACTAATGCCACCATTGTAAATCAACTATATTTCAGTTCAAACTTTTTTATTTATTTTTTTTTTTATTTTTTGTTTTTTTTTATTTTTTTTATTTTAGTTGGGGGCTATTACTTTACAATAATTGTAGTAGTTTTTTGCCATACATCGACATGAATCAGCCTGGGATTCAAATGTGCTCCCCCTCCCAAACCCTCCTCCCACCTCCCTCCCTCCCTCACCTCTCTGTCATCCCAACGATACATCCCTGAGTTCCGTTCCCATGCATAGGGAACATGTAATGGTTTGTTCTGCTTCACATATGACAATATACATCGTTTCAATGTATTGTCCCAGACGACCAACCTTCACCCCTTCTCCCTCAGAGTCAACAGGACTGTTCTATGCATCTGTGGTCTCTGTATTCTGTCACATATTAGGGTTACCATTACCATCTTTCAAATTCCATATACATGCATTAGTATACTGTATTGGTGCTTTTCTTTCTGGCTCACTTATCTGTTTATGGCTCCAGTTTCATCCATCTCAATAGAACGGATTCAAATGTATTCTTTTTAATGGCTGAGTAATATTCCATTGTGTATATGTACCACAGCTTCCTTATCCATTCGTCTGCCGATGGACATCTAGGTTGCTTCCATGTCCTGGCTATTGTAAACAGTTGCTGCGAAGAACTTGGGGTTAACACGCGTCTCTTTCACTCTGGTTTCCTCGGTGTATATGCTAGCAGTGGATATTGCTGGGTCATTTTGGCAGTTCTATTCCCAGTTGTTTTAAGGGATCTCCACATGTTCTCCATAGTGGCTGTAATAGTTGCATTCCCACCAAACAGTGTATGAGGGTTCCCTTTCTCCACACCCTCTCCAGCTATTTATTGCTTGTAGATTTTTTGGATAGTCGGCCATTCTGGGATGGTGTTGTAAATGGTATCTCATTTTGGTTTTTGATTTGCTTTCTCTATAATGAGGATGTTGAGCATCTTTTTCATGTGTTTGTTAGCCATCGGTATGTCTTCTTTGGAGAAATGTCTGTTTAGTTCTTTGGCCCTTTTTTTGATTGGGTCGTTTATATTTTCTGGGAATTCGTGCAGGGTAGCTTGTATATTTATGAGATTTATTGTTTGTCTGTGCTTCGGTTTGCTATATTTTCTCCCATTCTGAAGGCGTCTTTTCCACCTTGCTTATAGTTTCATTTGTTGTGCAACAGCTTTTAATTTTGATTAGGTCCATTTGTTTATTTTTGCTTTTGTTTCCAATATTCTAGGGGGGTGGTTCATGGAGGATCCTGCTGTGATTTATGTCGGAGAGTGTTTTGCTATGTTTTCGTCTAGGAGTATTTTGTTTCTGGTCTTATCATTTAGAATTCTTTAATCCATTTTGAGTTTATTTTTTTGTGTATGGTGTTAGGAAGTGTTCTAGTTTCATTATTTTACAAGTGGTTGAACCAGTATTTCCAAGACCACTTGTTAAAGAGATTGTCTTTTTCCATTTGTATACTCTAGCCTCCTTTGTCGAAGAAAGGTGCCCATTAGGTGCGTGGGTTTATCTATGGGCTTTCTATTTTGTTCCATTGATTATATTTCTATCCTTGTGCCAGTACACACTGTCTTGATGACTGTGGCTTTGTAGTAGGAGGCTTGAAGTCTGGCAGATTGATTACACTCAGTTCCATTCTTCTTTTCAAGATTTGCTTTGGCTATTCGAGGTTTTCGTTATACTTCCATACCAATTGTGAACTGATTGTTCTAGTTCTTGTGAAAACTTATCATTTGTAGTTTGATAGGGATTGCATTGGAATCTGTAGATTGCTTTTGGGGTAGTATACTCATTTTCACTTTATTAATTCTTCCAATCCTTGAACACGTATATTTTCTCATTCTGTTTGTGTCATCTTTGATTTCTTTCATCAGTGTTTTATAGTTTTCTATATATAAGTCTTTTGTTTCTTTAGGTAGAAATATTCCTAAGTATTTTATTCTTTTTGTTGCAATGGTGAATGGTATTGTTTCCTTAATTTCTCTTTCTGATTTCCTCATTATTGGTGTATTGAATGCAAGGGATTTCTGTGTGTTAATTTTGTTTCCTGCAACATTACTATATTCATTGATTAGCTCTAGTAGTTTTCTGGTAGAATCTTTAGGGTTTTCTATGTAGAGGATCATGTCATCTGCAAACAGTGAGAGTTTTACTTCTTCTTTTCCTATCTGTATTCCTTTTATTTCTTTTTCCGCTCTGATTGCTGTGGCCAAACTTCCAAAACGATGTTGCGAATAGTAGTGGTGGAAGTGGGCATCCTTGCCTTGTTCTGACTTTAGGGGAAATGCTTTCAGTTTTTCACATTGAGGGATTTATGTTTGTGTGATGTTTGTCAATATATAGCTTGTATTATGTTGAGGTTTGGTTCCTTCTATTCTGCTTTCTGGAGAGTTTTTATCATAATGGTGTTGAATTTTGTCAAAGGCTTTTTCTGCATCTATTGAGATAATCATAATGTTCTTATCTTTTCAAATTTGTTAATGTGGTGGAATTACATTCGATTTGATTTGGGATGTTAAAGAAACCTTGCATTCTTGGATAAAAGCCCACCTTGGTCATGATGTATGATCTTTTTAATATGATGTTGGATTCTGTTTGCTAGAATTTTATCTAAGGAATTTTTTTTTATGCATCTATGTTACAGTATATTTGGCCTGTAGTTTTCTTTTTTTGTGACATCTTTGTTTGGTTTTGGAATTAGTGGGTGATTGTGGCCTCATAGAATGAGTTTGGAAGTTTACATCTTCTGCAATTATCTGGAAGAGTTTGAGTAGATAGGTGTTAAGTCTTCTTAAATTTTTTGGTAGAACTTCCGCTGTGAAGCCGTTTCTGGTCCTGGGCTTTTGTTTGCTGGAAGATTTCTGATTACAAGTTTCTCGATTTTTCCGTGCTTGTGTGGGTCTGTTTAGATCTTCTATTTCTCTCCTGGTTAATTTTGGAAAAGTTATACTTTTCTAAGAATTTGTCCATTTCTTCCAAGTTGTCCATTTATTTGGCATATAGCTGTTGGTAGTAGTATCTTATGTTCCTTTGTATTTCTGTGTAGTCTGTTGTGATTACTCCATTTTCATTTCTAATTTTGTTGTATTGATCTGATTCTTCTCCCTTTGTTTCTTGATGAGTCTGGCTAATGGCTTGTCAAATTTTGTTTATCTTTCGAAAAACCAGCTTTTAGTTTTGTTGATTTTGCTAATGGTCCTCTTTTGTTTCTTTTGTGCATTTATTTTGCCCAAATTTTTAAGATTTCTTGCCTTCTACTAAACCTGGGGTTATTCATTTATTCCTTCCTCGTAGTTGCTTTAGGTGTCTAGAGTTAGTTTATTTATTTGAGTTTTTTCTTGTTTCTTAGAGGTAGCCTGTATTGCTATGAACCTTCCCCTTAGCCATTGCTTTTTACAGAGTCCCATTAGGTTTTGGGTTGTTGTGTTTTCATTTTATTCGTTTTATGATATTTTGATTTCTTTTGATTTCTTCTTGTGATTTGTTGGTTATTCAGAAGCGTGTTGTTTAGCCTCCATATGTTGGAATTTTTAATAGTTTTTTTCCTGTAATTGAGGTCTAATCTTACTGCATTGTGGTATAGAGAAGATGGTCTGGGATGATTTCAATTTTTTGACATTTACAAGGTAGACTTATGGCCCAGTATGTGATCTATACTGGAGAAAGTTCATGTGCACTTGAGAAAAAGGTGAAATTGCTTGTTTTGGGGGGAAAGTCCTGAAAATATCGATTAAATCTAATTTGTCTTTAGTATCATTTAAAGTTTGTGTGTTCCCTTGTATTTTTCTGTTTTGTTGATCTATCCATAGGTTGTGAGTGGAGTGTTTAAAGTCTCCACTATTATTGTGTTATTGTTAACTTCCCCTTTCATACTGTTAGTATTTGCCTTATAATTGTGGTATGCTCCTATGTTGGGTGCATAATATATTTTTATTGTTACATCTTCTTCTTGGATTGACCCTGTTGATCATTTGTAGTGTCCTTCTTTGTCCCTTTTACAGCCTTTATTTAAGTCTATTTTATCTGAAATGAGTATTGGCGGACTCATGCTTTCTTTCTGGTCTCCTTTGCTATGAAAATATATTTTTCCATCCCCTTCCACTTTCACGTTGTATTGTGTCCTAGTTTTGAGGTGGGGTTCTTTGTAGACAGCATATGTAGGGGTCTTGTTTTTGTATCCACTCAGCCACTCTTTGTTGTCTTTTGGTTGGGGCATTTCAACCCATTTACATTTAAGGTAATTTTTGATAATATGGTCCTGTTTGCCATTTATTGTAGTTTTAAGTTCAGTGTTTAAAACATCTTTCTGTGTTTTCCTGTTTAGAGAAGATCACCTTTAGCATTGTTGGAGGGGGGAAAGTGGTTTGGTGGTGCTGAATTCCTCTCAGTTCTGCTTGTTGTAAAGTTTTGAATTCTCCTTCATATCTGGAATGAGATTCCTTGCCGGGTACAGTAATCTGGGTTGTAGATTTTTCTCTTTCATTAACTTTAAGTAGGTCCTGACATTCCCTTCTAGCCTGAAGTAGTTTTCGTATTGAAAGATCAAAGTCTGTTATGCTTATGGGGATACATTGTGTGTTTTTTGTTGTTTTCCCTTGCTGGCTATTTATATTTGTTCTTTGTGTTTGTCCTTTGTTAATTTGATTATATATGTTGTCTTGGGGTGTTTCGCCTTGGGTATATCCTGTTTAGGGACTCTCTGGGTTTCTTGGACTTCGTGACTATTTCCTCCTCATTTTTTAGGGAATTTTCAAGCTATTATCTCCTTCGAGTATCTTTAATGGCCTTCCTTTTATCTCTTCTTTGGGGACTCCCTATGATTCGAATGTTGGGGCGTTTCTATGTCCCAGAGGTCCCTGAGGTTTTCCTCATATCTTTTGATACTTTTTTCTTTTTTCCTCTCTGCTTCGGTTATTCCACCATTCTATCTTCTACCTCACTTATCCTATCTTATGCCTCTGTTATTCTATGTTGGTTCCCTCCAGAGTGTCTTTTATCCCTTTATTTCATTATTCAAAATTATTGACACTTTTTATTTCTTATAGGTCCTTGGTAAACTTTTTCTTGCAATCTTCTCAATTCTTGTCTCCAGGCTATTTAATCTGTAACTACATTTATTTTCAATATTTTGGATTCATTTTTACTATCATATTCTACATTCTTTTTCAGATAGATTCCCTATCTCCTCCTCTTTTTGTTTGGTTTGGTGGGCATTTCTCATTTTCCTTTACTTGTTGAGTATTTTCTCTGCCTTTTCATCTTTGTTTAGATTGCTGTGCTAGGCGTGGCCTTTCTGTATTCTGGTAGTTTGAAGTTCCTCTTTATTGTGGAGGTTCCTTCACTGGGTGGGTGGGGTTGGATGGGTGGCTTGTCAAAGGTTTCCTGGTTGGAGGAGCTTGTGTCGGTGGTTGGTGGGTGAGCTGGATTTCTTCTCTTGTAGAGTGCAATGGAGTGTCCAGTATTGAGTTTTGAGATGTCTATGGATTTGCGTGTGCCTCTGGCAGCCTTTGTATATTGATTGCATTCAGGGGCTAAGTTCCTGCGTTGCTGGAGTGTTGCGTGGTATGTCTTGCTCTGGAACTTATTGGGGCTCTTGGGTGGAGGCTTGGTTTCAGTGTATATGTGGAGGCTTTTGGTAAGATCTCTTATTAATTATTGTTTTCCTCTGGACTTTCAGTCTTATTCGTGCAGTTAGCCCTCAAGACTATACTCCATCCCATACAGCTTCAATAATAAAACTTTTAGGTTAATGGTGAAAAGATCTCCACAGTGAGGGATACCCAGAGAGGTTCACTGAGTTACATGGAGAGGTGAAGGGAAGGGAGGTGAGAGTGACCAGGAGGAGAGGAGGGGGACTAAAGTGGGGGAGAGCAGTCTATCCAGTAAGACTTCCCTCTGTGCTCTTCCACAGTCTGGAGCACCTAGAGAGGTTCACAGAGATACATGAGAGGGGGAGGAAAGGCAGTAGAGGTGAGGATGAGTAAGATAGGGAGGAATCAAGAGGGGAGAGAGAGAGATTGGGCGTATTTCTGTTTCCCGAATAGGAGTGTTTCCGAGGTACCCAGAACCACCCTCAGAGATTCACAGAATTGGGTGAGAAGAGAAGGAGGAGGGTGGGAGATTAGAGGTTTCCCCTGGGGGAGAAGAAAGAGGTAATAGAGGGAGAGAGTAATCAGGCCAGTATTACACTCATGAGTAAAATGGGTACTAAAGATTGTATTCTTAAAGGCACAAAATTGATATCAAATATTGTAAAACAACAATTAAAAATTGGAGTAGTGTGGTTAGACTTTATTTAAAATTCATCAATATAAAAAAAGAAAAAAGGAAAACAGTATAAAAGAAAAAAGACAGTAAAACAGGTTATAACAGTTAAAAAAAAGAAAAAACAGGAAAAAACAGTAAAAAAAAATAATAAATAAAATAAAATAAAAAAAAGAAAACGCAAAAAGTTAAAAGATATATGTACGCAGTTTGTTTTAAAAATTGGGTTTTTTTTTTTTTTTTTTTCACGGTAGTGGGTGGTTAATGAAAATGAAAAATAAAAGTGTAATAGAGGTCTTAAGAAAAAAGAAAGAAAAAAAATATAAAATAAAAAGGTAAAAAAAAATAAAATAAAATGATAATAGTAAAAATATATATCCGGACTTTCACTGGAGCAGTTGTGAGCCGTGTGGGGTCTCTTCAGTTTAGATAAATCCTTGTCAGCTTATACTTTCAAGACTATAGGCCCCTTTCAATGCAGTCCGTTGTTAACTACAGGGGGATTTAATCTGTTGGGCCATCCCCTTTTCCAACGCGCTCTCCCTCTGTTTATTTGGCTTTGGTTTGGATGGTCTTTCAGTTGTCCTAATTTCGCCCTGCCACAAAGGGGCGGAGGTGGTCTCTTTAGGTTCACTTGCTCAGTCTGCTGTGTTTTAATGGGGAGAGAAGACCACTGCACCAAATATCACGGCTGTGTGTGTCTGTGGAGTGCTTTTAGTGTCTCGGCACCACAACTGGGTTCACCCTCGCTCACGGCTGAATGTGTGCTCTTCCCCCGTCTACCCGCTCAGGCTTCAGGTTACTCTGCGGGGGTGTGGGCCAGGTTATGCGTCGCAATTCCCATAGTTTAAACTGCTCAGGATCAGGTTCCGGGTACTCACAAGGCGCAGAACTCGGTTGGGCCGGCGGTTTGCGCCGTTCCCGGTCGGAGCAGCTCAGGCAGCCGTGAGTTTGGCGTGAGCGCACTCTCCCACTGTCGGGGCTAGGGTGCGGCTTATCACCTCCCTGCGTTCCCCCCGCCTCGGTTAGCGAGGGGCGCTTCCCAGGTACTCACAAAGGCGCAGACTCGGTTGGGCCGGCGGTTTTGCGCCGTTCCCGGTCGGAGGCAGCTCAGGCAGCCAGGAGTTTGGCGAGCGCACTCTCCCCTGAGTTTGGCGAGCACACGCCCCCGGTGCGGCTTATCACCTCCCTGGTCCCCGCCTCTGTTTCGGTTTCACGGGCGCGCCGGCTCCGGCTCCTGTGTGCTTTGTGTCAGTTCTGGGGAGCTGGGCTCTGGCTGCGACCTCCCGGCGGCTGTAGACCCCTCCGGGATCTCAGGCTGTCTTTGCTTAGAAACTGGGAAGCCTGGTTTGCAAGTTTGGTAGGGGTGCCCTCTCTGGAGCCGTGTTGCTCCTTTCCGGCTCTGGCTGGTCCCAGCCTGCCGCTGTGTCCGACGGGGGATGGGGCGGTCCGCAGCCGGCTAGCTCTTCCCTGTATCGCTCAGTCCTTTGTTCTGTGAGGGGCCGGCAGTGCCTTAGCTTTGGGTTTTTCGCGGGGTAGGTCTCTCTCTCTGGCTGTCCCACAGTTTAGGTTTACTATCTACGTTAGCGGCCGGTCCTTACCTAAGCAGTGCGGCCCGCTCCTCTCCGCCCAGCCCCCACAGCTGGTGGCGGGTGCGGGCGTCTGGGGTTCTTTACTGGAAGTTGCCTTTAGGCACGTAATCAGTGGGTTTTATTTATTGATTCTCCCGGTTATGTTGCCCCTCCAGAGATTCGTATCTTCCACAAACGCCGGTGAGAAGGTTTACTGGTGCTTAGAAATTTCTCCTCTTTACGACTCCACTCCCCAGGACGGAGTCTCCGTCACCTAACTCTTTTGTCTCTCTTTTATCTTCTATAATTTCTCTACCTACTTCTGAAGATATGCGCTGACTTGATTAATGTTGACGTCCTCTGCCAGCATTCAGAAGTAGTCTCTTGTGAAACTTTGATCAGCTTTCGTTGTTTTCGATTAAGTTTGTGGGGGGAGAGAGTGATCTTCTCCGTCCTTTCCCTCCGCAATCTTAGCCCCGCCTCAGATAACTTATCTATTTTAAAAAGGTACTTGAGCTATTCACTTTTTGGGTCTTCATTATCTTGTGGAGGACTCTCCTATAAATGTTAATTTAAATTTGTACGTTTTTTTCTGTTAATCTGCCTTACATCATTAAAGGAGATATGGGTTTGATCCCTGGGTCAGGAAGATCCCCTGGAGAGGGCATGGCAACCCACTCCAGTATTCTTGCCTGGAGAATCCCATGGACAGAGGAGCCTGGCGGGCTACAGTCCATAGGGTCACAAAGAGTCAGACACGACTGAAGGACTTAGCATGCATGCCTTACAACAGTTTCGTTCCTAGACCAGTCACAGATTCTAGAAGTTCTAGGGTTGAAGGAGTTGCCTTTACTCTACTCAATAGAGAATACAGGTTGTATGAATATATGACCCTGCAAGTATAAGATGTCCTTGCTTCTGTTGTCTCTATCTGCACATTTTAAATTCCAAGTGGACAAGCCACCCATAGCATTTAGTTTTTAAACACATTATGGATGCCTCATTTGGGAATCTTGGTAGTAGTAGGCTTAGGAGGCAAGGCAACCCACTCTAGCACTCTCGCCTGGAAAATCTCATGGACAGAGGAGCCTGGTAGGCTTGCAGTCCATGGGGTCACGTAGAGTTGGACACGACTGAAGAGACTTAGCAGCAGTGTAACCAGGAAGGGTTAATTTTGAACTTACACTGGATTAGCTTCTGTGACTTTAACCTTTATTTTGCTGCTTTTGTCATTATAAGCATGAGGATGGTCTGCCTCAAGGGAGATGGCCTGAGGCCTACAATAAGATGGACTGTAAGGAAGTGATGAAAACTAACACATCTCCCCTGCCTGAGGCTTGCCATTCTAGGGGACATTTGCAAGGATTGAATAGTCTTTTTACTTTGTTTCCTCACCTCCCCCCACCCATTCTCTGATCCATAAAAGAACCTGGCAACCAGGCCCCAACAAGATGGTTATTTTGAGCAGCTAGCCTGCCATCTTCTCAGTCAGCCGGCTCCTGAATAAAGTCCCTTCCGATCCCAACACCTTGTCTCAGATTCATTGACTTATCTTGCAGTGAGCAGAGTGAGTTTGGACGTGGTAACAGGTAGATAATTGATTGATTTACCTATCATTGTGTGTTCATTCAAAAGACATTTGCTATGTCTCTCTTTTGCAGAAACGTGAAAACTTTATTCTGTGGAATAAAGGACCAGAGCAAAAGAGGTAGGGTCAGTCTCATTCTTCCATCTGTTTTGTCTGTTTGTTTGTTTTATTTGGCTGCTGTGGTTCTTAGAGTTACAGGATCTAGTTCTCTGCCAGGGATGGAACCTGGACGCCTGCGCTGGGAGCATTGGAGTCTTAACCACTGGGCCTCCAGGGAAGTCCCTTTGCATCCCTTATTGTTTGCTACTAGAATTGAAGCCTCATTAGATGGTGTGACTCTTAAAGTGATGACACTAGGTTACATCTCAGAGCTCTATTTAACTATTGGGCATCTCCACAACCACGTGTTCTGCGTTTAGTCCCTGCATCTCTGTACGATGTTTGTATGCTTGCCCAGTCCCCCACATTTTAGTAAGGTCAAGGTGATGTTAGCTGTGGAGCTGACAATTTCCAACTTGAAACCTGTGGCTTTATGGATAGGAGATTCATGCATATTGTGAGAGATGTCTGAGACTTTCTTTTTCAGACTTGAGAGGATAACCAAAGAAAACAAAAAGCAGATGGGAGTTAAATTACCCAATTATCTTCTGCTCTCTCTTAGGTTCAAAGGCTTCCTACACCCCTCTGCTTAGTGGCTAAATTGAGCAGAAGAGTGAGGTAGGAGTCTCATGTGGAGTCTCCGCTCACACATGGAGTGGAGACTGAAAATAGATGAGCAAGAATTGGGACTTGCTTACTTTTGAGAAAACAGTACCAGTCTAGCAAAACGGAGGCACTGGGAGGTGAGACCTGGAGGTAGTGGGGAGGGAGGAGAAGCGTGAAGCACAGAAATCAAATGCACACAGGGCGTTTTCAGCGGCCTAGGGGATGTCCGAACAGTCAGTCCGGAAGGTTTAGGTGATGATGTCAGTGCTTTCTTAAGGTGTAAGAGTGTTACGTGTGTTTTTGGTGGGTGAGTGGGTTGAAAGATCAATTTTTCCATCCCTATCTCCTACAACTGTACTGTTTAGGCTTTATCACTGGAAATCCTGGTAAAGAGCTGCTTGACTCGTGTGTGTGTGTGTGTGTGTGTGTGTGTGTGTGTGTGTGTGTCATCGTAGACAAGATGCCCCTCAGAAGAGGGAACAGAGTAGATCTGCAGGCTCTGTGCCCTCTTTTCTCAAGGGCAGTCGTTGGAGAGCCATGCTAGAGAGAAGGACTGCTGCACATCATTGGCCAAGAGAGGAGAAGTCTGATGGGGCCACAAGTCTGATATGCATGGCTGACCAAACTTCCTCTCTGCCTCCATGGCCCCAAAGTGGCACATGTCACCTAAAGCAGGATGCAAAGTGACCTATAGTTAATGTTAGTCACTCAGTTGTATCCCAGTCTTTGTGACCCCTTATATTGTAGCCTGCCAGGCTCCTCTGTCCATGGAATTTTCCAGGCAAGAATACTGGAGTGGGTTGCCATTACCTTCTCCAAGGGGATCTTTCTGACTCAAGGATTGAACCCTGGTCTCCAGCATTGCAGGCTGATTCTTTACCATCTGAGCCACCAGGGAAGCCCAAGGTGACCTATTGGGATACAACAAAAATAGGATTTCTATTCAAAAATTTCCCTTTAAAATTTCTGTTTTTGTACACCATTACAAAATGTGCAACATGTCAGTGCATTAATTAAATATATTCATGTAGCGTGTTCTAAATTTTTTTTGTGGATGGTATGGACATTCAAAAATTTGAAGACCATTGTCCTAGTAGGTAAAGTCCAAATTCCCTTCCCATGGCATTCAAGAAGTCCTGGCATGATTGGGCTGCACATGAAGTATCAGGACAGATGGTTCTTAGAACTCACCAGGGAGCTGCTGCAGAAGCACTCTCACAATCTCAGAGTACAGCAGCCACAAGGTGGTCCCCAAGAGTACCCCAGAGAGCTACTGTGAACCTCTCATTCTCTCATGAGTCCTGCTGCAGCTGCCAGTACAGAACACAGCTTTTCCTTTTTCACTTTCCAAATCTCCTGCAACTTTTCTCTTATAGGCAGCTCCTCATCCCAGTGTAGGGGATTCTGAGAGTAGACCTTGAAGGGGAGGGTTAACATCATTATCCAGCATAGGAGCCCATGATAGATTTTGAGCTTCTCCCCAGCTGGAAAATGTACCTTATTCATCTTTATCTTCTTAGTGGCTGGAAGTTCCTGGAAATTAGAGATACCAAATAAATGTTCATTACATGATTGAATAAGTGAATGCAGAGAGGAGAATAGTTCCCTGAAACCAGATGATTTAGGCTGTCTTCTAAAACATGCTTTGTTGTTGTTCAGTCACTAAATTGTGTCTGACTCTTTGCGACCCCGTGGACTGCAGCATGCCAAGCTTTCCTCTTCTTCACTATCTCCCAGAGTTTGCTCAAACTCATATCCATTGAGTCCATGATGCTATCTAACCATCTCATCCTCTTCCACCCTCTTCTCCTTTTGCTTTCAATCTTCCCTAGCATCAGGGTCTTTTCCAGTGAGTTGTCTCTTTGCATCATGTGGCCAAAGTATTGGAGCTTCAGCTTCAGCATCAGTCCTTCCAGTGAAGATGCAGGGTTGATTTCCTTTAGGCTTGGCTTGTGTGAGATCAATGGTCACTCCCCAGAAGAACCTTATATTTGAAACTTGTATCACTACATGGTAGTGATAATTGGCAATTCAGAATGAAATCTTTCCCATGCTGACCAGAAAAGTCAAATTTATGAAGTCTAAAATCCTAAAATCCTAGGTAATGTCAACAACAAAAAAATACATGTAACCTAAAAGTTCAGAGTTACGTGTTATTCGCTGGAAAATTTTAAGACTCTAAACCCTGGATACAGCATCTCAAGTAACCGTGAGAGTACTGCTCTGAGGAGGTAAGTTACATACAAGTTTTGTAACAAAGGGCTGGTGGTATGAACATCAGTAGATAATTGTTTTTTGTTTGTTTGTTTGTTTTATTTTTTATTTTTTTTTGATTATTGTTAATTAAAGAAAGTCAGATATCCCAAGTTAAGGAATTTAGCACTTTCCTATGTATAAGAAGATACAAGAGTCTGGGGTCACTGAAATCATTCTTTTCATGGAGTCAGTATCCTGTGTTTTCTGGGGCCAGTATCCTGTGTTTTCACATCCTGGGCTTCCTTTCTGCAGGGCTCACTGTAGGGAGTGGCTGCAGTCTTTATTGATGGTGCTAGACAGCAGGTATTCTTTTCCTGCCTGAGTTCCCTTACGGGTCACCAGCTCAAGTAGGAGGGTTGCAATCGCTGATGACTGTGACATCCTTGTTTACTGATATGGCAGGAAATATTCCATTTCTCAGTAGGAAGGAAGCTTTGCAGTTCAGTGCACTGAAGCTGGTAAGGGATGTTAGGTCACAGAGTCATCCTCCACCTTATTGCTACTGCTGCTGCTGCTAAGTCGCTTCAGTCGTGCCCGACTCTGTGCGACCCCATAGACGGCAGCCCACCAGGCTCCGCCATCCCTGGGATTCTCCAGGCAAGAATACTGGAGTGGGTTGCCGTTTCCTTCTCCAGTGCATGAAAGTGAAAAGTAAAAGTGAAGTCACTCAGTCGTCCGACTCTTAGCGACCCCATGGACTGTAGCCTACCAGGCTCCTCCGTCCATGGGATTTTCCAGGCAAGAGTACTGGAGTGGGGTGCCATTGCCTTCTCCGCCTCCACCTTATTACCACTCTGATTTTCTCAAATTCCTTCTAGTACCTGAGAGCCATGTGCTTGTTCACTAAAATGCCACTAGGTGGCACTCTTGCCTCTTTGTGGTAGTAGGTTATTGCCTTAGAAAAGGCAAGGGAATTGAGTGTAACAGAGAAATTACACAGGAATTGAGTGTTGCAACTTTTTAAAAGCAACGAATCTGTCCCTCACATTATAACTACAAAATTGACATTGTTGTTCAGTCGCCCAGTCGTGTCCGACTCTTTGTGACCCCATGGACTGCTACAGACAAGGCCTCTCTGTCCCTCGTCATCTCCCAAAGTTTGGCAAGTTCATGTCCATTGCATCGGTGATGCCATCCAACCATCTCATCCTTTGACGTCCTCTTCTCCTTCTGCCCTCAGTCTTTCTCAGAATCAGGGACTTTTCCAATGAGTCAGCTGTTCCCATCAGATGACCAATATACTGGAGTTTCAACTTCAGCACCAGTCATTCCTACAAGTATTCAGGGTTGATTCCCCTTAAGATTGACTGGTTTGATCTCCTTGGGGAGTCTTCTCCAGTACCATAGTTCAAAGGCGTCAGTTCTTCAGTGCTCTGCGTTCTTTATAGTTCTGCTCTCACAGCCTTAGGTGACCCCTGGGAAGATGATTAGCCTTGACTGCATGGACCTTTGTTGGCAGAGTAATGTCTTTGCTTTTCAGCATGCTGTCTAGGTTTGTCATAGCTTTCCTGCCAAGAAGCAGACATCTTCTGATTTCATGGCTGCAGTCACCGTCCGTAGTGATTTGAGAACCCAAGAAGAGGAAATCTGTCTCTACTTCCACATTTTCCCATGAAGTAATGGGCTGGATGCCATGATCTTACTTTTCTTTTTTTTCTTTTTAATTGTTTAGTTTTAATATAAATTTATTTATTTTAATTGGAGGCTAATTACTTTACAATATTATATTGATTGTGCCATACATTGACATGAATCCGCCATGGGAATACATGTGTCCCCCATCCTGACACCCCTCCCACCTCCCTCCCCATCCCATCCCTCTGGGTCATCCCAGCGCATCAGCCCTGAGCACCCTGTCTTATGCATTGAACCTGGACTGGCGATTCATTTCACATATGATAATATACATGTTTCAATGCCATTCTCCCAAACCATCCCACCCTTGCCCTCTCCCACAGAGTCCAAAAGACTGTTCTATACACCTGTGTCTCTTTTGCTGTCTTGCATACAGGGTTATCATTACCATCTTTCTAAATTTGTATATATGTGTTAGTATACTGTATTGGTGTTTTTCTTTCTGGCTTACTTCACTCTGTATAATAGGCTCCAGTTTCATCCACCTCGTTAGAACTGACTCAAATGTATTTTTTTTTAATGGCTGAGTAATATTCCATTGTGTATATGTACCACAGCTTCCTCATCCATTCGTCTGCTGATGGGCATCTAGGCTGCTTCCATGTCCTGGCTATTATAAACAGTGCTGCGATGAACATTGGGGTACACGTGTCTCTTTCAATTCTGGTTTCCTCGGTGTGTATGCACAGCAGTGGGGTTGCTGGGTCATATGGCAGTTCTATTTCCAGTTTTTTGAGGAATCTCCACACTGTTCTCATAGTGACTGTACTAGTTTGCATTCCCACCAACAGTAAGAGGGTTCCCTTTTCTCCATACCCTCTCCAGCATTTATTGCTTGTAGTCTTTTGGATAGCAGCCATTCTGACTGGCGTGAAATGGTACCTCATTGTGGTTTTGATTTGCATTTCTCTGATAATGAGTGATGTTGAGCATCTTTTCATGTGTTCATTAGCCATCTGTATGTCTTCTTTGGAGAAGTGTCTGTTTAGTTCTTCGGCCCACTTTTTGATTGGGTTGTTTATTTTTCTGGAATTGAGCTGCAAGAGTTGCTTGTATATTTTTGATATTAATTATTTGTCCGTTGCTTCGTTTGCTATTATTTTCTCCCATTCTGAAGGCTGTCTTTTCATCTTGCTTATAGTTTCCTTTGTTGTGCAAAAGCTTTAATTTTAATTAGGTCCCATTTTTTTATTTTTGCTTTTATTTCCAATATTCTTGGAGGTGGGTCATAGAGGATCCTGCTGTGATTTATGTCGAAGAGTGTTTTGCCTATGTTTTCCTCTAGGAGTTTTATAGTTTCTGGTCTTACGTTTAGATCTTTAATCCATTTTGAGTTTATTTTTGTGTATGGTATTAGAAAGTGTTCTGGTTTCATTCTTTTACAAGTGGTTGACCAGTTTTCCCAACACCACTTGTTAAAGAGATTGTCTTTTCTCCATTGTATATTCTTGCCTCCTTTGTCAAAGATAAGGTGTCCATAGGTGTGTGGATTTATCTCTGGGCTTTCTATTTTGTTCCATTGATCTATATTTCTGTCTTTGTCCCAGTACCATACTGTCTTGATGACTGTGGCTTTGTAGTATAGTCTGAAGTCAGGCAGGTTGATTCCTCCAGTTCCATTCTTCTTTCTCAAGGTTGCTTTGGCTATTTGAGGGTTTTTGTATTTCCATACAAATTGTGAAATTATTTGTTCTAGTTCTGTGAAAAATACCATTGGTAGCTTGATAGGGATTTCACTGAATCTATAGATTGCTTTGGGTACTATACTCATTTTCACTATATTGATTCTTCCGATCCATAAGCACTGTATACTTCTCCATCTATTTGTGTCCTCTTTGATTTCTTTCACCAGTGTTTTTATTGTTTTCTATATATACATCTTTTGTTTCTTTAGGTAGATATATTCCTAAGTATTTTATTCTTTTTGTTGCAATGGTGAATGGAATTGTTTCCTTAATTTCTCTTTCTGTTTTCTCATTGTTAGTGTATAGGAATGCAAGGGATTTCTGTGTGTTGATTTTATATCCTGCAACTTTACTATATTCATTGATTAGCTCTAGTAATTTTTTGGTGGAGTCTTTAGGGTTTTCTATGTAGAAACCTTCTGTGTAAAAACCCTTCATGTCATCTGCAAACAGTGAGAGTTTTACTTCTTCTTTTCCAATCTGGATTCCTTTTATTTCTTTTTCTGATCTGATTGCTGTGGCCAAAACTTCCAAAACTATGTTGAATAGTAGTGGTGAGAGTGGGCACCCTTGTCTTGTTCCTGACTTTAGAGGAAATGCTTTCACTTTTTCACCATTGAGGATAATGTTTGCTGTGGGTTTGTCATATATAGCTTTTATTATGCTGAGGTATGTTCCTTCTATTCTTGCTTTCTGGAGCACTTTTATCATAAATGGATGTTGAATTTTGTCAAAGGCTTTCTCTGCATCTATTGAGATAATCATATGGTTTTTATCTTTCAATTTGTTAATGTGGTGTATTACATTGATTGATTTGTGAATATTGAAGAATCCTTGCATCCCTGGGATAAAGCCCACTTGGTCATGATGTATGATCTTTTTAATATGTTGTTGGATTCTGTTTGTTAGGATTTTGTTAAGGATTTTTGCATCTATGTTCATCAGTGATATTGGCCTGTAGTTTTCTCTTTTTGTGGCATCTTTGTCAGGTTTTGGTATTAGGGTGATGGTGGCCTCATAGAATGAGTTTGGAAGTTTGCCTTCCTCTGCAATTTTCTGGAAGAGTTTGAGTAGGATAGGTATTAGCTCTTCTCTAAATTTTTGATAGAATTCAGCTGTGAAGCCATCTGGTCCTGGGCTTTTGTTTGCTGGAAGATTTCTGATTACAGTTTCAATTTCTGTGCTTGTGATGGTCTGTTAATATTTTCTATTTCTTCCTGGTTCAGTTTTTGAAAGTTGTACTTTTCTAAGAATTTGTCCATTTCGTCCAAGTTGTCCATTTTATTGGCCTATAGTTGCTGATAGTAGTCTCTGATGATCCTTTGTATTTCTGTGTTGTCTGTTGTGATCTCTCCATTTTCATTTCTAATTTTGTTGATTTGATTTTTCTCCCTTTGTTTCTTGATGAGTCTGGCTAATGGTTTGTCAATTTTATTTATCTTCTCAAAGAACCAGCTTTTGGCTTTGTTGATTTTTGCTATGGTCTCTTTTGTTTCTTTTGCATTTATTTCTGCCCTAATTTTTAAAATTTCTTTCCTTCTACTAACCCCGGGGTTTTTCATTTCTTCCTTTTCTAGTTGTTTTAGGTGTAGAGTTAGGTTATTTATTTGATTTTTTTCTTGTTTCTTGAGGTACGCCTGTATTGCTATGAACCTTCCCCTTAGCACTGCTTTTACAGTGTCCCATAGGTTTTGGGTTGTTGTGTTTTCATTTTCATTCGTTTCTATGCATATTTTGATTTCTTTTTTGATTTCTTCTGTGATTTGTTGGTTATTCAGCGGTGTGATGTTCAGCCTCCACAAGTTGGAATTTTTAATAGTTTTTCTCCTGTAATTGACATCTAATCTTACTGAGTTGTGGTCAGAAAAGATACTTGGAATGAATTCAATTTTTTTGAATTTACAAAGGTTAGATTTTTGGCCCAGGATGTGATCTATCATGGAGAAGGTTCCATGTGCATTTGAGAAAAAGGTGAAATTCATTGTTTTGGGGTGAAATGACCTATAGATATGGATTAGGTCTAACTGGTCTATTGTATCATTTAAAGTTTGTGTTTCCTTGTCAATTTTCTGTTTAGTTTATCTATCCATAGGTGTGAGTGGGGTATTAAAGTCTCCCACTGTTGTGTTAGTGTTAATTTCCCCTTTCATATTTGTTAGCATTTGTCTTACATATTGCGGTGCTACTATGTTGGGTGCATATATATTTATAATTGTTATATCTTCTTCTTGGATTGATCCTTTGATCATTATGCAGTGTCCTTCTTTGTCTCTTTTCACAGCCTTTGTTTTAAAGTCTATTTTATCTGATATGAGTATTGCTACTCCTGCTTTCTTTTAGTCTCTATTTGTGTGGAATATCTTTTTCCAGCCTTTCACTTTCAGTCTGTATGTGTCCCTTGTTTTGAGGGACAACATATATAGGGGTCTTGTTTTTGTATCCATTCAGCCAGTCTTTGTCTTTTGGTTGGGGCATTCAACCCATTTACATTTATAATTATTTAGTTTTAAGCCAGCTCTTTCTCTCTCTTCCTTCACTCTCATCAAGAGGCTCTTCAGTTCCTCTTTGCTTTCTGCCATTAGAGTGGTGTCATCCGCATATCTGAGGTTGTTGATGTTTCTCCCACCTATCTTGATTCCAGCTTGCAACTCATCCAGCTTTCATAAAAATCAAAGAGCCTAACTTTGAGCCTAATATCCTTATCTGTAGTGTTTTCGCCACTTCAGAATTAGGATGCAGCTGGCAATAGAATCTTGTTCCTTAAGTGTCCCTAGTTACCCTGTGCCTGCTTCCCATGCTGGGTGGGATGATTCAGAAGTTTACTGTCTTACTTCCAAAGTCTGTGGAGCAGCAGGGGTGGAGAGGGTGGGGAAACACTTTTTTTTTTTTCCACAGCAGATGTGTATACACTTGAATTGACTCTTTGAGACCCCAAGGACTATACAGTCCTTGGAATTCTCCAGGCCAAAATACTGGAGTGGGTAGCCTTTCCCTTCTCCAGGGCATCTTCCCAACCCAGGGATTGAACTTAGGTCTCCTGCATTGCAGGTGGATTCTTTACCAGCTGAGTCACAAGGTAAGCCCTAGAATACTGGAGTGGGTAGCCTAGTCCTTCTCTGCCAGGAATCGAACTGAGGTCTCCTGCATTGCAGGGAGATTCTTTACCAACTGAGGTATCAGGGGATCCCTACTGAATTCAAATTAAGGCTAAGAAACAGCTGATCATGATGAATAGAAGCCAAGTTTCTACAGTATATGTGGACATCTTTCCTTTTCAAATCTAAAAATTTGTTTCTAAGAAAGGTTTTCCCTGTGACTTTTTACACTTTTTTTAAGCTTAAAAGAAACACATATTCATTGACTAAAACTGAGAATGAAAGGATAGGCAAAGAGAAAAAAGAAAAAAAATTATTACACTCAGCCCCAATAACTAATAAACATTTTAATGAATGTTTTCATAATCTTATTAATCATGCATTTATATATATATGATTGACTTGGTCTACACTTAATACATACTCTATGTTCCAGGCACCATGCTAGGTTTTGAGTTTGCAAAAGAAAACCAGATAGAAAATCTCTCTCTACAAAGGAGATGTAGCACCTTCTCTCTCTTTCTCTGCCTTTATAAGTATGTTTCCTTATAAACATATATGTCTCTATATTTTGTATATGCACAGACTTATATGTTTCCAAAAAAGGTATATTATACATGTTTTTCGTATCCTAATTTTTCTACTTAACAATATACCAAGATTATTTTCCATACTTTTAATATTTTTCAAAGGCATTAATTTTAGTTCATATTTTATTTTTAGCTATTTAATAGCTTTTAATCTAATTTTCCTCCTTTTGAGAATGTAAATTGTATTTACTTTGTTACTATAAAAATAATGATTCAAGAAGCAACTCTGTAGCCAAATCTTTACTAATAACCACAGTTGCATTCCTCATTTAAATCGCCAAAGGTTGGATTGATAGATTAAATGAACTGCAAATTTTTCCAGTTTTCATAGCTATCACAAATTTCCTCCATAAGGACTACATCAATTTTGGTCTCTATTTGCTCATGCCTTTGAATCCTCCAATACTGAGTATTTTCATTTAAATAAAGTTTTCAACATTATAATAATAATACTTTAAAATGACACTTTTTGTTTTAATTTATATGGTTTATGCTAACTGGATTATTAACAAGCTGAATATGTTTTTTTATATTATTAACCATTTTTTATGTTTGAATTGCTTGCTGATTTTTCCTGTTCAGTTTTCCATTGGGCATTAGTTTTTTCTTATTGATAAGTAGGGATTCTTTATGTTGTTGTTCAGTCACTAAGTCATGTCAGACTCTTTGTGGCTCCTCTGTCCTCCACTATCCCCTGGAGTTTGCTCAAATTCATGTCCATTGAGTCCATGATTCTATCTAATCATCTTATCCTGTGCTGCCCCCTTCTCCTTTTGCCCTCAGTCTTTCACAACATCAGAGTCTTTTCCAAAGAGTCAGCTCTTCGTATCAGATGGCCAAAGTATTGGAGCTTCAGCTTCAGCATCAGTCCTTCCAATGAATATTCAGGGTTGATTTCCTTTAGGATTGACTGGTTTGATCTCCATGCAGTCCAAGGGACTCTCAAGAATCTTTTTCAGCACCACAATTGAAAGCATCAATTCTTTGGCACTCAGCCTTCTTTATGGTCCAACTCTCACATCCCTACATGACTACTGGAAAAACCATAGCTTTGACTTATATGGACCTTTGTTGGCAAAGTGATGTCTTCACTTTTAAATACACTAAGTTTGTCATAGCTTTCCTTCCAAAGAGCAAGGGTATTTTAATTTTATGGCTGCATTGTCTGCAGTGGTTTTGGAGCCCAAGAAAATAAAGTCTGTCACTGCTTCCACTTCCCCCCTTCTATTTGCTATGAAGTGATGTGACTAGATGCCACCATGATCATAGTTTTTTTGAAGGATGAGTTTCAAGCCAGTATTTTCACTCTCCTCTTTCACCCTCATCAAGAGGCTCTTTAGTTCTTCACTTTCTGCCATTAGAGTGATATCATCTGCATATCTGGGGTTGTTGATATTTCCCCCAGCAGTCTTGATTTCAGCTTGTGATTCATCCAGCCTGGCATTTCGCATGATGTACTCTGCAAATACTGGACGAGGGCATGGCAACATACTAGCCTTGTTCATAGTAATGCTTCCTAAGGTCTGCTTGACTTCACACTCCAGGTGACCACACCATAGTAATTATCCAGGGCATTAAAACCTTTCTTGTATAGTTCTTCTGTGTATTCTTGTCAAGTCTTAATCTCTTCTGGTTCTGTTAGGTCCTTACGGTTTCCGTCCTTTATTGTGCCCCTCCTTGCATGAAATATTCCCTTGATATCTCTAATTTTATTGAAGAGATCTCTAGTCTTTCTCATTCTATTGTATTCCTCTATTTCTTTGCATTTTTCATTTGAAAAGGCCTTCTCATCTCTCCTTACTATTATCTGGAACTCTGCATTCAGTTGGATATATCTTTCCTTTTCTTCCTTGCCTTTCTCTTCTCTTTTTTTCTTAGCTGTTTGTAAATCTTCCTCAGATAACCACTTTGCCTTCTTGCATTTCTTTTTCATTGGGATGATTTTTGTCACTGCCTTCTGTACAATGTTATGAACCTCTGTTCATAGTTCTTCAGGCACTCTGTCTACCAGATCTAATCTCTTGACTGTATTTGTCACTTCTACTATATAATCATAAAGGATTTGATTCAGGTCCTACCTGAATGACCTGGTGGTTTTCCCTGCTTTCTTCACTTCAAGTCTGAATTTTGCAATAAGGAGCTCATGATCTGAGCCACAGTCAGTTCCAGATCTTGTTTTTGCTGACAATATAGAGGTGTTCCATTTTAGGCTGCAAAGAACATCATCAATCTGATTTCAGTGTTGACCATTTGGTAATGTCCATATTTAGGGTCATCTCTTGGGTTGTTGGAAAAGAATATTTACCATGACCAGCACGTTATTTTGACAAAACTCTCTTAGCCTTTGCCCTGATTCATATTGTACTCCAAGGTCAAACTTTCCAGTTATTCTGGGTATCTCTTGACTTTCTATTTTTGCATTCCAACTCCCTATGATGAAAAGGCCATCTTTTTTTTTTTTTGGTGTTAGTTCCAGAAGGTGTTGTCAGTCTTCATAGAACCAGTCAACTTCAGCTTCTTTAGCATCAGTGGTTGAGGTATAGAGTAGGATTACTGTGATGTTGAATGGTTTGCCTTGGAAACAAACTGATATCGTTCTGTTGTTTTTGAGGTTGCATCCAAGTACTGCATTTTGGACTCCTTTGTTGACTATGAGGGCTATGCTATTTCTTCTAAGGGGTCCTTGCTCACAGTAGTAGATATAATCATCACTGGAATTAAATTTTCCCATTCCATTTTAGTTCACTGATTCCTAAGATGCTGAAGTTTACTCTTGCCATCTCCTGCTTGACCACATCCAATTTACCTTGGTTCATGGACCTAACATTTCAAGTTTCTATGCAATATACTTTACAGCATCGGACTTCATTTTCATCACCAGACACATCCAGAACTGATTGTTGTTTCCGCTTTTGCCCAGCTGCTTCATTCTTTCTGGAGCTATTAGTAATCGCCCTCTGCCCTTCCCCAGTAGCATACCTTCTAACATGGGGTCATCTTTCAGTTTCATATATTTTTGCCTTTTTATACTGTTAATGAAGTTCTCCAGGCAAGAATACTGGAGTGAGTTGCCATTTCCTTTTCCAGTGGACCACGTTTTGTCAGAACTCTTCACAGTGACCCATCTGTCTTGGGTGGCCCTGCACAGCATGGCTCATAGCTTCATTGAGTTATGCAAGCCCCTTCTCCATGACAAGGGGGATATTCATATATTACAGTTATTATGCCCTGTGTATATGTTTCTGGATTGTCATTTGTTTTCTTCTTCTTCTTTTTAGGTCATGTAGAATTTAACATTTTAAGATTTCTAACTTTACACCCTCTATTAGGAATTATTTAGCAAAAGGTAGAAGTAGAGATGAGTATTTTTAGGGTCCTGTACAAATTATCCTCCAGATTTAACTTTCCTTTTTATCTTTGGTTTAAAATTTCTCTAAAGAATCATTGACCATACAATAGGGAAAAGTACTTGCTAAATCCATCAACTCTAGTGAGAAACATTACCAAAATGTTCTTTATTGGGAAAGAGGGCAAGGTTGTTGTTGCCCTAGGGCCCATTTTGAAATATGTGGGAGCATTTTTGATTCTCATATGACGGGAAGATTCTACTGACACTCAGTGGATGGGGCCCAGAAGTACTAAACATCCTGCAATGCACAGCATAATGAAGACTTGTTCTTCCTGAATGCCAGTAGCAGCTGCCATTGAGAAACACAGTCATCCAACTGTCTTAAACAAAAATACTAATTAAAATACTTCATAAAAATACTTGAAGAAAACACTACACAAAAACATGTTTTCAGTTGATGTACTTTCTCCACACTGTGTTTATATATGCAAGCTTAATGAATTGGAGCACATCAATTTCATGCTCTAATAATAGGTAACATAGGTTTGTGTTGAGTATGGGTACCATGCAGATATTCCGCATAAGACTGCTTATCATTTGGGCTTATCAAGAAAGTTATACTACTAATTTGCTCAGAAAGAGTTGCAGAGGAAGCTGAGACAAATGAATTGAATTTGTCAACTGAGAGTAGTGATGCTCCAAAAGAATTCTGTTAGAGGACACATCTGTTTCCCTTCATATCTCATCTTGCCTTTCATTCTATATTTACCAGTAAGGACTGTGACCTCAGAGTGGCCAGTGCAATTGCTTTTTGCTCAAGGTTAGTCTTCTGTTTGCTCTGGGTGCTGTTTGTTCCAATGCAAATGTGGAGGGCAGAAAATAACCAAGTCTGTTTTTATCTGTAAGTGTATTATTCCCCAGAAATATACTTATTTTGTTCATTTAAAATTGCCTTTGATCAAACAGGTTGGTATAAACCAGATTTTTTTGGTTGCCTGCAGATGGCAGTGATTATTAACTTGTCATCCTAAATAAAAGGTGTTGGTTTTACTTAGCAGTTCTAAAGTGCTATATTAATGGCAGTTTATTGTGTTCTAATAAAAATTAGTAAGATTTACATGCTGCCTTTGAAGAAGAGAGTTGATTCATATATTTAACGTGATGTCATTTAAAATATTAGGTGACTACACATGGAACACAAGAGACATTAAATTAACATACTTCACTGGATTATGCAAAACATTGAATAGTGACAAAAGAGTTTAAGAGCAGGATTTGATTATTGTGGCCAAACTCCTGTAATGTATCTTGGAAAATTTGATTCCAAAAATATGTAAAACATGATAAACTTTGCACTCTAAGTTTTATCTTCAGAACAAGATATAGCAGTAACAGTTGATTGTACCTTAACGATATTGGCAAGTTACATTCTGGAATGCAGACAGTAGTGCTGTCCAAATGAAAGGAATTACTGAAAGGCAATGGAAAAAACCCTGAAAATATAATCTTCGTCTTACATAATCTTTTGGATAATATATGCAATTCTAAGGTCATGAGAAAGACACAATGGAGCTGCAGAAGTCTAAGAAAGACTCAACTAAAATGGTCAAGGGAAATGAGTAGGAATCATGTGCAGGTCAACTCAAAAGGCAGATCTTCATCAAAACGATAAGGGAGGAGATCAGAATTACGTTTTCATGGCCAGTGGATATCACTTGACTTTTGAAAGGGTAATATAGGGAATTGAAAGAACAGGCTGGTTTCAGTTATGTACAGTTATGGAGTATGCATATCAAGATGAAATCATAGTTTCCATCTTCATATGGACAGAAAGAAAATGAGGAAAAAAGGGACAGAACTGAAGGCATGGGATATAGATCTACTAAAGAATTAATCATAAAAGACCACAAATTTCTCAAAGTTTTGCTTTAATATCAATACATAAATTTGGAAATCTTGTGTCTTCATTTTCAGTCTGTTCAAAATATTTTTGAATTTTCCTTTGATTTCTTCTTTGACCCATGGGTTTCTTAGATGGGTGTTATTTAGCTTTCAAATATTTAGTAATTTTCCAGATTTCTTTCTGTTGTTGACTTCCTAATTTAATTCCATTGTGGTCAGAAAACATACTTTTGTTTTTTTGATTTTCAAAAATAATACTTCTTATGATTTGAATTCTTTTAAACATATTAAGGGTATGTTTGTTTTGGTGGGTGACTGTACAGAATGGAATTCTTTTCCTTTTTTTAATGTAGGTTTTATTATTATTATTTTAAAATTCTAACTGTGCTAGGTCTTCACTGGGGCACATGGGCTTTCTCTAGTTGTGGTGCAAGGGTTTCTTGCTGCAGTGCATGGGCTCTAGAGTGCCCAGGCTCAGTAGTTATGGCTCACAGACTCTTTAGTTGCAGCGTGGGCACACTTGCCGCATGGCATGTGGAATCTTAGTTTCCTGACCAGGGACTAATAGGTTTCCAGGAACTAATACAGGATTAGATCTGTCCTCTACGTTGGAAGGCAGACTCCCAACCACTGGACCACCAAGGAAGTCCCAGAATGTGGTTCTTTGGCCTTGGATAGTCACTTAGTATATTGTCAAGTTAAGTAAAACTAGTTGCTAGCTGTTGTAACAAACAAACACTCAGATTTCTGTGGCTTAACAAATAAATGTTTTGATCTTTTTCACAGTCCAAAGAGTGTTTGGTGGGCAGCTTTTCCTGTGATGATTCAGGTACCTCAGTTCAGTTCAGTTCATTTCAGTCGCTCAGTCGTGTCTGACTCTTTGCGACCCCATGAATCACAGCACTCCAGGCCTCCCTGTCCATCACCAACTCCTGGAGTCTACCCAAACCCATGTCCATCGAGTCGGTGATGCCATCCAACCATCTCATCCTCTGTCGTCCCCTTCTCCTCCTGCCCCAATCCTTCCCAGCATTAGGGTCTTTTCCAATAAGTCAACTCTTTGCATGAGGTGGCCAAAGTATTGGAGTTACAGCTTCAACATCAGTCCTTCCAATGAACACCCAGGACTGATCTCCTTTAGGATGGACTGGTTGGATCTCCTTGCAGTCCAAGGGACTCTCAAGAGTCTTCTCCAACACCACAGTTCAAAAGCATCAATTCTTCGGCGCTCAGCTTTCTTCACCGTCCAACTCTCACATCCATACATAACCACTGGAAAAACCATAGCCTTGACTAGATGGACTTTTGTTGGCAAAGTAATGTCTCTGCTTTTGAATATGCTATCTAGGTTGGTCATAACCTTCCTTCCAAGGAGTAAGCATCTTTTAATTTCATGGCTGCAATCACCATCTGCAGTGATTCTGGAGCCCCCAAAAATAAAGTCTGACACTGTTTCCACTGTTTCCCCATCTATTTCCCATGAAGTGATGGGACCAGATGCCATGATCTTAGTTTTCTGAATGTTGAGCTTCAAGCCAACTTTTTCACTCTCCTCTTTCACCTTCATCAAGAGGCTCTTTAGTTCTTCTTCACTTTCTGCCATAAGGGTGGTGTCATCCGCATATCTGAGGTTATTGATATTTCTCCCAGCAATCTTGATTCCAGCTTGTGTTTCTTCCAGCCCAGCGTTTCTCATGATGTACTCTGCATATAAGTTGAATAAGCATGGTGACAATATACAGCCTTAACGTACTCCTTTTCCTATTTGGAACCAGTCCATTGTTCCATGTCCAGTTCTAACTGTTGCTTCCTGACCTGCATACAGGTTTCTCAAGAGACAGGTCAGATGGTTCAGGTACCTAGACTCTTTTATTTGGTGGTTCTGTCATCCTCCAGGGTATTCTCAAATTTCTATACCAAAAGTTTTGCTTTCAGCTACTTAGTAAGTAAAGAGAAAGAACATGGAAGAGCCTATGATAAGTTCAAGAAATCAAGCCTGTAAGTGCTTTAAATTGTTTCCACTCACTTTCCATCAGCTGGACCTCTATCACATGACCCAACCTAATAGTAACAAGGGCAAGAAATATTGGTTAGAGATGTTCTCAAGAAGAGGAGAAAAACATGGATATTGAATTGAACAGTGCCAGAATTCTTTACTGCAATATATTTAGAATTATCTGGAACTAGGTCACCTTAGATGAAGGCATATATCTCTCAATTTCTTAAGCTTTCTGAAGTTGTTTACTCCTTTCATCTCTAAATAAAACATCTCCATATTTCTTCCTGTGTAATTGCAGAAAATTGCAATGAAGTCCCTATAGGATTCCTGCTTGTCACCTATCATCCAACAGCTTTTTTTCCTGACTTGATGTTTCATTTCTGCTAGTACAGGTTGTTCCAGTTCATGATAAATATGAATACAGCTTTCTTTCTTCATTCTTTAAGATCACACCAACACAAAATAGAGAGCTAGTAGTTGTGATTATTAGCAAAGCATTACAGAAGACTTAGGTGGAGAATCAAGAGGGAAATCTAAACATGGAAAAGAAAGTTGCTTGACATTGCTGCTTGAAAGCTCCAGTAACCAAACCCTACCAAAGAAGCTGCTCCTTGGTTATTTCTCTCTGGATCCTAGGATCTAGCCTAATGGCATCATGTGAAGGGCATTCTAAAACTGTCTCCAAGTTTCTTCTTTTGCTCCTCCCCAAATCAACCAACCAGCCAACCATTTTTCAGTTGCCAGAAGAGTCAACAAAATGATCATTTTAAGAAAATCAAACCTATTTGCCAGTCAATCAAATGACAAAGCAATAGGAAATAGACAGTCTGTCAAAGGGAAACATCTTTTTTTCCCCACCATATTATAAACCAAAAAATTCCAACCCCTTTAGACTCATTTCCTACACAAAGTCGTTGGTTCTCACCTTGTCCATCTAAAAGTCTTTTAACAATTTCCCCAATTAACAATTTTCTCCCTAAAGTGCCCCCCTGGCCCCTAGAAAACTACCTTTTTTTGGTCTTTGCAATGGTTTTTTATTCTCTCCGGCATTTTTCCTCCTCCCATCAGTGTATATTCTAATGATGCTTCCATAATTTCAAGAAATTGTTTAAAAAGTATAAAGAAAACTTAACTTTCAAGGATATTTAGGAAAACAGCAGATGTTTTCAAATGTAACTGCGCATTAGAATTACCTGGAGAGAATCTAAAACTTGTTCTTCAGACCATACTCTGGACCAGTTAACATGAAAGGAGGCGGTAGGAGCTATAAATCAATATGATTTTTTAAAATGTTCCTCAAGTCATTCCACTGTACAGCAAGATTAAAAACTACTAGGTTAAGGAGAGCTCCATTCTCAATTTTAAGGAGTTAACTTTTACATGATGGTCAAATTGCAACAAGATATATGTGTTTACAAAATTAGAGAGCTAGGTGTACATTTAGAGCCATTTCTCTTGGGAAATAGCTTACAACTGGCTTGGATGATCACTGATAGAAGATACTGACACACTGGAATATGATGCACCGGCTTCCAAATGAAATGAGATTGCTATTTTCTCTGAAGGCAATAGCATCAACTATGGTAATCACTTGACTGTCAAATTTGTGTATTCCAAACCTCTCATTACCAGTTGAATTTTATCCACAGGTAATTAAAACACTTCACAATGACTATAATTTAAAGCAAAATAAGTTTTATTAAATTTCCTATGGCTCAGATTATTAGACAGCTGGTAAAGCTTTCATAGTCAGTGATGTGAAATAAATGCAACAATGATTCAATAGCCTTAAAGAGATCTTAAGGACTTCCCTAGTGGCTCAGATGGTAAAGAATCTGCCAGCAATGCAAATCTGAGTTTGATCCCTGGGTCTGAAAGATCTCCTGGAGAAGGGAATGGCAATCCACTCCAGTATTCTTGCCTGGAGAATTTCATGGACAGAGGAACCTGGCAGGCTACAGTCCACGGGGTTGCAAAGAGTCAGATACAACTAAGAAACTAACATTTTCACTTTTTCAAGAGATTTTAAACTCTCAGCCCACCCAGTGTCTAACCCTCTGTTAATAAATTCATTTCAATATTAGTTTTCTGGGCCCAGAATTATCCTCTTAAAAGAGTGAAAATTGTCTGAACTCCTAGAATTCTACTTTTTCCAAAATTCAATACATGTATATAAAGAAATTAGAGAATTGTGCACATAGATATGATATGTACAGAGTTTTTCCTTCAAGGTGTCTTTCTTACTCTACTTTCAACTCTTGCTGATCAGAAACTGAGTGACTGTGTTCCCCCCAAACTGTGATTCCCCTTCTTAATTCCACATCTGTATGGAGTTTCATTACATTTTAGTTTTTCCAAATCAGAAACTTCCAAGCCATCTTTGATTTTTTTAATTCTCCTTCACTGCTAAACTCCAGGGTCATCAAAATAATAATTTCTCACTTTGGAATATCTGTCAGATATTTTGCTGCCTCCGTGTTTTCACTGCTGCTTTTGAAGATCAGGCCTTTATTGCTGAACATTCTGCTTGATGTCCCAACTTTCATCAATCTTTCTCAATTCACCTTGCTCTTTTATGAACTTTGCCTTCTTGGTCCACCATTTCAGCAATGTCACCAACTCCTCAGCCTGCTTCTTAGGGCTTATATAAGGAGGATATTCTCTGACTTTCCAACCTATTTCTTACTATTCCAATACCCACAGATGCTGATGGTGTAGATTTTCCATGTTGTTCAGTTGCTAAGTCATGTCCTACTCTATAGATTATAGCCGGCCAGGCTCCTCTGTCCATGGTATTTCCCAGACAAGAATACTAGAATAGGTTGCCATTTCCTTCTCCATGGGATGTGCCCATCCCAGAGATCAAACCTGTGTCTCCTGCACTGGCAGGCAGATTCTTTACTGCTGAGCCACCAGGGAAGCCCAGATTTTCCATAGGAGAGTCGTAAATGAAATTTTTTTAATGGGGGGATGGTCTTAAGAGATCATTAATAGTTATCTTGAAAATTGCCTCGAATGTAACACAATTCCCCAAAGATGCAGTCTAGTTAATTTACAGAAATCAACAGCAATTTACTTATTTCTCCCAGAACCAACTGCTCTGTGTCTTGTGTATATCACTGCCACTTGCCTCAGCTATAAAGAAATGATAGTAACTCCTGATCCCCATTCACTCCTTGTCACAGTGAGCTGGCAAGGGAGATGGTAGCCAAATAGATGTGGAACTTAGTAGACATTTATGTGTCAAAAAGATGTTATTTTCGAAATTGTAATAGAGCATGCAAAGCTGATCCTTCAAAGATTGGCTCCTCCCACACTTATGAAGGTAGCACCAAAGTTGCTAATCAGTTTGTTAGCTTCCCCTCAGCTGCATCTCCTCTCTGAAAGTGCCTTAATCTTCAAAACCTGCCCCCATCCCGAAGGGGCAGGCCCCAGTGTTCAGATTCTCTGCCTTATAAATCACTCCTCCCAGCCCCTTGCATTCAAGGCAAGTGGAGAGTAAACCCAAGGAGAGCTAAACTTTTTAGCTAAGACAGTGGCCTACAGCTTGGCTGAGTCAATTATGCTTACTCTTCAGTAATACCTAGTAACACCCAGAGGACTGGCCAGGCCAGTTTATGGTAACTGAAGAATGCGAAAAATCAAATAAAAACAAAACAAAATCAAAAAGCCCTGGAAAAATTTAAGTGCAGTTTCATCAACATTTTGCTCATTTTATTTCATTAATCTTCCTTTCCCTCTCTTAAGTTTTTAAAACAAGTCTGTGACATCATATTGTTTCACCATGTTAAATTAATTAAATGAGACCAGTAGACTGAGGTGACTCTAAAGTTGTGGAGGTCTACATTAGCAAACCAAAGTCTAAGTCTGTCAGTGCCTCAAGTTACAATATTGAAACTGAAGGACAGCCAGTCACAGGCAGACAATCAATAATTTTCTTACTTTGCTTCCACCTTTTCTCCATAAAAGTCTCCCTGATGGCCTGTTTGTGGAGTGCTCCTAACAACTTTTGGTTTGGCTTTGCCTGATGCCCATCAATTTTTGCTCAAATAAAATCTCAAAATATAATATGCTTCCATTTAACAATCTTTAAATACTTCATTATGCATCTTCATTATGGCATTATGGCATCACCGACTTGATGGACATGAGTTTGAGCAAGCTCAGGGAGTTGGTGATGGACAGGGAAGCCTGGCGTGCAGTCCATGGGGTCAGTACAGGACTGAGTGACTGAACTGAACTGATGCATCTTTAACATAAGTTTTGTTTACATTTTAACTGAATAGTGTAAGGGAAGAAAAATAATTTTTCCTCTATACTTCTAAGTTCTTGGTTGAGATCCTTTGTAATAAAAGAAAAACAAATTATAAGCATATATCCCTTATGTATACTGTTAACCAAAAAAAAAAAATGCAAGAGCTGCATATAAGAGTAGAGTTTGTTTGGAGCCTTAAGAATGATAATTTCCCCCTTAATTTCTTAATATAATAAACTATATATATAATATAAAATTAATCAATTGCAATAAATATTAATATATTATTGTATAATATATTTTATGCATAGGGCTTCCCTTGTAAAATAAAGAATGCTTGTGCAGTGAGATGGGTTTGTTTGGTTTGAGAAGATTCCCATAGTACCACTCTTATTCTGGCCTAAGATTCCATGGACAGTGGGTCCATGATTTGACTTTCTTTCAGTGTTATATATTTTATCTTCATACAAACCCATTTAAATATATTATATTTTATATTAATGGATTTTTCAATATTAATCTTTTCTTCAATTCTTGAATAAACTTAACTTAGTTGTATATATTTTTAAAAGATTGTTGTTGAATGTTGTTTGCTAGTATCTTATTTAAGATTTGGAGTGGTCCATGATTTTCTGTGTATATAATCTTCATCAGGCTTTGGTTTCAATGTTGTGCTCACTTCAATAAAGGAATCTAGAGTTTTGCTTTTTTTTTAGTCTATGATTTAGAGCACTTTGAATAGATTGACATTATCCATTCTGTAATAGTTGAAATATTATCACACGTGATGGCTTATAGATCTAGTGCTTACATGGGAGCAGGGTAATTCTTCAATTATTTCACTATTTCTTCTGGAAAAGTGACGTGGTTAAATACACTTTCAAAAAACCTTTGCTGGTGTCACTTTTAATAAATTATATTTTCCTGGAAAATTACACATTTCATTGAGGTTTTCAATATATTTGTTCTCTATTTGGCATACAACTGTAAAGTAATCTCTAAGATTTTAAATTTCCTCTGCTTTGGTTGTTACTTCTGACTTGCAGTTTCTTATTTTGGTTGTATTTTCTTAAAATTCTTGTTAAGGTTAGCTAATTGTTTGCCTATTTTTTAAATCTTTTGAAGTAACCTTATTTTTTCATTTTAAATAGTTATTTTTACTAACTTTAATTTATGCTTTTATTAATTTATTTCTTCTGATTTTTTGTGGCGGGTACTTTCTTGTTCTTTTTCTAGTTTTTGAGTTGGATGATTAATTGTTATTATTTTCATTTTATCGATATTTAATGTTATCAATTTCCCTGTGATCACTGTTTTACTTGTACCCCATAGATTCCGATATATATTTTCATCAGCATTTTGAAGAAATTCTGCAATCAGTTTGTACTTCTATTTTGACCCAGCAATTGTATAATAGTGAGTTTTTAAATTTCAAGTATAAGCATTTAAAAAATTTTTATTATGAATTTATGGTTTATTGCATTGTTAATAGATATTTTTGATTATCTTTATTTGATGAGACATTTTCTATGAACAGTTTTAAAGAGTGTTCCATGTTCACTTGGAAAATAACATGATGTTATCTAGGGTTTTGTTTATTCTTGCTTCTCTGAATTTTGTAGTTTCTGAATTTTGAAGGTTGATGTTATGTTATTTGGGTACATAGATTTATTATGGCTTTTTGTAAATTGCGGCCTTTAGCATTAAAACTTGTCCTTCTTTGTCTTCCTCAATGCCTTTTGGGTTGAAGTATTGCCATACATCTAGATCCCAGGTTTTGATTTGTATTCATAGTATACTCTTGCTCATCCTTTTATTTTCAGCCTTTTGTAATTACTTTATATCTTGTATTCCGGAGTTATATTGACTTTTTTCGGAGTCACTCTGAACATTTAAGAACACCTTTTCTGATTATAAAACTAAATGTGCTTTCTGTGAAACAAATGGTAACTATAGAAAGTATAAAGAAGAAAAAAAACCAAGCACTTCTAACCCTCCACTCCAAGGACAGCTGCTATTAGCGTTGTACTTCATTTACCTGTTTTTCTCTTCTTTGTGAAACATTTCTGATACAATATTTCTATTTTATATATGGCCTATTTAAAAAAACATTATTCTTCAGGACACGAATTGCATCTTTCTCTTGTTTTCAGAACCATCAATGGCAGTAAATTCATTTTTCTTGTGCGACCACAGACAATTATTCAGAACGCCCACACATGCATTTATACTGGAGTACATACATTATTTTTTAAAAACTGACTTAGGACTTCTTATTACAAACTTAAGTCCTACAAATTCTGTGATTATGTGGACTATGTTGTCTGCTCTCTGGTTTGGCTAGCCTCTTCAATAGTGGGTCAAGATGAGTAGTGACAACTGTCCTCCAAACTGGGATTCTTTTGAAATGAAGGTGGCACCATTAATATTTAGCTCAGGATAAGAGGCATAAACCAAGAGACTCCAGGGAAAACTCGAATCTATAATCATCTTATAGATGAGCTCCATCCTATCATCTTATAGATGACATTCCTTCTGGTAGGCTGCATACATTCTGGTATAGTTGACAATGATGGGGTTTTAGACCTTCTCTCTCCTTTTTTTTTTGTTGTTTGTTGCATATATTCTTTCTTCTCAGCAGTCTTATTATTGTCTAACTAATTGATATTTTTATTGCACTAGTCAAGAATTATCTATTTGTTATGATTATTGAGCTTTCCTTCATGTTCTTCAACTTCCAGTTTGGTTTTCATGGTGAATCCAAGGGTTGGAAGAAGTTCTTGTGAGAATGACCTGTCTTTTTGCTTCTTATCTTCTAGCTTTGTGTTTTCCCACTTCCTAGACTGTCTGCTCAATATATTACTTGTGCAAATGGCTTTTGTCATAATTTTGCCCTGTGTCTATATATTCTGTGTACAGTAGACACATTGAAGATGCTGGAGACATCTCTATTAAATATTTCTTTTTTAAGAGTTTTTATTGGAGTATAGTTGATTTACACTGTTGTGTTAGGTTCAGGTGTACAGCAAAGTGAATCAGTTAAACATATACATTTATTCACTCTTTTTTTAAAAGATTTTTTCATATTTTTTCTGTATTTTTTTCAATACAGAGTATTGAATAGAGTTCTCTGTGCTATAAGTAGGTTCTTATTAATTACCTATTTTACATATATTAGGGTATATATGTCAATCCCAATCTCCCAATTTATCCCTTGTCCCCTGGCAGCCATAAATTGTTTTTGCATCTGTGATTCTACTTGTATTTTATATCTATTAAATATTTCCTTAATTTGCAAAACATCTGTGAGCTTAAACTTGCTTGACATATTAATGTTCTTGCTTACTGCACATTCAATTTCATAGAGCTGAATGAGAGCAAAAGTCTGATCATTTAAGTATGTAATTACAGTTCATGTCTACTCGGCAGATGATGGTATCAGTAGTTATAATAGCAAGAAACAACATGAGTCCCAATGAACAGCAAATTCTAGACATGGTCAGATTTTTTTCTAACCAAGATGGTTTTCTGAACAGTTGTGTTATAAGCAAGGGCTTCCCAGGTGGTGCTAGTGGTAAAGAACCCACCTGCCAGTGCAAGAGATGTAAGAGCCGCAGGTTCGATCCTTGAGTCAGAAAGATCCCCTGGAAGAGGGTATGGTAACCCACTCTAATATATTTGCCTGGAGAATTCCATGAACAGAGGAGCCTGGCGGGCTACAGTCCATAAAGTCGCAAAGAGTGGGACATGACTGAAGCGATTTAGCACAGCACAGCACAGCACAGCACCATAAGCAATGGTGTCATCAGTGTTTATGGCCCAGTTGAAATTCTGACCACTGAACTTCTGAATCTTGAGGATGTGGGAGAGCCACCACTAGCATGGTCATGGACCTGTGATGTGTCTTCACTGACTTCATGAAGGGCTTTCACCACATGGTCCAGCATGCCACAAAACATGCCATCATTCAGTTATCAGAATGAATATGGGTGAAGAAGATGTAGATGGAATTAATCTAAATCTTGTCCAAGATGCTGAAAACTTATGTGTTTCAGTTGTTCACAAACATAAGAAGCATCAGTTACCCTTCTTGTCCTCACTAATCTTATGTTTCCCTTGAACTTAACATTGGAATGATTGACCCTTGGTTAATGAAGTTTTCTGCACACACAAAGATATCTCTAGTCCCTAGACATCAAGTATTTCTTCTTCAAAAGGGAGGATTAATACATAATACAACACTGCTTCTTGTGTCAAATAAGATCAATAAATTTCATTTGACAGCAACTAGCCTGTTAAGTCTCTAAGCTGTGGCAATGGCACTTGCTGCTACTGCTGCTAAGTCACTTCAATCGTGTCTGACTCTGTGCGATCCCATAGACGGCATCCCACCAGGCTCCCCCATCCCTGGGATTCTCCAGGCAAGAACACTGAAGTGGGTTGCCATTTCCTTCTCCAATGCCTGAAAGTGAAAAGTGAAAGTGAAATCGCTCAGTTGTGTCTGACTCCTAGCGACCCCCTGGACTGCAGCCCACCAGGCTCCTCCATCCATGGGATTTTCCAGGTGAGAGTACTGGAGTGGGTTGCCATTGCCTTCTCCAAATGGCACTTGGCTCATTGACAATACTGAGACCAGTGATATTTCCAGAAGTGTTTGTGCCCCAGCATTGGGAATCATGAAAGCTCTCCTGTGGTGATCTGCCAACTGGCCAAAGTAATCCCCTGCAATTTTTTTCATCTTCTTCAAACCAAATTTTTAACAGATGATCTCCTTATACTTCACCTAGATTTTTGGTCTGCTTGTCTTACTGGAGAATTGAATCATCAAATTTAAACTCAATTCTACATTTGAAACCAAAAATCATGGGGTAACTTGATTATTATCTGTGGTCAATCATGTGTCTGTAAAAGTGAAATATCTTGGATGATCCTCTTTTCCTGAGCATTGGCAATGATCTCAACCTTCTTATCCTGGGAGAGACCCTCTTGAATCTTTGGAATCTGTGACATGGGATAAGTGCCAATTTAATTTCATGTCTCTTCAACATGGTTTCTGGGGAAGATCGATCTGGCTCATTAGAGGAAGACAGACACAAGAGCCCCCACATTCAATAATCTTATTATTTCAAAGTATAAAAATATAAAAGCTGGGCTTCCCTGGAGACTCATTGGTAAAGAATCCCTGTTCTGGGAATATCACACATGCCATGGAGTAACTAAGCCCATTCACCACAACTACGGAGCCTGTGCCCTAAAGCCTGGGACCTGCAACTCCTGAAACCAGGTGCCACAACTACTGAGGCTCACATGCCCTGGAGCCCATGCTCTGCAACAGAAGTCATTGCAAGGAGAAGTCCATGCTTTGCAACTAGAGAAAAGCCCCCACAGCAGCAAAGACCTAGCACAGCCAAAAATAAATGAATACAATTAAAAAAAAAGACCATTCCAAGGAGAAGTCCGTGCTCCGCAACTAGAGAAAAGCCCCCACAGCAGAAAAGACCTAGCACAGCTAAAAATAAATGAATACAATTAAAAAAACCTCAATGAACTCAATCTTATCAAAATAAACACTACATCAGAAACATCTTGAAGTAGTGGACAATGCAATCACTGAATAGATTTTCAGTGCATATTCCCAGCAGAGGGTTAGTATTAGGATACATAAGAACTCCTTCAAATCAATAGGAGGAAGATAAAGTCAATTGGAAGATGGGGGGGAAAAAGGTATGGGATAATTTACAGAAGATCAGAAAAGTAAACCTGAGTAATTGATAAAATATTAAAAGATGTTTCATTTCATTACAAATCAGAAAACATAAAAATCACAATCACTACTCCATCATGAAAAAAATATGATGAGGAGTCCAAGTGCTAACAAAGATGTGGATTGATGAAAACTCTTTGTCCGCAGCTTGAGAAAGTTTGAATTGGTATGCCATTTTGGAGAACAAACTGGCAATATCTAGTAAAGTTAAAAGAAAATCCCCTGACCAAGAACCTCCAATGCTGAGAGTGTATCCTGAAGATTCTCTTACCAACGTATCCAGGGAGATGTATGCCAGTGTTCTTAATAGTCTTTTTCACTGAGCATTGTTCAGTTATTGTAATTTAGATCATGCAGTTCATTACAAAACTTTAAATTAGAATGATTTATCTAAATGAATACTTAATTAATATAATTTATATTAATATAAAATAAACAGATGCTTGGCAAAAATACCCAAAGGTTCTAATGCACTCATTCACTTCCTTTGCATTTATCATGTGCCTACCACATGCTACATGGTATATTAATGCTGTGGTAAATGAATGAGACACTGTAGCTACCAGTTATTACTGTAAGTTGAAAAATTACTCAAATACTCTTATCCCTGCTCTTATAAATGTTACTGTCCAGAGGCAAATTGTGACCCTGCAGGGGATGTAACACTTTCTAAACGAATCCACCTCTGTTTCCTGTTGTCTTTCTCTTGTGATCATTGATGGATAATAATACTCAGTAATCACTGGCTGATGGGGTTCAGTGATAAAGTTTTTGCTTACCTATATCCTGGGCTTTCATCTGTTAAAAGACATTAAAGACATCCATTTAGTCACTAGCAGGAAATGAATATCAGATACAAAATGGCTTGCGAAATTACAAAGCACAGAGAGAAATAATTTCCTGAAGTTCCATCTTTCAGAGCAGTTCCATTCTTGGTTTCTAAGATGCAGAGGAAATAAGAATAAAACCTGATAAAGAAAGAAGGGGAAAGCGTTTCTTCAATACTTTTAGTACAGTATCTTCTAAATCTTTTCAGAGGAAAATGATGTGTTCTTTAAAGAATTTTTTTTTTAAATCAGAGAAGGATGTTGACAACATCTGTGTCCCATTTATCAAATGCAGTGTCCTATATATATTTCAAGATGACAAACTGATTTTTCTATTTAAGATATTCACCAAAGTCATGAACACTTCTTTCTTGGTTGGTAAATTGGATTTTAATCTCATAATCTTGATTTCAGGGCCTGCAGTGTTGATCTCGTTGAACCTGTTTATGGGATGGAAACATTGCAGGCAATCTATGTCCTACTTCTATCTAGAGATGAATACTTTTGTACGAATTTTGGGTGAAAATAACCTCAGACTATCAGCAACATGAAAAATGTTTCTGCTTCGATAAAATGATTCTTGCTTATAGACACATGTGCTATGTGTCCCAACTGTGCACCTCTGGATGGATGTCTCTGGCTTTGTGCAGCAGCAACGAGAAGAAAAGAGACCTTTTTTTTTCTTTTTCACTTCTAGTCTTACTAGAACACTTTGGAGAATCTCTGCTGTCCACAGTTACTTCTTGTTTGCCCTGTTGCTGCAGAAGGGATCTGTTCCTTGAGACTACAGCTATTTTATTCCAATACACTTTGTTACTACTCAACAGAAGCAGAGTGAAGCCACATAGAAAATTTAGTATCGGCATCAGGATTTGTGATGCCACACGCACACAGATGTGGAAGGTTTATTGCTTATGTTATGTGGCTTTCTGGGCAGAGCAGGGCTTGAGAAGCAAAGGAAGGAGACTGGCTTGGGGTGTTTATTCAAGTTAGGGGCTGGGGCTGGGGTGAGGCTTCCCACACACAGGAATGAGCTTGTGTAGTTTAATTTTTCAGTACAGCCAAAGGAAAAAGCACCCAGTTTCTCATCAGCAGGCCCAGATGTGGGGCACATGACTCTGTGTGACCCCATGGACTGTAGCCTTTCAGGCCCCTCTGTCCGTGGGGTTTTCTAGGCAAGAATACTGGAGTGGGTTGCCGAGCCCTACTCTAGGGGATTTTTGCAACCCAGGGATCCAGTTCAGGTCTCCTGCTTCTCCTGCATCAGCAGGCGGGTTCTTTACAACTGGTGCCACATGAGAAGCCCGAAAAGTTGTCAGCAAACACTAAAAAAAAAATGAAATCAATTCTCTTATACTATGTGTATCCTCTGCTTCTATCTATGACCCCCACCCTCCCTTACATGAGAGAATAAGGAACAAATCTCTGTTTTTACAAAGACACTTACACTTAAAAATCCATTCCCACCTGATATACAAAGTGCATCAAATCATGAATTCTTTGACTTGGGCTTGTTTTCTCTATTTATTTGTAACATAGTTGTTTTTTTTTTTTTTTTTGGCTGTGCTGGGTCTTCATTGCTGCTCAGCCTTTTATCCTAGTTGTGGCAAGCAGGAGCTACTCTCTAGTTGCAGTGTGAGGGCTTCTTGTTGTGGTGGCTTCTCTTGTTGTGGGGCACAGGATCTAGGGTGCACGGGCTTCAGTGGCTGTGGCGCATGGGCTTGCTCCATGGCATGTAGGATCTTCCCCGATCAGGGGTAGGATTGGATCCATGTCTCCTGCATTGGCAAGCAGATTCTTCAACACGGAGCCACAAGGGATACTCCAACATCAGGTATTGTACTAAACTTTCTTTAAATTTAACACTTATTTACATATTTTTTAATGTATTGCTTTTTAAATTTTGTTTATTTTTATTATTATTTTTGCCATGTTCTGCAGCATATGGAATCTTAGTTCTCTGTCCAGGGATTGAACCCACCCCCATGCATTGGGAGTGCACAGTCTTAACCATTGGACTGTCAGGGAAGTCCCTACTTACATGTTTTTTAATGCTTAAATTTTTTTTAGCACTTAGTATGTTCAAGTACAGTTAAAATACGTGTTTATTAGCCCCAATCTGATTAAACAGTTTTAAAACGAGCTGTCAGATTTAGGTCAAGCAGTGAGTCTGGTTCCAATCAATACTTGGAATATTTGTGGAGATAGAAGGTGACATTAACAGGAAAGCAGAGAGGACACAGGGCACCATTATCTTCTGCAGATTTGTAAGAGAACCCACAAAAGGGAAAATAGCATGGGCAGAGAACACCTTTTTCCCCCCCTTCTGTTAGAGAGGGTGGAGGGTTTCTAGGCAAGATGGAGGAAATCATCCAAGAAGAAAGCTAGAGAGAGAAGTATTCCTGGAATTGGTGGTGGTGGTTGTGGGGAACCAAGTCCAGTGATAACTGGGATTGGCAAGTCAGTGTGCAGCAGGGACAGGAAGATGTGTCTGGAGTCATCACAGGCAAAGGCTCTGCCTGGGGCATGGGCCAGCTCTGGGAGAAGCTCTTCTTCTTCCTGGGATGGTGTGGAGCAGCCCCAACCCTGGCTGGGGTGGAGACTAGGGCTTTAGGACAAAAATGATGAAAACCTGGCAAGGGTGTTTGTGAATTTCAGGAGGCTGAGAAGATTATGATGTAAAATAAAAATATGAGGAGATAGGTGAAACAAAATGAAATGGATACTTTGGAGTCATGTTTCATACCAGAGGATGGATAAAAAATGGTGAAGACGCTTGGTAATTCTTAGGAGAAAAACAGCAAAGTAAATTGGGAACAAAATTCTAGATTATATTCATTAATGTATTCACACATTCAGTCATAATACATGACTGAATTGATTGCATGCTCATTATGTACCAGTGTTTAGGTACAGGGAATAAAAAGGTAGGAAAGATGAGGCTCTCCCTGAAGGGGATGGTGGTCTAGTACAGTGCTTGGAAGGGTAGAGGGATAATGTCTTGACTAGAGGCAAGTTCCGGGAAAGTTAGGAGACAGAGACTGAAACCAGACATATTCCAAGATTATGTCTACATAGGCTTTAGGAAAAAGGAATGTTACTTTTTGCTTTTTCTAATTGATAAGGTGCTATCTGTGGATACATTTTTCTAGAAGTAAAATTTATTTTTAAAATAGATAGAGATATAACTTAAATCTGAGCTAGGGGCTTCCCTGCAACTCAAGACATAGGTGAAATGGGTGTAAAACTTCAGTTTTCTGTGAATTTCCAAGGGCAAGTGTGGGGAAGGGGCTAATTAATAATCTTAAGATCACTCCATCTATGGAGTGTGGATCCTCACCAAGTCAACTCTCACATGAAACTCCATCTGCAGGTCCCATATTGTCCTGTGGAACCATGGGTTTTCTTGGGGTACAACCACAAAAAGAGACAAAGAAGCGAGGCTTTGTCTGCTCCTGCAAGGTCAACCCACTGCATGGCTTTGGGCAAATGGAGTTACTCTGGAGCTGAGATTTAGGGAAACTGAAAAATCACCTTTATACCCACAGCTGTCTCTCCTAGTTGCCATTTATGGCAGGTAAAGTTTCACCAGCAAAGATACATTTATTTGGATTAGACCTATGTACATGTCCATAGAAGGGACAATGGGGAGCCATAACTTTCCATTAGAACTTGAGAAGGTGAGTTTTCATCATGAAAACAGAATGAGCCCTTGTGGCTGAGATACAGAACTTGGTGGGTTTTGGTGGTAGTGTAGAAGGAAGGACCAATCCTGGGTATTAAGATCTATTCAGTAAGAGATAGCCCAGGAGGGTACAGCTGTGCTCACTGATTTCAGTAGCAAGCAGAATGAGGACACAGGGACACAGAGAGATGGGGAGTTATTGGGGATGAGAAAGTGGAAGTGAGTGTGAGCTCAGAGTGGAGGGCTGGTGACACTAAAACTTGGTTTTTTCATTAACTCAACTCCCCAGGGTCCCAACCCTTTGGTAACTTACTCTCAGTTGTTAAACCTCATTTTGGATTATTTTTCTCCACTCCTTTTTTTTTAGTATTTAATTTTTGTGTATGTGTGTGTGTAGTTTTGCATTATCTTGTCTTTCTCTGGGCACTTTGGGTTGTGCAGCATTACCTAGTTTGGATTAAGATCCAAAATTTCTGTATAAAGTGTCCTTGCCAATATTCAGGACATTTACAGTTTTTTCAAAAGCCAAAATGTCCTTTGACAGTACTAGTGGAGTGTTTGCAGCAAAAAGCATTTAAAGATGATATAGTATGGCATCACCTCACCAAATGCTATTTCAGCTTCAGGCATTGTACACAGAGACTATGGGAAAACAGTTCCAATGGTGGTTAATAAAGCTTGGTGCATTTTTGCACTTAATTATTAATTGAAGAGTTGTAGATATTTAAGCAGAATATCAAGTGGGAAAGCCAGCTGTGTACATGAACAAGGAGTATTCAAGAAAACCATTCTGCAGACACCATCTGAGTTTCAATAATGAGAACCTTCAGTAAATGCCTGTGCTGGGAGAAATGTTTTAGTAATGCCATGTAACTGGTTGTTCTAGAAATGCTTTTAAAAATGGCTCTTGAAGCATCCCTGAAACTGAGATGTATAAGGGAAAAGTGGAACTAACCAAAGAGTGTTGTCTGGGGCCTCTTCAGGCAGAGACCAGGCCAGATGAGAAGATGCTGTGGGCTGAGGATGGCTGAATAGGGGCATAGGGCACTCAGAGGGTGAGGAAGCAGGGCTCTATGCCACGGGGGTCAACATTGTGATGGCTTATTTCTACAAGAGTAGGTATGTTTCCAGCATCCAGATTCTGTGTTGTTTTCTTGTCTATCCCAATGCTAGTATTATAATAGTCATATACTACCATTTTATAATAAATCTTGATAAGGGGGCTATTTTTTTTTAACAGAAGTTTAGACTAAGCTGAATAGGACAGCATTTAGATATAAGTAAAGAATGCTCCTCATTATACAAAGGCACTTTCCTCCCAAAGTTTATTCTTTCTTTACTAAATTATTCTTATTATTTGGCTTTTGTTTTTCCATTGGAATTTTAGAAATTGTTTCAAGGATTGTAGGATGAACAGTTTGGCAAAACTTGTAGTCAGAGAATGAAATTACTATTTCTGAAACAAAAATGTTTTGGGGCTTAAGACAGTAATGAGATACTGTGTATGCGTGCTAAGTCTCTTCAGTTGTGTCTGACTCTTTGCAACCCTATGGACTATAGCCCTCCAGGCTCTTCTATCCATGGGATTCTTCAGACAAGAGTACTGGAATGGGTTGCCATGCCCTCCTCCAGGGGACCTTCACCACCCAGAGATCGAACCCACATCTCTCATGCCTCCTGCACTGGCAGGCGGGTTCTTTACCACTAGCGCCATACTGCTACATGCCTATTGGAATGGTGAAAATTCAGGACACTGACAACACCAAATGGGGATGTGGAGCAATAGAAACTTTCATTTATTTTTGATGGTCATACAAAATAGCATAGCTACTTTGGAAGACAGTTAGCAGTTTCTTACAAAACTAAGTATATTCCTACCATTCAGTCCAGCAACAGTGCTCCTTGGAATTTACTCAAATTAGTTAAAAGCTTATTCCACACAAAAGCCTGCACACAAATACTTATTGTGGCTTTATTCATAATTGCCAAATGTTAGAAGCAAACTTAGGTGTCCTTTGGTGGGTGAATGGAGAGAAAACTGAGTACATCCTGACAATGGAATATTATTTGGCAATAAAAGAAAGAGGCTATCAAGCCACAAAAGATATTTGGAGGAACTTTAAATGCATATTGTTAAGCAAAAGAAGCCAATCTGCAAAGGCTGTATACCACATGGCTCTAAATATATGACCTTCTAGAAAAGGTAAAACTATGGGGACAGTAAAAAGAACAGTGGTTGCAAGAGGTTCTATGGGAGAAACGAATTTTTTAAAAGTGTTATTGGAGAATTTCCAGAATGAGACAATGAGATTGAACTAGATTGATATGGGTGTCCCTGTTATTTGCTTTCATAACATCTTATTCTCACCCAGAATGTGAGATTTGTGTTATTGTATTGCAGTTCTTGCTGCCTTCTGTTTGGGTGTAAGCTTCTTAAAGGGAGGGCTCAGTTTTATTTTTTGTTTTATCATATATCATAAGTGGTAGCAGAAAACTTGACTCTTTTGTGGTGTTCAAAACATTTGAGAATGTGTTATGCTAATCATACAATGTAATAAGAATCTAAAGAGGAGATGGGAGAAGTTTAAGGAAAAAAGAAAAAAAAACCCTAACGCTCATTTGCGTGAAGAAATGGAATAAAAATGAAACAACAAAACCGAAATTTTAAGCCAAAGTGTATCTGCTATGATCACATTTTATGTTTAGACGTGAGGATTTGACTTTCATAGGGTTCACTTACTCACAGAAAAATAAATTTGCAATTTGAATGTGCTACATATTGCCTTCTAGAAAGTATCTTAGGTAGAGGCAAACAAGCTATTCTTCCTTAAAAAGTACCCCTAAAATAGCTAACTTGAAAAATGTTAGTAAGCATTGCATTTAAAGGAAAATAATGGTGATTAGGCATTTAGAGGAAAACACTTAGGTATACTTTGGTTCCTTCTCCATTTATACTGTATTTAAATGCTGCCCGGCCAGTTTTCTCTGCCCTTAGAAATTCACTATTTTCCACAGTGGCTTCCTGTTCTAGCCTCTCTTGATTTCTTTCTTTTTTTTTTTTCCAGTATTCTCCAGTGATCCCCCTTCCTCCCCTACCCCCTGCCACTAACTAACCAAGATTATCTCTCACTTAAAGATATCAGAAGATGCCACAAGAGAGGGACAAGACAAACCACTAGCGGGAAAAAATAGCATCAGAGCCCAGTTAACTAACAAGGGTTTAGTATTAAGATATAGAAAGACCTTCTGTGAATAAATAAGAAAAAGGTAGACAATCCAGGAGAAAAAAAGTGGGGAAAAAAGAATGGAAATGCTGTTTAACACTGCAGAGACTTCCCATCAAATTGGTAGAATCTAGTAAAACTGATAATACCGAGTGCAGCCAAAGATTTTAAGCTGTGGGAACGCCCATCTGCTGCTTCAGAGAGTGCATATGGCACAATCCCTTTCGAACACCTTTGAAAAACAACTTGTATTACCTAGTAAAGTGGAACAGGACTATACCATATGACCCAGCCATTCTCCTATCAAGTACCTGCTCTTGGGAAGCCTTGATACCTGTGTATTAGAAGGCAGATATCTGAATGTTTACAGCAGTAATATTTGTAACACGAAAAACACTGGAAATACCAAAATGTTCATTTATTGTTTTTCAGTCAGCTAAATTATTTATGAATCTTTGTGACCCCATGGATTCCAGCACTCCAGGCTTTCCAGTCCTTCTCTATCTCCCAGAGTTTTCTCAAACTCATGTCCATTGAGTTGGTGATGCCATCCAACCATCTCATTTCTCTATTGCCCCCTTCTCCTCCCATCCTCAATCTTTCCCAGCACCAGGGTCTTTTCTAATGAGTCAGTTCTTCACATTAGGTGGCCAAAGTATTGGGGCTTCAACTTCAGCGTCAGTCCTTCCAATGAATATTCAGGGTTGATTTCCTTTAGGATTGACTGGTTTGATCTCCTTGCTGTCCAAGGGACTCTCAGGAGTCTTCTCCAGCACCATCAATTCTTTGGTGCTTATCCTTCTTTATGGTCCAACTCTCATATCCATACATGGCTACTGGAAAATACGATGGCTTTGACTATATGGACCTTTGTTGGCAAAGTGATGTCTCTGCTTATGAATATGCTGTCTAGGTTTGTCATAGCTTCACTTCCAAGGAGCAAGTGTCTTTTATTTTCATGGCTGCAGTCACTGTCTTCAGTGATTTTGGAGCCCAAGAAAATAAAATCTGTCACTGTTTCCACTTTTTCTCCATCTATTTGCCATGAAGTGATTGGACAGTATGCCACAATCTTAGTTTTTTGAATGTTGAGTTTCAAGTTTCAAGCCAGCTTTTTCACTCTCTTCTTTCATCCTCATCAAGAATCTCTTTAGTTCCTCTTCACTTCCTGTCATTTGAGTGGTATCATTTCCATATTGGAGGTTGTTGATCTTTCTACTTATCTTGATTCCAGCTTGTGATTCATCCAGCCAGGCATTTTGAATGATGTATTACTCAGGACATAGAAGTTAAATAAGCAGGGTGACAATATACATCCTTGATGTACTCCTTTCCTAGTTTTGTTCCATGCCCAGTTCTCTTGCTTTTTGACCTGCATACAGGTTTCTCAGGAAACAGGTAAGGTGGTCTGGTGTTCCCATCTCTGAGAATTTTCAACAGTTTGTGGTGATCCATACAGTCAAAGGCTTTAGTGTAGTCAATGAAGATGTTTTTCTGGAATTCCCTTGCTTTCTCTATGATCCAGCAAATGTTGGCAATCTCTGGTTCCTGCACCTTTTCTAAACTCAGCTTGTACATTTAGAAGTTCTCATTTATGTACCTCTGAAGCCTAGTTTGAGTTATTTTGAGCATAACTTTGCTGGCATGTGAAATGAGGGCACTTTTATGGTAGTTTGAACATTTTTTGACATTGCCCTTCTTTGGTATTGGAATGAGAACTGATCTTTTCCAATCCTGTGGCCACTGCTGAGTTTCCCAAATTTGCTGACATATTGAGTGCAGCATTTTAACAGCATCATCTTTTAGGATTTGAAATAGCTCAGCTGGAATTTCATCTCCTCCACTAGCTTTGTTTGCAGTAATACTTCCTAAGGCCCACTTGACTTCACATTCCAGGATGTCTGGCTCGTTAGGGGAGTGACCATACCATTGTGGTTATCTGGATCATTAAGAGCTTCCTAGTATAGTTCTTCTATATACTCTCGCCATCTCTTATTAAACTCTTCTGCTTCTGTTAGGTCCTTGTCATTTCTGTCCTTTATTGTGCCCATCCTTGCATGAGATATTCCCTTGATATCTCCAATTTTCTTGATGATATCTCTAGTCTTCCCCATTCTGTTGTTTTCTTCTATTGCTTTGCACTGTTCATTTAAGAAGACTTTCTTATCTCTCCTTGTTATTCTCTGGAACTCTGCATTCAGTTGGGTCTATCTCTCCCTTTGTCCCTTACTTTTCACTTCTATTCTTTCCTCAGCTCTTTGAAAAGCCTCTTTAGACAATCACTTTGCCTTTTTGCATTTCTTTTTCTTTGGGATGGTTTTATTCACTGCCTCTTGTACAATGTCATGAACCTCTGTCCATAATTCTTCAGTCACTCTGTCTAGCATATCTAATCCCTTGAATCTATTTGCCACCTCCATTGTACAATCATAAAGGATTTGATTTAGATCATACCTGAATGGCCTAGGGTTTTCCCTACTTTCTTCAATTTAAGCCTTGATTTCACAATAAGGATCTCTTGATCTGAGCCACAGTCAGTTCCATGTCTTGTTTTTGCTGACTGTATGGGGCTTCTCCATCTTTGGCTGCAAAGAACATAATCAATCTGATTTCAGCAGTGACTATATAGTGATTTCCATGTGTAGAGTTGTCTTTTGAGTTGCTGGAAAAGGATGTCTGCTATGACCAGCATGTTCTCTTGACAAAAGTCTGGTAGCTTTAGCCCTACTTTGTTTTGTACTTCAAGGTAAAACTTGGCTATTACTCCAGATATCTCTCTTGACTTCCTACTTTTGCATTCCAGTTCCCTATGATGAAAAGGACATTTTTTTTTCTCTCTTAGTTCTAGAAGGTCTTTCAGGTCTTCATAGAACCATGCAACTTTAGCCTCTTCTGCTGCTGCTGCTAAGTCGCTGCAGTCGTGTCCGACTCTGTGCGACCCCATAGACGGCAGCCTACCAGGCTCCCCCGTCCCTGGGATTCTCTAGGCAAGAACACTGGAGTGGGTTGCCATTTCCTTCTCCAGTGCATGAAAGGGAAAAGTGAAAGTGAAGTCGCTCAGTCGTGTCCAACTCTTAGCGACCCCATGAACTGCAGCCTACCAGGCTCCTCCATCCATGGGATTTTCCAGGCAAGAGTACTGGAGTGGGGTGCCATTGCCTTAGCCTCTTCAGCATTAGTGTTTGGGGAATAGACTGGGATTACTGTGATATTGAATGGTTTGCCTTGGAAATGAACTGAGAGCATTCTGTTGTTTTCAAGATTGCACCCAAGTACTGCATTTTGGACTCTTTCGCTGATTATGATGACTGCTCCATTTCTTCTAAGGGATTCTTGCCCACAGTAGTAGATGTAATGGTCACCTGAATTAAATTCTTCCATTCCTGTCCATTTTAGTTCAGTGATTCCTAAGATGTTAATGTTCAATCTTGCCATCTCCTGCTTGACCACATTCAATTTACCTTGATTCATGGACCTAACATTCCAGGTTCCTATGCAATATTGTTCTTTACAGCATCAGACTTTACTTTTACCACCAGATACATCCAAAACTGAGCTTCGTTTCTGCTTTGACCCAGCCACTTAATTCTTCCTGGAGCTATTAGTAATTCCCCTCTGCTCTTCCCCAGTAGCATATTGGACCTTCCAACCTGAGGGGCTCATCTTCCAGTATTATTTATTTTTCCATTTTCATACTATTCATGGGGTTCTCCAGGTAAGAATACTAGAGTGGATTGCCATTTCCTCCTCCAGTAGATCATGTTTTTTCAGAACTCTCTCCTATGACCTGTCTGTCTTGGGTGGCTCTGCACAGCATTGCTTGTAACTTTATTGAGTTACAAAAGTCCCTTCACCACGATAAGGGTGTGGTCCTTGATGATCCTTGAAGATCATGATGGGATCCTTGAAGATCATCACTTCCCTGTGATGAAGGGGAAGTCTTCATCAAGATGGATAAATAAGTATGGAATAATTATACAGTAAATTACTACACTGCAGTGAAAATGAATCCACTTCAGTACATATATGACATGAATGATCTTAAAGGTATAAACTTGAACAAAAGAATAAAGTTAGAGAAGAAGAGACACAGTATTATTTCACTACAGATGTTCAAACACGGGGACACATAGGTTGTAAAGATTGAGAAGATTAACTAGTGATTGATTGCAATTTCAGGATAGTAGTTACCACTGACTGAGAAGAGCAAGAAGGGGTTCAATCAGTGAAAGCACGGAGTGGCTTGTGGGGGTAGGATTATTCTATTTCTTGATATGGGTAGTAGGCATATGAATGTTTAGTTAATTTAAAAGGTACAGAAGCTTTCTATATAAACTTGCATGTAAGTTATATTTTATAATTTTAGCAAAAGGCACATATATGTGGGGCAGTAACTTCCCTCAGATCCATGGTCAGCTTAACTTGACCTTGATGCCATTAATTGCATTCTTTTATTTCAGACCTTTCTCTTCCACTCAGTGGGCAGCTGCTTATTTATGCCTTTTTAATTTCCTTCTGTCTCCTTCAATATTCTTCTGTCTTCCTTACTCTTTAGTATTTTGATTACAGGCCGCCAACCTGTGAGCCTATCTCAGTATTGTCCCTCCTGGGTCTGGAGAGCAGTAAAATACAGAAAAGAAATGGTTCACACCTAGGCAAGAATCAAATTATGGAAGTTAATACCTTAATTAATTACCTAAGCTTATATTAACTGGAGACTGTGTGCCAAGCTGGCTACTAAGTTTTGGGGATAAAGCCCTTATCCTGGCAGGGGAGCCACAGCCTATTTCAGCCTGGCAGACAGGTGTCCTCTGGGTTGGCAGGATTGGTCACCTGGTGATGGTTGCTGTGGCAGGGCTATTTGAGGGAGGATATCTATGTCTGCTTCAGGGGAAGAGGTGGCAGCTATATAATAGATTTTCTCTCTTTGGACTTAAAGTCCATGCATGAGCTCAAACCAGTCAATCCTAAATGAAATCAACTCTGAATATTCACTGGAAGGACTGATGTTGAAACTGAAGCTCCAATATTTTGGCCACTTGATGCTGAGTCAACTTATTGGAAAAGACCCTGGTGCTGGGGAAGATTGGAGGCAGAAGGAGAAGGGGGTGACAGAGGATGAGATAGTTGGATGGCATCATTGACTTAAAGGACGAGTTTGAGCAAATTCTGGGAGATAGTGAAGAACAGGGAAGCCTGGTGTGCTGCAGTCCATGGGGTCGCAAAGATTCGGACATGACTGAGTAACTGAATAACAGCAACATGATAGAAATATTAAAAATAAAGCAGGTACTTTAACACTGCATAGAGGAACTGTTAATAAATAGAATGGGAAAGACTAGTGCTTAATAAACCCATGCAATGAGATTTTTCTCTTACAAGCTTCCACGGTGGTGTTTTATTCCCTATTTATTTTGTATTAGCCGTGAACTGTCACTCCCCTCATCCCCCAACTTTGTCTTCTTCAATATGTTTTTACTTGGTCTTTTCAGATTGGGTATTAAGACTGTAAGAGAGAGAGAATTTGCATTTATATCCCACATGGAAGTTAACAGGTAATCTTGCATATGGTATGGCTAAATAAGCATTTAGGGCTTCCCAGGTGGTAAAGAACCCGCCTGCCAATGTAGGAAATGTAAGAGATGCTGGTTTGATCCCTGGGTCAGAAAGATCACCTGGAGAAGAAACGGCAACCCACTCCAGTATTCATGCCTGGGAAATCCTATGGTCAGAGAAGCCTGGCAGACTACAGTCCATGGGGTCATGAAGAGTCCAACAGCTGAAGTGATGTAGCATATAGCCCATATAAGCATTTATTAACAGATTTGTCTAACATGGTTTCAACAACAGGATTGAACCTAATATTTAGTACCATTTAGGTATAACTACTCACAATGAACCAAATTGACCCTGATGGTTTATTTCTCTAAGAGGAGTAGCTTGTATTTCTTATAAATGAAACAGTCTCAGATTCTTTTATTTTTTAAATTTATGTTTAATTGGAGGAAAATTGCTTTACAATGTTGTCTTGATTTCACATGAACTAGCTGTAAATATATGTATGTCCTCTTCCTCTTGAACCTCCCTACCACCCCACCCCCATCCACACCTCTAGGTTATCATAGAACATCGAGCTGAGCTTACTGTGCTCAGCAGCTTCCCACTAGCTGATTATTTTGCACATGGTAATGTATATATTTCTCAATATATACTCTCTCAATTTGCCCCACCCTCTCCTTCCCCTGCTGTGTTCACAAGTCCATTCTTTACGTCTGTGTTAGACTCTGAGATTCTAATTTGTAAACTAAAGATAAACTTAATAGCATGTAGGAAAAATGACAAATCCTTAATATTTGACTTGTTTCTTCCTTAAAAATCCTTTTAAAAATTCAAAATAATGTAACACTTTACACTGTACAATGTACGTACAAAACGAAAACGTTCTTTTTATAGCATCCCACCTACATACTATGGAGTAGGGAATGGCAGCCCACTCCAGTATTCTTGCCTAGGAAATTCCATGGACAGAGGAGCCTGGCAGGCTACAGTCTATGGGGTCCAAAGTGTAGGACACAACTGAGCACAGCATAGCACACAGCAGCACCTATATAGTATAATTTAAGAGAAGTGCTTTAGAGTGTATTTCAAATACAAGGTGTCATCTTAAATATGTACCCTTTACTTTGTTGCTAGAAGTTGTTAGGTGTTTGTGTACTACATTTCTTTTCTGCTTCAATAACCTACCTACCTGTTCCTTTGGACAGAAATGTATGAACAGGTAATAGGAGTCAGCCTTAGAGAAAGAATTTGAGCATAATGTAGTTTAATTATATCATGCAATGTTTCTGATTTTTGAGGGAAAATTAAGATGTTTGCAAAGTCATGCATTTTAGACTCAAAGAAGTGACAAGCTGTAGGTAAAACAACATAGTTGGAAACTTGAGCCACTGATAATCTTAACCTAAGTAAAACATGAGTTTTTATGAACAAGTTTGGGTTCAAGATGCCAAGTTTTTGAAGGGCTTGTCTCTCATACATTGCCTATGTTTCGTGGTTTTAGGATTATTCTCATGCTTTCCCAAACATTTTTCCATCCATTGGTTGAGACTGTAAATGTCTATGACAGTGGGCAATCTGCTGAATTTGAGCTTTAAAGTGAAGTTGCTCTGGGAGAATATAACACAATGATTTAAATTCAAACTAAAGCCTCTTATTACTGATACCAGATCCTTGGTTAGAGCAGGTTTTGGTAGATGGACAAGAGAAGAGATGGTAGGATGGATCATAGTAAGCATTAAAAATCCAAACAAAACAGTATATATATATCATGATTTCTTAATAAAACTCAAATGACAGTTACTTCTAATGTGTCAATGTCATAAGTAATATTTTAGTGTACATGTGCGTTTATGTGGAATATATCATACCTAAAATATTTAGAAAAGACATTGACTCTGTGCCTATTCGCCTTTTGCTAGTGAGTTCTTTATCACACTCTAATCTTGAAAATCATGCTGGATACCACGTTTAAACATTTATGAAAAGGTGCACCAATGCAACAGACATGAACTTGGGCAAACTCTGGGAGATGGTGAGGGACAGAGAAGCCTGGTGTGCTGTAGTCCATGGGGTCACGAAGAGTTGTACATGACTTGGTGACTGAACAACAAAAAGGTGTTCAGTAAATGCCCTTTCAAAGACACAAATCCCCTCCTGCCTGCCTGTGCCATGAGACACAGGTAGAAATCAACAGACAACTTCTGTTACTTCCTTAGAAGCTCAGTGTTGGCTATCCCAATTTTGCTATAATCATGGGCTTCCCTGGTGGCTCAGAATGTAAAGAATCTGCCTGCAATGAAGGAGACTGGGGTTCTATCCCTGGGTCAGGGATGTTCCTGACCATGCTCCTGACCATCTTCTGAAGAAGGGACCAGCTACCCACTCCAGTATTCTTGCCTGGAGAATCCCATGGACAAAGGAGCCTGGTGGGTTACAGTCCATGGGTTGCAAAGAGTCAGACATGACTGAAGTGACTTAGTATGCACGCACATTGTTAGTAAAAGGCTTCCCTGATGCCTCAGACAGTAAAGAATCTGCTTCCAGTGCAGGAGGCCCAGATTCAACTCCTGGGTCAGGAAGATCCCCTGGAGAAGGGAATGACTACCCACTCCAGTATTCTTGCCTGGAGAATTCCATGGACAGAGGAGCCTGGCAGGCTACAGTCCATGGGGTCGCAAAGAGTCAGCATGACTGAGGGACTAACACTTTCCCTTTTCATAGTTAGTACATGAAAACTGACAACTGGTTTGGTGTCAGTTATATTAAAGGCAGAGTTAGTACAGAATGTTCCTTTAACACTGGTTAAATACTGAGAAATTTTAAAATAAAATGAACCTTCTGTGGTAGACAAAAAACAAAAGAGCTAGTCTTTGTCAACTTATGGAAAGCCAGTTCTAGAATACATGTTTCAGACAAAATCCATTTGTTGGATCAAGTGCAGTTTACCTGCATGTTGTGAATAGATGTTTTTTGAGGTTATTTATTTGAGAGAAATCTCTCAGTATCAATGGTAGCAATGATTTGGCCACAGGAATAAAAGGAAATAATACTACATTTTCTGCAGAAGGAAGTTAAATTTGAACATTAATGACATCCTGTGCATTAAGATTTGGAAAAGTACAGGAGTTAAAAGCATCTTATCAGGTTCACATATGAGGAGCTTGGGTGTTGCAACTCTCTTCTAACAGATAAAAGCTGAACAGGCTAAAAAATCAACCACTCTTCTTGGAACTGTGAGAGAAGGGAGGACAGAAGGCAAATTTCCACCTCCAAGATTGGAGAGAGAGACAAATACAGGGGGTCATGACTTAACCTGAGCAGAGACCCAGAAGTGGAAACTGCAGTGGGAACCAGGGTTGGAAAACGAAAATCAGAATTGTAATTGACGAATTGCTAGAGGTTTGGTGTAGACAATTCAGAGTTAAAATCTCCAGGGACACACTCAGTCTTGAGAAGGCAGGCAGGAGATGGGGGCAGGGGCTCAAAAATATTGTGAGAATTACTTCTAGGAGCTCAGTCAGGTTCTTGCAGTAAATATTGGAGAAAAATCCTGCTTCCAGAAGAAGCAGGGGGAAAGGAACAATTTTGAACAGTACTTTATTTCAGGTGAAACTAGTTATATGCATGCTATGTCGCTTCAGTCGTGGCCGACTCTTTGCAACCCTATGGACTGTAGCCCGTCAGGCTCCTCTCTCCATGGACCCAGGGATTGAACTCGCATCTCTCACATCTCCTGCATTGGCAGGCCGGTTCTTTACCACTTGGGCCACCTGGGAAGCCCCATGAAGTGAAGTGAACTGTTAGTCACTTCAGTCGTGTCCGACTCTTTGTGACCCCATGAACTGTAGCCCACCAGGCTACTCTGTCCTTGGGATTTCCCAGGCAAGAATACTGAATTGGTTTGCCAGTCCCTTCTCCAGGTGATTTTCCTGACTCAGGGATCAAACCCAGGTCTCTTGCACTGCTGGCAGATTCTTTACTGTCTGAGCCACCAGGTCCACAGCCTAATTTACTGCAGTATTATCAGAACCTAACTGACCTGGGGGGAGGTAAGTACCCAGCTCCAGTCAACTATAGACATTCTGTCCTAAGTAAGGAAACAACCACTGAGACACTCTTGAGAAGTTCACAGTCCACGGTCACAGGCACACTCAAGGCTGAGACCTAATCATAAGACCATAGAAAAACTATCCTGTCCCCATACCTCACCCTCACATTACTAACAGCCTATTTCCAGAGTTTCCTTTTCCCTAGTATATCATGTCTTGTTACCATGAAAAAAATTACCAGGCATACCAAGTGGGCCTTGGAGCATGGGTGATGGGCTCATGCAGGGTCCAGGAGAAAGAGAAGATCTGAACTAGAGCAGTAGCCATGGCAATGGACAGATGGGATAGCTGCCAGCAGCGTGCAATATATTTCAGTCTATGTAATGAATGCATCTTTTACTGAGTTAATTCAAGAGTCTGAAGATCATTGTAGATGGAGCATTGTCTTACAATATGCCAAGCCATCACTTGTCAGTACTTTTATTTTCACGATGAAGGGGAGAATCAGAACATGGCTCTTTTCCAGAAAGAGCATAATTCTGAATAGCTGATAAATATAATCTCAAACCAGACATTTAAAGTGTTCCTGTTTCCCTCAATAGTCTTACATTATTTACATCGAGTTCCTCTCTTTACATAAGGCTGTAAGCCTCGAAAATTGTTGCTTAAAATCTGACGAGTGAGCAAGAACTTTAGCTTGTTAATCGCTGTATCCAATCTCAGTAGCACTGCCCTCTGAAATGTGCTGAACCCTGGTGCACCTTCTGTTCAGCTCAGGGGAGCTCACAGATGGGCCAGGGTTATGCAGATTGCCCAGCTGTGGATTCACTTCAAGATGATCTCCAACCCTTGGTGTGGGAACGACCTGTAAACATGGTAGGTTATTACACTCATGATTGGGTTCCACTACATGGCACAGCTGGAGATTATCTTGGACCTGACCTATTCAGATGAGCCATTAAAAGGAGTGAATAAAAAAGGAATGAGGCTTTTCCTGGAGAGAAGGATAAGTTTGGAGGAATTTGAAGCATGAGAAGAATTGAACATGGGAAATATTCTCCACTATTGGTTTAGAACATTATATCCACCTCACTGTGATTCAGGTTCCTGTTAACACAACAATCTTAAGAAGAGTCTTAGTATCTGTTTCATTTATCCTTGTCTTATTTTTGAAGAATAAGAGTTTTCTTTTTAAATTACAGTATTAATGCAGGTTCACTGTAGAGTCATTAATAATATAAACAAGCAAATATACATACATATTACATAGTCCTAACCACACATATATTTGAAGTACACTTGCATGAACTTGAGAGTTAGTACCTCCTTAAATTTTGCACCCTGGGCATCTCACTCATCTCATCTAGTCCTGACCTTACTGCAATGTGTGTACACTATGTCACAAAGAAAATTCCTGTGGGTCACAAAAGTTTGCAAGACATTACTGTAGAAAAGTGGTTCCCAAATTTTGATGTGCATGAGCCACCTGTGTGCCTTGTTAAACTGCAGACTCTGATTCAGTATCTGGGATGGGACTTGAGTGTCTACATTTCTAACAGTGGTGCTGATTCCCAGACAGCATGCTGAGGAAATTAACAAGCCTTCCATAGGATTCTGATATTTGCTACAATTTCAGAATTTCATGGGTTTGGGTAAACTCCGGGAGTTGGTGATGGACAGGGAGGCCAGGCATGCTGCGATTCATGGAGTCGCAAAGAGTCGGACACGACTAAGCTACTGAACTGAACTGAACTGAATTGCTCTGTTAAATCACTGATTGCCGGGCACAACTCCCAGAATTAATGATTTAATGGGTTTAGGAATTTGCATTTCAGCACCTTGCTAGGTGATGCTGGTGTCCAGGGACCACACTTTGAGAATGACCACCCTGCTCTAGGCCAGCGGGCTCCAAACTTACATCCTAGGCTGGAGTTCCCACTTTCACATGATTTGTCTTAATTTTGTGTATCATTTTTCATTAATTTAAAAGCATATTTAAAAATATTTTCCCTTTCAAAAGATTTTAAGAGGGTTTGAGGCAAAATGATTTGGGGCTCTCTGATTTCCATATTCCAGGAAATTAAGCAAAGCTCTTATTTTTTTTCCTTGATGGTTCAGTGTTTGTCCTAATTCATCTCATTGAGGAGCTTCAAGGGTTCATTTTTAATTTTTCTTGGTTGGGAAGCTTAGTTGGAATGTTTTAGTTGTACATAGAATATCCTGACTTCCTTTAGCTTCAGTAGGTTTCAAGTAGGGGAGGAGCATACCATGCATGCAAACCACCCATTTTTACCAGAATGCATGTCTCCATCTGTGATTGGTCTTCTTAAAACCTAAAGTGTCTCATTCACCCTCTCTGTCAAATATGTTGTGATCAGTTAATTCACATGAAGAAAACTAGGGAAGGTGTCCAGTCATTTTAAAATTGCAGTGAATCTTGAGTTAAAGAACATTTGATAATTTCTCAGTTATAGGAGTCCAACATAAAACAGCAATCCAACATTCACAAGCATTCAATATATTGATCACTAAAAGACAAAACTGAGTTCAGGGACTCCTCATTTGTCTCTCTGATCATGGCGAGGCTGCAGTGAGCGGTGGCATGAAGCAAGATCTTAATTCCCTGCCCAGGAATTGAACCTGGGTAGCCTGGATGAAAACCAGGGATCCTAGCCACCAGAGCAACAAGGGCTAGAGGCCTGGATCTTTGCCCCCAGTGAGAAATTTATTTATCACGGAAGCAGAAATGAAAATTCAGGTACAAAGTTTATTACTAGAGACAAAGCACAACAACAAGAGGGAGAGCACATAGAGAAACAGTTTGTTTAGGAGACAGAAGCAAGGCAGAGATGCACACCTGGAGAGAAAGGGTGCAGTTGTCCCCCTAGTGAGGAGGAGTGCGGCAAAGAGGCAGTTAAGTCATTTATATAGGTCAGTTCTTTCGGGTCCTTGTCTTCCTTCAGGCCAATTATCTGGTTTCTTTTTCCACACCTGAGCTACCCCGGAACCCTCCCCTGGGGTGCACACTCACTTCTCAGCCAAGATGGGTCTCAAAGTGAAGTCTTCTGGAAGGAGAAAGACTCATTGTGGCCTGGCATTATCCCTTGACTTTCGACTCACAAGGAGCCTTTCTGTGCATGTGTAGTGTCTCCTTTGTCCCAAGAAAGAGGGGAGTGGAGATCCTTTAATCCTTTCAAACAGGTTCTTGGCTCTCTTTGTCCTTTCCATGACTATTACCTTAAGGTGTTTACAAGAGACAAACACTGGCTGTTTAGCCTGTTTCTGTTGTTACTTCCATTTCAGAGGCCGAAAGGAGGCTGACTGTAAATGCCTTAACTGGAGCCCATCTATCTCTTGTCTCAGGAAATGCTAGTAGTTGTAGGTATCCAGCCTGAAGCCCCCTTCTTTGTGCCCCATGAAATGCAAACAGGAGGCCAGATATAAATGTCTAACCTGGAGCCCACCTATCTCCTAACTCATCTCCAGTGCCCATCACAAAGCCTGATGCCCAGCAGGCATTCAATAAATGTGTGGTCAAAAAACGGTGTTTGAATGAATAAACTAATGAAAGATAAAGAGGGGAGAGTTAGCAACTACAGTAAAATATCAGACATGAGATTCAGTTCAGTCACTCAGTCATGTCTGACTCTTTGTGACCCCATGGACTGCAGCACGCCAGGCCCCCCTGTCCATCACCAACTCCCGGAGCTTGCTCAAACTCATGTCCATTGAGTCGGTGATGCCATCCAACCATCTCATCCTTTGTCGTCCCCTTCTCCTCTTACCCTCAATCTTTCCCAGCATCAGGGTCTTTTCCAATGAGTCTGTTCTTTGCACCAGGTGGCCAAAGTATTGGAGTTTCAGCTTCAGCCTCAGTCCTTCCACTGAATATTCAGGACTGATTTCCTTTAGGATTGACTGGTTTGATCTCCTTGCAGTCCAAGGGACTCAAGAGTCTTCTCCAACACCACAGTTCTAAAGCATCAATTCTTTGGCACTCAGTTTTTTTTATAGCCCAACTCTCACATCCATATATGACTACTGGAAAAACCATAGCTTTGACTAGACAGACCTTTGTTGGCAAAGTAATGTCTCTGCTTTTTAATATGCTATCTAGGTTGGTCATAGCTTTTCTTCCAGGGAGCAAAAACGTCTTTTAATTTCATGGCTGTAGTCACCATTTGAGTGATTTTGGAGCCCCAAAATAAAGTCTGTCACAGTTCCCATTCTTTTCCCATCTTTTTGCCATGAAGTGATGGGACCGGATGCCATGATCTTAGTTTTCTGAATGTTGAGTTTTAAGCCAACTTTTTCACTTTCCTCTTTCACTATCATCAAGAAGCTCTTTAGTTCTTCTTCGTGTCTTTTAGTTCTTCTACAGACATGAGGTAGATCATAACAAATCTGCTATTAATAATACCTAAAATCCTAGTGTTGTGAAATTTAAAAGGAAGAAAAGTTAAGGTAAAAAGCATCATTTTAATTTACTTGCCTTCCCTTGTATTTTCTTGAACATGAATATTATAAAAAATTTCTTATTTAACTATAGTTGATTTACAGTATTGTATTAGTTTTAGGTGTATAGCTTCAGATTCTTTTCCATTATAGGCTATTACAAGATAATGAATATATTTTCATGCTCTATACAGTAAATCCTTGTGTCTACCTATTTTATATGAAGTAGTATATATTTCTTAGTCCCATATTCCTAATCTATCTCTTCTCCACCTCTGGTTTCCCCTTTGGTAATCATATTTTTCTATGTGTGTGAGTATGTTTCTGTTTTGTAAATAAACTGATATTATTTTTTAGATTCCACATATAAGTGACATTATATAATATTTGTCTTTCTCTGCCTGACTTACTTCACTTGGTGTGATAATCTCTAGGTCCATCCATGCTGCTGCAGATGAAAATATTTTATTCTTTTTTATGGTTGAGTAATATTCTATTGTGTGTATGTACCACATTTTCTTTATCCGTTCATCTATAGATGGAGGTTTAGGTTGCTTCCATTTCTTGGCTCGGAGAAGGCAATGGCAACCCACTCCAGTACTCTTGTCTGAAAAATCCCATGGATGAAGGAGCCCGGTAGGCTGCAGTCCATGGGGTCGCTGGGAGTAGGACACGACTGAGCGACTTCACTTTCACTTTTCACTTTCATGCCTTGGAGAAGGAAACGGCAACCCACTCCAGTACTCTTGCCTGGAGAATCCCAGGGACGGGGGAGCCTGGTGGGCGGCCGTCTCTGGAGTCGCACAGAGTCGGACACGACTGAAGCGACTTAGTAGCAGCAGCAGCCGCATTTCTTAGCTATTATAAATAGTGTTGCTCTGAACAGTGGGGCTGTAAGACCTAGCCATTCAAGAGAGCTATTCTCTTCCTCTCTGTAGCCAGAGCCTGCTTCGCTGACAAACCATTCACAGGATTGATCTTCCCCTTCCTCCGACTTGCCCCAGATCCCAGCTGGAGATTGTTCTTATCAAGGAGGGGGTGAGGGGCGTGGCCTCTACTGGTTTCCCTGGTAACTAATTAACTCACCTGATGTCAATTCCCTTGTAACTGGTAATCTCCTCTTCCCCTGCCCCAAGGAGTGGAGACTGCCGCCATTTCCTCCTGAGCCCGCTGCACACAGAGGGGTGTCGCTCCAGGACCTTGCTTCAGACAGGTAAGATGCCCCTCATCCATTGATGTGTCTGTTGCTCTCTCTGAGCTTTTTCTTCAGTCATGAAGCTAGGCGCTCCACGGGGTGCACATATCTTTTCGAATTCGAGTTTCTGTCTTTTCTGGAGTATGCCTAGAAGTGGGATTTCTGGGTCATATGGTAACTCTATTTTGTGTTTTAAGGAATGTCTATATCGTTTTCCAGAGTGGCTGCACCAACATTTACATTCCCGCTGACAGTGCAGTAGGATTCCCTTTTCTCCATACTCTCTCCAGTGTTTATTATTTGTAGACGTTTTGGTGAAGGCCATTCTCACTGGTGTGAGGCAATACTTCATTGTAGTTTTTGATGAGAATGAGTTTTTGAGGGTAGTGTATTGAGAACTGTTCATAATCTTCAGAATGTTCTGATTTGCAGTCCTCAATTTGGGATTAGGTCACACGTTTTATGAATATCATGCATCATGGACCACCAATGTCCAGTCTTTTTCGAGAACCACTAAAATAGATAACTTCAGTTGGCCTAATAATTTATAATATAAATCACACAGGGAAATAATTCTAGTTTAAAAAAAATGAGTGGTAATGTGTATCATATATTACACAAATGATTTGTTATTTGAAAGAGTATTTTCCTTATTTTCTCTAGTTTCTAAAATATTTGGACAAACACCTGGAAATTTGTCTACATTAGTTTCTCCTGTAGAAATCAAGATAATTATGTCTACAAACTCGTAAGAATTTCTTGTAAGATTTTGGAAGAATGAAAGGAGATTCTCTCATACATCATTTCTTTAATCTTGAGGAAAATGTTGACAATGTGAGGTGCAGAGTGAAAAGAAAAATGAGATAGACACATTTTAAAATAAACAACAAGGACTTTTTGATATTATTTCTGCTATTATTGGTTAATGGAAATTTCTAAAAGTCTTTAAATAAAACTACCAGTATTTGAAGGAATTCACAAGATTATTTTATTTTCTGGGTCAACTGTAGAGAGGAAAGAGTATCTTAGTTTATTACTAAATAATGAAAAAAATAGTTAACATAGAAAGTTGGTATTTATAAAATATAGTCTCTCGTGGACATTAAGGGAAAGATGTTGGCATATCTCTGCTAATGTATGACACTGAAGACGCTGCATTAATAATCCATCATGATGATGATTCAAGGGAAAGTAACCATCTAAGAGCATAGATAAGATAACTTACCATCTTACACTTTAAAAAAATAGGATGTTCCTTTGTTTTTTCCATGGCATATGTTCCTAGTGGGTATTATGTTGGAGATGCGTATCCACTCTTTCAAGTTTCTGCAAGGCTGTTGCAAAAACATGAAAGTTCAAAAGGCACCTTCAAACTTTTTGTTGATAAAAAGCTCTACTTCGCCTGATATACTTGTTTGCTATGAAAAAACTCTTTAAAAATGATAATCTAAGACTTTAAAGTTTTTATTCTGATATTTTTCAAGCCCTTATTGAATTGCTGGCAACTCAGAAGTTGCTGTGTATGCTTCGTATTTCAGTTCTGAAACTGGGTCCTCGTAAAGCTAAGATCTTCTGCCGAGTTTATCATTACCTCTCTATCCAAAACTATTCCCTTTCTTGTCCCGTACCTGTTCCCCCTCAAGACTGAGGAGTGTAGGATACAACGGTTCTATGCAGGATAGGCTCCTGGATACAAAAGCCTGTCTGTGTTCCCTGTTTCTTGTTTGTAAGAAAAAGGCTTCAGCCTCTTGCACCTTCCTGGAGTTCCAAAGGGCAGATTCGCAGTTGCTAATTAGGGAAGTGAGGAAATGAAGAAACAAGGGAAAAGCAGTAATGAAACAGTAGGTCAGGGACTTCCCTCATGGTCCAGTGGCTAAGACTTCATGCTCCCAATGCAGGGGACCCAGGGCTCGATGCCTAACTGGAAACCTGCATCCCACTTGCTGCAACTAAAACCTGACACAGTCAAAAAATAAATAAATAAATATATTTTTAAAAAACAGTAGTGCAGTGATAGAGTCCTAGTTCCTCCTCAAGGGATATACAGAGCAATCGGATCTATCTTTGAGTTCATCCGTAAGAACTGAGGCACCAGCACCCATGTGGAGAATGGTTCCTTCAGGCTGAGCACAAGCACAGACCCCCAGACAGGTCAGAACCAGAAAGCTGATGATTGGCTGGAACACCACCCTATTACCTCACCACTTACCAGTTAGATGAAAGTCATGTATCCCTCTCCCAAAATTTCCCTTTAAAAACTCTTCCCTGAAGACTGTTGGAGAGTTTGGGCCTTTTGAGCTGAGCTCCTGTACTCCTCTCTTGGCCTTTGCTGTAAACCTGCTCCAAACTCGACATTTCAGTTTTCTTGGCCTCACTGAGCACTGGGCACATGAACTTGGGTTCAACAACAGTTCCACTGAGCATTTAGAAAATATGCCCCTACAAATCCTTGTACACTGATGATGGGAAAAATTTGTAAAATATTTTTTTTTTTTGCAGCCTCTATATAAAAAAAGCATAGAGATTCCTCAAAAAAAAAAAATTAAAAAGAATTACCATGTGATTCAGCATTCCCACTTCTAGGTATTTATCCAAGAGAATTAAAATCAGAATCTTGAAGAGATTAGCATGATAGCTAAGGATCTGGAAACAACTTAAAAGTCCACAGATAAATGAATGGATAAAGAAAATGTAAGGTACACACAAAGAACTTCCTTTAGTCATGTCTGATTCTATGCGACCCCATGGACTGAAGCCCACCAGACTCCCCTGTCTATGGGATTCTCCAGGCAAGAATACTGGAGTGAGCTGCCATGCCCTCCTCCAGGGGATCTTCCCAGCCCGGGGACTGAACCCACGTCACTTAGTAGGCGGATTCTTTACCACTAGTGCCACGTGGGAAGCCTTCCAAAAGGAGGAAATTCTGCAGATGAACCTTGAGGACATTTACTAAGTGAAATAAGCCAGTCAAGAAAGACAAACATTGCATGATTTCACTTCTATGAGGATCTAAAGTAGTCAAATTTGTAGAAGCAAAGGGTGGAATGGTGGTTGCCAGGGGTTAGAGGGAGGGAGAAATGGAGAGTTACTAATCAATGTGTATGAATTTTCACTTAGCAAGGTATATAAGCTCTAGAGATCTTATGACATCCTTCCTATAGTTAACAATATTGTATTGTACACTTAAAAGTTTCTTTAAAAAATATTTATTTATTTGGCTGTGCCAGGTCTTAGTTACAGCACTCAGGATCTTCATTGCAGCATGCAGGATCTGCTAGTTGCGGCATGTGAACTATTAGTTGTGGCCTGTGGGATCTAGTTCCCTGACCAGGGATCAAACCCAGGCTGTCTGCATTGGAAGCACAGAATCTTGACCATGAAAGTCCCTTTAAAGTTTTTAACAGGATAAATCTTTTGTGGTATTCTTATGTTAATAAAATTTAAAAATTAAAAATCAAATTATTATTAAAGTAAAAATCAATGTTCTGTTGCTGAAAAAATGTGCCACTGCATTATAATGGGTAGTTGAGGATTTGTTTAAATAAAATGGTAATGTAACCATCTAAACCAGTCTCCTTTTCACTTTATAAAACAAATATCCTGGGGAGCTGATTTTGGTATCTCTTTTAGATACTCAATAATAATATTGCTGGACTGACCTGAAAGTGAAGGAAATATCAGAACTCCCAAATGTCAAAGCTGCTCTAGAAGGATAAAACTGTTTATGGTTGCTGAGTCAGGGGGAGTATAGGGGGAAGAGATAGTTAGGGAGTTTGGGCTGGACATGTACACGCTGCTATATTTAAAATGGATTAACAACAAGTACCTACTGTATAGCACAGGGAACTCTGCTCAATGTTATACGGCAGTCTGGGTGGGAGGGGAGTTTTGGGGGGAATGGATATGTGTAAATGTATGGCTGAGTCACCTCATTGTTCACCTGAAACTATCACCATTTTCTTATCAGCTATACCCCAATACAAAATAAAACAGTTTTAAAAACTATTTAAGAATGGGAAAAAAGGATAAAATGTAACAATTGTGAATGTTTATAAAGAGCTGTTGCAGATTCTGGAGGCAGTTTCCAGAGTTCTAAGGTATGTTGAATAATCTCAACATTGTGGAACTAAGTCCATTAACCTCAAGGTGATTCCTTCGGAAAGGAAAGCTTTCATTTAATTGATGAACCATAGTTCAAAAAATTTCCCAGTTTCTAGGACTATATTTGTTCATGGATCATTTCTCAAGCAGTTGTGACAGGACAGTATGAAAAAGAGGCTTGGGCCCATGCTGAGGCACTTATTGCTCAGCTAGAAAAAGAACTCAGAGTATTCAAAATAAGATTCGTAAGGATGACCCTGGTTCTTGAAACTTACCTTCTTTATCTTTCAATAACAAGATTCTTGATCATTAAAACCTAAATACCACCTCTTTTTTATATATTCATTTATTTTTTTCCCCTTTCCTCAAGTATGAGCACCTTCTAAGAGCCAGCACTCTTCTCTATACAAGAGTTTACCAAGAAGCCAGAGGGAAATGGCATCTGCCATTACATGGCAAGTCAAATGTTATCTGTATCTCTTTTAAGGCAATCACTAGAGTTTAATTATTTGTGCATATCTCATCCTCTCATAAGTGCTTTGATTTCAGTATCACTGCCTAATTTACTTATTGCAGTGTTTTACAGCTAAAAAACAATTGACATGTGATGAATGAATGGACAAGTGAATGAACCAATCTTTCTGACCTGTTATGTCTGGGTAACGCAACATGATTTTTACTTTTCTGAACTGGTACAAAAGAAACCCAACCTCCGTCATTATGAGATGGAGTCACAAAAAATGGGTATCAAGGAAGCCATTACAATGGAATTTTAAAAAAACCAAATGTGTTTCTGTGGAATTATAGAATACATTTTTGCTGCCTAACATAATTAAATCAGGATTTTAAAAAGGGTACAAATGCAGACTGATGTATTTACCAATAGACTTGTTACCAATTTAGAAGAGCCCATTAATGTGTATTAAAAAAGAATACTATTATATGAAATAGCAATAGAGGAAGTTTTTAGGTCCCTTAAATATTTCCTTATGCCAAATAATGACTCAGTGAAGTAAAGATTAGAAATTGTCTCCATATTTTGACTTATTTTAGAAAATAGTTCTGTTACATGTGCATAAACTAGCTTTGAGGAAGAAGAGTGCATAGGTAAATACTTTAAAGATTTGAAGTGAACACACACAAAGTTTAGGGAACTGAGAAAAGCTAATATCTGCTGAAAGTGTCCTCTATTGAAGCACATTCCCACTTTTAAAAAAATTAAATATTATTAATATATTAATATATAATATATATTATATATTATATATTTTATATAATATTTATAAATTAAATATTATTTTAATTGGAGGCTAATTACTTTACAATATTGTAGTGGTTTTTGACATGAATCAGCCATGGGTGTACATGTGTTCCCCATGCTGAACCCCCATCCCACCTCCCTCCCCATCCCATCCCTCAGGGTCATCCCAGTGTACCAGCTCTGAGCACCTTGTCTCATCCATCGAACCTGGACATGTGATCTATTTCACATATAGTAATATACATGTTTCAATGCTGTTGTCTCAAATCATCCCATCCTTGCCTTCTCCCACATAGTCCAAAAGTCTGTTCTTTATGTCTGTGTCTCTTTTGGGTCTCACATATAGGGTCATCGTTACCATCTTTCTAAATTCCATATATATGCATTAATATTACTTTATTGATATTTGTCTTTCTAACTTAATTCATCTGTATAATAGGCTCCAGTTTCAACCACCTCATTAGAACTGATTCAAATTAATTCTTTTTAATAGCCGAGTAATAGTCCATTGTGTATATATACCACAGCTTTCTTATCCTGGAATGTGAAGTCAAGTGGGTCTTAGAAAGCATCACTATGAACAAAGCCAGTGGAGGTGATGGAATTCCAGTTGAGCTATTTCAAATCCTAAAAGATGATGCTATGAAAGTGCTGCACTCAATATGCCAGCAAATTTGGAAAACTCAGCAGTGGCCACAGGACTGGAAAAGGTCAGTTTTCATTCCAATCCCAAAGAAAGGCAATGCCAAAGAATGCTCAAACTACCGCACAATTGCACGCATCTCACACGCTAGTAAAGTAATGCTCAAAATTCTTCAAGCCAGGCTTCAGCAATACGTGAACCGTGAACTTCCAGATGTTCAAGCTGGATTTAGAAAAGGCAGAGGAACCAGAGATCAAATTGCCAATATCCGCTGGATCATCAAAAAAGCAAGAGAGTTCCAGAAAAACATCTATTTCTGCTTTATTGACTTTGCCAAAGCCTTTGACTGTGTGGATCACAATAAACTGTGGAAAATTCTGAAAGAGATGGGAATACCAGACCACCTGACCTGCCTCTTGAGAATCCTGTATGCAGGTCAGGAAGCAATAGTTAGAACTGGACATGGAACAACAGACTGGTTCCAAATAGGAAAAGGAGTATGTCAAGGCTCCTTGACATATATTGTCACCCTTCTTATTTAACTTATATGCAGAGTACATCATGGGAAATGCTGGGCTGCAAGATGCACAAGATGGAATCAAGATTGCCGGGAGAAATATCAATAACCTCAGATATGCAGATGATACCACCCTTATGGCAGTGAAGAAGAACTAAGGAGCCTCTTGATGAAAGTGATAGAGGAGAGTGAAAAGTTTGGCTTAAAGCTCAACATTCAGAAAACTAAAATCATGGCATCTGGTCCCATCACTTCATGGCAAATAGATGGGGAAACAGTGGTTGACTATATTTTGGGGGGCTCCAAAATCACTGCAGATGGTGATTGCAGCCATGAAATTAAAAGACGCTTAGTCCTTGGAAGGAAAGTTATGACCAAGCTAGATAGCATATTAAAAAGCAGAGACATTACTTTGCCAACAAAGGTCCATCTAGTCGAGGCTATTGTTTTTCCAGTAGTCGTGTATGGATGTGAGAGTTGGACCATAAGGAGAGTTTAGCACTGAAGAATTGATGGTTTTGAACTGTGGTGTTGGAGAAAACTCTTGAGAGTCCCTTGGACTGCAAGGAGATCAGTCTTGGGTGTTCATTGGAAGGACCGATGTTGAAGCTGAAACTCCAATACATTGGCCACCTGATGTGAAGAGCTGACTCATTTGAAAAGACCCTGATGCTGGGAAAGGTTGAGGGCAGGAGGAGAAGGGGATGACAGTGGATGAGATGGTTGGATGGCATCACTGACTCAATGGACATGGTTTTGTGTGGACTCCGGGAGTTGGTGATGGACAGGGAGGCCTGGGGTGCTGCGGTTCATGGGGTCGCAAAGAGCTGGATACGACTCAGCGACTGAACTGAATTTTTCAGTTGTGATGTGAGGAGAGAGGAACACTGCAAACAAATATCACTGGCATGTGTGGGGAGTGCTCGCAGTGTCTGGGCCACACTGCGTTTGTACCCTCTCATGGCATGTGTGCTTTCCCAGTTTACACTGCTCAGGTTCCAGGTTGCTCTGCAGGGGAAATGTCCAATACGGGCCCTGGATTTTGTGCCCTTCCCAGGCTGGAGCAGCTTGGGCGTCCAGGTGCTTAGTGAGCACACTCTCCCAGGTGGGCTGTGTCTTAATCACCTCCCCTGTTCCAGACACTCAGTTTCCTGGATTGCACCACAAGAGTGCCGTCTCAGGTGTGCTGTGCGTCTCCTCTGGGGAGCTGATCTCTGGCTGCGATCCTCCTGGCAGATGTCAACTGTCCAGGATCCCTGGAAGAGTTGGTTACCAACTGCGAGCCTGCTCACAGTTTGGTGGAGGATGCCGTCTCTGGGGCAGAGATTGCCCCTTGCCTTCTGGCTCTGGCTGTCACCTGCCTGCTTCTCCACCTCTGGAGGGGAGATGGGCCAGTCGGCAGCTGGCTAGCTCTCCTTTGGTATTCCCTCAATCCTTTGTTCTGTGAGCAGGCCAGGCTGTGCTTTAGGTTAGAGCTTTTCTCAGGAAACTTCTCTCTCTTTCTTTTTTTGTTTTTTCTCTCTCTGGCTATCCTACAGTTTGGGTTGCTATCTCACGTTAGCTCCCTCAGATTGTCTGCAGGGCATTCAGGCCTGGTTCTTACCCTAAGCATGCAACCTGCGCCTCCCTGTTCAGCCCCTGTTCCCTGACGGTGGACGTGAGCATTTGGGCTACTTCTCTGCAGGGAGTTGTGGTTAGACACGTATCCTGTGTTTTTGTTTTTCCCTCCTGGTTATGTTGCCCTATGAGATTCCAAAACTCCCACGGATCCGCTGGTGAGAGGGTTTACTGGTGTTTGGAAACTTCTCCTCCTTAACGACTCCCTCCCTAGGACAGGTCTCCATCCCTAACTCCTTTGTCTCTCTTTTTGTCTTTTATATTTTGTCCTACCTCTTTTTGAAGAGAATGGGCGGCCTTTCTGGGTGCCTGATGTCCTCTGCCAGGGTTCAGAAGTTGGTTTATGAAAGTTTGCTCAGCATTCAGATGATCTTTTGATGAATTGGTGGGGGAGAAAGTGGTCTCCCCATCCTATTCCTCTTCCATCTTAGCCCAAGGCTACATTCCCACCTTTTTGAGGAGCTGTCAGTTTGGAGTTAATTTCTCTCTTGAGCTTTTAATTTCTTCCCATACTTTTTGCCCAACAACTATCTTATCAACAACTTAACAAGGGGTCCCTATTCTCTGTGTCCTCGCCAACACTTGTTACTTCTTGTCTTTTTGATGATAGCCATTCTAACAGGTATGAGATGATATCACATTGTGGTTTTGATTTGCATTTCACTGATGATTAGCAATGTTAAGCATCTTTTCATATACCTGTTGACCATTTGTATTATCCGTGCAGAAAAATATCCATTCAGGTCCTCTGCCTCTTTTTAAATCAGATTATTTGTTTTTTGTTTGTTTTTGTTATTGAGTTGTATGAATTCTTTATCTATTTTAGACACTAACTCCTTATCAGATACATAATTTGAAAATATTTACTTCCATTTCACAGGCTACCTTTTTATTTTGTTGATTGTTTCTTTTGCTGCACAGAAATTTTAGTTTGATGTAACCCCAGTTGTTGATTTTTGCTTTGTTGCTTGTGATTTTGGTATCACATCCCAAGATATTGTTGCCAAGACCAACATCAAGGAGATTTTCCCTGTGTTTTCTTCTACAGGTTTTGTGGTTGAAGGTCTTGCATTTGAGTATTGAATCCGTTGCAAGTTACTTTTTGTGAGAGGAGTAAGATAGGTGTCCAGTTTCATTTTTTTTTTTTTTGCATATGAATATCCAGTTTTCCCAGCACTATTTATTGAAAAGACTATCCTTTCCCCATTGAGTATCCTTGGCTTCCTTGTCAAATATTAGTTGACTGTGTGTGTGGATTTATTTCTGGGCTCCTGATTCTGTTCCTTTGGTCTCTAAATCTTTTTTGTGCCAGCATCATGTTGTTTTGATATACTTTAGTTTTGTAATATAGTTGGAAACCAGGAAGTGTAATGCCTTCAATTTTTTTCTTCTTTCTCCAGATTTCTTTGGATATTTGGGGTCTTTTGTGGTTCCATACACGTTTCAGGATTGTTTTCCTATTTCTGTGAAAAATGCCATTGGAATTTTGATAGAGATTACATAGAATGTGTAGATCACTTTGGGTAGTATGGACATTTTAATAATATTAATTATTCCAGTCCATGAACACAGAATCTTTCCCCATTTGTGTCTTCTTCAATTTTTTTCCACCAATGCCTTATGGTTTTCAGTGTTAAGATTTTCACTCACTTGGTTAAATTGATTCCTATTAATTGTTTTTGACACTATTGTCAATAGGATTCTTTTCTTTATTTCATTGTCAGCTAATTAGTTTTCAGTATATACAAACACAAGATGACTTTTATATGTTAATTTTGTACTCTGCAGAATTACTGCAGCTTTACTGAATTTGTTTATTAGTTCTAACAGTTTTTTGGTGATGTCTTAAGTGTTAGATAGGTCTTATTAAATGCAGTCTCTGAATCCTGTCCCATGACTAATGCAGCAACCTAAGTTCCCATACCTTCTGAGAATCAGAACATCAAACAATTCTCAGAATTGTTCTGACAATAGTTCTACAAATAGTGGAACTCTGACTGACCTTCATCAATCTAATATGTGAATTCTTTAGGCTATCTGCTCTCCAGCAGAACAGCCATCTTGAGCCTGTTGAGATGGGTTAATAAAGGCTTAAGCTAACAGCTTTTAGTTGGTTTTTCTTCCTTCACAAATTCATAGTTTGGCTAGATATTATTTTCCTAAAGAATTTTTAGATTTTGTTTTTGGATCTCATGGCACCAGGGTTGCTGATGAAAAGTACCTTCTGCAGTGCTCAATTCTGGGGTTGACACCTTCCTCTGCAACCTCTGCATTTTCCTGACAGGGCTGTGGCTTACAGCTGTGGCATCCCTGTGCTTTCTTTTCCAGGAATCTGGTCCTTCTGGACAATTTCTTGTTCACCAAAAGTCCTTATTCTGTTTTTCACAAATCCCAATGTATTTATTAATTTCTTGTAAAAATGTATGTACCTTTTAAAAAATGCTTATAATGATTTGGTGTTAAAAGGGGAGATTTCAGCATGTGCTCAAGTTGAAATAAGATTAATTTTGTTTGTTTCTTTGGGTGGAGCCACATGAAGCTATATCCTTGGGGAGTAGAATTGGTGTTCAGAGAAGGACTTTTATTTTTACTCTCTTCATTTCTCTATTTGAATTTCTGCTTATGAATTTCCTTTTGATTCAAAATAATGAAGTACTTGGGTTTCCCTGGTGGCTCAAGTGGTAAAGAATCTGCCTACAGTGCAGAACACCTAGGTTTGATCCCTGGATTGGGAAGATCCCTGGAGAAGTAAATGGCAACCCACTCCAATATTCTTGCCTGGAGAATTTCATGGATAGAGAAGCCTGGTGAGCTACAGTCCATGGGGTCACAAAGAGTCAGACAAGCTGAGTGACTTTCACATTCACTAATGAAGTACTTGATGTATTGGACATCCTATCTTCCTTTTTTACCTCCCAATGTGCTCACCAGCTTTCTCCAGCTGCTGTGGTGCCCTATCTGTGCAGCTTTCCAGTGTGCACAGTATGCAGAGTTCCAGAACCTTTGTTTTCCAGGTGGGTTTGCCCAATGGAAGTACCAAGAGCAGATCAGACAGGAAGAGGAGGGTGAGGTTGGAGCACATATTCACTGATCTCCTCACTCTCTTATTCCTCACACCCCCATGTTGACTATTCTGTGTCTGTTCGTCTTCCTATGAAGAAAACAGTCACAAGGTGGCCCTTGGCTCATAGGGACCCTCACTTCCTCATCTTGATCCTTTAGGCCCAGGGGTCACAGTGGCTCCAAGGATGCTAGCCTGGAGACCACATTCCATTGCTGGCTTCTCCACATCCTGCCCACACCTTTGTGACTCAGCTTGAGCATAATTTATTTTTGCCCTGGATCCTGACCAAAACAGAACACCCAAAACAAACCTCAAACCAAAGCAATAAAGTATTCAGGTAACTTAGCTATACAGATTGATCTTTTTGCTGTTTTGTAACAGAATAAACATATTTTAGAAAGAATATAGGTGAAGAAAACTCATTTTAGTTGAAGAAAGTATGCCACAGAGGGGAAGTAATAGTAAATATTTCATGAGTACAAACTTCAAGCTGAATTTCTCTCTTTCCTGCTCAGCTGTTGCTAGGTTTCTGGGCCTGGAGGGAGAGCAAGCAGGAGTGCAGACTGTCTGATGGGGGTCTTCACACAGCACCGTGGGATCCTGCTGCAGGGACTTACAGAATCTCAGAGAGTGAAGGGCCATGGGGGCTGTCTAGCCCATTGATGCACAGCACAAAGAGCCACTCAATTTGTGAAACGGTTCTAGATTTAACTTGTGTGGTAACTATTTAGAATTGACCCCCATGCTGCTGCTGCTACTTTGTGTCTACAAAAAGCATTTATTGGCTATAATATAGTGCTAATTTTCTCTCTGGGGATTTTGAAGAATAGCTAATAATGGCAGCAGGTAACATTCACTGAATGCTCACAGTATGCTGGAGATCATGCTCAAAGCTTGACATGCATCATGTCCCATGACCCTCTCCTAAACTCCATATGGCTACTGTCCTCTGTGTAGAGTGGTGCATGATAGTAGTTGGTGGCATCACTAGTCCAGTTTTACTGATAAGGAAAATAAGGCAGAAAGAAGTTAAGGGACTTGCCCCTTATCACACAGCTGTTAAGTAATGGAGTAGTTTGACTCTGAACCCCACAGTCTTATCCATTACACGATTCCTTCCTGTTAAAACATCTATGCAAAAATATATATGAACATACAATGCAGAAATACTGCTGTGTGCCTAACAATATGCCAGATATGTTGTTCTATGTCACTAAACACACAATAATGCCATTTTAAGTGATGCCATAATTTTCAGTTGTGTCAATATGCCAGTTTGCTTAGTCAGTCTCATTGTTAGATATTAATTTGCTCTGCTATTTTGCCCTTATAATTCCTTTCTGACTCCTCTCATATCATAATCTCTTACCTCAACATTTCCTTGAGCTTCATATCCTCAATTGTAAAGTGATGATCATAATATAATCTGCAGTATTTAAATGTGTAGTAAGGAAAATAAGTTCATTGGAGTTTTTTTGAACAAATTGTTCATTTAAAGATATAAAGGTTAAAATATCATATGGTTTTAACATTGATCAAAAACAGTCAGTAGTCCAGAAAAACCTTGCAGAATTTTATTTCACTGAGCAATGCTTGTCCTGAGTTATTTTACCACTTGTCAGTATTTAACAGTGTGCAATCAGAAAGGCACTTGGCAATCCTTCCCTCAAATATATACACAAGAGCTTTCCTCTTGATTGCTCAGTATTTCTGAAACATGTGCTTCTGCTGGAGTGTTATGGGCACTAGTAATTCACAGGCAGTTCTTAGAAATGTAAGAGAGGGGCTCTATCTTTGTTATGGGGGTGATGCCATATTATCAGCTCCCTATCTTTCTGTATCATGTTGCAGTGACCTTTGTGAGAGCTTGGTTTAGTGTCTTAATTCTAGTAAGACTCAAACACTGGCGCACTTATCCCTGGGCTTTAAGGAGGACTGAAATAGTACTGTGCTGATATTTTACTCAACAAGGAAATAATCAGTAAAATGCATATTTAAAGTAGATTTTTCGCTCTATTGTTGCTCTCTACATAAGCACATGTAAACAGAACTGAGCCTTTACTGTTTGGGTACCAGAATGTAATTGTTTTCTCCATGAATGAGCCCATGCCAGTGACTGAACAACAAGTGCATGTGTGTGGGAAAGAAGAACTGTGATTACATGTAATCATTTTCCTTAAGAAAAAGAAATTTAGTGGCTTTATGTTTCATTATTTTACAGCCAAAACAGGTTGGAACATATCTCATCCATTAAAAGAAAGGTTGCCAATTAAACATAAAGGCTGATGAAAGAATAAGACCCAATTTAAGATACTTTTTCTTTTATTTAAAATGTTAACTATTACGACACATTGTACAATAAAATAAAGACCTTAGAATCACAGTAAAACTTTTTAAACATCTCTATATAGTCACAAAACATGAAACATGCTTCCGGGATACAAACACAGTTTGATACCAACTCTTAGCACATTTTCACCATGAAAACAAATGGAGAAGCACAGCCTATGTATGAATTTCTTTTCCTTAGTAGTAGCTGATGTGACTGCTTCCAGGAGACAGAAATGATTCTTTTCTTTGGAGACTATATCTTTGTAGGTTTTCACAACTTCATTGAACGCTGTGCTTTGTTGAGAAATTACCACTGATTTCTACTTCTGACTGGGTTGTCATATTAGAATTACAACACATTTTTTTTTTACAACATATATTGCCACAATATGAAAAATAAATACTTTTTGAGTTTTAAACTCAAAACAACAATTATTAAATAAATATTCCTCATGGAGCACGTCTCATTTTACCTTTCCTTGACCACTGACACAAATGAAGCTCAATAAATATGTTAGGTAGTCTATTTACGTCTTCTTTCATAATCCTGCATCATACTCCTTTCATAAGCCACTGAGAACAAAGAGAAGGTAAAGGGTTTGTTAAGAGGATCACTGACACAGATAAACAAAGTTCAAGGCATAGGAAATTTATTTTAAACTCATTACTTTATCCCTCCATTGAGGTATTTCTAAGAGTCTTATTTGTGCATCTTCTATTCGGGTCTCAGTCTTTATCCCAATTGACAGTGTTCTATCCACAGAATTCTTGGCTATTTTGGTCATCCTTATAGATTTGATGCCCTCAAAGTGTACTTCCACAATATATTGCAATATTGATTCTCCATAGCTTTCTCAAGCAGTGACAGACACCTTGGTGATTTACAGAAAGAACAGTGCCTAAAGTAAACAGGAATAGTAGGAGGATGAAAGCAAAATGTGGGACTTTTATTCCAGGATATATTCAACCAACTATAGGTCATGGGCCAAATCCAGTCCACCATCTTTTCTTGTAAATAACATTTTATTGGAACATGGCCACACCCATTCATTTAGGTATTGTCTTTGCCTAAGTTAGTTAAGTGTTAGTTGCTCAGTCGTGTCTGACTCTTTGCGACCCCATGCACTGTAGCCCACTAAGCTCCTCTGCCCATGGAGTTCTCCAGGCAAGAATATTGGAGTGGGTAGCCATTCCCTTCTCTAGGTATCTTTGCCTACTTTAACATTAAAACGGCAGATCTGAGTAGTTGCTCCAGAGACTGCATGGTTCACACAGTCTAAAATATTTACCATCTGGCTGTTTACAGAAAAAGTTTGCTGATTTCTGGTATGTGGTGGTGGTGGTTTAGTTGTTAAATCCTGTCTCATTCTTGTGACTTAATGGACTATAGCCTGCCCGGCTCCTCTGTCCATGGGATTTCCCCAGCAAGAATACTGGAGTGGGTTGCCATTTCCTTTGCCAGGGGATTTTCCTGACCCAGGGGTCGAACTCATGTTTCCTGCATTGGAGGCAGATTCTTTACCGCACCAGGATAGGGGCACACAATAGTGTGAAGGTTTCTTCCTGTCCTCTAGATTCCTTCCAGTGACAGACTGTCCATGAGACAGAAAACAATCTCATTGTCTGTAAGTAGGGCAGTTGTACCATCTAAATACAACATAGTTTAACTTACCTCCTAGCACGCTACATGGCCTATGAAATATTAATCACTGTTTCCAAATGTATTTAACATATAGCTAGCAAGTAATTTAAGTACTTTGACTATCTGGAAGAAAAAAGTACCAAACTATATTATTATATTAAACATAGTTTCAAAGAGGTCTGTAGCCACAAAAGAATAAGGATCAAATTGTTGTGATCAAAATACTTATGTCCATTTTTCATTATTTTAGCTAATACTTTATACACTTAGATTTACATGATAAATGATTTTTAAAACAACTGCACTTTTAAAAATTCAGTATGCATGTATAAAATACTGACTTTAGATAGAAAGAACTATGAAGGATATCAGGAATCATAGATGCCACTCTAACCGATTTTCTCAGTGAGAAGGGTTTGCTGAAAGAGAAGGTAGGTAAAGGCTCCAGTGTTGTCGCTTCCCTCCTTTACCACTGAGCAGATGCTCATTAGTATACAGCATTCACTTAAGTGAGGTCAACAATAAGCTATATGTTTTTAATAGTGTACATGCCAAAGATGTACAAAGCTGACAACCATTCGTAACATAATTCTATTCCTCAGAGAAGGGAGGTGAATGCTAAATGTAAACTGACCAAAGACAGATTAGTGATCAAGCTGGAAAACAATGTCTTAACTGGAAGCAAAACTCTTACCTGGTCCTTGAACCCTCTAAAACCATAAATGTTTGTGTATATGAACTGATGAGGGTTTCCCTGGGAAGAGGGTTTCTAGGTTTGTCAGATTGTCAAAGGTCCTTACCACAACAGGGTAAGGATCAGATAGCTGTAGAAGGTGATAGACACTATGATAACCTTGTCTCAACTAATTATATGCCACGGTACCTGATTGGTTATAGATTACATGTTTGCCCATGTTTTCCTTTGATATTTTCTTAACTAAAACGGAGGAGCAAAGATTTAGTCATAGATTGATTGTGACTCACACAATGATTCTATTTAATACTATATATAATTATATTACTATTTTAAGTACCTTTAATAGCATCTAATTTGTTCTAAATTGCACATATCTATATTATTTGTAAAGTTAAGCATGTTCTGAAACCTGTATCAGTTCTGAAAATGAAAAGTTGATGACTGGCATGGTTTCAAGAAAACCACAGGTATATAAGGGCTAGTGTACACTTCTGATGCATATAATGCCAATGTGGTTTAAACTTATATTCTATTTCCAAAAGCTGGAAGGTAATACATATCAATAAAACAATGTTAGTGTTTCATTATGTACATTTACAACTTCTTTAAAATTGAGAACCCTCCAAATTACTGAGGAAGAAATACAAAGGTAGTATCTAAATTTAGAAGGTAGAGAACCAATATATAGGCTAAAATACTTCATTTTTGCTCGACTTTTTCAGATTAGTTAAGTCAGCACATCTTAGTTACAGATTTTCAGGAAACTAGAAGTACTCTAAATGGGTAAGATGGGTGATGATTAATTTCTAATTAATTACATGATTAGTATTTTAACTCTAATTTCACTGAAGGTAAAAAGAGAATTTGAATAGCTTTCCCAAGAAAAATAACCTATGGATTATAAGGCCTGAATGAGCTTAACAAAATATCAGTCTCTAGGAAAATGATATAGGGGTTATTTAACCTTGAAAATACTATGATGAATGAGTTAAGAAATGAGAGTTTTCAGATCTATACATGTGGCATTTACATAGAATATAGAAATTAAAGAAAAGAAAGGAAATATGCAGGCTTTATATCAAGTGAAAGAGTTGTTCAGAAATAAACTGGGTTATGAAGAGAACTGTAGCAGTCCTTCTCTTTCAGGGTTTTATAGTCAGGACTGATTATAACCCTCTAGGATAATTTGATGGTTTCCCTTTTTAAGGCACTGGAATGGACTATGTTACTCTCCTAGTGTTAATCATTCATCAGGAGGTATAGAGTATGAGCTATTATAATTTCATAAAGAGCAAGTGATTTGTAAAAATGGATTTGTTTTTGTTTATTTCTGTGTTAGAAGACTGTCAGATTTAACCTTTTGTAAGACTTTCTAGTTAGCTTGGTTTTAATCCCCCCCTCCACCTTCCCCACCCGTTTTAGTTCAGTAAGGAAAAATGTAGCTTATTGAACAGATATAAGGGAAAGGGTATTGGACTAGCCCAAAGATTCGGGTCAGGTAATGACTGACAGGGGAAGACACTGAGAGTTTGAGAAAGATAGACTGATGTTGTGGTATTAGCTCGCTCAATCGGCTATAAATCCATTCTTGGATTTACTTATTGCAATTAGATATTTTCAACATAAGTACTCATATTAATTTTATTATTTCTGTTTAGTAGTTTGAAAAGAATGCCTTAGAGAAAGTAGAAGTAGATTTAAGATACTGTTTATGTCCAGTCATGGTTTTATACATACCAGAATTTAAAGCTCTTTTGCCCATTAGTCCAACAAAGGAATCTGTTTTATGCCCTGGAAAAATACATTTAGGGGTATTTTAATATGTGTATATCTGAGGAAATAAACTGTTATAACTAGTACCAAGAAAAGCAAGCTTCCAAATATATGCCTATATAATAAATGTATAACTATTTCAAGTTTTGGTGAGCCTAAAGAAACAAAGACTCCTAGTAAGTCTTAGTAAATAAAATAATACAATGAAAGCACTTTTCTCAATTCTATATCTAAATATTAGCAAGTACACTTTATTCATATTCTATTTTATGTGTTTTATATAATGCTTTAAATATTGGTGCTATTTGAGCAAGCTTTGATTTTTAGGAAGTCAACTTCACATGTGTGTGATAGAAATACCTTCATATTACTGAATATGTTATATTTCTCAGGAAACTAAAGTTTAGTTAAATCAGAATCCTATACTTAATAATTATATATTTCTAAAGATCATTATTTCTATTTTACTGGATTAAAAAATATTTCCTTTGGAAAAAGTATGTTTTGAATTAATAGAGTACATTTATTCTCATCATAGAGAATTTTGCTATATGTAATTCCTTTGAAAGTAAAATCCTGAGAAAATAAACATGAATAAGATTTATTTATTTTCAAAGATGAAACCTTTGGAAAGGATTATTATTTTAACTCTAGTGGTAGAATGTCTCTTGATTTATACTACATTAGTTTGGTTTATACAACATGGCTGCTATCTTAGTGTGGCCTGCTCTGCCCTTGGTGAGCCAGAATCCAAATTGGGTTGGACCCTGGGCTAAGTGAGTATGATTAAGATGGATCCCTGGGACTTTCTGCAACTCTGGTTCCATTAACTAGGAGACTGCAATCTAATGACTGTCAAGTGCCACAATTCTGCCATCTTTGCTGCCCTAAGAATGTTTCACTATGCTTGGAAAGACTGAGGTCTCCCATCCCATCATGGGATCACAAAACTATTAATACATTTCTGTCTTTAGTATGGATTCTCTACTCAGACATTCACTTCATCTTCTTAACTGATTGCTGGATTACTCTAATAAATTATGTCAACATGGAATCCAACATACTAAAATGAACACGGAGATGCCTATAAATGCTTCAATTTTTGTTTTTGCTTTTGTTTTTGCAGTGGAAGTGGCAGGGTGAAAATGAGGGAAGAGGAACGTGTGATGGATTTTTACCCCTAGGGTTGAAATTCTTACCTAAAACTAACAATTTATATGAATTAAAGGATTCCTCCTTCCTTCCCTTTTTTCCCCTTCTTTTTTCTTTTTTTAGCAGTTTAAAATAACAACAAATACTTATTATCTCAGTTTCTGTGGGTCAGGAATTAAACAACAATTTATCTGGGAGCTAAAGGATTTTTAATATAATGCATCTTTATGGTAGGTATTTATGTTTAAACAACAGAACTTTAAACAATTATGTTCTGGATGTAATAGGAGTCTCCTCCATTCTTAAACCATGTTAATTAAAAATATCAAGTCCTATATTACAACAGAAAATTATATATTCTATCAAGTGGAATTCAATATAATTTATATTTGCATTTGATAAATGTCAAAATAATTTGGAACTTACTTTTGTGAGAAAGCTGGCCATGTCCTATAGAAAGAAAGATAAAATTAGCAAACAGTAGATTTGTTTAAAAGGAGCTATGTTTTTAAAGAGAATTATAAAACAAATTGATTTTTAAAATAATGCAACATTTCTCATTCATGTACTATCCTGAGGAATATAGCAGAACCATAAATGCTAACCAAATTACTAATAATAAAAGCAATGTTTTAGCAAAAGGAATAGTTTTGATTGGTTTACATGGGCCACAGATTCAGACTGAGGTCTGTCAGACTTCTGAGGTCTGCTAATAACTGCCTAGCCATACCACATCTCTTGTTTTCTTATAAGAGACATGTATTTAAGGTCCATCACCTCCGATTCTCAGGAGAGACAGAGCAAACACATCTCTTCAATTCAACAGGCAATCAAGAATCTGTATTTGAGTCCACAAAAGGCTTTCTTCATTTTCACACATGTGCATTCACAGTAGTAAAATAAAGATTTATAGAAATGTTTACCATAAAGGGCCTTTAACAGGGCCACTTGCTTTTCAATTGAGGAATCTGACAAGAGACAAATTGACGTTAACCACACATTCCACTGATGGTGTGATGAATTCAAGGAAATTACTTTTCTATCAGAAGACACTGTTAGCTGAATCTACTCTAACCCCAGTGATCTAAAGTCAGTTTTCCACAAGCACTGAGAACCTACTGAGTACCCTGAGCCTTCCTGTTGCTTGTCAGTTTGGATCCTTGGGCAAGGAAGCACTTGGCTAAGGTTGGTTCCTGTTCTTAGTGGTTCAGATGGATCTCCCTCCCTCCCTGGGCACATGTGTGTTAGTGAGGTGAGGGCCAGAGTCGCGCCCCAGGAGATATACCCCTTTTAGAGTGGAAATCTCTGTTCATAGACTAAGAGAGACTGGGTGCTCTGAGGACCAGCTAAGAGACGTGGGTGGGAGTTTATGTGTGTGGGATGCCCAGAGAGACAGACAGGGACGACTGCCCATCTCACCAGCATCCCGTTTGCCCATCAATCCAAAGAACTGCTGAGGCTTGGGTCTCCGGGCGATTCTCTGCAGAAGATGCTCAAAGGGCTCGGGCATTTCCTCCTAGAGGACAAACACACGGACAAACGGGCTTGAAGGCAACCAGTTCGAGGCACTGGGAATCCGGAGTGCGTTCCAGCCTTGGGCAAATCCTGGCGGTGGGACCAGGCCAGGATTAGAGAACCAGCTCCGAGCAGAGAGGAAGCCGAGCTTCCTCAAGCCTGGGCGCTCCCTCTCTCCACCACTCCCCGCCCAGTCGGTGTCCTGCACCCCCGCCTCCTGCTAGCCCAGCCTTGCAGTTAGCGGGACGCGCAGTGCCTCCACGCCGTGAGAGAGCTTTCCGTTCTTTGCTCCCAGCACCCGGACCCTCACTCAGCTGCCTCTCAGCTACCGGACTTGGTTTCATCTCAAGCGCTGGCTTTGGCGACCTATCACCGCCCTAAATGCACACAGGTGTGTGTGGCGGGGGGAGGGGCGGGACTGGCCGGGGGTGGTAGGTAAGGTGACAGCGCTTTACGAGCGACTGGCAGTGAGTGACTCTCACTGTTCCTGCTGCATGTGGGTCCCTCGCGCAAACAGCCTGCGAGCAATCTAAAGGAAAACTTGCGGCTTTGTCTTCAGGTCAGTAAAATAAAAGTCAAGGCCGGAAGTTAGCTTCCCATCCACCTGCGCCGCTCCAGGCCCCCAGCAACTGGCCACTTGCCCCTGCATTTGCCTGCGTCGGACGCGCTCTCCTCTGTCCCTGCCCAGCGTTTCCAAATGCCAGGCCCTTGCAGCGGGACTAGTCCCCGAAATCTGCGTTACCGGGGGATGAAACCTTGTGAGGCTTCCAGTCTTGTGAGGATCCCGGGATCCTTAGGGAGGGTATTATTCCTCCAGAGAGTTCCTGAGACCCGAAGATGCAGAGGAAACTTGATTCTTGGTTACGGGACCCAGGGGAATGACGTTCCTTTACAAGCCCTCGCAGCGCGCCCCACTGCCTCTGGTTGTGATCCCGGAGCCCGCTAGGGTAACTAGGGTGCTATCGCTGGGGGTGATGGTGGGATGGTGGTAAGTGACAGCTCCTAAACCCGTGAAGAAGGGCGCAGGCCATCTAGGGACCGGGTCTCACCTTGATTTGGTCGCTGTCGGACCAGTCGGACCAATAATTGAGATCATCGTTGGCTCCGATTTCTTCTGCAGACAGTTGAGTGGAGACGAGAAAAATCACTGCCAAGGCCACGAGGATTTTCATGTTGGATTTCTGGGAAGAGTAGGGAGAAGAGGCAGAGGGGAAAAAAGAATTTTTGATCCCATGATAGAACTCAGGGCCGATTGAAACAAGACAACCCGCCTAAAGGGCTAAAGTCCTGCATGTGCACGTTAGGAAAGACAATCAAGCCCTAAAATCTTCTCAAATTCCCTTCTTCCTAGACCCCAAATCCCCAGTTTCCAACCACCAATCCATACCTTCAAGCCAGGAGGCTCTGTGGGTGGAAGACGAGGGACAAAACACTTGGGATAACCGTTTCCTCGCAGTCCCCCCAGTTGTCCCCCGGCTGTTTCCCAGTTGTCCGCAGCAGCCGCCCTAGTTGTCCATCTAGCCCTGCTAGACGCCGCCTCGGAGCGGTGCGCGGCGCGGAAAGCGCGCACTACAGCGCGCGGGCACTTACCGCGGCTGACCCGCCCGGGGGTTCCTCTGCTGTTCTGAGCACTCGCGGGGCGCTGCGCACTCTCGGTCGCAGCAACGATGGAGGAGGTCAGCAGTGCGCTCTTTTGCCTGCTGGCTGCCGCGCGGTATTTATGCCAGGCTCGCCGAGTCTCGGGACCCACGTGACACGCTCCCCACGCGACTTTCTGCTCAATATTTAATTAACCGCCTCCTCTCCTTTCGCTTGCGTCTGATTGAGAGTTTCCGAGACGGTAATCCGTCGGTGCGTGTAACATCTGGACCCAATTGGGTTCGAAATGACGCAATTATAGGAATATCGAGTTCTCGCCGTCCAATACCCAGCGGCCTGTCTTCTTCCGTCTGCATATCTGACGCCCCCTCCCCTCTTTCTTCCGAACGAGGTTCCATGACACCTGAGATTACTCATCAGAGCAAAGTGACTCATTCCTCGGACTTAGGCAACTTTTTCATGCCATGAGAGGATAAGTTGCACTTCTAAGGATGGCCAAATAACTTCAGATATTAAAATATTGTCGGAAATCAGGCTAAGAAAGGAGAACTTCAAATGGGGGGGAGGCATTTTCCTCCCTGTTTCCGTCTGCAGAGTATCTTAAGTGTTTCTGAGATACAGCATCTTTCTGTGAGCAGAACAACCTTCTCTCAAATCAGCTAGAATACTGGCGTTTTTTCAGTAATACAAAAAGACTTTGCAGTCCCATAGGATTTCAAAGGATGAAAGCAGATTTATTTTACGTTTTGGAGACGGAGGCATTTAAACGTGGCATTGAACGAAGAACTTTCATATCAGTGCCATTTTAGGATATCTTTTGTTCCAAGCTAGCTATAGTTACCTGCAGGAGCAGAGGTTGGAAGAGGACTTTTTCCCTTCTCTCCTACCCTTTTTGCGCTGTAGACTGAGAACCCCCTAAGAGATGTACAGGCTCCTTCCTGTTTGTCACTAAAGGTCTCTTAAGATCCTTCATAGATTTCTCCTGTGTGTAATAAGTGTAGTGAAGATGTTAACTGGGCAGTCATTATCAATACAAGGCTATTAGGCAAATAGCTTCTGTACAGATAACACAGGTTTTCATGAGCCCATGTTTGCCTTGTAGACTAAATGACTGTTGTATCTGGAGTGGTGTTGTGTTCTCCCCTTTCCTTAGTAAATACTATGTTTTCCAGTTAATTCTGATGTTCTTAGTATAGTGCATAAAGGAAATAATTTATTGCAATTGACTTAAAACCACAATTTTTTCCTCTAATATTTGTTGTTCTTTCTTAAGTAACCCTGATGTTTGAATTTTTGTGTGTCTATCTCATTTCTTTAGGCCTAGCCTCACAATGGGAGGCATTCTATTCTTTCTCTTTATAATTTTTTATATGGAAAATTATAAACTTGTACAAAAGTAGGGAATCATCCACTTGAAACAATTTGCAAGTTTCATTTTGTATTTCCCCACAACTCAGATAGATTGCTGCTGCTGCTGCTGCTAAGTCGCTTCAGTCGTGTCCGAATCTGTGCAACCCCATAGCCCCACCAGGCTCCCCCATCCCTGGGAGTCTCCAGGCAAGAACACTGGAGTGGGTTGCCATTTCCTTCTCCAATGCATGAAAGGAAAAGTGAGAGTGAAGTCGCTCAGTCGTGTCCGACTCTTAGCGACCCCATGGACTGCAGCCTACCAGGCTCCTCCATCCATGGGATTTTCCAGGCAAGAGGACTGGAGTGGGTTGCCATTGCCTTCTCCTCAACTCAGATTATTTCAAAGCAAATCTCAGACATAATTTCAACTCTAAATATTTTGTCATGTCTATAGAAAGGATAAAAAAATAAAAGAACTATGCTATTATTCCACCTGAAAGCAACATAAAATAAAATAATTCTTTATATTAATGTCCAGTGTTCAAATAGTCCTCACTGTTTTATGGGTCCCTCCCCCATACACTTTAATAGTTGAAATCAGAATTGTAATGAAGTTTATAAATTGCAATTAGTTCACATATTTCTTAAATCTTCCCTAATCTATAGTCCTCTCTCTCTCTATTTTATGGATAAGAACTGCTCAGTAGAGTGTCCTGAGTTTGGGAGTTTGCTGATTGTCTCCTAATGATTTCTTTAACTTGTTCCTCTGTTCTATTTCCAGTTAATTGGTATTTTTATCTAGAAGTTTAATGTCATCTTGGTTTGCTTTTTTTGACAAAGTTACTCTGCATGTGTTTTTAGGAATCACATAATATCTGGTTTCTCCTTTTGAGAGTTAGCAGCTGTCGCTGACCATTTTGAATCCATTAACTTAGTAGTACTTTTAAAATAGTGTTATTATGATTTATCATTCATTTTTTATTTATTATTCAACCTATTCCTTCCATATAAAATTTTTTCTTAACAATTAGGTAGTTACTCTAAGACATAGCTAATAGGAAAGATAGGATAAGTGCTTGATTACTTCCTTTTACCAATTATTAAAATAATGAGTTGATAAATTAATACATTCAAATATGGCCCTCCTCCCTTCAAATTTAGTATCATTATGACCTCATTTATTTAAACACAATTGAAGTATTTCCATTCTTCAAAGAAAAATAGAAGGCCTCCTTCTTTTTTTTTACTTTTTAAAATTTATTTATTTATTTTAACTGGAGACTAATTACTTTACAATATCATAGTAGTTTTTGCCATACATTGACATGAATCAGTCTTGGATGTACATGTGTCCCCCATCCTGAACCCTCCCCCCCCTTCTCCCGCCCATCCCATCCCTCAGGGTTGTCCCAATGCCCTGGGTTTGAGTGCCCTTTTTCAAGCATGGAACCTGGACTGGCGATATGTTTCACATATGATAATATACATGTTTCAGTGCTATTTTCTCAAATCATCTCACCCTCGCTTTCTCCCACAGAATCCATAAGTCTGTTCTTTATATCTGTGTCTCTTTTGCTGTCTCACAAATAGGGTCATCATTACCATCTTTCTAAATTCCATATATATGCGTTAATATACTGTGTTGCTGTTTTTCTTTCTGACTTACTTCACTCTGTATAATCGGCTCCAGTTCGTATACCTCATTAGAACTGATTCAAATGCATTCTTTTTAAGAGTTTAGTAATATTCCATTGTGTATATGTACCACAGCTTTCTTATCCATTAGTCTGCTGATGGACATCTAGGTTGCTTCCATGTCCTGGCTATTGTAAACAGTGCTGCAATGAATATTGGGGTACACGTGTCTTTTTCAATTCTGGTTTCCTTAGTGTGTATGCCCAGCAGTGGGATTGCTGGGTCATATGGCAGTTCTATTCCCAGTGTTTTGAGGAATCTCCACACTGTTCTCCATAGTGGCTGTACTAGTTTGCATTCCCACTAACAGTGTAAGAGGGTTCCCTTTTCTCCACACCCTCTCCAGCATTTATTGCTTGCAGACTTTTTGATAGCCATTCTGACTGGTGTGAGATGGTACCTCATTGTAGTTTTGACTTGCATTTCTCTGATAATGAGTGATGTTGAGCATCTTTTCATGTGTTCATTAGCCATCTGTATGTCTTCTTTGGAGAAATGTCTGTTTAGCTCTTTGGCCCATTTTTTGATTGGGTCCTTTATTTTTCTACAATTGAGCTGGGTGAGCTGCTTGTATATTTTTGAGATTAATTCTTTGTCAGTTGCTTCATTTGCTATTATTTTCTCCCATTCTGAAGGCTGTCTTTTCACCTTGCTTATAGTTTCCTTTGTTGTGCAAAAGCTTTTAAGTTGAATTAGGTCCCATTTGTTTATTTTTGCTTTTATTTCCATTACTCTGGGAGATGGGTCATAGAGGATCCTGCTGTGATTTATGTCGGAGAGTGTTTTGCCTATGTTTTCCTCTAGGAGTTTTATAGTTTCTGGTCTTACATTTAGGTCTTTAATCCATTTTGAGTTTATTTTTGTGTATGATGTTACAAAGTGTTCTAGTTTCATTCTTTTACAAGTGGTTGACCAGTTTTCCCAGCACCACTTGTTAAAGAGATTGTCCTTTCGCCATTGTATATTCTTACCTCCTTTGTCAAAGATAGGATGTCCATAGGTGGGTGGATTTATCTCTGGGCTTTCTATTTTGTTCCATTGATCTATGTTTCTGTCTTTCTGCCAGGACCATAATGTCTTGATGACTGTAGCTTTGTAGTATAGTCTGAAGTCAGGCAAGTGGATTCTTCCAGTTCCATTCTTCTTTCTTAAAATTGCTTTGACTATTCGAGGTTTGTTGTATTTTCATACAAACTGTGAAATTATTTGTTCTAGTTCTGTGGAAAATACCGTTGGTAGCTTGATAAGGATTGCATTGAATCTATAGATTTCTTTGGGCAGTATACTCATTTTCACCTTATTGATTCTTCCGATCCATGAACACAGTATATTTCTCCCATCTATTTGTGTCCTCTTTGATTTCTTCCATGAGTGTTTTATAGTTTTCTATATACAGGTTTTTTGTTTCTTTAGGTAGATTTATTCCTAAGTATTTTATTCTTTTGGTCGCAATGGTGAATGGAATTGTTTCCTTAATTTCTCTTTCTGTTTTCTCATTGTTAGTGTATAGGAATGTAAGGGATTTCTGTGTACTAATATTATATCCTGCAACTTTACTATATTCTTTGATTAGTTCTAGTAATTTTCTGGTGGTGTCTTTAGGATTTTCTATGTAGAGGATCATGTCATTTGCAAACTGTGAGTTTTACTTCTTCTTTTCCAATCTGGATTCCTTTTATTTCTTTTTCTTCTCTGATTGCTGTGGCTAAAACTTCCAAAACTATATTGAATAGTAGTGGTGAGAGTTGGCACCCTTGTCTTATTCCTGACTTTAGGGGTAAAGCTTTCAGTTTTTCACCATTGAGGATAATGTTTGCCATGGGTTTATCATATATAGCTTTTATTATGTTGAAGTATGTTCCTTCTGTTCCTGCTTTCTGTAGAGTTTTTTTTAAATTTTTTATCATAAATGGGTGTTGAATTTTGTCAAAGGCTTTCTCTACATCTATTGAGATAATAATATGGATTTTATCTTTCAATTTGTTAATGTGTATCACATTGATTGATTTGTGAATATTGAAGAATCTTTGCATCCCTGGGATAAAGCCCACTTGGTCATGATATATCATCTTTTTAATATGTTGTTGGATTCTGTTTGCTAGAATTTGTTGAGGATTTTTGCATCTATGTTCATCAGTGATATTGGCCTGTAGTGTTCTTTTTTTGTGGCATCTTTGTCTGTTTTTGGTATTAGGGTGATGGTGGCCTCATAGAATGAGTTTGGCAGTTTACCTTCCTCTGCAGTTTTCTGGAAGAGTTTAAGTAGGATAGGTGTTATCTCTTCTCTAAATTTTTGGTAGAATTCACCTGTGAATCCATCTGGTCCTGGGCTTTTGTTTGTTGGAAGATTTTTGATTACAGTTTTGATTTCCATGCTTGTGATGGGTTGGTTAAGATTTTCTGTTTCTTCCTGGTTCAGTTTTTGAAAGTTGTACTTTTCTAAGAATTTGTCCATTTCTTCCAAGTTGTCCATTTTATTGTCATATAGTTGCTGATAGTAGTTCTTTATAAACCTTTGTATTTCTGTGTCGTCTGTTGTGATTTTTCCATTTTCATTTCTAATTTGGTTGATTTGATTCTTCTCCCTTTTTTTCTTGATGAGTCTGGCTAATGGTTTGTCTATTTTATTTATCTTCTCAAAGAACCAGTTTTTAGTTTGTTGATGTTTGCTATAGTCTCCTTTGTTTCTTTTTCATTTATTTCTGCTTTGATTTTTATGATTTTTTTCCTTCTACTAACCCTGGGGTTCTTCATTTCTTCTTTTTCTAGTTAGAAGCAGGGTTTCTTATAATCAGTGCTCAAATTATCCCATTTCCTGGCCAGAAGAAGAAAGGTGATCAGAAGGTGTCTTTTCAAATTGACCCCTGAGGTTTGATATGCCTTAAACAGGCTTTAATGGCTTTCTTGTTTTTAGTGAGACAGGATATTCCATGTTCAAGTTGTGTATTTCCTGCCTCAAACCTGCAATTTGAGGCAAACTTTAAATTTTCTTTTAAGGAGCTCTTGTTTATTTTGCATTAGAAATGAGAATTAGAGACCATAATCTAGGTATTATGGGTGCACACTGCTACGAATTCTTCATTGTTTCAAGAGTTTTTCAATGAATAGAACTGGAAATGTGTGTGTGTGTGTATGTTTAAAATCATGAATATATTCTGACACTTTCTGTTCCAATCAGGATACTGTCGGGTCTTTCCTTAACATTTTCATTTTTCCGTCTTCCTTTCCATGCCAAAAAACCCCCAGTTCCCAGTGACATCAACATCATTACTCAGTTGCTTTATCTCAATACATGATGCCAACATAATCAATAATATTATTATTAGAACATACTAAGAGTTTTATTGCATTTTAAAAATCTTGAGATATATCACACCGAGTATGTTCAGTCAATTTACTGTGTATTAAAGTCATTTTAGAACTTCTCTGTATGATTATGCTATCAACTCTAATATACACAGGTTCATTGCTCACTTTGCTCTTGAGTTTTAGGAATTTCTTTCATTACAATTATGTAAAGTACATAGTTCTAAACTCAAACATTCGAAACACAATATGTTCAAAGAAGTATAGTTTCAATCCCTGTTCCTTCACCCTCTTCCTTCTAGTAACTATTTCTTTTAGGGTTTTAGTCTATCCTTTTATTATTTTTATTGTTGTTATTATGTTATAAGCAAATATGTATCATATCCCTCTCTGTCTTTTCATACCTAAAGTGGGGCATTTTAGATTATTTTTTTCAGAGTTGCTGATGTGCTTTATGAAATAAACATAGCTATTTCACAAATTCTTCCCTGTTAGCTCAGTGTAACCAGGTGCATAACTCTGTTCAGATGCTGTATGTTGTATTAATAAATGTGCCACAGCACGTTAAAAGAAAAAGCTGTTTCATAGAATTGAGTATAAACAATAATGAAAAAAAAACAATAATGAGATAAAAATTGATCAAAGAATACATTTCCCACCTTTCTATGCCATTCATTAATTGCTAACTTAGTGCTCCTAGTAAGGTCACGCACTTTTTGATACACTTTCTCCTTGAACATTGCATGGTTTGGGCAATTTATATTCTTTCTTTCTTTTATTTGGGATATTTATACTCTTTATTTTATTTCCCAAAACACTGAATATTTCATTTAAAAATGTCCATATCAGTAAAATACATATGTCTGCAAAGTAGAATGGTGAAAAAGTAAAAAGTAGCAAATCAACTTTTGTGTTTTTAGATTAAAAACATACAGGAAAATGCAAAGAAAAAACACTGCAATTCATTTTCTCATAAGCTAGAATAAACCAGTTAGCACCTTGATCTGCTGCTTGCAATTTTTAAAGGGAAAAAAGTCACCTAATTTTTTTTGTAAAATAAGACATGTTCTTTATAAAAAATAAAGCAATGCAGAAAAGTACAATAATGTGTTTTAAAAAATTACCCCAAACTCAGAAATTGTCACTCTTAACCTTATTTGAATAAATTTCTATGCATATTATAAGTTGAAGAATGTAGCTGCTACTACTACTACTAAGTCGCTTCAGTCATGTCCGACTCTGTGCGACCCCATAGACGGCAGCCCACCAGGCTCCGTCGTCCCTGGGATTCTCCAGGCAAGAACACTGGAGTGGGTTGCCATTTCCTTCTCCAATGCGTGAAAGTCAAAAGTGAAAGTGAAGTCGCTCAGTCGTGTCTGACTCTTTGCGACCCCATGGACTGCAGCCTACCAGGCTCCTCCGTCCATGGGATTTTCCAGGCAAGAGTCCTGGAGTGGGGTGCCATTTAGTTATGAAAGTAGGATGAGTTCCTACTAGGAAGTATTTTTAATAAAAGATAGTTCCTTATATTTTATTTGACTTGAGTAGAAGATAAAAATGAAAAATGTTTCTTCACCACAAGGTATTTTTTCTGTAAAAGAATCTATTAATGCTAAAAAAAAAAAAAAAGCTTTAGAAATAAGAGGCCAGTATGGAACATTAAAAAAAATAGATATTTGGAGAGTATCTATTTATTTCTTGTTTTAAAAGATGAGGGCATTAGCACTCAAACTTCCTCCCATCTCCCTTACCCCCACCTCATAATTTTTATAGTTATATTATAATTTTAACATTATTTGAGTTTATACCATTCACAATTATTTTTGCTACTCTACTTTCATTAGTTGTCTTCTATTCATTCTATATTTAAACAGACTTATGTTCACCACAATTCTTTTAATTTAGCTTTGCCATTGTCAAGTTTATTTTCAATCATCTTTTATTTGACTGGATATTACTGTCAAGCAATTTTTTTCTTCCTCATGAAGAAATCAAACATATTGCATTCACTGAGTTCTTCCATGCCAGTGAATGCCTGTCAGTGGTTCCTATGCTTGAATGGCATCTTGAATAATTGTAATATTTTTATTTTATTTTGTTTTATTTCATTCTATTCTATTTTATTCTATGCTGCTCCCCAGGGGCATGTGGAACTTCCCTGACTAGGAATTGAAACGGCACCCCCTGCAGTGGAAATGCAGATTCTTAACCACTGGACCACCAGGGAAGTCCAGTTATAATATTTTAAATTAAATTTCATCTTTCTCAACACTTTATGGACACTTCTTCATTGTCTTGTAGAACTGAGTGTTGTGGAGAATTCTGAGGTGGGATAATTTTTCCTCCTGCTTAGATATGATTTGCTGTTTTGCTTAAGTGTCTGAGGAATTCTTTCTTTATCCTTCACATTTAATAGTTCATTTAGGGTATGTCTTATTGTTGGTCATTTCACATTTAATTTTCTTAGTGTGTCATGAACTTTTTGTTTTGCAGATTATTCTCTGTTCATTTTGGGGAAATTCTATTGTATTATGTATTTGTGAATATGCCTTTAAAATAGAAATTCCACTTCAAGAATGTTATGATCTTTTTCTTTGGATAATAATCTATGTTATTATGTATATAATATTGTAATATGTGTATTGTTTATGTACAATATTCTTCCGAATTGCTTTCTTTACCCTTTTCATTCACATTCACTTAGATTATCTTACCTTTTCCTCTTTTTGTCAGTAATTGACTTTTGTGTCGGTAATTCATCTTGCTGAATCTAAACTGCTTATTATTTCCATAAACATGTTGCATAGTCCCTAATTTGTTCTCACCGACTAGTAATTTCCTTTTTGTCATTTCATTTAATTGCTTTACTATTTTATTGGCATAATCTTATTTTATTGAATTTATGTTCTTATTAAGGTGTTCTTGGTGTTAAGTAATTGAGGGAGTTTCGTTCTGTTTCCTGAGTTGTGTTTTCTTCAAGTTCAGTGGTAAAAGGCATGAGTTTTGAGCCAGTGCTACTGATATAAATACAGGCTTAGCTACTTGCTAGCCATGTCTCAATTTCCTAATCTGTCAAATAGGATAATAAGTAGTACTTACCTCATAAGTTTGCTGTGGGAGTTAAATGTGTAAATACACATGAGGACTAAAGAACAGTGCTCAGTACATGCAATGAACATTTAACTATTATCATTATTCTAGGTGGCTATGTGTGTGTGCATGGTTTACTTAATGTGTCAACTTGGCTAGGGCTATGCTGTCCAGTTGTTTGGTTAAACGCCAGTCTAGATATTGCCATAAAGGTTTTTTTTTTTTTTAGATGTAATTAGTATTTGAATCGGTAGACTTTGGGTAAAACCATTCTTCTACACTATATGGGTGAGTTTCGTTCAATCAGTTGAAGGTTTTAAGAGAAAAAACAGGTTCCCTAAGAAAGAAGGAATTCTGCCTCCAGACTGCTGTTGGACTCAATACATCAAGATCTTGCTGAGTTTCCAGCCTACCAGGCTGCCCTGTAAATCTCAGATTTCCCAGCCCCCAAAACTATAGGAACTAATTCCTTAAAATGTTTAATTGATTCCTTAAAAACCAGCCTCTCCCTTTCTTTCCTTCTTCACACACACACACACACACACACACACACACACACACACACACACACACACACACAAACCCTACTGGTTCTGTTTCTCTGGAGAATCCTAAGCAGTGTGTAAGATATTTGCACAGTTTCTGGGCTGCTCTCTTCATCTAGATTTGCTTGGATGATTCTGGACAGAGTGGGCTTGACTGTTTGCCTCTATTTCTTTAATACTGGAGGGATTTTTCCCTCTGAGGACTAGGAATGTTGCCTTCTGTTCACTTTTGTAGCCTGAGGAAATGACAAGGGAGGGGAACTTGGATGAGGTATGGTGTGATCTGAACACCTCATCTCTGCTCTTTCCCCTGAGATTCTGTGAAGTGTATTGTTCCATGTCAATTCCCTGGTTGGAAGGACTGTTCTTTCTTGCAAGGGGGCCCTTGGACTGAGTTCTGTGTGCCTGACAGCTTCCCTCCATGTCCCTTAGTGTCAGCTCTGTTCTCTTCCCTGGTGTCACCAGTTTCTCCTAGCCATTTGTATTCTTCATGTTTTGGAAGAAAATAATGATCTGCCCATTCATGTGTAGCACCATTGAGAATTCTCAGACTTTTGTCAATTTACAAACAAAACTTTTGGCAGGTGATGGCAAGGTTAGGGACTCTTGTGGAGCCAGGCAGTGATGGGCCTCTCTGCTTTGCTCCAGAGTTTTCTGCTTCTTTCATTGGTTACAGGTTCTTGAAGATTAGTGCATTAGTTGGATTGTGGCTCTTGATTTGTTTGGTGGCTGATGGTGGATTTTAATTTTTTTTCCTAGGAGTTCATGATTTTTACTTTATTTTGTAGGTGTTAGAAAAGGCCTGAAATAGTACAATGTTCACGTTATCTGACTTGTAAACGTTTGTAGAATTGTTGGATATCATGTATACCACATGGATGCATCTGTTCTTGTTGAGTTGCCCCAGCCTCCCTAACTTTAGAAAATCCTCTGGGGACACTGCTGTTGCTATAAATCCGATATGGGGAGAATGTGTTTTTTGAAGGGCAAAGTCCCTTCTCTGTTCCCTGACACACTGGCTTAGCTTTTACGTGTTCTTCGCCTGGAAGTCTTGCTGATATTATCACTTATTTTTTTCTTGTTGCCTCATGGAAATTCTAATGTGCTTTATTAATTTTTCAAGTGTACTTGTGCCAATCACTCTTTTAAATCCTTCCAGCCTCTATTATTATCAGGCTCTGAGTTATTGTGCATTTGCCACTGCGTAGGAAGAGACCCCACTCCAGAGGCATAGGGAGGGTTACAAGTTTCTGCAGTATCTGAGGTAGGGTAGAGGGAATTTTAAGCAGTTCTACTCAAAACCAGGTAATATAAACATGGTTTTATCAGGAAATACTAATACCTTGCAGCTGCTTTTTTTTTTTTAATTAGAGTATAGTTGCTTTACAATGTTGTGTTCGTTTCTGCTGTACCATGAAGTGACTCAACTATACGTATACATATACCCCCTCCCTCTTGGACCTCCCTCCCACCTCCCCATCCCACTCACCTTGGTCATCACAGAGCACCAAGCTGAGCTCCCTGAGCTATACAGCAGGCTTCCCCTAGCTATCTGCTTTACATATGGCAGTGCACATTCATCTATCCCATCCTTCCAATTCACGTCCCTCCCCATTCACTGTATTCACACATCCATTCTCTATGTTGATGTCTCTATTCCTGCTCTGCAAATAGGTTCACCTGTACCATTTTTCTAGATTTCACATATATGCATTAGTGGACCTAGAGTCTGTCATATAGAATGTAGGTCAGAAAGAGAAAAACAAACCCCTTTCATCTAAATCTAATTATTTCCTTCTATGTTTCATAACACTGCTTTTTCAAACATTTAGTTGTTATGTTGCTGTCCCTTTGTCCAGAGAGCCATGTTTTATGGGAAACTAATTTTCCTGGTACAGTAAAGTCGGGCTTCCCTGATAGCTCAGTTGGTAAAGAATCTGCCTGCAATTCAGGAGACCCTGGTTCGATTTCTGGGCCAGGAAGATCCCCTGGAGAAGGGATAGGCTGCCCACTCCAGTATTCATGGACCCCTGGTGGCTTAGATGGTCAAGAATCAACCTGCAATGTGGCAGACCTGGGTTCAATCCCTAGGTTGGGAAGATCCCCTGGAGGAGGGCATGGTAACTCACTCAGTATTCTTGCCTGGAGAATCCCCATGGACAAAGGAGCCTGGTGGGCTACAGTCCATGGGGTCGCAAAGAGTCGGACACAATTAAGTGACTAAGCACACACGGACACAATAAAGTCAGAAGTGGACACCCTGCTGGAAAAGGGATACAGTATTTTCTGTACATGCCACAGAAGGAATTAAATCAATAAGCATTTATTTAATGTTTGCTATTTTCTAAGCAAATATGGCATTTGGAATACAGAGATAAATGAGTGATGGGTTTTGCTCCAGCAGAGCTCAAGAAGGTCAGGAAGGCAGGATACATAAAAAATGCTATAACAGAATATTAAGCATTGTATTAACAAAGCATGGACTGAAATTTTCCTAGATGGGAGGGAGTAGGATAGAAGGCATTTCAGGAAGAGGGAAGAGCGTAAGCAAAGGCAGAGAGAGGTAAGGGAGTGTGTTGGATATCCACTCAATGGACATGAGTTTGAGCAAACTCCTGGAGATGGTGAAGGACAGGGAAGCCTGGCAGTCCATAGTGTCACAAAGTCAGACACGACTTAGCAACTGAACTGCACTGAACTGGAGAAGCAGAATCAAGGTAGGAAATGGTGGTGGTGGGGGTAGGGATTGGGAGAAGTAAAACAAAATAAATTCGACTGACATTAACTGTTTGTTCAGTGTAAACATCAACAAATTCTTTTAGAAAACAAAGATAACTTGCTTTGGAAGAAGAGCAAAGGTCACAGCTATTGTTTTTCAGCTTATAAGCACCTGGCCACTGATGATTCTTAAATCAGAAGTTTAGGTGTTTGGGGGGATTGCATGGTGGCTCAGACGGTAAAGAGTCTGCCTGTGGTGTGGGAGACCTGGGTTCGATCCCTGGATTGGGAAGATCCCCTGGAAGAAGAAATGGCAACCCACTCCAGTACTCTTGCCTAGAAAATTCCATGGATGGAGGTGCCTGGTAGGCTACAGTCCATGGGGCCACAAAGAGTCAGACACGACTGAGCAACTTCACTTTCACTTTAGGTGTTTGGTGAGTTTTTGAACTACTTACATATATAGTCAAGGAAAATCGTTTTTTAAAATATTAATATTTAACAAATATGTTTTCATTCTATTGCCTCTGGGTGCAATTAAAAAATTCGCAATGTATATACTCACCAAAAGACTGAAGATAACCTTATTCAACATGACTCTGCAGTGTTAAAATAGTAAACCAGACTATTAAGTCTACTGAAAATGCTCCTAATAGGATATCAGTTTTACTAAACTGGAGCCTTAAAGGTCAAAAATTCAATGAAAATTAGGTATAGCCAGTATGAACTGTGAACTTCCAGATGTTCAAGCTGGATTTACAAAAGGCAGAGGAACCAGAGATCAAATTGCCAACACCCATTGGATCATAGAAAAAGCAAGAGAATTCCAGAAAAGCATCTACTTCTGCTTTATTGACTATGCCAAAGCCTTTGTGTAGGTCACAACAAACCGTGGAAAATTCATCAAGACGTGGGAATACCAGACCACCTTACCTGCCTCCTGAGAAATCTGTATGCAGGTCAAGAAGCAACAGTTAGAACTGGACATGGAACAACAGATTGATTCCAAATAGGAAAAGGTGTACAGCAGGGCTGTATATTGTCACCCTGCTTATTTAACTTTTATGCAGAGTACATCATGTGAAATGTTGGGCTGGATGAAGCACAAGCTGGAATCAAGGTCATGTCCAACCTTTTGTGACCATAGCCTGCCAGGCTCCTCTGTTCATGGGGATTCTCCAGGCAAGAATACTGAAGTGGGTTGTCATTCCCTCCTCCAGGGGATCTTTCCGACCCAGGAAGATCAAACCTGACTCTTCTGTGGCTCCTGCATTGCAGGTGGATTCTTTACAGATTATTTACTGCTGAACCCTGGGGAAGCCCAAGATCCAACCATATTTGCTTATAATTTTCTCGTTAAAAAGTACAGAAATATCTAATCTTTCAAACCATAAGAAACTCAAGTATAGATAAATACCCTAATATATATAAATTATCTAATATAATATGTCCTTAGTAGTGAAATTTTGTCATCAGTACTGCTTGAGATTTGATCATAGCATTAGGATAGAAGAGGAAACACAAACTTTATCAATGATTATGGGTTTTATCAGAACACTTTCATAGGAAGTCTGTAGAGATGTTTATTTGCTCTATGATCATATTTCCCTTATTTACACTGGAAGTTTTGATGTATTAACCATGCCTAAGGCTAATTAATTGATTAATTAGTTGCAAAATCTTAGAGTCAAGCTCCATGTTGGTTTTAGTAGATTTGTAGGAAAGGAATTATGAGTAAGGAATACATGAAGAACAATATTCCAAAATTCCCTGGTAAAGTGGTGAAAATTTCAGTAAAAAGGGGAATCAATGCTTAATAATATTGTATCAATGTTAATTTTCTGGTTTTGATACTTGTACTATGATTATATAAGATGTTAACATTTGAGGAAACTGGAGGAAGGGAATGTGAGAATCCTTTGTACTATTTTTCAAATTTTTGTAAATATGAAATTATTTCAAAGTCAAAAGTTATATAAATTTAAAGAAGCTTCTCTCAGAAAAAAGAGGGGAATTGAGAGACAGAGAGGCATGGTTAACATTATCGGTGGCAAAGAGTTTTGCCTGAGGTCTTGGATATGGGGGAATCTGGTTCATAAGCCAAGAGAAAGCTTGGGAGAATTTAGCTCTTGTTTAAGGAAATATCTAGCACTATATGGCTGTGATCATCTTTGAAGTTTAGTGGAAACCTGAAGCTGTTAATGCTTAAACCATGAACAAGTCTGATGTTTTAGCCTAGATGCCTATTCTGTAAACAGAAAGTGAAAAGGCCAGCAGCCTTCCACTCTGCTTGTATTGGCCATGAGTCATTGTTAGTGATATGTAAATATTGGTCACAAAGCTATCCCAGTAACAGAGTTATCGTGGATATAATTACTTGGATTAAGAATTACATATAAAATAATAACTTATTATTCTACATCTGTGTCAGCCACAAGAAGAATCAAGAGAATAATGGGTTAACAAATTTTTAATTGTAAGGGAGCAGTTTAAATAGGGGTCCAATGATTTATCTTCCTTTCTTTTAGCCAACTGAATTCAAGAGATTTGGGATTGATTCTTCTAAAGTTAGCAAAGAGCATTACCAGTAACTGGGAATTAAGAGAAACCTTTAAAAGCTATTGCCAGTTTCTTTTCCATGTACTTCATTTTGGATTCCCCCACCATAGTTCTAGGGTAACTTATCAATTAGAAGAAGCTTCATGAAGGAAAAGGAAGTCTAGTTATATCTTATTTTAAAAATTTTGTTTCAGTGGCAGATTTATGGCAACTTTGTTCTACCAACATTTCTTAAGAATATGCTAAGAATACAAAAGAAAAATTATATTAATTATTCCATCCAGTGTAGGTTATAAGATTTTGCTACTTTAAGCTATACAATGTATAGCTATTTTAAAACTTTGAGATTCCTAGGTAACTGCACATACTTAGAATCAATTTGAGGCTCTAAGAGCATAGATAATGCCATGAAACATTGATGTCCTCAATGTTTTGAGATAACCTTGGAGAGTAAGGTGGACCTGGTTTATTTTCCAGTTTTTATCATATACTAGCTGTTTGACCTTAGGCATATAGTTTAACATTTTGTTCTGTATGTGTATGTGTGTATGTGTTTGTGTTTAATATGCCTATATCATAAAGTTTCTGTGATAATATGAGATAATATTGTAAAACACATAGTATAGTGCCTGGGAACTGGTAGACAGTAAAATGCAATCACAATTATATCATTATTGCTCTAAATGTAGTATTCAAGTGTTCCGGAGGAAATGTAATATTCACTGACAGACTTATGGAGATTATTTCCAGGGAGCAGTTAGCTCTGTATATGTAAATAAAATTAGCTTACTCAACCAACCCTCAGTTTCTGTAAATGAAACCGTAGCCAATGTATCTTTACTTTTCTTATTATGTGTCTAAGCTTGTAGTACTGGCCTGTATTTTATGAATACAGGCTTCATGAGTTTAGATATCATAATTAAGGCATAGCTCACTTTAAAAAGCTAGGATTTGAGATAACCTTGGAGAGTGAAAGATTTGTTTTTATTTTAGGTTCTTATATTTACAGAAAGATCCATGATGGATGTCTTAGCTGAGGCTGTAACAGAATACCATAGACTGGGTGACTTGCCAACAGTAGAAATATAATTCTTATAATTCTGAATTTCCAGGTGGTGCAGTGGTAAAGAATCCGCCTGCTAGTGCAGGAGATGCAGGTTCAATCCCTGGGTTGGGAAGATCCCCTGGAGAAGGAAATGGCAACTCACTCCAGTACTCTTGCCTGGGAAATCTCATGGACAGAGAAGCCTGGCAGGCTACAGTCCATGGGGTCACAAAGAGTTGGACATGATGGAGCATTCATGCCCATAGCTCTGGAGGCAGGGAAGTTTAAGATCAAGGGGCCTGCAGGTTCAGTGTCTGGTGAAGGCTCCTTTCTTGGTTTGTAGACTGTCTTCTCAGTGTGCCTTCATAACTAGAAGGAGTGAAGGAGATTTCTGGGGTCTCTTTCATGAGGGCACATTTTGTTGTGTTAGGACTAAGTCATTGTGTTAGGACTTCAACATATTAATTTTGGGGAGACACAAATATTAGGTTAGTAGCAACGGAATTTTAGAATTGAAAGATACCATAGCAATTATCTTGCCAAACACTTTTTTCAGGTGATGAAACAGACAACCAAAAAGATATTTCTAAGATCATGTGTGTGTGTGTGTGTGTGTTAAGTTGCTCATCCATGTCTGACTCTTTGCAAACCTATGGACTGTAGCCCACCAGGTTCCTCTATCCATGGGACTCTCCAGGCAAGAATACTGGAGTCAGTTGCCATGCCCTCCTCCAGGGGATCTTTCTGACATAGGGTTCTAACCTGTGTCTCTTATGTCTCCTGCATTGGCAGGCATGTTCTTTACCACTAGCGCCACCTAGGAAGCCCTTCTAAGATCATATAGCCAGTTATCAGCAGAACCAGGATTAGAGCTCAGGACTCCTGACTTCAGATCAGCTCTTCCTGTGCCTGGCTCTGCTTAATTTATGACAATTTCAGAGTAGACATGACATTTGAATTGGTCCAGAATAGCAAGCTTCTCCAATATGCTTAATATGTTTAAAATATGCTTCTATTTACAATAATTGATTCTTATTATACTTTGGGGGACATTGACATCGGTGGTGAGGAAGTATGTGTGAGACAGCATGAACCATCCAGAGCCCCAGACATATTAAAGACTAATATAGCCCAGGATTCAGATATCTGAAGGATTCCCATGCTGTCACAGCAGAGCAGGTGTGTTGTGTATAAACTTTGACAAGAGGTTCTCTCCAAGAACCTTTGACAAGAGCTCTTCCCCCAAGAACTTTTCTTGGGGAAATGAAATGTTATAGGAAAGTATTTTTCTAATATATTCCTGTAAGTTCACCTCACACTTTTTTTTTTTTTTGCATAAAGGTACATTGGGTGCATTGAGTTATTCAGCTTTTTAGGTGTTTATATGGGTTTGGAAAGACAATGTATGTCTAAATAGGTGTAGGAAGATCAAAGTCATCCTTTTTTTTTAATGTGATAAAAAAAAAGGACCAAGAAAATGCCACTCTGCCTATAGATAGGCAGAGACAAGCAACAGCTCTGAGGGCCAGCCTACCTAGAGGTGTCGTGATCAGGTATTGGAGCAGTGGGAGTGCAGACAACTCAGTGCAGGCCAGGGAGATGGGCACCAGCAATAGGGTGCAGAGGAGTTAGAATTCAAACAATCCTCTCCAACCTCCCAGGCACAGATGCAACACCAGGAAGCAGTTTTCCTCTGATAGAGGAGGGAGAAAACCCCCAAATTGATGGAGAAAACCTTAAATCGATTAAATAACTTGTTCTGTCATCAGTTAGAATGAAGAACTGAAATGGAGAATGAGTTAAAAGAAAATTGCATTCTTTATTCTACCAGTAGGAAGAATCATACATACAGTTATTATATTTGGGGAGGGCGGGGCTGGGGCCAGGCAGTGCGGCTCCAGAGTACTGCTGCTAACCAAACACCACACTACCGCTCTGGGGAGGACACAGGCTGATTTGCTTACAGAATCATTACCATAGATGGCAGGAAGAGTAAGCACTGGAAGACAGACAGAAAAGTATTTTTGGAAATTTAAGAAAGGTATCCTGAATGACTTAGAACTGAAGGAATGGGAAGATTCACCTATTGAACTTGTGCCTGCAGAAAGGAAAAAATCTATTCTAGGTTTTATTATATTTATATATACAAAGGCCTGGTGAACACACGCTTATGTATCCAATTATTGGGATTAAAAAGAGAATTAAAATTTAAGTACAACTAAGAATTCTGTTTTTGTTGTTGTGCTATTCTTATTTTTGCTAGGCTATAGTGGGTAGGTTGGGAAATATCTCTGCAAGTTATGCTCCACCAGGGAAATGTCCTTTCTCATTTTCCTGTGCTAGCTTTTAGAGCTTTTTTTTTTTTCCTTGGAGCCACTGCTCTTGCTGGCAGCAGCCTCTTCAGGTCCATTGCTGAGTGGCTCCCCATTGTTGTTGGGGAGACTCTTGATTCCTGATTCTTCAGGGTCAATAACTGGTTACGTCATTAGATAATGCAGTTCTTCCAAAGAAATGAGTAAGATAGACCTTACCAGAAATATTTAAAATTGGAAAACTGGAGATGTTTATAGACTACATGTATTGGGATCTTTTGTCATTGGTGGCAAATTAGACAACACATTAATAAGACTTTGAAACTTCTGGAGCCCAAACAACAAATTGGAAACGTTTTGACTTTTAACAATTCTTAAAATTCATGCTCTGTGTTTCTGTTTGTATGTGTTAGAAAACTTATTTTGGTTAAAACATACTACTTTTTTTTTAAAGAGAAAAAATTACTATTTATTGGGGATAGGGAGAATTGTTTCCATCCTACTGTTTAGACAAAAGATAAAAATAGTACTTCTACATCCCATTTGGTACACTATCTTCTAGTTCACAAAACAGAGTGATGGGAAAGTTAGTGCATGCTAGAGAACAGCAGTTTTCTACACTTCCTTCTGGCCTGCCTCTGTTTGAAGTCCCTGGATGATTTTAATTAATCTAGCAAAGATCTATTCAAAGCAACTGTGACTCTGCATGGTTAGCGATTTCTCTCCCAGTGTTTCTTTTCATTCACGAGATACCTTGATCCCCTATAATGTGCTGGGCACTAGGACTTTTGTAACTGGGTAAATAGACATTGCCCTTACCTAGATGGGCCTTATATTTTAGTGGGGCAACAGAAAAAAAATACAAATAAATAGATAAACTGATGAAACAAAATGATTACAGACTATAAGTACTTTTCACAAAGAAGTACTTTTTATAAATATAAAATGTTATGATGGTTCAGTGTTCAGATGGTTCAGTGTTGTGATGGTTCAGCGTTATGAAAAGTACTTTTTATAAATACAAAATATTGTGATGGTTCAGCATGTGACAGATGAAGAGCTGTCCATCATGTAAACAGATGGGTATTCTGGGAGAGGAAAGCAGGTGCAAAGGCCCAGTGGTCACTGAGCTGCAGAATGGTAGTACATGATGTGGACTGAATGGATGACATGGGCTGATTATGTGGGGTCTTAGGCCGTGACATGGAGTTGGGGCATGATTCTAGGCATTATGAGAAATGTTAGAGGGCCACTTAGTAGGCGTGTTAGTGCTCCCCTCTCCCCACACAGCTTTCTTGCCCTGCGGTGTGCCTTCCTTTCCAGGATCTATTGTCTAACCCTAATTGCTATCAGGGTACCAGAGCAGCTTTGCCCTTAAGCACAGAGTATTGGCAGGAAATGCTTGAAAATGTGCATTTCATCCATCCCCAGACCTTGATCAATGACAGTAAGTGAAGGGTCTGTTAAAGCCCAGCTCCCTTGCTTCAAGTTTGCCTAGGACTACTCTGAGTTCAGGTGTGACTTGTACTCCATTCGTCCACTGTGGAATCAGGCAGAAGCTACCCTTTCCAGAACCTTGCCTGAGATCTCACCCTTCTTGACTCCTTTCTCTTTCCTGCCTGTTCCCCTGCTCCTTTCTAGCTTCCTCCTGGGAACATTTCCTTAATAAATCACATGAATGTAGCTTCCTTAATAAACTACATGAATCCTGGTGTCAGCATATGCTTCTGAGGAATTCAGGCTTAGACAGTCACTCTGCTCTTATTAAGGTGTTGGATTCTGAAGAGATGATTTAAATCCCTCTTACAAGCTCTGCGTCCTTCGACAAATTTCTTAACCTCTCTGTGTCTCAGCTCCTTCCATACATTCAGCACATTCGTTTACTGTGATCCTTGTCGAACTGATATCCTAGAATGGGGAAAAAAACAAGCAAAACCTAATAAATGCAGAACATATTAGTGGTTGCCAGGGGTTAGAGAGAAATGAAAATGGGGCAGAAGGGAAGAGGGTGAGAATATAAAAAGGCAACATGAGGGGTCCTTCTGGCGATGGAGTTGTTCTCATATTGACTGTATCAATGTTAATATCCTGGTTGTGATATTGAACTGTACTGCTGTAATATGTTACCTCTGGAGAAACTGTGTGAATTGTATTTGGGATCTCTGTATTATTTCTACATGTTGATCTATAATTATCTCAAAGAGTTTAACTTTAATAATTTTTAAATAAAAAACCTAATAAAGGGACAAGATACAAATAATATAGTATCTAAAAAGATGACCATTGTTAGGGAAAAATAGAATAGAATAAAGGAAACAGGGAGTATGGTGGGGGCAGGAATAGGTGTTGCAATTTTCAAAAGGGTGGTAACATTGAGACGAAACCATTAGAGCAAATGAAATGGTAATGCAAAAGCCCTGGGGGTGGTAGGAGTCTGCTGTGTTTGAAGGACAGCAAGGAGGCCAGAGTGGTTGGAGTGGAGCTAGGGAAGAAGAGTATGAATAAGTGAATTCAGGGAGAGCAGAGGGTCAGATGGTAGAGTATCTTATAGGTCTTTATAAGGCTTTGGCTTTTACTTTCAGAGAGACTGAGCACAACAAAGGGTTTTCTTTTTTAATTGGAGGCTGATTCAGTTCAGTTCAGTTCAGTTCAGTAGCTCAGTCGTGTCCGACTCTTTGCGACCCCATGAATTGCAGCATGCCAGGCCTCCCTGTCCATCACCAACTCTCGGAGTTTACCCAAACCCATGTCCATCGAGTCAGTGATGCCATCCAACCATCTCATCCTCTGTCGTCCCCTTCTCCTCCTGCCCCCAATCCTCCCAGCATTAGGGTCTTTTCCAATGAGTCAACTCTTCACATGAGGTGGCCAAAGTATTGGAGTTTCAGCTTCAACATCAGTCCTTCCAATGAACACCCAGGATTGATCTCCTTTAGGATGGATTGATTGGATCTCCTTGCAGTCCAAGGGACTCTCAAGAGTCTTCTCCAACAACACAGTTCAAAAGCATCAATTCTTCAGCACTCAGCTTTCTTTACCGTCCAACTCTCACATCCATACATGACCGCTGGAAAAACTGTAGCCTTGACTAGACGGACTTTTGTTGGCAAAGTAATGTCTCTGCTTTTAAATATGCTACCTAGGTTGGCCATAACCTTCCTTCCATTACTTTACAATATTGTGGTGGTTTTGCCATACATTCACATGAATCAGCCAAGGGTGTACATGTGTTCCCCATCCTGACCCTCGCTCCCACCTCCTTCCCCATCCCATCCCTCAGGGTCATCCCAGTGCACCAGCCCTGAACACCCTGCCTCATGCATCGAGAATACACAGAAGAATACACAGAATACACAGAATAACTGTACAAAAAAAGAAATTCATGACCCAGATAATCATGATGGTGTGATCACTCACCAAGAGCCAGACATCCTTGAATGTGAAGTCAAATGGGCCTTAGGAAGCATCACTACGAACAAAGCTAGTGGAGGTGATGGAATTCCAGTTGACCTATTCCCAACCCTAAAAGATGATGCTGTGAAAGTGCTGCACTCAATATGCCAGAAAATTTGGAAAACTCAGCAGTGGACACAGGACTGGAAAAGGTCAGTTTTCATTCCAATCCCAAAGAAAGGGAATGCCAAAGAATGCTCCAACTATGACACAATTACACCCATCTCACACGCTAGCAAAGTAATGCTCAAAATTCTCCAAGCCAGACTTGAGCAATACGTGAGCTGGATTTAGATAAGGCAGAGGAACCAGAGAACAAATTGCCAACATCTGCTGGATCATCAAAAAAGCAAGAGAGTTCCAGAAAGACATCTATTTCTGCTTTGGACATGGAACAACAGACTGGTCCAAATAGGAAAAGGAGTACATCAAGGCTATGTATTGTCACCCTGCTTATTTAACTTATATGCAGAGTACATCATGAGAAATGCTGGACTGGATGAAGCACAAGCTGGAATCAAGATTTCTGGGAGAAATATCAATAATCTCAGATATGCAGATGACACCACCCTTATGGCAGAAAGTGAAGAAGAACTAAGCAGCCTCTTGATGAAAGTGAAAGAGGAGAGTGAAAAAGTTGGCTTAAAGCTCAACTTTCAGAAAACTAAGATCATGGCATCCAGTCCCATCATTTCATGGCAAATAGATGAGGAAACAGTGGCTGACTTTATTTTTTGTGACTCCAAACTCACTGCAGATGGTGATTGCAGCCATGAAATTAAAAGACGCTTACTCCTTGGAAGGAAAGTTATGACCAACCTAGACAGCATATTCAAAAGCAGAGACATTACTTTGCCAACAAAGAAAGGTCCATCTAGTCAAGGCTATGGTTTTTCCAGTAGTCATGTATGGATGTGAGAGTTGGACTATAAAGAAAGCTGAGCGCCAAAGAATTGATGCTTTTGAACTGTGGTGTTGGAGAAGACTCTTGAGAGTCCCTTGGACTGCAAGGAGATCCAACCAGTCCATCCTAAAGGAGATCAGTCCTGAATATTCGTTGGAAGGACTGATGCTGAAGCTGCAACTCCAATACTTTGGTCACCTATGCAAAGAGCTGACTCATTGGAAAAGACCCTGATACTGAAAAAGAGTGAGGGCAGGAGGAGAAGGGGACGACAGAGGATGAGATGGTTGGATGGCATCACTGACTCGATGGACATGGATTTGGGTAGACTCCGCGTGTTGGTGATGGACAGGGAGGCCTGGCATGCTGCAGTCCATGGGGTTGCAAAGAGTCAGACACGACTGAGCGACTGAACTGAGCTGATATGGAAAAATGACTAGTTAATGTAACTGTTGTTTTGTCGCTCAGTCGAGCCTGACTCTTTTGCAACCCCATATATTATAGCCCACCTTGCTCCTCTCACCATGGGGATTTTCCAGGCAAGAATACTGGAGGGGATTGCCATTTCTTACCCCAGGAGATCTTCCAGGCTCAGGGATCAAACCCACATCGCCTGTATTGGCAGGCAGATTCTTTACCGCTGAGCCACTAAAGAAGTTTGGTTAATGTAACGGGACCTTGCAGAGAAGAGAATCTCCCCTAATGGTTGGGTCAAGACTACATTCACTAGAATGGATTAGTTTACCTGATCTTAACAGCAGATACCTGTCCAATTTTGAGTGGCTTGGAGCGTAGATTAAAAAAAACAGTGTGAGTTGCATTGTTGGCAAACTTGTCTTATTTTTAACTTCAAAAGGTGAGTTTAGTTTGAATAATTCAATGATTATGTTAGATCATACTTTGAATAAGGACAAAGTACTTGCCGTAAGGAAGAATAGAGGACCTTTCATCTTTCAAGTTCAGTATTTCATGTTGTGTGGTTGAGTCAGATTTTTAAAAATAGGGAGAGCCAATAAAAGTCAGGTATTTACTGTAAGTATGACTCACATTCCTTCTAAAACATAGACATAAGTGTTGGGTTCAGGACTTCTATGCTGTAATATTTCATTAATTAATTGAAACATTTCCTCCTCTTCAAAGAACAGAGGCTGTTAATATTTGGGCAAGTATCCAAGTGTAGAGTACAAACAAAAGTACTACGGGAATCAGAGATAATGGAGAAATCATTATTAACCAGATCAGGCAGACCTTGGGTTCGTGGGCTGTAGTATTTGAGTTTGACAATGAAGGAGGAATTGGTTGTGAAACTGAAGATGTAGAGAGGGAGGCATAGGGCACTCCAGAAGCTGCAAGGAGCATAGAGAAAGACAGAGAGATGGAAATAGGGTGAAGCCCATGTAAGGGATGACAAGGTACCGTGTTAGTGTTATGAAAAGTATGGTTGGATAGGTAACTGGAAAACAACTAGTGTGTAGGGTGCTTGTAGAGATACCACATTTATGTTCACTGCTAGAACTACAGGTTAAAGGTGGACCAATGAGCACTGTCTGGTCTTAGATTTTAAGCTTCACTTAGTAGAAAGACATGATCTGAAGGTTAAGTGTATTAGATTTTATGACAAATTCTCAAATAAATTAAAGAGGTGTAAGATTTAAAAGTGGTTTGAGAGGCAGTAAGGTTGGAAAGTATTATGTGACAGATGTCATGGAGATTTATAAAGCATAGTCTTATTTTTGCTTAAAAACAGTGCCTTTTAACAGAGTTTCTCAGGTCTCTACTTATTTTGAAGCTCAACATTTAAAATGTAAAATCCTTAGAGGCAGAGAACAAAGTCTGGTAATTCTTTGTTACCACTGACATTTATGTGAATGATTTTCTTGAGAGTGAATAGGAAATGAAACCCCTTTATATCTTTCAGTTTAAGAAATTTTGTTTTCTAAAATTCTCTTGCTTTTTTTTTTCCTTTTCAGCTAAAGAATGGTTTCTGAAGTATTTATGAGGGTGGCCAGTTATAATTAATGGCATTGCACTCTGTTATGACATCAATTTATCACATTCCTAGTGACACAAAGTCCAATTAACTTCCCCAAGGGGTTCATTGAGTGTGTGCTACACTCCACCATTTAATGACAAGACCAAAATTTATTATTTCTCCATAATCTCTCTTGGAGCAAAAACAAAGCCCTACTATCCAATGAAAAATATATACTCTGTGACTATGTTTGCTTTACTCAGTGCAGTATTTCCAGGACCCAGCATATAGAGGATGTTCAACAAATACTTGTTGAATGAATCAATAGATGGCTACATGTATTAATGGATGAATGAATAAAAGGATGAGTGGTTGACTTCCTTGAAAACTGGCTCTCCCCACAAGACTCTTGAGAGTATCCCTTGGGCAACAAGAAGATCAAACTAGTCAATCCTAAAGGCAATCAACCCTGAATATTCATTGGAAGAATGGATGCAGAAGCTGAAGCTCCAATACTTTGGCTACCTGATGTGAAGAGTTGACTTGCTGGAAAGGACCCTGATGCTAGGAAAGATTGAAGGCAGGAGGAGAAGGGGATGACAGAGGATAAGATGGTTGGATGGTATCATTGACTCAATGGACATGAGTTTGAGCAAGCTCCAGGAGATAGTGAGGGACAGGGAAGCCTGGCGTGCTGTAGTCTGTGGGGTTGCAAAGAGTTGGACACAACTGAGTGACTGAACAACACCACCACCTCTAAGTATTTTAGGTTGTTTATTTAGAACATCATGTTGTATTCATTGCCTTTCACTACAGAACTTTCCTAACATCTTTTCTTTCTTTCTATTTTTTTTTTAACATCTCCTATTTCCAAGTTTTCTGGAATGTCATCTCTCTATGGACAAAGTGGTGGCTTTACAGCATGTCTTTGATGCATCTAGTAGCCAAGTAGGAAAGCTGACCACCACCTTAGTGTTTTCAAAGCAGGAAGTTTGTCTTCATCTCAGTTGCAGATTATATTCTTTGTGGAATTTGTAAAAATTGTCACTTCAGAATAATTATTAATATGAAAGACATGTGTCTAAAATATAAGAATGCTTGCTCTTAGAAATATTTTAGATGTTTGATGATACTCTAGGTTTTTTTCCTTTCTCCTCTTCTTCCTCTTCCTCCTCCTTTCCAATTTTCTTCTTTTCCTCTTCTTTCCTCTCATCCTCTCCCCTTACTTGTGTCTAATTAACTACCTAGGTCTTGTCATTGGATCTGGCAGCTATAATTTTAGACTGTGAATATTTCCTCTGAAGGCACTTGTATAAATGGAAAGAAATATGCCTAATAATAATGGGATTTTCTCAAATTTAACCAACAAATGAGATCATTTCAGCAGCTCCTTCTGCATATTAACATGATATAATATGTCATGCCATGAGAATCTTATGAATCTTATTTTCCCGAGTGAAGTGTCTGATAGAACTGCTATAGGAGTGATTTTTTTAATCTTATTCTTTTCCACAACCAGGAAAACCATGATTCAATAGCCTCTTGGACGTGGTCTTGCTAAATAAGTAAGGAGAAATATTTGGTGCTTTTTATAACACTTGTTTTCCCACTTTGTCATGTTCAGTAGTTTCCTAGAAGTAGAAAGGTTGTAGGAAATCATCCATCTTTACTCTCTTCTTTCCCCTGAGATCTTCGGTTGTGGGTCTTTTTGAGACCTTACTATCTTCCACACATCCTCTTTTCCTCTCTATTTCCCCTAGATCAACCCAGCATTGACTAGCCTATCTGCTGGGTGAAGAAGTGAGGCTGCACATCTGTAGCTATAGACACTGTTTGTGGAGGAGACACAGGTAGTGGAGTCCGACTGACAATTTCACCCCCTTGCCTAATTCCAGGGTGGGTTTTCTGCAGGGCTAGAATAGTGGTGTGAACTAAGGTGCCCTGGAAAACCTGCTTCCTCCATCAGGCTTTATTCATAGGGTCAATACAATTCAGTGAAGTCATTGCTGAATGCTAAAACATCCATATAAAATCTGTTGTGGATGTCCACTTGTGTCTTACAAATTAAGAATGGAGATGAACATGCTCATCACCTTTGTAAAATAAGACAGAAAAATATCACATTTAAGTGACGTAATAGAAATAATAAAGACGTTTACCCAGGGGAATCAAGAAATAACCTGCGGGCACTCTGGCCTTCACTTTTAGGATATAGCTATTCTGGAGGAGTAATTGACTTAGCATTATTTGCCACTAACAATTTAACCCTCACTAATATGTTAGCTAGTAGTGCTTAACTGTTCTAGGAGAGCAGAGAGTAAACCCCTAAGAGATCAGTCTAAAGACAGAAAGGTTTTGATGGTGGGATGAGGAAGGGAAGGGTATGTGAGAGAAACTGGCAAGGAAGCAGGTGAGTCACTATCTAGAGTGACACGGTGGAGGAAGGAGCTGGGTAGATCAAGGGTGTCATGTGCAATGGAATCAGGGAGGAGACGGACGAGAGTGGTGGGAAGCAGGATGTGAAAAGAGTAGCTGGGTCATCCTTGTTCTGGCCAGGCAATCATTCTGTACAAGCACTGTGACTGTGAGTGTTAAGTAGCTAGGTAGTTTGTCACTTTTTCTGGGAGAAAAGCAAATGAGTATACCTTTTGCCTCCTTATGTAATCTCTTTAAATTATTTAGGCTGCTACCTCCATCCTACAGAAAGCCGTGACTAAGACCTTTCAGGGCGTTCAAGTGTTTCTCAAGAGTCATGATGTCATCGTGACTTCTGGAGTCACTTTTTAATGTTGATAACCCTTTGATTTTTTTAATGAATTATTAATTAATTAATTATATTTGAACAGATGTAAAAATATTTTCCAATAGATAATGTTCTACTGCTTTTGACCTGTAAAATTCAAGTGGGTCGGACAAATTAACTGTGTCATAGAGGGAACGGTTATGCTGCAGTGGAAACCAGATCCCAGGTTGGTTTGATTCAGCAATGTGCTTCATGCAGCCTTATAAAATTTTCATTTGCCCATTTCTATATTGTTATTTTCTTTCTTCCTCTACTTAGTGTGCATGCGTGCATGCTGAGTTGCTCGGTCACATCCAACTCTTTCCTAACCCATGGACTGTAGCCCGCCAGGCTCCTCTGTCCATGGGATTTCCCAGGCAAGAATACTGGAGTGGGTTGCCATTTCCTCTTCCAGGGGAACTTCAGTGACCCAGGGATCAAATCTGTGTCTCCTGTATTGCAGGCAGAGTCTTTACCACCGAGCCACCTGGGAAGCCCACTTAGTGTGCCTATGTTTAGACATAAACACACCTAAACATTGTAGTGGAGAAGGAAATGGCAACCCACTCCAGTATTCTTGCCTAGAGAATCCTGTGGACGGAGAGCCTGGTGGGCTGCTGTCCATGGGGTCGCACAGAGTCGGACACGACTGAAGTGACTTAGCAGCAGCAAACGTTGTAGTTCTTCTGTTATTTCTGATAGAGTATGATTTTTCTTTAATATTCGAGTCGACAGTTATGTGTGTTTGTGTTAGTCACTCAGTCAGTTGTGACCCCATGGACTATACCCCTCCAGGCTCCTCTGTCCATGGAATTTTCCAGGCAAGAAATATTGGAGTAGGTTGCCATTCCCTTCTCCATTATCTTCCCAACCGCAGGGATCAAATCGGGGTCTTCCACATTGCAGGCAGATTCTTACCACCTGAGCCACTAGGGAAGCCCACCAATTATAAAGATATCTTAAAACTTAAAATTAGCTCCTATGACTAATAACCTTAATTTGGGTGCAGTTTCCATTAGTATAGTTTTGAGGAGAATACGAGCATGTTGATAATACCCTGGTGTATAGCATGCTGTGCCCTGAGAAATCACTTACATTTGTATTTGGACCAACATTTTGAAAAGTGTAGAGAAAAGGGAATCACCATGGAGAGAAGAGAGAAACTTTTTTTTTCTTTTTCAAAAGCATGTGGGTTGATGCATTTTTAATATCTTTTTTTTTTTAGTCTGTGATTTATGTAGGCTTGGTGAATGTTAATGAAAGATACAATATAGCACATATTCCTAGATGTTAGTGAAAACTGTGGATAGAAAATTCATTTTGTGACATTAAAATGATATTTAAGTATAGATTCATCACAATAAGATCTAGACCCCACATAAGAATACACATTCCTCATTTAACATCATTATTGGCAATAATGGTTACTGCTAATACTTTATTCATAACTTCACATCTGTGTAAGATGTGCTATAGAAAGCATTTGCCATTCTTTCTGGATGTTCACACCCTTTTGGTATTTGGCAAATTCTGCTCTGATGAGCCTCTCCCTCCCACTATAGTAGTGTAAATCCTTTTCTCATCTTCCATTTCATTAGAATGCAGGAATTTGACCATTTGACTTTGGGTCTTCTATTCACATTAAGCAGTGAAACAAACAGGTGCCAAAAAAAAAAATCCATTCTGCTTATATGAAGTGGGGATTGCTGCCCCTGATTTCTGGGGCAGTGGTGGCAGAGCTGTGAGTGGTAACAGCCAGTTCCCAGTGTGGGTGTTGTCGCTATCTCTACTCAGTGTGGGTTGAAGTGGTGACTTCACACTAAAGGGGCAGCATGATGTGACGGGTAAAGCTGTTGGACTTTGGAACCAAAGGGCGGTCTGGGGTTGAATCCCAGATTGTCCCCTTTCCAGTAACTGACTTAACCTTTCTGTGCTTCAGTTTCGGAGAAGGCAGTGGCACCCCACTCCAGTACTCTTGCCTGGAAAATCCCATGGACGGAGGAGCCTGGTAGGCTGCAGTCCATGGGGTCTCGAAGAGTCGGACATGACTGAGCGACTTCACTTTCACTTTTCACTTTTGTGCACTGGAGAAGGAAATGGCAACCCACTCCAGTGTTCTTGCCTGGAGAATCCCAGGGACGGGGGAGCCTGGTGGGCTGCCGTCTATGGGGTCGCACAGAGTCGAACACGACTGAAGCGACTTAGCAGCAGCAGCAGCTTCAGTTTCATCATCTGTAAATTGGAAAGTAGTGATGGCTTCTTTGGGTGATGAAGATTAAATCAATTAATATTTGTAATATACTTAGAACACAGTAGACACTCTAGGCAACAGAGGGAAATTTCTCCAAGTAAGTGAAATTCAAGGAGTCAGTGAGATAAAATAATATTGATTTGTGTTTACACCCTGAGACTGGCTTATTCGATGTTCTGGTTATATCCACAGTTTCTAAACTGTGTGGCAAAGAGTTGTGAGTCACAGAGCTGTGCCAGATATTTTAAATTTTTGAGGGAAACGTAGTGATACTTGACATCTGTTACATATCCTAAAAACCATTAGCTCAAAGTAATTTAAATTTTCATTAGTGTGTGCTATGTTTTTGATGATATAATTCTTTGCAAAGACAGATTTCATCAGTTGCTGTGATAAAAAGCAAGTACTGTGTGAAAAATTAACGTGGAGTAGGGATTGGCATTTTCTCTACTGATTGCAAGATTTGAAAAGTCATGCAGTGCCCTTTACATGCTGTTTTTTTCAAACAGTTACCAACTTGTTAGGACATAAAAATACTTATTAAGTTAGTTTACTGCTTAATCAATAGAACAGTTAGGTGTTTCTTTTGGTCTAAAGACACTGTGTAAAATCACTGTGACAACAAGGATACTGCATACTAAGAAAGTTTGGGAACTTCTGAATTACATTTCAGCAACAAGCAGAATCCTCAGACTAGCACCATAATCCATAGAATAAAGAGACGATTAAGGGCCAAATGGACATCATTAAAACTCCCCCATTCCACAGAAAAAGAAACCCCAAGGGAATAGTGTATTTCTGGGGGAAGTGCAGAAGTTGTCACTGCTGTCAAGGCTTGAAAGTCAGAGTGATGGTGATGCCCATAAAATTTACATTCATCTGACTTGTTTGACTGCTATAAGGAGGCAGATGAATCATAAAAAAATTATAGCTTTAGCGTGGAGAAGATTTGTGTCTACTTCTGTTGATTTCTGTGTACATTTCCACCTTTATTGTTGTTCAGATGCCCAGTCGTGTCTGACTCGTTGCAACCCCATGAACTGCAGCACACCAGGCTTCCCTATCCCTCACCATCTCCCAGAGTTTTCCCAAATTCATGTTCATTGCATCGGTGATGCCATCCAGCCATCTCATCCTCTGACTCACTCTTTTCCTTCTGCCCTCAATCTTTCCCAGCATCAGGGACTTTTTCAATGAGTTGTCTGTTTGCATCAGATGACAAAAATACTGGAGCTTCAGCTTCAGCATCAGTCCTTCAAGTGAATATTCAGGGTTGATTTCCCTTAAGATTGACTGGTTTGACTTCCTTGCTGTCCAAGGGACTTTTGGGAGTCTTCTCCAGCACCACAGTTTGAAGGCATCAATTATTTGGCGTTCTGCCTTCTTTACGGTTCAGCTCTCACAACTGTATGTGACCACTGGGAAGACCATAGCCTTGACTATACAGACCTTTGTCCTTAAGATCGTATTAAATCAGATTTCCAACTAGAAGAATTTTACACAATCCAAGTAGTATGCAGTCAGATAAAGACACTGTGAGGCATGGTGTGTGGTTATAAATTCTCCCAGCACTGCTGTTGAGACAGGATAGTTTTCTTGTTGTATTGGATTTGTTGTTATCAGCTTGGCACCACTATCACCAATTGCTTTTAAATTCTGAGTTAAAGTTAACCAGTGAGAATAATGTAGAAATGTTTTGGATGAAAGATGAAGTGGAAACTATTATTACAAGGTTGCAAGATAATAAGATGCTGCAACTTGGTCAGTGCATTGATTTCCATAGATATCACAGCTTCCATGGAGCTCTGTGGCTGTGGTTTAAAAGTCTACCTTCCTCCAATGAGCAAAGGGATGTGATAGAGGGTGGGAAGCTCTGAGGAGTTAGTGTGTTGTTGCCTAGGGTACAGAACCAGCAAGGGAGTGGAGCTGAATTGAACACAGAGGGGGGCTGCTGAAAAGAAAGGATTTCGTCCTTTCATCCCCTTGTCTTCTATTACCATTATTTCTGCTACCACTATCACATTTTCTGTTCTTTCTCCTATCATGAGTTTTTCCTTTTACTTGACAAATGTTTGTGAAGATAGACATTGCATTAGGTACCATGGGAAATCAGTTATAAAAGGAGGTATAAGGAGTGTGGTTCTCCTTTAATTATATAATATAAATATCAGATGCCTCATCTATTCATTCTCCTATTTAAGCAACATCCTTCTCTTGTTCTCCCCCAAAGCCTCTTGTACAAAGTAAAGCAGTGTAGAATTTGCCAAGGTAAAGAAACATCTAAGTTTAATCTATGATGTGTAACATGGACTACTTCTGTGCCATCCAACCCAACAAAAAGACTAAATTGTGTAGATGTATTTTTCTATATAGGAAAACTTCAAATCATGTATTTTAGTTGATCATGCATTAATAATCTTGATATTTCAGGTTGATTTATTTCAATTCTGGATAACATCATAGACCTCTTGTAATAACAGTAGCTATTGAAACTCCTGACAGTTAAAAAAAAGAAAACTGAGTCACAAAAGGGCAAATACTGTATGATTCCATGATTCTACTTACATGTGGTATCTAAACTAGTCAGATTATAGAAATAAAAGTAAAATGTGGTTAAGGCAGGAGTGGGGTAGGGAGAGAGCAAAAGAGAGCTGTTGTTTAATGGAACAGAGTTTTAGTTCTGCAAGGTGAAAATATTCTGGAGATCTGCTTCACAACAGTTTAAATATAGCTAACACACTTAACTGTATACCAAAAATGATCAAGATGCTTACATTTTTTTACCAATGTAAAGAATTAATCAAAAAAGAGTTTATTATTTTTTAAAAGAATTTACCAAGGATTTTATAGAGGAAATAAAGCAGACTTTAAATCATACTGCCTGAGAAAGGACAATATAATATAAAGAAATTGAATCCACCTTGGACATTTCTCTTTTGTAACACTCCTACTTCGGCTGTGCTACTGATCACAGCAGGGTGGTGGAAACTTTTCCCTCTGATGCTTCCCATTGCAGAGGTGTGAGGAGTCTGGCCTGGGAAGAAGTCAAAAATCTTAGAGGATATATGTTACCTTAGTGATATAGGTTATCTTTGGAATCCCAATGGAAATAATAAGTATGGCCAATTTTACAGTGCAATTATAGAAATAAAATCAACAGATATCCATAGATTTAAGATATATAATCAGCTATAGAAACAACTGATGACAATTGTGCAGTGAGAATTTAGGGTTTGGGAAACTATTGGGTGACAGTTGAGGAAACCAAGGCTTAAAGAAGTGACAGAAATATTCAAGATCAGTCCCAGAGCTAATAAGTAATGAAGGCTGCATTTAAGCCCAGGTAGCTGACTCTACAACCTAGGCTTTTGACTACTTCACTATAAATGCTTTGGGCTTCCCAGGTGGGTCAGTGGTAAAGAATCTGCCTGCCAGTGCAGGAGACTTGATCCCTGGGTCAGGAAGATACCCAGAGTTGGGAATAGCAACCCACTCCAGGATTCTTGCCTGACAAATACCTTGGACAGTGGAGCTTGGCAACCTACAGTCCATGGGGTCGCAGAAGAGTCGGGCATGAGTTTGTGAGTTAACAACAGCAACATAAGCGCTTCACTTTCAGCATATGGAATGTTAAAACAATTATAAATGATGGTCTCCAGCTGCAGAAGTTGGGCATGTCAGCTGTTTGGTCTGGTTTCCACCCCCCACATTCTTGTCAGGTGCTACATGATGCTGTGTATTTGCAATGCCCGCCCTGGGTGTGTTAGTCACTCAGTCATGTCTGACTCTTTGCGACCCCGTGGACTGTATTCCACCAGGCTCCTCAGTCCGTTGTATGGCCCACTGAGTAAATGTTTAATGAAATAGGAAGGCACTGTCATGAATGGGGGAGCACAGAGGTCCTCACCACAGAGTGTTTCTCTTTGAAGTCAGAACCCAAGTTGAATATTGCAGATAAGTTCCTCAGAGCAGGAGGGACTTCAACTTTTAAACACACAGGGAGGAGTCATTTATCAGATCAAGATTGTCAGCCACTGTGACTGAGATGAGCATAAATGATGCCATCTTTGAATATGTTTGAAGTGTGGAATCTTTCAAAAACATATTTATTAACCATGGAAAAATTCTATTACATGGCTGTAGCATGTGATGCTGCTTTCATCAAATGCCTCCGGATAGATATTTGCAGATGATTATCTCCAGGAAAGCACTAGAGGTTAATTCCAAACAACCCTGTTTCCTTGGCCTCACAGGTTAATTTGCAGGATACTGGAGCATAAAATACAGTTTAGAACAGGAGTCCTGTATGTTAGAAGTTCTGAAAAACAGATATATTACTATAAATAGCTTTGTTAGATATGTTGTGCATGAAGTCGTTTAGATGTAACATGTTCTGTAGCCAAAGAACTCTATTTTCTGCCGATAATTTGAAACAAAGAAGTTAACAACACAAACGCACTTAGAAAGAAGAATAATACTTTTCTTGCTACTGAATTCATGAATGTATTACCGGAGGCTTATTTTACTCTCTAGGTTTAATGTGTCTTTTTTTTTTTTTTATTAAGAGTGAGACTCTTCTTTGTGTCTACAGTGGAAAAATGATGCCAATTTAGTCCTCTACTTTGCCAGCCCTCGCTTGCCACATTTTTTGAATGATCACAGTTGTGCATCAATTGTGTCAAGACAGAACAGAAAATTGGGCTGTGGGTTGGGGCCTGTTAAAGATCTATAGAGATCTCCATAAAACATTCATAAGGATATTGCTTGCATTCTCTTCTGAAGTGTGATGACTTTTTTTTTTTTTTGGTTTTGTGAATCTTTAACTTTTAGAACAATAGAAACAAATTTTTAGTCACGAAGGTCTTTGAGGACATTCTTACTTTCGGAGCTTCTGTGATCATGGAATGAGACACCATTCCACCCATAGTTTAGTTTTTATTCCTTTGTCCCAATCCAGGGAAATAACTGAACTCAGGTCTCCTGCATTGCAGCCCAATTCTTTACTATCTGAGCTACCAGGGAAGCCTTTGCATGGGTTAGAACAGTATATAAGGACGATTGTATGGACACTTTGGAAACTTGCTTTTATTGCTCACCATTGTTTCTGAGATTTTTTAATGCTGAAATGCATAGTGATGGTTTCTTTTTACTGCTTTCCAAATTGTGAACATATTGCAATGCATTTATCCATTTTTCTGTTGATGCGTATTTTGATTCTTAAAAATTTGCTGTTACAAACACTGCTGTAATAAACATTCTTTTTATGTGTCTGTGCACAAGTGCAAGAATTTCTTGGCAACATACCTAGAAGTTGTAATACTTCAACTTTGTGCCTTATTGTCAAATTATTCTCCAAAGTGTTGTACAGCAGTATTAGGTAGTGCCAATCCAATGGACAGGAAATGGTTCCACACTGTGGCTTCATCTCTGTTTCCCTTATTGATAATAAGGTTAATTATCTTTTCATATGTACAACAGTTAACTATTGTTGCAATAATATCTGATAAGCAACCAACCCAGAACTTAGAGGCAATCATTACTTTTTATGGGTTTTCAGCCCAACTGGTGCAGCTGTTCTTTAGGAAGCAGGTCTGTGGATGCACTTCTCTTTCAGGAGTCTCTTATCCATGTCAGCTGGTGAGCCTCCTCTTGCAGCAAAGGCAGGAACACAAGGATGCAAGCCCCATTGCTTGAGGGCATTTCAAGTCCCTGGCTGTGACACCTCTGCTTACGTCCCATTGACCAAAGCAAAGCACTTAGCTGAGGTGGACACCCATAAAGTGGGGAAAATACTTTGCCCTCATGAGACTATGGCACCAGTGTGCAGGCTTATTAACTACTACAGGGGAGGGAAAAGTTGTCATCACTAATTTAATCCACCATGACTCATTTATTGGATGTTTGGTTTCATCTTATATAAATTGCTGGTTCATAGCCTTTGCTCATTTTTTTTCTTGGGTTGCTTTCATTTTATCATTACACAGATATTCTTTTTTATTGGTCTCAATGACTTTATTGAAGTTTAGCTGATTTCCAATGTTTTGTTAATTTCTAGTATACAGCAAAATGACTCAGTTTATATAGATATATAGTCTTTTTCATATTGTTTTCTATTATGGTTTGTCACAGGGTATTGATATAGTTTCCTGTGATAAACAATAGGACTTTGTTGTTTATCCATCTTATCATATAGTTTACATCTGCTGATACTCTATATAATGTGGATTCTAATCTTTTATGAATTATAAGACTCTAAAAGTCTTCTTTTAGGGTGAGGGCCATATTTTCACTGTATGATATTTTTATTATAAAAAAATCTAGACTTTTTAATTTGACTGTCACTATATGATATTTCTCTTGTAAAGAAGTTTGAAATTTTACTGTAACTTAACATTTATCAGCCTTTCTCTTTATGGTTTGTGCAAATTACATTTTGTTCTATAAAATGATCCCTATACTGCAGTCATAATATATTCCCCAATGTTGTCTTCTAAAAGTACTAAGGTTTAATTTTTGTATTTAGGTCTATGTTTTGCTCAGAATTTAAAATATTTTTCTAGCATGTTTTCCTATAAATTCTCTTGGATAGTCTGCATAATTATATCATTTATGAGTAATAAAATTTAGACTCTTCAATTAATAAATCTTTTATTTATTTTTATTATGATAATAAACCCAAATAAGTTAAATAGAATTTGTGTAACTAATATCTTCCTCCTTCTACAATTTTAAAGGAAACATTTCTAATATTTTATAACTGTAGTATATTTGTCACAAAAATAGCAATCAGAAAATAAATGTCAAGCTATAATTCTATATGCAGCTAAAATATTGTACATAGAATATAGGCAAAACAAATTTATTTCCAAGCAAAGCAAAAAGGGAATGGATTTACCAACTTCATACCATTACTAAAGAAAACTAAAGAAGAAAATAAAGTCCCTAAAAGAAGTATTAAATTGCAAGAAGTGATGTTAAGAAAATAAATTGGTGTATCTGGAAGACAAGATTGATTCAATAAAATATCAGTAACCATACTGACTAATTATAGAAAAAGCAGAGACATTACTTTGCCAACAAAGGTCCATATAGTCAAAGCTATGGTTTTTTCCAGTAGTCATGTATGGATGTGGGAGTTGGACCATAAAGAAGGCTGAGTGCCGAAGAATTGATGCTTTTGAACCGTAGTGTTGGAGAAAACTCTGAAGAGTCTCTTGGACAGCAAGAATATCAAACTAGTACATCCTAAGGGAAATCAGTCCTGAATATTCATTGGAAGGACTGATGCTGAAGCTGAAACCAAGATGTTCAAGCTGGATTTAGAAAAGGCAGAGGAACCAGAGATCAAATTGCCAACGTCCACTGGATCATCAAAAATCAAGAGAATTACAGAAAAATATCCACTTCTGCTTTATTGATTACGCCAAAGCCTTTGACTGTAGATCACAACAAACTGTGGAAAATTTTTCAAGAGATGGGAATACCAGACCACCTGACCTGCCTCTTAAGAAATCTGAATACAGGTCAAGAAGCAACAATTAGAACAAGATGTGAAACAACAGACTGGTTCCAAATAGGAAAAGGAGTATGTCAAGGCTGTATATTGTCACCATGCTTATTTAACTTATATGCAGAGTACATCATGCGAAATGCTGGGCTGGATGAAGCACAAGCTGGAATCAAGATTACCGGGAAAAATATCAATAACCTCAGATACGCAGATGACACCACCCTTATGGCAGAAAGTGAAGAAGAGCTAAAGAGCCTCTTGATGAAAATGAAAGAGGAGAGTGAAAATGTTGGCTTAAAGTTCAGCATTTGAAAATGAAGATCATGGCATCTGGTCCCATCACTTCATGGCAAATAGATGGGGAAACAATGGAAGCAGTGAGAGGCTTCATTTTCTTGGGCTCCAAAATCACTGCAAATGGTGACTGCAGCCATGAAATTAAAAGACGGTTGCCCCTTGGAAGAAAATCTGTGACCAACCTAGACAGCATATTAAAAAGCAGAGGCATTACTTTGCCTATAAAAGTCTGTCTAGTCAAAAGTATTGTTTTTCCAGTAGTAGTTTATGGATGTGTGAGTTGGACTATAAAGAAAGCTGAGCACCAAAGAATTAATGCTTTAGAGCTGTGGTGTTGGAGAAGACTCTTGAGAGTCCCTTGGACTGCAAGGAGATCCAACCAGTCCATCCTAAATGAAATCAGTCCTGAATATTCATTGGAGGTACTGATGCTGAAGCTGCAACTCCAATACTTTGGCCACCTGATGCGAAGAACTGACTCATTGGAAAAGACCATGATGCTGGGAAAGATTGAAGGCAGGAGGAGAAGGGGACGACAGAGGATGAGATGATTGGATGGCATCACCAACTCAATGGATGTGAGTTTGAGCAAGCTCTAGGTATTGGTGATGGACAGGGAAGCCTGTGGCGTGCTGCAGTCCATGGGGTCACAAAGAGTCAGACGCGACTGAGTGACTGAACTGACTGAAAATTATTATAAAATATTGGCTATATTCCCTATGCTGTACAATATATCCTTGTGGTTCATTTATTTTATACCTCCTAATCCCCTGCTCTTAGTTTCCCCTTCCTCTTTCTCTCTCCCCACTAGAAACTACTAGCTTGTTCTCTCTGTCGGTATCTGTTTCTTTTCTGTTACACTTGTTCATTTGCTTTATTATCTACATTCCACACATGCATAATAACATGTAGTATTAGTCTTCTTCTAACTTATTTTATTAAGCATAATACCTTCAAGGTCCATCCATCTTTTGGAAATGGCAAAATTTCTTTCTTCTTTATGGCTGAGTACACATTCGATGATGTGTATACACTACATCTTTATCTGTTCATCTGTTGAGGTTGTTTCCACATCTCAGCTGTTGTAAATAACACTGCTATGAACATTGTGAGTCATGTAACATTTCAACTTAGTGTTTTTATTTTCTTTGGATATATACCCAGCAGTGGAAGTTTTGGATCCTATGGTTGTTCTATTTTTATTGTTTTGATGAACCTCCGTGCCGTTTGCCATAGTGGTAGCACTGACTTACATTCTAATCAATAGTGTGCTAGGGTTCCCTTTCCTCCACATCCTTCCTACATTTGCTATCTCTGTGTGTGTGTGTGTGTGTGTGTGTGTGTGTGTGTGTGTGTGTGTGTGTATAATAGCCGTCCTGACAGGTGTAAGGTGACATCTCATTGAGGTTTTAATTTGCATTTCTCTGATTAGTGATGTAGAGTATCTTTTCATATGCCTATTGGCCATCTGTATGTGTTCTTTGGAAAAATGTCTAGCCACATCATTTGCCTTTTAAGTGAAAATCTTCCATACTGCTGTGAGAATGATTTTTCTAAATAAGCATCTCATCATTTTTCTCTCTTGCAATAAAAGATAGAAATAATGGCTTTAAATAAAATTTAAATTGCTTAGCATAACATATAAGACCTGTCACCTGTTTCTTGTCTCTTTTCCTATGTCTCTCAACATGTTAATGGAAAATTAAATACTGCAGAGTTCCTTTCCCTCTGTGTTGTTTCACAGAGGCAGTATTTGTGGAGTTTTTCATCTGATCGATTTCATTTCAAAGTCTGGTTGAATGAGAATGAATTAGTCACTGAGCCTCTCCAAACTCTGACTGAGGGCAAACAGTCCTATCCTTTGGGTAGTTGGGAGGATTAGAAAAATGTATATGAAGTGGCTAGAACACTGTGTCTATTTATGTCTTCTGTTCCTTCATGTGTTTCTCTTCCTTAAGTGATATTTCCAAGTTTAGCAGAGAGTGGGTTTCAATAATTATCCTTATAATTCTATGCATTAGTTCCCACTGCTCAGATGTCCTTGGAAACTTTCTTTTCCTCGTCTTCCTTCAAGATACAATTTAATATTTATCTAATACAGAGAGTCTTTTCTTAATACCATTCTGGGCTAGATGTCTCCTCTATATTCCTTTAGCCTGTCATGGCTAAATAGAACTGAAACAAAAATACTTTTTGGTTATTCCTTGTGTTTCATCATTTGAAACAGATCAATTCTTTTTTGACCACATTCTTGCTTAGGACCTTCATTTTGTATTTATTTCTGATATTATGACAATTTCCAAATAAGAAAGTGTTTTTAAGAGGCCATAGGTTATCTGGATGTAATTTTACTATCGTATTTTAATTTTTATTCACTGATAATTATAAAGAGTACTGAGTTGCAATGGGAAAATGTAGGTTTTCTGTCTTTAATGTGGGCTCCTTTATGTCCCAAGCTGTCTGTTACATGGCATTTCCAGCAGTGATGTGTGCAAGGGGCTTAACTATTGCTGACTTGGAATACGTCAGGTTGATTGGGTTATAGAATTTTTTAAGCATCATCTTCAAAAGATCAACTAGACTGTTTACTTGTTTGTTTCCTGGTTGATAAGCAATCATATTAACAAAAATAGTATTTAACCTCTATTTTTTGTTAGACGAAAGCCTAATGATGCTTGGTAAGTACTGTACCTCTGTATTCCAGTCATAAAATTGTACACCTTGACTCAATGCCACCATGGTTATGTTACTATGTAAATTTTACTGAGAATGCTTTTTCCTGGTTCTTCTAAGTACTCTTGCCAAAAGTCAAGAGTCCAATTCATTCAAATTATATACGTCATAGGCAGTACAATTTAATCCAAGTGTACACCTTAGAAAGAGTGTATAGCGCTAAAAATGACTTTCTTTACCTAGTGTTTTGGTTAGTCATCAAAAATGTAAGATTGAAGAGTTGATGAAGGTCTACAGCTTGTGGCCCTCTTACCCATGGGAAGGCTAACCCCACCCCACCTTTTTGGCAACATGATATACATCAAAAGAACAGTGGACACTCTGGTTTGGAAGTTGAGAAACCAATGCTTTCATCATGTAAAAGATAATCCAATCTCCAGAACTGGGCTACAGAGAGCCCATGGGATTTTTGTTAACAAACACCTTTGGATGCGCTTTAGCACTTTATCAAATATTTGATGAATTTGTGGAGTTTTACTGTATGAAATAATGATTTGGTTTGGAAAACTGTCCAAGCCATTGTGACTATATACAAAAGGTAATTCCCCAATAGTGTCTCTACAGGGGTCATCTTATTATGAGCCACAGATCACACTGGAGTGCTCCTTGAGTCACTTACAGAATGACATCTCTGGGCTTCCCTGGTGGCTCAGATGGTAAAGAATCTGCCTGCAATGCAGGAAACCCAGGTTCAATCCCTGGGTCGGGAAGATCCCCTGGAGAAGGGCATGGGCAACTCACTCCAGTATTCTTGCTTGGAGAATTCCGTGGACACAGGAACCAACCTGGTGGGCTACAGTCCATAGAGTCACAAAGAGTCAGACATGATGAGCAAATCTCTGTGTGTTTGTCTGTAGCCTTGACAATTTGCTTTTGATATTTGTTGTTGTTGCCCAAGTGAATTTTCAGAATATCTTTTTTAAGATAGTAATTTCAATTACTATTTGAAGTATAGTAAGATGGGTATTTGGGCTTCCCTGGTGGCTCAGTGGTAAAGAATCTCCCTACAATGCAGGAGATGTACATTCAATCCCTGAGTCATGAAGATCCACTGGAGAAGGAAGTGGCAACCCACTCTAGTATTCTTGCCTGGAAAATCTCATGGACAGAGAAGCCTGGTGGGCTACAGTACCTGGGGTTGCAAAAGAGTCAGACACGACTCAGTGACTACAACAACAACAAAGATGGCTATTTATTTGCAAACTTTCTTAGAGTTAAGTGTTTAAACTCAAAAGACATTGGTTTAGAAAATAAGGAAATAAAATCAAGTTAAAATTATCATTAAGTTATTTTATATCCTGTTTAATTTTGTCATTAGAGCTTAAAGAAAAGATATACTTAAAATAGTCCATAACACTTCAGTTGAGAGTTTAGAGGAATACTAAGATTTTCTTTGCCAAATGTAAAATAATAAAATTAATTTATTTAAGTAGGAAACTCCTTCTCCTTATCGTTATATTGCTTATTATAAAGTTCAATTCATGTATCTTGAATTTTATAACAATGCTTACACTTTGAATTATTGATCTAACACCCATAGGAGTTTTGATTTTTCTGCATAAAGAAAACAAAATCTTTAGAACAATTGGGTTTTAAAACCTGGAAATGACATGATAAATTCACTAGAAGGAACAAATATAGGTAATGAACTAACATATTTTAGGTTTGAATTTGATATGATACAGGATATCCAGTGAGTTTACTAAAAACAGAGATGAAATTTGACCTACTTTCAGCAAGGTAAATTGAGAAGAGTAAGAGTTTAATAAAAAAGAAAGGATGAGGAAAAATTATATGTGATCTTATCATATTACACTTAATTGGTTTGAAATATTTTAAGCATAAAAATAGGTAAAGAATTTTTTAATTTTAATTAATTTATTTATTTTAATTGGAGGCTAATTACTTTACAATATTGTAGTGGTTTTTGCCATACATTGACACGAATCTGCCATGGATGTACATGTGTCCCCATCCTGAACCCCCCTCCCACCTCCCTCCCCATCCCATCCCTCAGGGTCATCCCAGTGCACCAGCCCTGAGCACCCTGTCTCATGCATCAAACCTGGACTGGAGATCTATTTCACATATGATAATATACATGTTTCAATATTATTCTCTCAAATCATCCCACCCTCACCTTCTCCCACAGAGTCCAAAAGTCTGTTTTTTACATCTGTGTCTCTTTTGCTGTCTTGCATATACGGTCATCGTTACCATCTTTCTAAATTCCATATATATGTGTTAATATACTGTATTGGTGTTTTTCCTTCTGACTTACTTCACTCTGTATAATAGGTTCTGGTTTCACCCACCTCATTAGAGCTGATTCAAATACATTCTTTTTAATAGCTGAGTAATATTCCATTGTGTATATGTATCACAGCTTTCTTATCCATTCGTCTGCTGATGGACATCTAGGTTGCTTCCATGTCCTGGCTATTGTAAACAGTGCTGTGATGAACATTGGGGTGCACGTGTCTCTTTCAGTTCTGGTTTCCTGGGTGTGTATGGCCAGCAGTGGGATTGCTGGGTCATATGGCAGTTCTATTTCCAGTTTTTAAGAATTTTTAAAAACTCTGAGCTACCAGCCCAGGCTCAATTTGTAGCAGGTTCCATTCAACACTCTTTCTCCTAATCAGGAACTCAAGGAAGGCAACATTATTCTTAGTTTCAGGCTATGGATTTTGACAAAAACCAAGTTAGTTGAGGAGTGACAGATGCCATGGAGCACTTACTCAAAAACTAGTCTCTACCCCCTTCTCGTTAGACTTCTTTCATCAGCAGCAGCCTTGTGTCATGTGATTCAGATCTTATAATGGCTCCAGAGCAGGAGCAGACTTTCATGTGGACCTCTTTTTTCTGCATTTCCCTTCTCTCCAGGATCCTAACCCTTCATATTATTACTGACCAATTTACCTTATAATGTTTTCAAACACATTTTTAAAAGTTTTTTATCCAACTTTGTTTGTGGCATTCCTCTTGGTTACTTTTCTTCTTGCTGAAATATGTTCTTTTAGTGAGCCCTAAGGGTGGTGAACTCTCTTAGTCTTTCTAAGTCTTAAATGTCTTTATTTTGTCTTCAATTTGGTAAAGAATCTACCTGCAATGCTGGAGACCTGGGTTCAATCCCTGGGTTGGGAAGATACCCTGGAGAAGGGAAAGGCTACCCACTCCAGTATTCTGGCCTGGAGAATTCCATGGACAGTCCATGGGGTCGCAAAGAGTCGGACACGACTGAGCGACTTCCACTTCACTTCACTTCACTTGAATATTAGTTTGAAAATGAAAGCAAAAGTCGCTCAGTTGTGTCTCACACTTTGCAACTCCCATGGACTATACAGTCCATGGAATTCTCCAGGCCACAATACAGGAGTGGGTAGCCTTTCCCTTCTCCAGGAGATCATCCCAACCCAGGGACCAAACCCAGGTCTCCCACATTGCAGGCAGATTCTTTACCAACTGAGCTATCAGGGAAGCCCAGATATTAGTTTAGCTGAGTGTAAAATTCTAGAATTAGTCACTCAGTTGTGTCAGACTCTTTGCAACCCATGGACTATAGCCAGTCAGGCTCCTCTGTCCAAGGAATTCTCCAGGCAAGAATACTGGAGTGGATTGCCATTTCCTTCTCCAGGGGATCTTCCCATTCCAGGGACTGAACCTAATTTCCTGCATTGCATGCAGATCCTTTATCGTCTGAGCCACCAGGGAAGGCTGGCAGTTATTTTCACATAGCACTTTGATAACACTCTAGTCTCTTGCCATAACTTGCTGCTGATGCATTCTTTTAAAATTTGCCTTCTCGAAATTGTACAGATTTGAACTAGTTTTTCATTCTGCCCATAATCAGAGTGCAAATTTGATCCAGAATTTTGGAAGTCTCAGCTATCATTGTTTCATGTGTGGTTTTTCACTGTGTTAGTCACTGTCATGTCCAACTCTTTGGGACACCGTGGACTATAGCTCACCAGGCTCCTCTGTCCACAGAATTTTCCAGGCAAGAATACTAGAGCGTGTAGCCATTCCCTTCTCCAGGGGATCTTCCTGACCCAGAAATCGAACCTAGGTCTCCTGCATTGCAGATGGATTCTTTTACCATCTGAACCACAAAAGAAGACCTGGTTTTTCACTGTCCCCTTCATTATTCTGAAATTTCTATTAGAGTATATTAAAATCTCTTATTCTATCTCCCAATATCTTCAAACTACTCTTTCATTAGAGAAGAGTCATTATGTACTTCATTCTAGATGAATTTCTCAGTCTCATCCAACAATTCTTCAGATCTTTGAGGTGTTTTAGGAAATTTAAAGGTTTTTTTGAATTTTAGATTGTAGGCTACCCTTGTCAAAATCTTATATGTTTATATCTCTCTCCTTTAAAAGCATGGTCAGACTGTAACTTTATTAATATTAATCCAAATTCCAAAATTTGGTGTCCAGGTGTCCTGACTCTGATGTACTCTTTTGTAACTATGTGGATAAATGTGGAGAGGGAAAGCAAGTTCTCAGGGGAAAAAAATGTGCTTATGACAAAGTTCAGTAGTGTCCTCTGTGGACAGGTTTTCCTTTCCATAGTTACTTTGCTTGGAGTTACCTTGATCTAGAGAAGAGGTTTTCAGTCTTTCTCTGTAAAGTATCAGAGAGTAAATATTTTAGAATTAAAGGGCCAAAATGGCCTCTGTTCCTATTTACCCTGCCTTTGTATCAGGAAAGCGATTATAAAAAACACATAAATTAATGAGTGTGTTTTGTCTGTGTTGCAACAAAGCTTTATAAAAACAGGCAATAGACTGGATTTGGTCTGCACGCTAAAATTTGCTGACCCTTGGTCTTTGGTATCAGTGAGACTGCAGGAACATTTGCTTAGGATGGAAGCTAGGGTACAATGAATATTCATTGCATTGTGTTATTTTTCATTAAAACTTATAGTTACAATGTATAGTGTGACAGGGTGCCCTATTGAAGATATAAGTTATAGTTGATCTGTTTTGTAACTCTAATGAGAGAGATGATCAGAGAATCCATAGAAGTGTAAACCACTTCCAAGGCATGAATGTGGTATTTTATTGTGAAAAGTCTGCACTTCTTTGAGGCCCTCTATTAACTGAGAACAGTAATTGGTTTTTGTAGTCAAGTCTGCCTGCCAGCATGTAGGAGACATGGATTTGGATCCTTGGGCTGAGAAGATCCCCTGGAGGAGGAAGTGGCAACCCACTCCAATATTCTTGCCTGGAGAATCCCATGGACAAGGAGCCTGGCTGGCTACAGAGGAGTTGCAAAGAGTTGGACATGACTGATTGACTGAGCATGCAAGAGAAAAGGAGAACTATCAGTAGATCTGGGACCACTGAAGACAGTGCATGTAGCCATTCTAAGTCAATATGTGTAGAGACCTTTATTGCCTGGATAGGGAGGGAAGTAAGCCCTTTCATTATGAGGACTGAAAAAAATCAGCCTGACCTTTGAATGTGTTCCTAGGACTAGACCCAGTGATAATATATGTGACTGTGCAGCTCTGAAAATTATATGAGCTCCACAGTCCCACATTCCCAGGTGGCGGTAGTGGTAAAGAACCCATCTGCCAATGCAAGAGACATAAGAGAAGTGAGTTTGATCCCTGGATTGGGAAGATCCCCTGGAGGAGGGCATGGCAACCCACTCCAGTATTCTTGCCTGGAGAACATCCTGGAATGTGAAGTCAAGTGGGCCTTAGGAAGCATCACTACAAACCAGTCTAGTGGAGGTGATGGAATTCCAGTTGAGCTAGCGCAAATCCTAAACGATGATGCTCAGAAAGTGCTTCACTCAATATGCCAGCAAATTTGGAAAACTCAGCAGTGGCCACAGGACTGGAAAAGGTCAGTTTTTATTCAAATCCCAAAGAAAGGCAATGCCAAAGAATGTTCAAACTATTGCACAATTGCATTCATCTCACATGCTGGCAAAATAATGCTCAAAATTATCCAAGACAGGCTTCAACAGTATGTGAACTGTTAACTTGCAGATGTTCAAGCTGGATTTAGAAAAGGCAGAGGAACCAGAGATCAAATTGCCAACATCCATTGGATCATTGAAAAATGAAGAGAATTCCAGAAAAACATCCATTTCTGCTTTATTGATTACACCAAAGCCTTTGACTGTGTGGATCACAACAAACTGTGGAAGATTCTTCAAGAGATGGGAATACCAGCCCACCTTACCTGCCTCCTGAGAAATCTGTATGTAGGTCAAGAAGCAACAGTTAGAACCAGACATGGAACAGACTGGTTCCAAATTGGGAAAGGAGTACGTCAAGGCTGTATATTGTCACCGTGCTTATTTAACTTATATGCAGAGTACATCATGCGAAATGCCAGGCTGGATGAAGCACAGGCTGGAATCAAGATTGCCGGGAGAAATATCAATAACCTCAGATATGCAGATGACACCACCCTTATGGCAGAAGGTGAAGAAGAATTAAAGAGCCTCTGATGAAAGTGAAAGAGGAGAGTGAAAAAGTTGGCTTAAACCTCTTAGAAAACTAAGATCATGGCATCTGGTCTCATCACTTCATGGCAAATAGATACGAAAACAATGGAAATAGTGAGAGATTTTATTTGTGTGGGGTCCAAAATCACTGCAGATGGAGACTGCAGCCATGAATTTAAAAGATGTTTGCTCCTTGGAAGAAAAGCTATGACAAACCTAGACAGCATATTAAAAAGCAGAGACATTACTTTGTCGACAAAGTTCTGTCTAGTAAAGCTGTGGTTTTTTCAGTAGTCATGTATGGATGTGAGAGTTGGACTATAAAGAAAGCTGAGTGCTGAAGAATTGATGCTTTTGAACTGTGGTGTTGAAGAAGACTCTTGAGAGTCTCTTGAACAGCAAGGAGATCCAACCAGTTCATTTTAAAGGAAATCAGTCCTGAATATTCATTGGAAGGACTGATGCTGAAGTTGAAATTCCAATACTTTGGCTACCTGATGCAAAGAACTGACTCCTTGGAAAAGACCTTGAGGCTGGGTAGATTGAAGGCAGGAGGAGAAGGGGACAACAGAGGATGAGATGGTTGGATGGCATCACTGACTCGATGCACATGAGTTTGAGCAAGCTCTGGGTGTTGGTGATAGATAGGGAAGCCTGGCATGCTTCAGTCCATGGGGTTGCAAAGAGTTGGACATGACTGGGTGACTGAACTGAACTGAACTGAATGTGAGGCTAATTCAACATGCATAGAATACCTTTTGAACCTGAACGTCTCAAGTAAGTTATGGAAACACAGACAAAGTAAGTTCTGGTGTTTTGTGTTTTTAAAACCCTTCCAAAGGAAAACAGTGAATTTCTAGAGATCTGGCTTTCCTTATTAGCTCCAAGTGAACCACTTGGCTGCTCACATCTAATCTCATATTCTCTGTTTCTCTCTCTCTCACAAACACATACACGTCATCCTACATGAGAAAATACATTCATCTTAAGTGTTATAATCCTTCAGTTCTTCTCTATGGCCATGAACAATTTGGTCTCTGAAACAGCTCTGTCTGATAATATGAAACACCCTGGAGTTGACAGTAGGTAGCATGCTGCTGCTGCTGCTAAGTCTCTTCAGTCGTGTCTGACTCTGTGCGATCCCATAGATGGCAGCCCACCAGGCTCCTCCGTTCCTGGGATTCTCCAGGCAAGAACTGGAGTTGGTTGCCATTTCCTTCTCCAATGCATGAAAGGGAAAAGTGAAAGTCAAGCCCATGTCCGACTCTTTGAGACCCCATGGACTGCAGCCTACCAGGCTCTTCCGTCCATGGGATTTTCCAGGCAAGAGTATTGGAGTGGGTTGCCATTTCCTTCTCCAGTAGGTAGCATAAGGCTATGCTATACATTAGCCGCTAGCCACATACGTCTACTGAGCATTGAAATATGACTAGAATGAAATGAAATGTTCTCTAGGTACAAAATGCACTTGTATTTCAAAAACTTGATATGGAAATAATATTTTGGATATGTTAGATTCAATAAAATTTACAGTTTAAATTAATTTCACCAATTTCTTTTTGCGTTTTTTAATGTGACTACTAGAAGGTTTTAAATACACATGTGTCTTGTCAACTGGTCTAGAAACTAGGTTTAAGGTTTGTTTAAGGTCACCAAACCTGAAACATTGAGAAAATTCTAATTGACAGTTGAAGCATTAATTTTTAAGTGCTGTTTAACATAATTTGTTTGTGTTTTCTTTGTAAATTTTAGCTCCTCTCTGAGAAGAAGCTCCAAATGATATCCTTTGAGCTTGTTAAAGGCTGAACACTTTGAATGAAGTACATCTGAAATGTCATAGATATTACAGAATATTTTCCCTACAGAATGGCTTTCCAAAAGGAGATTGTGAAGATTGTTGCATTCTAGGGTGAGATAGGTCACTTTTCTTCCTAAAAATCTTCAGTGGCCTGCCATTATCTAGAATAGTATTGAAGTTATTAAAAAACTTTGTGGTGTTCCCCAGACTCCCATAGCCAGCCCTGTCTCCTGTTGAACCTCTGCATGGACCCTAAAGCTCATCACTCTCCATGTGTACCTTAGAGAGGACCCTAAAAATTATCCTGTAAACTAAGTTTTGGAAAACTGTACAACTGTGTAAAAGTGCAAAGTAGTTCCCCGCTAGAAGACTTGACTCTAACTTGGTTAGAGTTTTTAATGTAACCAAAGAAAGAGCACAGCTTTAGAACATGACCTAAGAGCATTTGATCAGTCCTGGAAGCTTACAACAATATGGACTTGGAAGGCAGCCTTTGACCATGCTCCTCCTGGTCCAATCTAGAGGATAAGTTTTCCTGTTAGGACTCAGAAATGTGTGATTATTCCGGAAGCAGGTCCCTTTTGTGCAGCTGGCCACATCAAGTTACCAAAATGACATTAAAAAAAACATTATAACCATATCACTAGCTGATCTTTTTATGATTTCTTGTATCCCAAACAACTTTCTTATTATAGGACTTTCCATTTAACTTTATATGAGGAGAGATGCATGTGTCAGACAACATGGACATCTGCTCTTCTCAACAGTTATAATTCTTATTGTAAATTTATAAATTGGCTTTTTGATTTATATGCTTTAGACTTTTTGGTAGTTGGTGAGTGTGAGTCATTGTCTCTGAATCTGATCAACTCTGAGGCATTGATAAAATCAAATTCTGGAGCTGCAAGGATGAAGGGCTGACCCTAGACCATTTTGAATTAATCAGAGTAGATGCTGTTTGCTAGGGAAGCCTCAGCTAACTTCTTTTTTTTAAACCATTTTTTACTGAAGCATAATTTACAGTGTTGTGCTGGTTTTGGGTATACAGCAAAGTGATTCAGGAAATCTTTTTCACATTCTTTTCCATTATAGGTTATCACAAGATGTTGAATACAGCTTCCTGTGCTATACAATATGTTCTTGTTGTTTATCTATTTTATATATAGTAGTAAGTATGTGTTAATTACAAACTCCTAACATCTCTCCTCCACCACTCCCTGCTATCCCCTTTGGTAACCATAAATTTATTCTTTATATCTGTAAGTTTGTTTCTATTTTGCAAAGAAGTTTATTTGTATCATTTTTGAAGATTCCACATATAAGTGATGTCATATGATATTTGTATTTCTTTGTCTGACTTATTTCACTTGATATGATCATGTCTAGTTCCATCCATGCTACTGCAAATGGCATTATTTAATTTTTTATGGCCAAGTAATATTCCATTGTGTACATATACCACATCTTTCCATTCACCTATCGATGGGCATTTGGGTTGCTTCCATGTCTTGGCTATTATATAAGCAGTGCTGCTGTGAACATTGGGATGCATGTATCCTTTCTAATTAGAGTTTTTTCTGGATATATGCCCAGGAGTGGGATTGCAGGATCCTATGGTGACTCTGTTTTTACTTTTCTAAGTAACCTCTAAACTATTCTCTGTAGTGGCAGCACCAATTTACATTCCCATCAATGGTGTAGGGGGGTTCCTTTTCTCTCCACACCTTCTCCAGCATTCACTATTTGTAGAATTTTTAATGATGGCCATTCTGACTGGTGTGAGGTGATACTTCATTAGTTTTGATTTGCATTTCTCTAATAATGGTTAGCAGTATTGAGCATCTTTTAGTGTGCCTGTTGATCATCTGTATGTCTTCTTGGAATTTAGGTCATTGCTCAGTTTTTGATTAGACTGTTTGTTTTTAATGTTAAGCTGTATGTCAGTTTACTTCTTTAACTCCATAGCATGCTGTTTATGTGCCTGTTTAGCACTCAATGTTATCTTGCAGTTAAATCAGTTGTTTATGTGTCTGCGTTCCTTCCCTATTAGACTACAATCCCTGAAGATGGAGACTGTGTATTTGTGTCTGTATTTGCAACAGTACAAGTGCAACAGACATGTTTGTAGGTAGATGGTGCCCAGTTGTTTTTGAGGTTGTTTTTTGGGGTGAAGTTTCCTAATTTTTTCCTTCTATATATACATCCTATGATGGTATTATATCATAGTATTATTAGAATAGCATCTTAAAGCAACTTTGGATTAAAGTCTTTTCAGAGGTGAAATTATCCCCATAATGTTTTCCTGAAAGTATTAGCAAACCTGTCAAATTTCACAGAAGCCTTTGATTTGCTTCAATTATGTTGCAGTAATTTAAGTGTAGAAATTGAAAACAGTGACTGTTCCCATATACTTTGCTTTGTTTTCAAAGTTGGTTTTATAAAATATTGAGTAAACAGAAAATTTCTATAAATAAAGGTTAATGATATAATGATTGTATACCCAGTACCCAGTTTAAAAAATAGCACTTTATCATTATCTTTGAAACTCCCTTGTGTGCCTATCTACAATTCTGTCCCCTTCTTTCTTCTGCAGGGACTCAGAATCCTGAATCACCATATCTTTTAATTAAAAAGCTAAAATAAAAACAATCCATTTTGACACATGAACATTCTTGGCTAATATCAGAAGTAAAAAATTTATGATTATTGTGTGTTTTTGAGAGAAACAATTAGAAATCCCAATTTCATACGAGTTTTTAAAGATTCACCCCAAAACTTGGTGACTGGAAGAGATCCTGGTGTTCCTAGAGGTAATCTGTTATCTTATGCAAAAGGCAGTGTGTAAGTGGGATAAAAACAGTACTTGGCTCATGCTTAGGAAACACAGATCTTAGGATGTACTCTGTAGATTTATATCAAGTAAAGTAATTAATGAGGTCCATGTACCTTAAACAGGAAGGTAACTCTCAGCACACAAGATAGGGCTGTGTTTTCCCTGAACTAATATAACTCTTGTTGGCAGATTCTCCTTGGCATCCTGGTAGGCTCTAGACCATTGTGTGTGGGGGGGTTGGTAGAGATGTGGAGACAGTAAAAATTGGCTTTAGTCCTGGATGGGTTTTTGGATATCTCTTGTTCTAGGAAATAGGAAAACAGTCACCTCTAAAACTTTATGTGTATCAACTAGTCACATAATTGTAAGATGTAAATTTTAGTTCCTTTTTAAAAAATGGCATTAATGCTTTTCCTTTAAAATGGAAGACTAATTCATTAAGTCAGAATTTTTTTATAGATTATTTGTATGTGCACGTGGTAATCTTAAACCCTGGCCCAAGGGATTACAGTCTATATGGGGAGGGTGTTAGCAAAAAAACACATTACAGTAATGGACTTCAGTAACCTACTTTGAAAGAGGGCCTTTTAATGGTTCTGTGGGCCATCCCAGTGTTATTCTGAAAGTACAGTAATGGAAATATGTGAAGCTAAAGGGCTGTGGTTAAATACATTAGACTCCTTGAAAAGGGCTGCTACTCAGTGAAAAAAAAAAAAAAGCCTCAATCAGAGTTTGCTACTTTCTATGTTATGCCCCAGAAATTAAATAAAATTGGCTTAAGACTTTGAAGCAGCAACGTCTGTTGTACTTCAAACAATGCTTTGTTGGGGAAGTTGTTGCCTTGTTACTAATGCATTTACAGAGCACCCGGGGAACTTTAAAGAACAGTAATAACTGATTTGGGGGGGAAAGGTCTCAGAATTACACGCTGGGTAAAGTAGTGCCTGGGATCAGAATTATACTCTGGAGCTGCTCTTAGCTCAGAAACTGGAGCTGATGAATTGGTGACATTTGAAACAAATTGAATTTCATAACTTATGGATTCATGGACTTGCTTCAGGCATTTTATCTATGTAATTCTGTTGATTTCTAAGACTTCTGGACTATAATTGTCCTTCACCCTGCATATTACTCATTGTTAAAAATGGTTTGTGCATGTACATGGACATGGACATTTGTGCATAGACAATAAGTGACATTTAGAAAATAATACTTGGATTAAATTTAGCTTCCTAAAGTTCCAAAGTATCCTACCTATGGAAGATGACATCTGCCGGCTATTTTCTTCGAAATTTGTGACAAGTTCTGATTCAGACATTTGATCTTTTCAACGTATTTTCATTCCTCACATAACAAGTACCAGGAAAGGAAAGACTGATGCTACAGTTGTAAAACTGCAACTGGAATTTGAGTCTTTTGTGGCAGGGTTTCCCCAAAGCTCCAAGACAATAATTTTTTTCCTTGTAAGATATATTCTTCACTCTTTAATGTTTTTGTGTGTGTGGGGGGGAGGGTGGTGGAGGTAAGGTTTATTACTTACAGGACGTGGAAATTATGTGGCACACTTGGGGCCACACAGCAAATTTGCAGATAGAGATAGAAGCACTTTTCAACTCTTTAGAAAACATCTCCTACTTTCTGGTCTTTTTACTTCTCATTTCACTTTGTACGGGCTTCCCTGGTGGCCCAGATGGTAAAGAATCTTTCTGCAATGCAGAAGACACAGGTTGGATCCCTGGGTCAGGAAGATCCCCTGGAGAAGGAAATGGCAACCCACTCCAGTATTCTTGCCTGGAGAATTCCATGGATAGAGGAGTCTGGTGGGGTATAGTCCATGGAATCGCAAAGAGTCAGACACGACTGAGTGACTAACACTTCATTTTGCACAATCTATTTATCATCTCTCAAAGTAGCTCACAGGAGCAAACACTCGGACTGATTTTCAATTTAGCAGAAAGACTGTATCAGTGATTTTTTTAAAGGCAAGTTTGCTCATCTCATTTTCTGTTTAACACCCTCCACTGGCTTCCTGTTAGCATTAGGGTAAGATACAGAATCCTCAGATATGGGATCCTGAGTGTGGCCTCCAAGACTGGACAGTGTCTAGCACCAGCCTGTCTCTCTGATCTCATCACCCACTGGACACTCTGACCTTCCTGGTTCCTGGAAAGCCAAACTCCATCTGACCTCAGGACTTTCCTATGTGCTATCTGTTGAGAAGCACAGACCAGGAGGTCATTTATCACATGAGAGGGGAAATATAAGCTATGTTTACTGAACTCAAGAGAAGCTGGGGAAAAAGAACAAAAATAGTTGAACTAAAGAAGAGGATATGGCCGAGTATGAATGTTTTGGCAACTCTTGGAGTGAGAAGAGCCAGGACAACAACTGGGGTTCAGTGCAACAGAGTGGTGAGTTGGTTTAGACCCAATAGCCCAGAGGCTACTTCTGCTGTCCTGAGTTACTGTCCTCTCCTTGTATTAGTGATATCATAATTAGCAAACCCATACACAGATGAGGAAACCAGCAACTGAACAACAAATTTGTGAGCCCGAGATGTAGCTTTGAAAACTGTAGGATAAATTAGGAGTTCAGGATTTACGTATATACAGTACTACATAGAAAATACCCTGGAGGAGGAAATGGCAACCCACTTCAGTGCTCTTGCCTGAATCCCCATGGAACAGAGGAACCTGGTGGGCTACAGTCCATAGGGTCGCAAAGGGTCAGATACGACTGAAGCGACTTAGCACCCCTGCATATATAAAACAGATAATGAACAAGGTCCTACTGTAGAGTACAGGGAACTATACTCAATATTTTGTAGTAACTTAAAAGGGAAAAGAATCTGAAAAAATATATGTAAGAAGTTGTATATTATATAACTGAATGGCTTTGCTGTACACCAGAAAGTAATGCAACATTGTAAATCAACTATACTTCAATAAAAACATAAAATTAAAGATAAAAATTCATAAAATAGAAGGATAATAGTTTTAGAAATATTGACAATGTAGTTCTGACAGCCACAGGAATAGAAACTAGAAAGCATTCTAAGAGTAGGATCTAACTCAGAAGGTGGAGGTAGAGAATAGAGACTTGGAAGTATTTCTGAAGGATTCCCTATTGAGACATTTAAACTTTGATCTTGAGGATGAATAGAAATTGCTGTTGTTCCATCACTCAGTCGTGTCTGACTGCGACCCCATGAACTGCAGCACTCCAGGATTCCCTGTCCTTCATCAACTCCTGGAGTTGCTCAAACTCATGTCCATTGAGTTGGTGATGCCATCCAACCATCTCATCCTCTGTCATCCCCTTCTCCAGCCTTCTATCTTTCCTAGCATGTCCAGGGACCCAAGAGTCTTCTCCAACAGCACAGTTCAAATACATCAATTCTTCAGTGCTCAGCCTTCTTTATGGTCGAACTCTCACATCCACACATGACTCTTGGAAAAACCATAGCTTTGACTATATGGACTTTGTCGGCAAAGTAATGTCTCTGCTGTTTAATATGCTGTCTAGGTTGGTCATAACTTTTCTTCCAAGGAGCAAGAATCTTTTAATTTCATGGCTGCAGTCACCATCTGCAGTGCTTTTGGAGCCCAAGAAAATAAAGTCTTTCACTGTTTCATTGTTTCCCCACCTATTTTCCATGAAGTGAAGGGACCAGATGCTATGAGCTTTGTTTTTTGAATGCTGAGTTTTAAGCCAGCTTTTTCACTCTCCTATTTCACTTTCATCAAGAGGCTCACTGATTCCTCTTCAATTTCTGCTATAAGGGTTGTGTCACTTGCATATCTGAGGTTATTGATATTTCTCCCTGCAATCTTGATTCCAGCTTGTGCACAAGCACAATTTATTTGTCCATGCACAAATTTATCTTGGATAAATCCACCCCAGCATTTAGGAGTTAGGCTAACAGTAGGAGTTAGGCTAACAGTAAAGGTGAAATCTTTTCCTGAGTGCTTGCTGTGGGAAAAAGCCAGGCTTGTTCAAGGACCAGAGAGAGTAAAGCTATTGAGGGAACTGGGAAGCAGTCAGGAGATGAGGCTGCAGTGTTGCACGGGGAAGTTCCCCAGACCATGTGCATTATGTCCACACTCACGTGCAGTGAATCTCCATTGAGCAGGTTGAAGGTAAGGAATGATGAGATGGTGTTTGTTTGTTTGTTTGTTTTTGTCCCCAGAAAGGTTAGATATGGAGAATGGATTGGAAGGGGAAGTAGCAAAAATGAATGTAGGAGATGAGCTGGGAAGCAAGCTATTGCAATAGTTCAGGTGAGCAATGGTTGTGGATGGACCTATGGTGATGTTGATGGAATTAGAGACAGTAAATCTGAGGCATAATATGGAACTTGGTTATTTATTAGACATGTAAGCAAGAGCCAGACAAGTGTGACAGGGTTCTTCAGGTGACTGGCTCAAGCACCTGAGTGGAGGTCTGTGTAATCTATTGAGGTTGAAGACACGAGTGTGGGAGTAGTTTTCTTGTAGGGAGCTCACATGTTTAGTGCCCATGGAGAGGGTCTTCCAAGTGGAGCTGTCAAGTAAGCAGTCTAGGATTCCAAAAACAAGTCATTCAGAGACACAGATTTACTAAAGTTATAGGACTGGATAGATTCACCTTGGAAGTGAGTAGAGATGGGCAAACCTTTAGATAATTTGCTGAGAAGGGTGATCTGGGGAACACAGACAGAAATTGGGCTTTGAGAGGAGAAAGACATTTTTGCCAAGAGGAAAGAGGAAAGAGGGAGAAGACCATGCAGATGCAGGTCATTTAGAGGAATTTTTTTTTGTAGAAAGTTAAGAGTTATTTAATGGCTTCTCTCTGTGATGTCAGATGCAAGGTCATCTGCTGCCAGTAAGGAAGATGAAAGTAAAATCAGAGGTTTGAGGAGAGAAGAGAGTTGAATGTAGTCCTCTGGGGCCACATGCCAACACTCCCATTTTGCCTTATCCCAGATGGCTGCTTGTCTACCGGGGCCAGCTCAGCACTCAGATGGCTGTCTGTAAGCAATGCTTTTACAGAAGGATTTGAAAGGTACATGTTGATTTGGTCTAGTGTTATTAAATTTTTAAAAGAAACTCCCAGTATACTGTTCCTTCACTGCTCAGAATACCTTCAATGACACTTCAGGATTATAAAGCCCTGAGTTTTATGCTGCTGAAATCAGTTGTCCATTCAGAGTGCCATAGAGTTCTTTTCTTGTAGAACACAGCTGCTCTGAGAGAGTGGCCTTTCATGTAGACCAAGTGAGAGAGAGTCCCTGAAGAAAACCCATTGAAGGCGATTGGGTCAACCCACGTTTGCTGACTGTAGTGGTTGGATTTCCATTTGAAATTAAAGCCTATGGGGAAACCTATAAAGGACTTCCCTTTAATGTAAATTTTACCCAAAGTTGGCACGGGTGGTACAGAAATACCCTTATGGTTTGGTTCTGTCAGGATCTTACCAAGCTGAAGAGCTTTCCAGTGAAACCTTTGATAGTTATGTCTAACAGCTTCTCCTAACTAGTCATGATGTGACTTGATTTGAAGCCAAATATTGTAAGTAGGATTAATGCCCCCATCTGTTTTTCCATCCCTAGTGCATATTTAACCAAATTATCTTTTCCCTCTTGATTTCATTTACTCATTAGCTGCATTGTAATGAAGATTCCGCAGTGACTAATTCTTGGGGCTCTCAGGAGGTTGAGATACATCAAGGATGGTGTGAGGCTGTAGTGTGGGACAGGTTTCTCTTCTCTGTCAAGCTGTTACTGGAGTGATGCAGGATCACAATCTGTCATTTAAACCTCAGGAGGAGCCCTCTTATGTTGGTAGCATGAGCACTGCAAAGGTGGTCATCGGGTGAATAGCATGGGCTCTTTGGTCGTCAGAGCAGGTCTACAGAGAGATAACAGGACTTCATTTACTGAAAGTGAACTCATGACAGATTAGTCTGGGATGGTGAACAAACCCATCTTTTCCTACATTTTTTTCATCCACCACTCTTCTCCATCATAGAGGTAAAAGGGAGAACCTTAGTTTTTATGCTACTTTTCCTCCTCCACTATAATTTCCTGTGCTTTCCTTCTCTGTGGGACTTTCCAAAGTTACCTCTGTCTGTCTGCTTTCTAAAAAAAGCCCCAGTGTTTGCTTCCCTTCTCCTCCCTGGGGCCTGATGTTTTGTTATTCATTCTGGGCTCACACCACTCTTTTCTTCACTCATTCTTTTGCCACTCCCTTTATTGCTCACCCGGGTCTTGAAACAAATTTCTCTATGTCAAGTATTTTTTTTTTAAATCAAGATCATAGTGCTTCTACAGGGAAAAAAAGCATCTTAGAGCCCTAGCATATGAATTAGCTTAATATGTTAAAATATTGAATATTTGCCTTTTTAAAGAAAACCACATAAAAGGAACTCACAGAAATCAATGTGGGTGGAATTTCATGTTTTGGTCCTTGAGTTGTTTCACAGGATGGACTGATGCTGGAGCTGAAACTCCAATCCTTTGGCCACCTGATGTGAAGAGCTGACTCATTGGAAAAGACCCCGATGCTGGTAAAGATTGAGGGCAGGAGGAGAAGGGGTTGGGGGAGTGACAGAGGATGAGATGGCTGGATGGCATCACCAACTCAATGGACATGGGTATGGGTGGACTCCAGGAGTTGGTGATGGACAGGGAGGCGTGGCATGCTGCGGTTCATGGGGTTGCAAAGAATAGGACACGACTGAGCGACTGAACTGAGCTGAACTCAGGAGTGAATGCTGTGCCCTCATTGAACGTTAAATTTGGCTACATTCAGAGACTTGGTTTCTCTTTTCTGACACACTTGCTGAGCAAACTACATGAGTCTTTGATCGTGTTGTGTCCTCTTTCTCAGGGGCAAGGCTCTGACCTTGCCTAGAGTGCTGCTCCTACAAGAGCTAGAAAGAGCGCTGGTCTGGGAGCCTGACTGGTGTCTTTCAAGGCCTGAGCCCTATGGCTACCATGTGACATCCATCAGCCTCATCTTCCTCATTTTGAAGCAGATGTTACCTACTGCTTTTCACTCAGGTAGTTGTGGTACTCCCGTGGTACTTGGTACTCGTATCTTTCACAGTATTTAGTAAAATCTGATGTAATTTTTTTTAAATGTGGTAGTTTTAAGATAATGACGAGAAGTTCAAGAATTGTTGTTTTAATCTTTTTATATATCTTTTTCTCCTCATTGTCTCATATAGTGCAACATGTTGTAGACACTCAAAACATTCTTATAACTACATTCAACTCAAGATCATCTATTGAGCTCTTTATGTAAAGCCTTTCTCTAGGTGCAAAATGCCAAAATGAATAAGAATTTAAAATCTACTTTCAGAGATAGGAAAACAGCTATCAGAGTAGTTTTGTACAATAAGAGTTACAAAAGTGAGATCATGGGAATGCTGAAGAATCGTTGGAGGACAGATGGAGCTTCCCTGGTGGCTCAGTTGGCAAAGAATCTGTGTGCAATGCAGGAGATCCTGATTTGATCCCTGGGTCAGGAAGATCCCCTGGAGAAGGAAACGGCAATCCACTCCAGTATTCTTGCCTGGAGAATCCCATGGAGAGAGGAGCCTGGTGGGCTATAGTCCATGAGGTCACAAAGAGTCAGACATGACTTAGTGACTAAACCACCACCACCACCACCAATGTCAAGGTAGGGTCGTAAGCTGCACAAGCCAAAATCAGAGGAGGGAGAGCTTCCCTGCCCGGTATGATGCAGAGGAAAGGATTAAAGGCAGTTGGGCTGATTTGTAACAAATAGTACTCTTAGCAGGAAGCATGAAGTTTTGCCATTCATAATTAATAGAATAAGTATCAGAAGTTACTCTTTGATCAAATTTCAGAGTTCAAGCAAAGATCTAATAAGTCATTCATTATTTCTAAATACTATCTTCACTGTACACTCCTAGATTTTGTAAACACTTAATATGACAATAACCACTACCTTTTAAGAATTTTCATAAGAAAAATTGGGAGGATATGTCTGCTTACTATAAGGGGGAAAGTGTGTAATTTAGTTCTTATAATTTGAGTCATTGTTTAAAAAATGACAACAAAGAGTGCCACATGGACATGAAATGTCAAACTGTTTCTTGGAGCAGAATTCAACATCCTTGGATCTTTTCCATCCATGATGCAATTGTAGTAAGAGGAGCTTCTGCTGTCTTCTCTCCTCGGCCTCAGGCCAGCACAGGTTCTAAGCTAGGGCTCTGGGAGCCATGCAGACAAGTCTCTATGAGAACTTCATGAAGCTATCTGGATGTTCTCCACACTCAGCTGTGCACAGGCTTGCAGCATCTGGCCAGTTTGAAGACCATGGACATGTCTCTAAGAACTTAGCCTTCTTCCCTCTCAGTCCTTCTTCCAGTGAAACACCTAAAGAGCTTTCATCCTCAGATTATACAGCTAGCCCTTCACTCTTTGATTAGAGAATCCCTTTGCCACAGACTTATAATAAAAATGCTTTATGTTGTCCATGCTACAGGGTCTGAGATGGTACATTGTGGGAAAAGACTTGGAGCTTAGAGAGGGACTGTTTAGGGAGAGACTGTTAGGCAGCAGATCTCCAAAGTGTGGGCCCTCAAAAGGAGATTATAAATAGGATATGGATCATAAGAAGAAGGGAAACTTTCTGATCCTGGTTAGAGTAACACAGCATGACTACCTTTCTTAGCAGATGCAGCGGTGCCCTGCCTAGATGCCCTTTGGCTCCATCCTCCACCCTCTTGATTTGTTGCTGCTAATTACTCACTCCTGTGACTTTCAGAGGTTTGCCCATGGAGCCAGAACGGAGAGCTGGAGGAACTGGAGGGCGCCTTCCCCTCCCTGCTGGGCATCCTGTAACCAACAGCTGAGCAGTGGAGGAGTACACAAGCTCAGCTTCTTTGCCTCCAGATGGAGAAACTGTGAGATGTCATTTTCCTCAGGCCCTGCTCTGGATCAGGCCTGGCCTAGGACTCTTCCCTGAACTACCCTCTTGCCTGGATTGGACCTCTTTCCAATCCTTCTCCTTTTACCCCTCACTGGTCTCCTCAGATAGCACATCCTTAATGGATTACTTGTATCCAGATCCTTGGCTTGGAGAGAACCTGATTTAAGCTAGTATTACCACATAAATGAGGAATAATCCGCCCCCACCTTTGTTTGCAAGAAAGAAAAAGAAGAGATAATTCATCTGTTAAGAAGGTGTGCTGTTATGAATGCCAGAACACTGTTTTTGAAGTAGGATTTCGGAGAACATGTATATCCAATCTCTCATCTTATTGATTAAGTACCACACTGGGGTTTTCCAGGTTACATGAACTTGAAAACAAAAGAGCTCAGGAGATAGATTTTCTCCTTAAGTAAATAATATCAATGTAACATCTGTTGGTTCTTGACAGAATAATCTCTGTATATCTTGCCAATACATTTAAAACTGGTCTGTGTGACTGTTGCTGTTGCCTGCATACTAACTGAAGTGTGTCCATGACTTTCAATGGCTTATAGAACAACCACGTAGTTGACTGAATACCAGGTAACCCCAGCTCCCTGTCATAAACAGAGAAAAGAGAAAAATGATACAGAAGGCCAAAATGTGAATTAATCTTAAAGGATCGTTTCTGGATTGATCACCTAGCTAATAGCAGATGGGAGTACATAAGAGGCATGTTTTCAATTTCAGGTCCTAACAATAGTGAGCTCATTTGCACACATTTCACCATCCCAGAAGCCTTTATCCTCTTTTCTTAACACCTCCTCTTATGCATAGGATTAATATGTGATGTTGATTAGTATTTACTTGTTTAAGCTGTGTGTTTCTGGCACTTGTGGGTTTCTGTTGTTGCTGCTTTTGTGTTCATTCTATCTTATTGACTAGAGACTGTTTTTCTTTTCTTTTCCCCAAAACTCCCTGCAGAATTCACTCCAGAAGGATCTTATCCACACTTGTAAAATAGCTTATGGCTATAAAATCATGTTTGCTTCAAGGTTTATAATTTAAATTCTTTCTTATTTACCCTAGTTTATTGCAATAGTTAAAGAAACCCTGCAGTGTGTGTGTGTGTGTGTGTGTGTGTGTGTGTGTGTGTTTTACAAATATATTATTGAATTATGTGCAGCAATTCCAGGGGTTTTTTTGTGTGTGTGTAGCAATTAGTCTTTTTTGTACATTCTGAATTTCATCAACCAGGGAACTTGCTTTTAGATAGATGTACTATAAAAAAATATTGATTTGGAGCAAGTTATAAATTATCTGAATCCTCCCCCTTTACCTCTAGGGATAGTTGGCTGGGAGCCAGCTATTCTTCTACTGTGAAAGCTGAAAGCCATCCATCAATTCCAATAGTACATTCAGGGAGGGTGGAAAATGACCACCAGGAATGTCTTAGATTCTCTGTGTCCAGCTCATAAGTTTTATACCACCTAGTAACCTCTGCTACTTCCTTTTCCATGCTCTTCCATAATTACACACTCCCTTTCATACAATTGTGATTGCCTAGTAATATTAGGGTCATCTCTGATCCTCTATTTTAATATCCTTAAAGTTTTGAGATACTTTTGTCCAAATGACACAAATTAAACATAGGGCCTTCTATGTCATCTGACAGGTCTGATACTTTAATGGATTTAAAGAGAAGCTGTGGACTCTTTTTCTTCATCTTACAGATAACCCTGCCTGGTTTCTAATCTTTGGGGTAAGGATCCATGTTTAATGATGGAGGGATAAGTTAAGGAGATTTCTTAGAAGTACCCCTTTCTGTTTAGCGTTTAAGTGCACCTAACCTTGAAATTCTCTTTCTTGGTCTGTTTCCCAGGGCTTTTGAACAGTCTTATTGTTGCTCAACTTGAGAACTTGCCAGAGTTTTTGCAATGACTACAGTGGATTCTCAGAATTAACACTTTCTGATGTTACATTTTGTTTTTAGTCACTTCACAATATTGTGGGTTTGAACTTCCGGTATTCCAAAAACAATAATTCATTTATATTGAGCCACTGCCAGAAGGATGTTGCAAGAAATTGGCTCCTTGGACTAATATTCAAGCATGGGCTCCTGGATAAATATGGCAGGTGGACAAATGCATTTATCTTCACTACTTTCTAAACCCAGAAATTTCTAAAATGGAGAGGAGAAAACAGCAAATGAGAGACTTAGAGAGAATTTTGGAAGGTGGAGATTATATAGAGAAACTCTTTCACCCTGTGCTGCCAGATAACCCCTCTTCTTTCTGGAGAAGTTGGACCAGGTAGAAAATGATTGAGTGTGATCTGACAGGTGGGGGCACATCCAGAAAACAGATAATTGGCTGCATAGCCAATTATTCTCTCATGCTTTGTGTCAATATCTCTGGAAGTCAGACTAATACCTCTTAAACAGAGTAAGTGAGAAAGAAATTAATGCAAGAGAAAGCTCTTCAGAGACTTATTTGTGGGTGACCCAGAAAATGGTTAAAAACTGTCCAGTCATGACCTTTAAATATAAATGGAACCACCAAGAATTTGAGACATTTGAGAAAAACTTTTGTCATGAAAAACAGAGGACAAAGTGGGAAGGGCAAGGGAGACAGAAATTCACAAGAAACAGAAAAGTTCAAGGAGCATAATAAAACATAGGGAAAATAAAACCTTAATATTGCCAAAGAGATAAAAAGAGATTTCAGTTATGAAAGAGGAGCAGAAAGATGAAAAGGGGAACATTCAGAGAAGAAGAAAATGTCCTGGAAATTAAAACTGTGATCGAAGGTAAAATTGAGGAAATCTCTAAGAAAATAGAAATAATACCACCAACAAAGTGATAAACTGTAGGAAAACTTATAGTCTTGGACTGTGTGGAAATCATATAATTTTGAAAGTGATTATTTTCATCATTTTTCAGAAATTTTCATTTTTTCAGAAATTATTTCTCTTTTTTTTCTCACCTTATTCAACTTCCCTGAGCTTCCATTACAACACAGAAGAGTGGTAGTGATAACAGGCATCCTTGCTTAGCTTCTGACTTAAATAATAAATTCTCCTTATCTGGCTAGAGATAACCCCTTTTGTTCCTGACTTATTTATTATTTTTAATCATAAATGAGTGTTGAATTTTATGAAATGGATATTTATGAATCTCCATTCAGAAGATTATATGGATTTTCTATTTTAAACTATTAAAACTGTATTGTTTTGGCCTGAGAATAAATTAGGGGATTGAGAGTCAGAGTGAAATAAATTATAATATACATATATTACTGTAAATGATTTTGTTTAATCTAAAAAGATAAGTACAATATTAATGATGCTGAAGTCACTACAATTTTAATTATTACTTGTTCTGAGCATTACTTTGCTGTTCAGTTGCTAAGTTGTGTCTGACTCTTTGTCACCCTATAGGCTGCAGCACAGGGGACTTAGCTAATTTGATAAGTGCTGCACTCAATATGCCAGCAAATTTGGAAAACTCAGTAGTGGCCACAGGACTGGAAAAGGTCAGTTTTCATTCCAATCCCAAAGAAAGGCAATACCAAAGAGTATTCAAATTACTGTACAATTGCACTCATTTCACATGCCAGCAAGGTAATGCTCAAAATCCTTCAAGCTAGCCTTCAATAGTACGTGAACCAAGAACTGCCAGATGTACAAGCTGGATTTAGAAAAGGCAGAGGAACGAGAGATCAAATTATCAACATTTGTGGGATCATGGAGAAAGAAAGGGAATTCCAGAAAAAAAACATCTGCTTCATTGGCTATATTAAAGCCTTTGACTGTGTAGATCACAACAAACTGTGGAAAATTCTTAAAGAGATGGAAATACCCAATCACCTTACCTGCATCTTGAGAAACCTGTTTGCAGGTCAAGAAGCAACAGTTAGAACCAGACATGGAACTACGATCTGGTTCAAATTTGGGAAAAGAGTACGTGAAGGCTGTATATATTGTCACTCTACTTATTTAACTTACATGCAGAGTACATCATGAGAAATGCCACCCTGTATGAATCACAAGCTGTAATCAAGATTTCTGGGAGAAGTATCAACAACCTCAGATATGAAGCAGAAAGTTCAGAGAAACTATAGAGCCTCTTGATGAAAGTAAAAGAGGACAGTGAAAAAACTGGCTTGAAACGCAACATTCAAAAAATTAAACTCACAGCATCCGGTCCCAACACTTAATAGCAAATAGAAAGGGGGAAAGTGGAAGCAGAGACAGATTTTATTTTCTTGGGCTCCAAAATAACTGCAGATGGTGACTGCAGCCATGAAATTAAAAGACGCTTACTCCTTGGAAGAAAAGCTATGACCAACCTAGACAGCATTTTAAAAAGCAGAGGTATCACTTTGCTGACAAAGGTTTGTCTGGTCAAAGATATGGTTTTTCCAGTAGTCATGTGTGAAAGTAAAAGTTGGACCATAAAGAAGGCTGAGCAATGAAGGATTGATGCTTTCAAATTATGGTGCTGGAGAAGTTTCTTGAGAGTCTGTTGGACAGCAAGGAGATCAAACCAATCAATCCTAAAATAAATCAACCCTGAATATTCATTGGAAGGACTGATGCTGAAGCTGAAATTCCAATCCTTCGGCCACCTGATGCAAAGAGCTGACTCATTAGAAAAGACCCTGATGCTGGGAAAGACTAAGGGCAGGATAAGAAGGGGAAGACAGAGAATGAGATGGTTGGATGGCGTCACCGACACAATGGACATGAGTTTGAGCAAGCTGTGAGATAGTGAAGGACAGGGAAGCCTGGTGTGCTGCAGTCCATGGGGTCGCAAAGAGTCAGATAAGACTTAGCAACTGAAGAAGAACAACAATGTGAACAGAAAAAAAGTAACCTCCTTGAACAATTAGTTAATCTAGTTAATTTGTTTAAGTCAATGTGGTGATATTTTGACCATATCCAAAGCACATTAAGACAAAGTTACAAAAACTATCATATGGTAATTTATGAACTTTAATTTCATAACAAAGAAATAAAATTTGTCTTGTATTCTGCTTGCAGATAAAGTAACTTACTGATTGCATAAGTATTTCCACCTGTGTGAACAAGCTCCCCTACTGTGAACTGGGAAAAACAGATCTTTAAATATTGTAGAGCAGAAAAAGTTTATGCTCTGAGCAACCTAGAGCAGAAAATGAAGAAACAAATTGGAATGTAAGTGCTACATTTGTAACAAAAGTTCTGCTTTAAGACCCCTGAATCTGAGTGGTGAGAACACAGGATTCTGGAGCCAGATGGCCTGAATTTGAATCCCAACTCTACCTCTACTGGTTGTGTGACCTTAGAAATGTACTTGAGCTTTCTCCGTTTCCTCCTCTTTAAAATGAAGTTATAATAGTACCTGCCTCCTAGGAATGCTGTAAAGATTGAATGAATTAATAGATGCTAAACCTATTGAATAATGCCTGATTCCTTGGGTGCCTACAAATGTCAGCTATTACTTGTTATTCTTAAACTCAAATGCATCTCTTTGCAACCACAACCATTTACAGTTTTCCCTTTTCCACCTTAGGAATTAGTATATGGGAGCACATGTGTGTGTGTAACAAGCTCCATGTTAGGCAAAATGACCCAGAGAGTCATGTTAGCAGAGTCTGATTCTGACAGTCCCTCCAGCAATAAAACCTGCAGAAATTAGATTATGATGTTTTTGAGTAGTAGCCTCTGTTTCCTTATGACAGAAAGTTTCCCACTAGGAGTTGGCAAACCTCCTAGTGTGTTTGGGAACAGAGCTCTATGCCAGAAACTCCTCACTCTAAATTTATCTTTCATCTTGAGATAGTCAGTTTCAGTCTGGGCTATCCTTTTGTGAGGTGTAGTCAGGATTTTGGAGGGAAACTCAGGCTTGGATGTGCAGAGTTTCTTGGCCTTTTTTGGAAACAGACCCTTATCAAGCCACGTGTCTGTGAAAACAGTGTTCTTCCTGAGCCTATTAAAACAGCACCACTATCCCTTCTTGAGGATTAGATAATCTTCTAGTTTCCCTTTCCTACATGATATTATAACTGTTCTGCTCCTTAATGAACTCTAATTTCAAAATTTAGAAACAATGGAAATAGAACACTTGGTGATTTGGATAGAGAAAATTTTGCACAATGAGAATGTTTTGAAAGGAATGTCCCATTCTTCTAAAAAGAGACATCTCCAGCCAGAATGATTGGGAGTTAAGAACTTTTCTCCATGACCTCGGGGCAGGGCTAACTCTGAAAGGACTGAGCTGTTTTGGGCACAACTCCTTCTACCTCTCTCCCACTAGAGAGTCCAGCAGCCTGTTGTGGCTTTGACCTCTACCCTGCTGTCTAGCATAGCTGATCTCTGGAGCCTACAGACGGCAAACATGTTTTCACTAACTTGGACATGATGCTAATGTGTTGGTGGTCTGAGAGTGTCTGCATTTTGGAGAGGGAATCAGTCCCTGGTAGTGGAATTTTGCAAACAGGAAATAATCAGGGTTCTTTGCAAGGAAGCCTTCCTAGGCTCACTGAAAGCACAAGGTAAGGGGCAACTGCTTGGGCCAGGAGGGCTGTATGGTTTAGGGAGAACTTCAGATGCATTTGATTTTTTACCCTTCATTTAATCTCTGTAACAGTTCTGTGAGGTAAGCATTCATATCCTCACTTTATGGATAAGGAAACTGAGGTCCAGAAAATTTAAGTGGTTTGATCCAAGTTTCAAATCCAAAGCTTCCCTGTGACTTCACAGAGTCCTCTCATGTCCTAATCAGGCGTTCTTACGATTCCTTTGGGCTTGTGGAAAACTAGACTCTCTGGGTATGTTATGCTGCCACTGAGGACAAATACAAATGAAAAATAAGAGGCTGAATTCTCCCTGTTGAAAATGAGGGTGGAGACTTGCCCCTCCCTTTTCTCAGAGCATTTTTTTTTAACATTTTTCTTAAATTTCCTTTTTTTTGGATGTGATTCATTTTTAAAGTCATTGAATTTGTTGCAACATTGCTTCTGTTGTTTAGTTTTGGGTTTGAGGCCACGAGGCATGTGGGATCTTAGCTCTCTGATCAGGGATCAAACCCACACCCCAGCACTGGAAGGTGAAGCCTTAACCACTGGACCACCAGGGAAGTCCCAACCATTTACCTCAGAAATGCACTACAAAACTCGTGATTTGTTCATATATTCTCCTTTCTCTGAAATGCATACGAATTCTTTTGAAGACTAAATAGGTCTCTCATTAGCTATATGAACTGCCTCTCTGAAGGACCTGGAGGTCCTTTCTTTGAAATGAAAACATCAAGGGATGTAGCACCCCTATTTCTCCATTCTGGAGACTGTAGGAACCTAACATTAGTGGGCCACTTGCTCCAAGCTGCAAAACTATGTCATAAATATGTGAGTTATAAAATCAATACATTAATGCAGACAGTCACCTCAATTATCAGGTAAAATTAGGATAAACTGTGTGTGATCAATGGTACTCTGAAGTCCTCTTACTTAAGGACTAGTGTTACCTAGAGAACACGTAAGTGATGGCCTGTATCTGCTTGGCTATAAAAAGAGTGAGATTCCTTTGTGTTCTTGCAGTCTGTTAGTGTATTGCCTGTGAAGAACATCACATTCTGTATAATGCTTCTCTGATAATAAACATGTTTTCTTTCTCCACTACCTTTGTGGAGAGATTTTCTGGGTTGGGAGAAGATTTTGTTTAATTATATTTCACCAGTATACCCATGTCAGATACTCACTGATTTTGCCCTCCTTTGTAAATGGAAAATGAGGAATTTCTCAGATTTATTTGTGTTGGAGTGTTAATACTGGATGAAATTTTGACAGCTTTTAAACTTAAAGTAGGGCTTCCCTTGTGGCTCAGATTGTAAAGAATTTGCCTGCAGTGTGGGAGACCTGGGTTCAATCCCAGGGTGGGGAAGATCCTCTGGAGAAGGGAAAGGCTACCCACTCCAATATTCTCATAGCTCAGTTGGGAAAGAATCTGTCTGCAACGCAGGAGACCTGGGTTTGATCCCTGGGTTGGGAAGATCCCCTGGAGGAGGGCATGGCAACCCACTCCAGTATTCTAGCTTGGAGAATTCCATGGAGTCCATGGGGTTGCAATGAGTTGGACACGACTTTCACTTCAGATTTAGGGTAAGTAATATTTTTGCCACTCAATGGGAATTGTCACTCATTTAGTCCCTTTTTAAAAAACCTTCCTTATCAGATCTACTTATTATTTTTACACTTCTCTTATTATTCAGTTTTTAATTAGCTGTCCTCTCAGCCACACACAGAACTAAAAGTATGTAGTGGCTGATTGAACACAAATGCCAAATTCAATCAACTCTTCAACAGGCACCATGAACCAGAGAAGCACAGTCTAGGATGGGCTTCAGAGACCTAATAGTAAATTAATTAATTCATGTTCACCTTGGTATAGTCCTCAATACTAATATATTCAGATGACTGGACATATGCATACCCAGATAAATCCAACCATGCTGAAAATACATAATTTCTGTGGTCAGTAGGTAACCTTCTATTGCTTCTTGTAGTAGCAATAAGACTGATTTTCACCTACCCAGAGCAACAGTTGATTCCAACAAAAATTGTTTCAGTTCAAGTCGAAAGTCCAAGGTAGAAGCTAATACAGATCAGTGGGGAAAAACTTTGTGATTAAAGATGTGTCTTATATGTATTGTTGGTAATATGCATTTTGTAATTGAATTCCACCTGAAGTTTAATCAGTCTTCAGAGTAAGGAAATAGGTTAAATGGTATTTTCTTATGATAAATGATAAAGATTTTTTCCATCTCAGACTGATTTTCTACTTTGGCATTTTTTTTAGGAAAGACAAGATCCACTTAGAAACTAGTTTATATACTTTTAGGCCTCCCTGGTAGCTCAGCTGGTAAAGAATCTGCCTGCAATGCAGGAGAACCTGGTTTGATTCCCGGGTCAGAAAGATCCGCTGGAGAATGGATAGGCTACCCACTCCAATATTCTTGGGCTTCCCTGGTGGCTCAGCTGACAAAGAATCTGCCTGCAAAGTGGGAGTCCTGGGTTTGATCCCCTGGAGAAGGGAACGGCTACACACTCCAGTATTCTGACCTGGAGAACTCCATGGACTATATAGTCCATGGGGTCACAAAAAGTTGGACATGACTGAGTGATCTTTCACTTACATACTTTTGCACACTTGCAATATATTGAAAAGTTCTACTCTTGTTTTTGTATAAACCTATTTTTTTTTTATTAATGCTTAACTGAAACCTGAACAAAATCTTTCTGTTGGTCATGTTTCAAGACCTGAAAATTTTCACTGCAAGGTTTCTGAATATACTTATTGATCAAATTACTATGCAAACTAAAACCATGTGTGTGTGTGCATTTTAAGTAAAATATAATATGTGATTGACTGACATATCTTATGATCTAACTTTTCTCTCTCTTTTTATTGTTGTTGTATGTTCTACAGTGACTGTAACTTTAGATTAGAGGTTATTTAAGTCTCCTTTTAAATGATTTTTTGAAAGTGTAATAAATACTCTACCATAACATCAAAATTATTAATATAATCTTTGCAAAGCCCATGGAGGATAATGAAATAACTGAGTATTTTAACCAGATCTGAATTTAAATTTTAGTTTTGCCATTTATCAGCTGTGAGACTTTAATACACTTGAATCTCAATCGACTCCTTAATAAATGGAAAGAACAGTAATACATAGTTCTCTAGATTTTTGTGAAAATAGTATATGTGAAGTGTGTATTGTGTCCGAACATGTACTTGCATGCTAAGTTGCTTCAGTCGTGTCCAGCTCTTTGTGACCCCATGGACTGTAGCCTGCCAGGTTCCTCTGTCCATGGGGATTCTTCAGGCAAGAATGCCGGAGTGGGTTGCCATGACTTCCTCCAGGGGATCTTCCCAACCCAGAGATTGAGCCCGTGTCTCTTCTGTCTCCAGCATTGGCAGATGGGTTCCTTACTGCTAGTGCTGCTATAGAGTGCCCTGTATGCAGTAACTGGTAACAATAAGTGGATTCTGTTAATGTTGTTGTTACATACACTGTTGGGATGTTAGCCATTCAATTTCAGAATAACCAAATCTCTGTCAGTAAAATGGGATTTGGTCAAGGAGGGCTAAAGATTTTAAATGTTTCTAGGAACTAATACACAGTGTTTCTCAAACTTTACTGTCTATGAATCATCTGGAGGTTTTGCCTGATGCTGATTCTGATTTAGCAGGTTTTCTGGGCTTCCCTTGTAGCTCAGTTGGTAAAGAATCTCCTTGCAGTGCAGGAGACCTGGGTTCGATCCCTGGGTTGGGAAGATCCTCTGGAGAAGGAAATGGCAACCCACTCCAGTATCCTTGCCTGGAAAATCTCATGGACAGAGGAGCCTGGTGGGCTGTAGTCCCTGGGGTCGCAAAGAGTTGGGCACGACTGAGCGACTAACACTTACCCATAGCTAGTGATTCTGCATTTCTAACAAGCTCCCAATGATTATGAAAAGTGGCTGGCTTGTGGACTACACCTGGAATAAAATGGTTTGGGTCCCAGATAAGCTGTTTGGATAATTGTTATCACATAAAAAGTTTCAAGTTAGCGCAGTTACCACAGAACCTATTTTTATTTAGTTATCTCCTATTGAAAATAGAATGTATTATTTTTATGCCACTATTTATAAAGAAAAAACCATAATTCCAGAAGATACATGCATCCCAATCTTCATTGCAGTGCTATTTACAATAGGCAGGACATGGAAGCAACCTAAATGGCCATCAACAGGGAAATGGATAAACATGTGGTATATATCTGGAGAAGGAAATGGCAACCCACTACAGTATTCTTGCCTGGAGAATCCCAGGGACAGAGGAGCCTGGTGGGCTGCCGTCTATGGGGTCGCACAGAGTTGGACATGACTGAAGTGACTTAGAAGCAGCATATATATATATATATATATATATATATATATATATATATATATATATATATATAATTGATTCACTTTACTGTACAGAAGAAACTAACATAATATTGTAAGGCAACTATACTCCAATAAAAAATTTTTTTAATGAAAAAACATAATGTTTCTACTTGTCATCCATAAATTGCACAGTTACAGACAGATTAGAATATATCAAATCCAAATGTAATTGTTCCTTGGCTGAAATTTTTTTGTACTTTATTTATTTATTTATCCAGATTTATTGAAATATAATTGACATAACATTATATAAGTTTAAGGTGCATAATGTGTGGATTTACATTGTATACAATGTACAATATACACTTGTATATTGCAAAGTGATCACCGTTAGCATTAGCTAACACCTTCAATCATGTCATATAATCACCATTTTTTGTGGTGAGAATATTCAAGATTTTCTGTCTCACCAACTTTCAAACATATAATGCTGTTATTAACTATAGTCACCCTGCTGTCCATTAGATCTCAGAACTTCCTTGTCTTATCAATGAAAGTTTGTTCCCTTTTACCAACACCTCCCCATTTCCCTCACTCCCCAGCTCCAGGCAACTATTGTTTTACTCTCTGCTTCTCTGAGTTTGACTTTTTTAGATTCCACGTGTAAATGAGATCACATAGTATTTGTTTTTTTCTGACTTATTTCACTTAGCTTAGTCTCGTCAAGGTCCATCCATGTTGTCATAAGTGGCAAGATTTCTTTCTTTCTTTCTTTTTTCAGGCTGAATTTCATTCCACTGTATATTTTTACCACATTTTTGTTATCCGTTCTTATTTTGATAGACACTTAGGCTGGCTCCATATCTTGACCACTGTGAATAATGCTACAAATGAACATGGGGGTACAGATATCTCTTTGAGATAGTGATTTCATTTCCTTTGGATGTATACCCAGGAATGGGATTGCTGGATCATGTGATAGTACCATTCTCACTTTTTTGAGGAACTTCCATAATGTTTTCCACAGTGACTATACAAATTTACATTCCCACCAACAGTTCACAAGGGTTCTCTTTTTTCCACATCCTCTCCAATACTTGTTATTTCTCATTTTTTTTTTTTGATGATAGCCACTGTAAGAGATCTGAGGTGATATCTCATTACATTTTATTTGCATATTCCTAATGATTGGTGATGAGATCTTTTCATGTATTTGTTGGCCATTTGTGTATCTTCTTTGGAAAAATGTCGATTCAGTTCCTTTGCTCATTTCTAAATGTTTTTTTAATCACTTCGTATTTGTAGGACGCACTCCTAGGCCACTACCCGGTAGTAGTAGATGGTCAAGAACTGCGTGTCAATATTTCCTGGAGGGTTCTAAGCAATGTTAGATGCAGTTGTTTTCTCCTCTGGCTAAATGAGAATTACCTGGAGGTGTTTTAAAGTGTAACATACTCTCATGCTTGGCCCCTCCCCAGATCAATTAAATGAGAATCTCTGCCGGTAGGTCTTGGTAGATTTGTAAGTCTCCCTGGTGATTCCAGTGAGCATCCAAGACTGAACCACTTGAGTGAATAGAAACAAATATCCAGGCATTTTATCTGAACATCCCGCCAGTGGGCTCCTCCAAGTCCTTTATATGATTTTCATTATCCCATTTCCTGCCTGGGTTCAGCATAAATGTTAATTATGTTCTAAAGCCTCTGCTGCAAATGCTGAGCGTAAAATGCCACAGGGGGATTTTAACTTCTTAACTATCTTTTGGTGTCCTGATTTTTCTTGTCTCCCTTTCTCTTTGCTAAGTAGCTTTTAAGGAATATTTTAAATTATTTTCTTTTCATTATAAAAATAATACATGCTTATCAGTTTTTTTTGGAAATCAAGCAATACAGAAAGGTAAAGACATTCAAGTAAAAATCCTCCCTATCTGAACAGTGTTCATTCCTACTCCATTCCACAGAATCCTGTCCACTGTCAGTTTTGTTTCTGAATTTTTTTCATGCACCTGTCATCTTATATATTCTTATATAAACACACGATACACACAAACTCAATTATACTGTATTATAATATGTTGGCAATTTGCTTTTTAATCTGACAACATATCTTGGAGCTATTCTAACATTTTAACATTCTAACATTCTAACATTTTAAAGAATACATATCATTCCATCACAGATCCTGATTAAGACACATATAGAGTGTTCATACAGTTTACATGGAATGTGTTGAAATCAACACCACAGTGATCATCCTTGCATGCATCTTTACATAATTTTGGCACTATATCTGTTAAAAGATTTTTTATGTGTAACTGTCCAACTTCTACCCTCGCTGGTGTTTATTGACAGTGTTTCAATATTTACCCTCCTATAATGCCTTAAAATGTCAGCCCCTGTTCTACCTTCCCCAGTGTCGCACAGAGAAAATAGTTAATTCTCTCACCAGGCTAGTTGCAACCCATTTCTTAGATCTATCCTGGGAGAAGGCAGAAGAAGAGTAGAGGGGAAAGAAGAAAGGAATATTGATTATGCTCCAGTTATTGGCAGACACAGTAGTCTGAGAAGCAATTATAAAATGTAGTTGTTATTACTTACATCTTATAGATAATCAACATAGCCCACACAAATTCACATCTAGGTTAATAGGGGTGGAATCAAGATTTGAAAACCAGGTTTGTTTTGTTCCAAGTACTCAGTTTCAGAGACTTCTCTCTGCTCTGCCCCTCTTTCCTATGGTAGTGGTGCAGGCATTGGGTCCCACTCACTGTGAAGAGATTTTGTGAATTGCAGCCCCTCCTCTTCTCTGGTAACTCAGTTGGTTAAGACTCTGCCTGCAATGTGGGAGACCTGGGTTTGATCCCTGGATTGGGACAATCCCCTGAAGAAGTGAATGGCTACCCACTCCAGTATTCTTGCCTGGAGAATTCCATGGACAGAGGAGCCTGTCGGGCTACAGTCCATGGGGTTGCAGAGACAGACACAACTGAGCAACTCAGACACACAGAAACCCCTTACTTAAGAACCACCTTACACCTACTTGATGGGTAGATTTTTTTCCAAAACTGACAATACCAAGAGAAACCAAGAATGCAAAGCAACTGAAATGCTCATAAACTGGTGGTGGAAGTAAAATACTATGTTAAAAAAAAAATAATGTCTCTATTCTGCCAACTAGCCAGTTTTTACTCTTGCAACAGTATTTCACTTAGTATTCTAAGTGTTCTAAGACTAGGTACCAGCCTTCTACATCTCACATACATTCGGGCAAGATGTTCTTAAGCTGTCATTTAGCTACAGGGCACAATAGGGGCAGGGTGCTTGCAGTATTAACAGGAAGTGATGTGATATCTGAGTTTCTGTTAAGTGCAGTTCTGTCTTCAGCTTAGGTTCCTATCAGGAGGTTACCTTACCCAATAATGGCTCACTCATACTATAAAATCTCATATTTGCAAAGAGGAAGAATCTTTTTGTTTGTCAAACTAAGTCATAGCACAGAGATAGGGAACCAAGATGGATGATCAAGCATGCAGAGAGTGTATGTGATAATACAGGAACTGTACAAGGAGGCAGGCTTCTCAGAAAAGGGTAAATCAGTTTGGTTATTAGTGTCCAATCTCCTTCCTAGACAGCTGGTAAAATTTAAGCCCATCAACAAATCAGTAAGTAATAAAGGAAAGCTGTAAGAAAATGAAGCATAACTTGGTAGAGAATGACGGGGCGAGGATATTCCAGAAACAGCCTTTCTGGGGAAGCTGAGCGCTGAATGATGAGAAAAAGTAAGTTCAAAATATGGATTAGAATGAAGAGCTTCCCAGAGAGGAGGAAGGTCATGGGCAGAAGTCTTGAGTCAGGAATGAGCTTGGTGGAGGGGACTGTTGAGGGGATGGGCAGAAGAAGTTAAAATAGTAGGAGTGGCTAGTGTGGGGGGGGGCTTGAGGCTATGTAAAGGTATCAGATTCAGTGCTGGGCATGATAAAATATTGGAGATGTTTAAGCAAAGGAATAATAGGATCTAACACACATTACAAAAGATCACTCTAGGTTCAGTGTGAATTATGGTCTAGAAATGGGGGAAAATCAGGAAGCCTGTGTATTACTGCATATGAGTAATGATGATTCTTAGGTCAGGGTAGTAGCATTAGAGATGGAAAGAAAAGGATAGATCTGAGATGTGTTTTGTTTACAGAGGAGCAGGGATGGATGTTGGAAGTATGCAGAAAATGGTATTGAGGATGGTCAGAAGCCCTAGCAGTCTTCACTGATGAGATGATTACACAGTTTGAAGAATGGATTATTTCACAAAGAAAATAGAAACATTTTTTTTCACCAACTCAAAGAGAGCTTAATTTAAATTATTAGACTATAAAACTATACCAGAGTTAATGGGATAAAATGTATGCCCTCCTTAATTGTAGCTATTTGTAATATTTTGGTATTTGAAAGCTATTAAAGGAGTGAATTCTTTAGATTCAAAGTGTTTATGAATCAGAAGATGCATTTTGTTATAGCAGCTGTAATTGTTTTCTGCAATATATCTTATTGGAAATATTTTGTAGATAAATGAACCACAAAGGAAAGCCCAATTCTGAATACAAAGAGTACACAAAAACGAATGAAAGTAATATGTAAATAGAAAGAAGACAATTTTAATGAGTATTTCATGAGACATTGAAATAATTCCCCTATCATGTTTATAATTTGAGTCCATTACATAAAAGTTAATTGAAAAGGAATAGATTAAAAAATGTTTAAGTTAACAGAGTTCTATGTTTGATGGAACCATGAGAATCATCTAGGGAAGGCTGCAAGGAACTTCAGCAATTATTTAACCTCTCCACGCCCCCTGACTACTGAAATGTAATAATGTTCTACTCATAGTATAAGGTTAAATAAAATAGGGTATAAAATAGATTTCATAGTCTGCTATATAAATGGAAGTATTATCTTTGTTGGGGTATAATTGACAAATAAAAGTGTATATATTTAAACTGTGTAATGTGATGATTTGATTTATGTTTCCTTTGTGAAATGACATCTACAGTCATGTTAGCTAAGATATCTACCACTTCATAGCCTTTGATGTATGTGTGTGGTGAAAATGCTTAAGATTTACTATCTTGGCAACTGTCAAATGTATAATATGGTATTACTAACTATAGTAACCATAGTAACCATGCTGTATCTCCCCCCCTACCCCCTGAACTTAGTCCTTATAATTGAAGACTTTTACCCTTTGATGCAAATTTGGGAAACTCAGCAGTGGCGACAGGATTAGAAAAGGTCAGTTTTCATTCCAATCCCAAAGAAAGGCAATGCCAAAGAATGCTCAAAGAGCGTTCAAACTACTGTACAATTGCACTCATTTCACATGCTAGCAAAGTAATGCTCAAAATTCTCCAAGCCAGGCTTCAACAATACGGGAACTATGAACTTCCAGATGTTCAAGCTGGTTTTAGAAAAGACAGAGGAACCAGTGATCAAATTGCCAACATCCACTGGATCATCGAAAAAGCAAGAGAGTTCCAAAAAGACATCTACTTCTGCTTTATTGACTATGCCAAAGCCTTTGACTGTGTGGAAAATTCTTCAAGAGATGAGAATACCAGACCACCTGACCTGCCTCTTGAGAAACCTGTATGCAGGTCAGGAAGCAACAGTTAGAACTGGACATGGAACAACAGACTGATTCCAAATAGGAAAAGGAGTATGTCAAGGCTGTATATTGTCACCGTGCTTATTTAACTTATTTGCCAAGTACATCATGAGAAATGCTGGAATGGATGAAGCACAAGCTGGAATCAAGATTGCTGGGAGAAATATCAATAACCTCAGATATGCAGATGACACCACCCTTATAGCAGAAAGTGAAGAAGAACTAAAGGGCCTCTTGATGAAAGTGAAAGAGGAGAGTGAAAAAGTTGGCTTAAAGCTCAACATTCAGAAAACTAAGATCATGGCATCTGGTCCCATCACTTCATGGCAAATAGATGGGGAAACAGTGGAAACAGTGACAGACTATTTTTGGGGGGCTCCAAAATCACTGCAGATGGTGATCGCAGCCATTAAAATTAAAAGATGCATGCTCCTTAGAAGAAAAGGTATGACCAACCTAGACATCATATTAAGAAGGAGAGACATTACTTTGCCAACAAAGATCTATCTAGTCAAAGCTATGATTTTTCCGGTAGTCAGGTATGGATATGAGAGTTGGACTATAAAGAAAGCTGAGCACCGAAGAATTGATGCTTTTGAACTGTGGTGTTGGAGAAGACTCTTGAGAGTCCCTTGGAGGTCCAACCGGTCCATCCTAAAGGAAATCAGTCCTGAATATTCATTGGAAGGACTGATGATGAAGCTCTAATACTTTGGCCACCTGATGCAAAGAACTGACTCATTTGAAAAGACCCTGATGCTGGGAAAGATTGAAGACGGGAGGAGAAGGGGATGACAGAGGATGAGATGGTTGGATGGCATCACCACCTCAATGGAAGTGAGTTTGAGTAAGCTCCAGGGTTGGTGATGGACAGGGAGGCCTGGCGTGCTGTGGTCCATGGGGTCACAAAGAGTTGGACACACCTGAGCGACTGAACTGAACTGAACTGAACCCTTTGATGGACTTCCCCTCATTTTCTCCACCCCTCCAACTCCTGGTAACTAGTATTCTAGTCACTGTTTCTATGAGTTTGACTTAATTTTTTTTTTTACATGTAAGTGAGATCATACAGTATCATTCTCTGTCTGACTTATTTCACTTAGCATAATGTTCTCTATATTTATCCATGCTGTTGTAAATGGCAGGATTACCTTCTTCATCATGGCTGAATAATTTAATGCATGTGGATACGTGTGTGTGACATCTTCTTTATCTGTTTATCTATTGATGACCCTAAGGTTGTTTCTATGTCTTCGCTATTATGAATAACGCTTCAGTGAATATGGGAATGTAGATATCTTTTGGAGATTTCATTTTTTCAGATATATACCAAGAAGTGGGATTTCTAGACCATATGGCAGTTCTATTTTTATCTTCTGAGGAACCTTCATACTGTTTTCATAATGGCTGTACCAATTTACATTCCCACTCACAGTGTTCAAGGATTCCCTTTTTATACATCCTCTCCAACACTTGTTACTGCTTATCGTTTTGGTAAAAGTCATCCTAATAGGTATGAGTGGTATCTTGTTGTGGCTTTAATTTGCTCATTTACTGATGTTTAATAACATTGAGCACCTTTTCTGTACCTGTTGATGCTTTGGGAAAAATCTTTTAAGAGTTATTAACTGATTTTAGTTATTTAACTGTCATTATACCAGAGTCTGCTTTTGTTCTTAGGAAGTATACACAGAAGTATTTAGGAGGAAAGGGGCACGATGTATACAACTTATTGTTCAACAGTTCATAAAAAATAATATACACAGTAGGATAGTAACTGATAAAGCAGTTTTGCTTGCAATGTTTTTGTGAGCTTGAAAATAAAATTTTACTAAAAACAATCACTTTACTAGTGTTGGATTTTACAGAAAAATTAAAGGTTTAACATCTACATATATATAATTGTATACCTTGAGAATTCAGAGAAATCATAGAAGTCAGCCAATCCAGTGGTTACTAGATTTTGGGATTTCACAGACCAGTAAATTTTCAGATGAAAGAAATAAAAATGAGAGACTGATAAAGGATCGGCAACTTTTCATTTATTTGTGTTAGAAGATAAAAAGTACCAAATAACTGCTACCAGCTACTATTGAGTACGTAAAAGATATTTTAATAGCAAATCTTTATTAAAAAGGCATCTTATTGCATAGTTTATATTTGCTATTTTTTGTCAAGCTGTTGAATATTTGTCATGGTCTTATTGGCAATTGCTGATGTCTATGCCCACTGGCAGGTGAAAATTTATCCAGTGCTCAAATTTCTTAAATGATGGGAAACTCACCAAGGACAAATCACTGGACAACTCACAAGTTTAAAAAATAAAGACAACCAGGACAAGCATACTTAGTGTAGTTAAATTTACCATAGTATTTCTCATACAGCTTGCTTTTCAATTCTCAAAAACACAGATTCCCTTGATGTAACTTTTATTACTATACAACTATTACTATTCCCAAATATACATTATTTTGTTTATTGAAGTGGTTTTAGCAGGATCTCATAGATTGTATTATGCTGTGTGTATAACTGTGTTTAAGTTACACTTGAAAAAAATCTGTAGATTTTTTTTTTTATCGATAAGGTTAGTCTCTCTTGAGCGTATTTTGTATTCAGTTACTCTTTTAACAAGCATCAGACCACTTTATTCCTGTCTCCTTGGCTGCCCAAGGCTGACATAGCTAGTCAGCAGTGTAGGAGGAGATTTGAGTAGCAAGGAGAGGATGCCCAGAGGGCTCAGAATCAGGGAAAGTAATAAGGGATTATCTTGGGTACCACACAGTAGAATGGGAGGTGGCATTTTATCCAAATGCAAAATAAAAAAGAACTTGAAATGGTATTAATAGTTGAACTCTCAAGACAAAAGAGCAGACTAAGGCAATAATGAAGTCGTGAGAGTAGAGGCTTCCAGGAGTAACTTTGAAGGAGACCATTTACTTCCTTACTGTAATAATTTCACAGCTGAAGCAGATTCTGTTTTCTTTCTCTCTTCCCTCACGCTTGAAGCTTCAACTCCTGAGTCTACTTCAGCCAAGGATAATGTATTAGTCTCAGGATATAAATGGGCCTTCCTTCGTGGCTCAGATGCTAAAGAGGCTGAGCCTCTTTAGCTCAGGCTCTGCCTGCAACGTGGGAGACCAAGGTTCGATCCCTGGGTTGGAAAGATCCCCTGGAGAAGGGAATGGCTACCCACTCCAGTATTATTGCCAGGAGAATTCCATGGACAGAGGACCCCGACAGGCTCCATGGGATTGTAGTGTCAGATGCGACTCAGTGACCTAACACTTACACTTTCAACTTTCAGGATATAAATTCAAGAGCTGACAAGGGAGGTTTTAGAAACCATGATTGCTCTAATGAATTTATTTTAAACCATGTGAAATGATAGGCAATTAAAGTAAGAAATACACCAAATGTAAAAATTTGTCATCTTTGGGCAGAAGGATCATAAGTACTTTTTATTATTTTCTCTTCTTTTTTCTCTATTTTCCAAAGATCCTACAATAAGCATGTACCATTTTATAATCACAAGAAAAATATTATATATATTGTGGAAAGAATAACCAACTCTGCCAGTAAGGACTACTGATGAGATTGAGTATAGTGAATCTTGGCAGGGAAAGTAGAATAAATTCCCACAAAAATCTTTGGATTTTAAGCACTTGGAATAGCACCTTCAGCTGGAGCAGAGGGGTGCTTGGTGGATTATGAAAGTATAATATTTACTTTGTCAATGGAAATGTAAATAATTTCATTGAATATGCTTGATCCATGAACCATGCCTTTTTAGTGACATCATAAGTCACTAAAATGAGGCAATATGAACCATGGTTAGGTTTGCTTTGTAAAATTGAAGCAGGTGCTACAAGGAGAACGAGATGGGAGAAGTTATAATATAACTACCTTTTCAGTGACTTCCTTGCAAAGTAGAACTCTAGGTTAAATGGAATCATAATGAAAGCATGAAGAGTCATCAAATTTGGGGTGACTGGTGTGGATTGAGACCCCTCACCAGTGGAGAAAACTCTTCAGACTTCTGCCTGTGTGCAGAGGTCCCTGAGGCACTTCCCAGCATCTGGACCAGTGAGGATTATGTTTTGACTGATTCCCATTGTAAATAGATTGTTGTCTCCTCTATAGAGGACGGAATATCCTAGTCATTTGAAAATCAACATAGAGACTATTAAACCCAATCTTAAAGAGTGATTGAGCTATATAGAATATTACACAGCTGATTTCCTCTGGAGCATTTTGGCCTATACATTTTTTTTTTGGAAGCACTATCTTGGATTTTAAAGGAAAAATCTTTGGCATTGAGTGCTTGGCAGAGCCCAACACCATGTTTATATGTAATCTGTTGTTGGTGTTGTTCAGTCACTAAGTTGTGTTCAACTGTTTGTGACCCCATGAACTGTAGCATGCCAGACTTTCCTGTCCTTCACTGTCTCCCTGAGCTTGCTCAAGCTCATGTCCATTGAGTTGGTGATGCCATCCAACCATCTAATCTTCTGTTGCCCCCTTCTCCTCTTGCCCTCAGTCTATCCCAGCATCAGAGTCTTTTCTAGCTCTTCACATCAATTGGCCAAAGTCCTGGAGCTTTACCTTCAGCACCAGTCCTTCCAATGAGTATTCAGGGTTGATTTCCTTCAGGATTGACTGGTTTGATCTCCTTTCTATCCAAGGGACTCTCAAGAGTCTTCTCCGCTACAATAGTTCAAAAGCATCAATTCTTCAGTGCTCAACCTTCTTTATGGTCCAACTCTCACATCCATACATGACTACTGAAAAAATCATAGCCTTGACTATACAGACCTTTGTCTGCAAAGTAACGTCTCTGCTTTTTAATATGCTGTCTAGGTTTGTCATAGCTATTCTTTCAAGGAGCAAGCATCTTTTAATTTCATGGCTTCAGTGGCCATCTGCAGTGATTTTGGAGCCCAAGATATGTAATCTGAACCAGTATTAAATGGAAGTGAAATTTGGCTAATATAAGTATAAACATTTTTAATGAAGCTACATTAAAAATGTGTTACTGTCTCCCATCCTTTTATTCTAAAACAAAGTTGATAGTTGATAATGTGGAATGCCACCACTCAGAAATTTATTTTTGCTTGTTTTTTGGATATTTCTTTTTCAGTAAGAACATTAAGTGCTTATGTAAGCACTTCTATTTGTATTATGTGAAAATGAGAAGAGGTAACTGGTTTGACTCTTCAGTTTAGGGACAAACACAACAAAACCACAATGATCTCAAATTTAAATGCCAAGAAAAAGTAATTACACATCTCAGGAACATAAATGACAATTCTACACAGAGAAGATTTATGTAACAACTGAACTCATAGGATTTCACTCCAGATGGCAGATCACACAGCCTCACTTCCACATGACAAGCAAATTGCTGCATCTGTAGGGAATGCCTGCTCCTCTGTCACTCTGAGGACTGTGCTAGGTGGGAATTTAAAAGTTTGGGGTTATTGTATCATCAACTCATAAGATGTCAGAACTGAGAAAGTCTTTAAAGAATCTCTGATTCAACTTCCTTTATTATTATTTTTTCTTTTTCTTGGAAGAGGAACATCAGAGAGGGAGAGAAGAGAGAGAAAACTTGAGACATTCTTAGGTCACACAGAAAGCCAGTTTTCTAATTACAACTCCTTAATATGTTTTAATTGTTTTTATGACAACCGTTCTGATTGCTATCCAGTGTTCAGCGTTCATATATTCTTTACCATTGAGTTCTAGCCTGTATACAAACCATTCTCAATAATTTTCTCTGATAAACGTGAGTATGCTTGTAAATTTGCATGCATGTGATGTACTTCTGACAATTGGCTCACATTCTCGGTGGACTATAGCTGCTTTCCCTTCTGCTCAAGAAAGCAACTAGCTGCAATGGTAATATTTTTCACACAGAAAATCTAAAATCTACTAAAAAAAATTGAATTAAATCATTCACATTTTTCATACTATATTTCTAGCTGCACCTCCAAACTGATCATAACTTTGGACATTGATATTCCCATTGGTAAGTGTTGCTTTGTGAAGTCACTTCAATTTTATTTAATTTTTTGCACAATCTACTGTGATAGGTACTAACTTTATCTCCATCTTATACATGAGAAATGTGAATCTTAGAGAAGTAATTTGCCCAAATCCCACTGGTCAGTAAAGGAAAAGCCAACATCCCAACCCTGGTGTCAACCCTAGAATACATGACCTTCCCCTCCTATGCTATGATGCCTTCTTTAAGGATTGCATCTCAAATACTGTCTTCTTTTTTGAACCCACAGTGTTGGTGGACTAAAAATGTGCACATAGGGTAGAATGTCTGACTCTGGGAAAATGTGGCATCTACCCTATCTTTTCTACCATATTACATCTTTCTTATTAGAATTAGCTATTTATTTTTATTTTATTACATTTCAGTTAAAAATACATGTATAAGCAAATTCATGTGTTCTTTTCTTTCATAAATAGTAGAACAATATACTACTACGTACTTTTCTCCACTTTACTTTTTTACTCAGACATACTTTCTGGAAATTACTCCGAGGACATACATAGACATATTCTCTATTTCTTTTACAACCCCATAGCATTTTACTTGGTGCATGTACCAAGTTCATTCAGTTAGCTCTACTGAATAGACATTTGGGTTGCTTTCAAGCCTTACTTTATTAAAAATACAGTCACAGAGAATAGATAATCTTAGATATTTTTGTATTTTTTATGTACAATTTTTGTGTTTTTTTTGGTCATGAATCTTTAGGATAAATTCATGGAAGTGGTATTTCTTGGGAGGTAAAGGTATATAATTTGGTACATGTAGTTAAATTCTAGTCTATTATAGTTCTATTAATTTTCAATCCCAATGAGAAATTCAAGAGTGCCTTTCCTCCATAGCATTGCTAACAGATATTTATCAAATTTAGATTTTAATCAAAATGATAAATGAGAAAAAGATATCCCCATGTAGTGTTAGTTTGTATTTGTTAATTGAAGTTAATTGATTTATAATATTATGTGCCAGGTGTATAACATAGTGAATTAGAATTTTTTATACATTATACTCAATATTAGTACAAAATACTGACTATGTTTCCTTGTGCTGTACAATATATCCTCATTGCTTATTTTGTACATAGCAATTTGTATATCTTAATTCCATACCCCTATCTTGTCCCTCAAATTTTCCCTCTTCCCATTGGTAACCACTGATTTAGTCTCTTTATCTGTGTCTCTCTTTCTGTTTTTTAATACTCGTTCATTTGTTTTATTTGCTAGATTTCATAAATAAATGATAATATGCAGTATTTGTCTTGCTCTAACTTAATTCACTAAGCATAATATCCAATAGGTTTATCCACATTATTGCCAATGGCAGAATTTAATTCTTTTTTATGACTGAGTAATGTTTCATTTTATATATATCATATAGTATTTTATTTTATATAGATGTTGATAAAATATATTTTTATAAAGTATTTTATTAATTTTTGGAAATTAATTCATTTCTTTTTGGCTGTGCTGGGTCTTGGCTGCTGCGTGGGCTTTTTCTCTAGTTGTGGAAGGGGGGCTACTCTCTAGTTGCAATGCATGAGGTTTCCATTGCTGTGGCTTCTCTTGTTGTGAAGCATGGACTGTAGAGCTCAGGTTCAATAATTGTGGCACACGGGCTCAATTGCTCCACAGCATGTGGGATCTTCCTCGACCAGGGATCCAACCTCTATCTCCTGCACTGAAAGGCAGATTCTTTACCACTAAACCACCAGGGAAGCTTGATAAAAAGATATTGATGAAAATTCTGTAGCTAACTTCATATTTAATAGTGACACTCTGAATTCTTTCTCCTTAAGATCAGGAACCATGAGAGGATGCCCTTTCTCATTACTTTTAAAAATATTTTACTGGAAATTCTAGCCACTACAATAAGTCAAGAGAAATAAATGAAAGATACACAAATTGGAAAGGAAGAAATAAAACTATTTTTATTCAGAGAGAGCATAAATACCTAAACAGAAAATCCTGAGGACACTAAAAAACTGTTAGAATAATAAACAAATTTGTGACAGTAGTAAATGAATTGCAGGATACAAGATTCAGTTTATGAAATTTCATCTGTATTTTTATATTCATGCAACAAAAATTGGAATAGGAAGACTTTAAAATAATACAATTTGTTATAGTATCAAAATAACCATAAAATATTTTCAAATAAATTTAACCAAGATCTGTAAAAGACCTGTACTTTGAAAACTATAAAACACCGCTGAAAGAAATTAAAGATTATTTAAATCATTAGGAAGGTATAGAGTATTCATGTATTGGAAGACCAAGTAATATTAAGATTTATATCCTTCCCAAATTTATCTATAGATGCAGGGTCATCCCAATCAAAATTTCAGCAGAGGGATTTTTTTTTTTTAACAATTAACAGGCTAATGTCAAAAGTTGCATAGGAATGGAAATGACTGAGAATAGCCAAAATAATTTTTTAAAAAGGAAACTAAGTGGGAGAAATTACATTAACTGATTTTAAGACTTATAATAATCAAGGTATAGAATTATATGTTTTACAATAGACATGTAAGTCAATGGAATAGAATAGAGGTCCAAAAATAGTGCTACACACACTGTTTTCTGTCAAAGATGTAAAATAGTGTTTGACAATATATGGGAAATATATTGTCAGAGAAAATAGTGTTTTCAATATATTGGAAATACATGGAAAATTTTTACAAACTTAAACTCCTACCTCAAACCACATAAAAATTAATTTGTTAGATCATAAACATAAGCATAAAAGCTAAAGTATAAAACATATAGAGGAAAAGGTAGAATGAAATCTTCATGACACTTAAGTAGGTAAAGAGTTTTAAGACAATGTATACCAAAAAAATCACTAGTCATAAAAGAAAACAAAAGCCATTAAATTCTATTTCATCAAAATGGAAAACTTATGCTCATGTAAATATATCTTACATCTGACCAAAGACTTCATCCAGATATATAAAGATATTTTACAATAATAAAAGATAAACAACTTGATACTTTTTAAAAAGACAAAAATGTGAACTGACCTTTCATTAAAGAAGATATGTAAACAACCCAAAAGTACATGAAAAAATGCTCACCATCAGTAGTCACCAGGGAAATACAAATTAAAATAAGAATCACTGGGGACAGTGACTGCACCCATGAAATTAAAAGATGCTTGCTCCTTGGAAGAAAAGCTATGACAAATCTAGACAGCATATTGAAAAGCAGAGACATTACTTTGCCAACAAAGGTTCATCTAGTCAAGGCTATGGTTTTTCCGGTAGTCATGTATGGATGTGAGAGTTGGACTATAAAGAAAGCTGAGTGCCAAAGAATTGATGGCTTTGAACTGTGGTGTTAGAGAAGACTCTTGAGAGTCCCTTGAACTGCAAGGAGATCCAACCAGTCCATCCTAAAGGAAATCAATCCTGATTGTTCATTGGAAGGATTGATGTTGAAGCTGAAGCTCCAATACTTTGGCCACCTGATGCAAAGATCTGACTCATTTGAAAAGATCCTGATGCTGGGATTGACTGAAGGCAGGAGGAGAAGGGGACGACAGAGGATGAGATGGTTGGTTGGATGGCATCACTGACTTGACGGACGTGAGTTGGAGCAAGCTCCGGGAGTTGGTGATGGACAGGGAAGCCTGGTGTGCTGCAGTCCATGGGGTCACAGACTCGGATATGACTGAGCGACTGAACTGAACTAGACTGAACCACTCCGCACCGACTGGTTCAGTGGTAAGGAATCCACCCGCCAAGCAGGAATGCAAGTTTGATCCCTCAGTTGGGAAGATCACCTGGAGAAAGAAATGGCAACTCACTCCAGTATTCTTGCCTGAGAAATCCCATGGACAGAAGAACCTGGCAGGTTACAGTCCATGGGGTTGCAGAAGAGTCCAAAATGACTTAGTGACTAAACAACAACATGTACCTACTAGAACAGCTAAATTGAAAATACTGGCAAGACTAGATATTGGTAGGATATAAAGTCTCTGAAACTATCACATGTCCCTGGTGGGTGTGTAAAATGGTACAGCATTTTTTAAAACATTTTGGCCATTTTTATGGAGTGCATTCTCATCAGATAACTTAGTCATTCCTCTCGTAGGTACTGATCATCAATGAGAAATAAAAATATATGCCTATATTTTAACATAAATACTTTTAAACCTAAATATTTGTAACATCTTCATTCAACTGGAAACTTTGATAGGTAACTGGATGACCAAATTATGCTTTATTCCTGTGACGGAACACTTCTCAGCAATAAGAAAGAGAAATCTTATGCAACAAAACACTGCATTTTATAGACATTTGGGTACGCATGCCTTTTTGTAAACTTCTAGAATAGGCAGGTCTAGTTTATTAGAAATACACACACACACACACACACACACACACACACACACACACACACAGATCAGCTATTGCCTAGAGTGAGTAATTGTTGGAGGAGAATAACTTCAAAGGGACACAAGGAAGCATTCTTTTGGAGGGATGTAAATGTTCTATATCTTGACTGGTATGGTGTTTACAAGGGTGTCAGTTGTCAAATGTCACAAACCTGTACACTTAAAATGTGATGTTTTTATTGTAACTATATTATACTCAAGTTAAATTTATTTTAAAAAGAATTTTTCTTTTAAAAAGTTTTTATTTTAGTATAGTTGATTTACAATATTGTGTTAATTTCTACTGTACAGCAAAGTGGTTCAGTTAGGCATATATATACATTCTTTTTCATATTCTTTTCCATATGATTTATCATAGGATATTGAATATAGTTGCCTGTGCTATACAGTAGGGCCTTGTTGTTTATCCATTTTATTATATATATAGCAGTAAAAACAACTTTTCCATAACTCTGTCACCTCTCAGTAATGAATATTTATTGCAATATTGTTTGTAACAGTAAAAAATTGGAAATAATTTAACAGTACGGAAGGAGTTAAATAAACTGCAGCCTTTAATAAAAGATTAAAGGAAGGAATAATTGAAATTACTACATATCAGCAAAAGTGTCTCCTCATTAGTTCACAGCTAGTTATGGGGCTGTTAACAACCAATAGAGATTCATTGTATATGGGTTATTCCACATTTGCTTCCCTCATCTTTATCCTCCATCCTTCTGTTCTTTATTTGTTGCCCTGCAAGTCTGACACTTAGGGCTCAGGGCAGATTCTCTTGTCAGCTGGATAAACTAGTTGAGTTCAGGCCAGGAAAGCTACAAACAGAACACTGAAATGAGAAAGAAAGAAGAGATAGAGGAATTTCGTCACCACTGCTTCTCTGCTTTGCTTCAGTGTTCCGGTCGCGGCTCTGGGCACTCAAGACTACAGCTTCCATTCTTGTTGGTGTTTGCAACAAAATTCTGTAAAGCAATTATCCTTCAATTGCAAAAAAAAAAAAAAGACAACAGCTTCTGTTGAGTAACCTCTCCTCCATAATCCAGCTCTGATAACATTGTTTACTCTTTCCTTTCTTTCCAGCTTAGGGTGGTAACAGCCTTCTGCTCTGCTATCCCTGGGTACTTCAACATTTCAGTGTTTTCATTAACTCTGTCCACACTCTGTAAATAGTTCCTTTATTAAGATCCCTTGAATTGCTCCATCTTAATGAAATTCTGTTTCCTGGTGAGACAGATCCATGCTGTTCTTTATGCAATACTCCCCATGTGTATAACGCTTTTGCCTTGCTAATATTAAAACAACTAAAACAAAAGGAGTTAGGCTAAAACGTCTGAAAACAGAGTTTTTAGTTGCTATCATTTAACTGTTTTCCATCAAGTAATATACTTTATTTATATTGCTTTAACGGAGGAGGCAATGGCACCCCACTCCAGTACTCTCGCCTGGAAAATCCCATGGACGGAGGAGCCTGGTGGGCTGCAGTCCATGGGGTCGCTAAGAGTCGGACACGACTGAGGTGACTTAGCAGCAGCAGCAGCATATTGCTTTAAATGTTTTTACCCTTTTGGAGGATATCTTCGGCATGATAAGTGTATTTCTAAATACTGAATGAAATTTAACTTAATCATTCAAGATATATTTTATAGAGATTTTTGACCTGTTTTAATTGTGACTTTGACTTCTGTATGATTTATTGCTCTTCCTTTACCAAAGGAATAGAGAATTCAGTTTTGTGGTCCATGAATCTCTGTAGGTTTATATACTTATAACTTAGCAGTTTCATAATATTTAGACTAGCTAAAATTAGGTAACTTGCTAAGTACTCCAACATTTTTATTATTTTAAGAAACAAGTTGCATTCAGTATTCTTAAATGTGTTTATTAGGTACAAATCTATCTTATCTAGCTTTGTCAGATATCCTCAAGCCTTTTTGAATGATTTTGCTCCTAAAACATCTTGTACTCTAAGTAAACAATTGATTCAGATATTGTTAAAAACATTAGATCACCCATTACTTCTGCTTCCTTTGCTGAATAGCATAGTGATAGGTTTGTTGTTCTCTGTTAGCTCTGAGTTAAATTCAGAAGGAAGCAGTGGCAAGAACTGTGATTAGTGATTCTGAGAGAAGAGGCAGCTATTGTCCTGTTTAATATGCTCATCCTAATGATGCGCTCTGGATCTTGAAAAATCATCCTTTATTTGGAATCAGAGACACTATCAGTATCAATAGCAGCCAAGCATCTTTCTAGGCTAGAACCATGGAGAAACCTTGGTCCAGAAGCATTATTTCTTGTACAGATGTTGACATGAACAGTATGAAAAGGCAAAATGAGAGGATACTGAACGAGGAACTCCCCAGGTCGGTAGGTGCCCAATATGCTGCTGGAGATCAGTGGAGAAATAACTCCAGAAAGAATGATGGGATGGAGCCAAAGCAAAAACGATACCCAGCTGTGGATGTGACTGGTGATAGAAGCAAGGTCTGATGCTGTAAAGAGCAATATTGCATAGGAACCTGGAATGTTAGGTCCATGAATCAAGGCAAATTGGAAGTGGTCAAACAGGAGATGGCAAGAGTGAACATCGACATTCTAGGAATCAGCGAACTAAGGTAGACTGGAATGGGTGAATTTAACTCAAATGACCGTTATATCTACTACTGTGGGCAGGAATCCCTTAGAAGAAATGCAGTAGCCATCATGGTCAACAAAAGAGTCCGAAATGCAGTACTTGGATGCAATCTCAAAAATGACACAATGATCTCTGTTCGTTTCCAAGGCAAACCATTCAATATCACAGTAATCCAAGTCTATGCCCCGACCAGTAACGCTGAAGAAGCTGAAGTTGAATGGTTCTATGAAGACCTACAAGACCTTTTAGAACTAACACCCAAAAAAGATGTCCTTTTCATTATAGGGGACTGTAATGCAAAAGTAGGAAGTCAAGAAACACCTGGAGTAACAGGCAAATTTGGCCTTGGAGTACAGAATGAAGCAGGGCAAAGGCTAACAGAGTTTTGCTAAGAAAACGCACTGGTCATAGCAAACACCCTCTTCCAACAACACAAGAGAAGACTCTACACATGGACATCACCAGATGGTCAACACCAAAATCAGATTGATTATATTCTTTGCAGCCAAGGGTGGAGAAGCTCTATACAGTCAGCAAAAACAAGACCGGGGGTGGACTGTGGCTCAGATCTTGAACTCCTTACTGCCAAATTCAGACTTAAATTGAAGAAAGTAGGGAAAACCACTAGACCATTCAGGTATGACGTAAATCAAATCCCTTATGATTATACAGTGGAAGTGAGAAATAGATTTAAGGGACTAGATCTGATAGAGAGAGTGCCTGATGAACTATGGACAGAGGTTCATGACACGGTACAGGACACAGGGATCAAGACCATCCCCATGGAAAAGAAATGCAAAAAAGTAAAATGGCTGTCTGAGGAGGCCTTACAAATAGCTGTGAAAAGAAGAGAAGTGAAAAGCAAAGGAGAAAAGGAAAGATATACCCATTTGAATGCAGAGTTCCAAAGAATAGCAAGGAGAGATAAGAAAGCCTTCCTCAGCAATCAGTGCAAAGAAATTGAGGAAAAGAATGGGAAAGACTAGAGATCTCTTCAAGAAATTTAGAGATACCAAGGGAACATTTCATGCAAAGATGGGCTCGATAAAGGACAGAAATGGTATGGACCTAACAGAAGCAGAAGATATTAAGAAGAGGTGGCAAGAATACACAGAAGAACTGTACAAAAAAGATCTTCACAATCCAGATAATCACGATGGTGTGATCACTCACCTAGAGCCAGACATCCTGGAATGTAAAGTCAAATGGGCCTTAGAAAGCAGCACTATGAACAAAGCTAGTGGAGGTGGTGGAATTCCAGTTGAGCTATTTCAAATCCTGAAAGGTGAGGCTGTGAAAGTGCTGTACTCAATATGCCAGCAAATTTGGAACACTCAGCAGTGGCCACAAGACTGGAAAAGGTCAGTTTTCGTTCCAATCCCAAAGAAAGGCAATGCCAAAGAATGCTCGAACTACCGCACAATTGCACTCAACTCACACGCAGTAAAATAATGCTCAAAATTCTCCAAGCGAGGCTTCAGCAATATGTGAACCATGAACTTCCAGATGTTCAAGCTGTATTTAGAAAAGGCAGAGGAACCAGAGATCAAATTGCCAACATCTGCTGGATCATCGAAAAAGCAAGAGAGTTCCAGAAAAACATCTATTTCTGCTTTATTGACTATGCCAAAGCCTTTGACTGTGTGGATCACAATAAACTGTGGGAAATTCTGAAAGAGATGGGAATACCAGACCACCTGACCTGTCTCTTGAGAAACCTGTATGCAGGTCAGGAAGCAACAGTTAGAACTGGACATGGAACAACAGACTGGTTCCAAATAGGAAAAGGAGTACGTCAAGGCTGTATATTGTCACCCTGCTTATTTAACTGATATGCAGAGTACATCATGAGAAACGTTGGGGTGGAAGAAACACAAGCTGGAATCAAGATTGCCGGGAGAAATATCAATAACCTCAGATATGCAGATGACACCACCCTTATGGCAGAAAGTGAAGAAGAGCTAAAGAGCCTCTTGATGAAAGTGAGAGAGGAGAGTGAAAAAGTCGGCTTAAAGCTCAACATTCAGAAAACTAAGATCATGGCATCTGGTCCCATCACTTCATGGGAAATAGATGGGGAAACAGTGGAAACAGTGTCAGACTTTATTTTTTGTGACTCCAAAATCACTGCAGATGGTGATTGCAGCCGTGAAATTAAAAGATGCTTACTCCTTGCAAGGAACGTTATGACCAACCTAGACAGCATATTAAAAAGCAGAGACGTTACTTTGCCAACAAAGGTCCATCTAGTCAAGGCTATGGTTTTTCCTGTGGTCGTGTATGGATGTGAGAGTTTGGCTACAAAGAAAGCTGAGCGCAGAAGAATGACGCTTTTGAACTGTGGTGTTGGAGAAGACTCTTGAGAGTCCCTTGGACTAAGGAGAAACAACCAGTCCATCCTAAAGGAGGCCAGTCCTGGGTGTTCATTGGAAGGACTGATGTTGAAGCTGAAACTCCAATACTTTGGCCACCTCATGCGAAGAATTGACTCATTGGAAAAGACCCTGATACTGGGAAGGATTGGGGGCAGGAGGAGAAGGGGACGACAGAGGATGAGATGGCTGGACGGCATCACTGACTCGATGACATGAGTTTGGGTAAACTCCGGGAGTTGGTGATGGACAGGGAGGCCTGGTGTGCAGTGATTCATGGGGTCGCAAAGAGTCAGACACGACTGAGCAACTGATCTGAACTGAACTGATGTTGACAACATGGTCAAAGCTGCCTGGAATTTATGAAGATTTAGTACTAAATTAAGAGCCAATGAAGGCTTTACTTCAATGGATGATTTCTTCCCATTAGCTCTAACTTTAGTTTTGTGACTGCGGAAGGTGATTATATTTGCTCATGGAAGACAAATCCCTATTGCAAAAGGACAAGAAAGCTTTCCTCTTTTGACTGTGACACCAATCAGTTCTAATGTGAACTGTAATTCTTCAATGCCCTGTAATTTTCCTAAAAGCTTCCGGATTGGAAAATGCTTCTTAAACTGACGGCTTCTTTCTCTCTTTGTGTACTTGCACAGCAGGCAGATGTAGAAGTGACAGAAATGTGTCCTGTTTCATTCCTTAATCTTTTCTGTGGTTATCATGCTGAAAGAGCCTATGTTTTTATTGTACAACTGGAGGAGGGTTTCTATGCTGTCATGGTTAAAGTATGTCAGTGCTGGAATTTTAAACTTCGATATGTTTTAGTTGATGAGAGCTTTTCTGCAATCTAACACTGTCCCTGTCATTGATAACTGCAGAAGGAAGTCTAGGTCTATTTCAAAGTGTCTAATTCAGTTTTCTTAAAGTGATTATGATTTTGTCCGATGATCAAGAGAGGTATACAATTCAATAGTTTGGGAATGAAGTTCTCAATTGGTTCTCTTTAGCAAGTATACCAAACTTTTGTGTTATCTTTTAGAAACCATTATATAGTTCAGTAAATATTTCCTGAGGGAGTTCAATTAATACCCAGTTATTATTATTTTACATCCTAGTAGTCCTTACAAAAATGTAGCACTCACTGAAATAGTGCATTCTGTGCACTGTTAGCCAGTTTATGCTCTTAGCTTTTATTTATTTATTTTAAAATATTTATTTATTTGGCTGTTCAGGGTCTTAGTTGTGGTATGCAGGATCTTGTAGCTGAGGCACATGGGATCTAGTTCCCCGACCAGGGATCAAACCTGGGCCTCCTGCATTGGGAGCGTGGAGCCACTGGATCACCTGGGAAATCCTTCCTCTTACCTTCTATATATAAATATTTCTTAGATAACAGGTGCTTTCTCTTATTATACAGAATTCAATGAAGTGTATCTACTTGGGGTGTTTAACAAATTTAAAAATGCAATCAATTTTTATATGATTAACCCAACTGTATGTCTTTTTGTGTGAAAACTTTTGAATTAATTCACCTGAAAGTGTGTTAGGCCAAAATTACTTTGAAGTATTTCTGAAAAGTTATACTTGTTATATCACCTATGATTTAGTATTCAACATCTATAAACTTCTATTTAGCAAACATGGCTTTCTTCTAAAGGACTGCCCCTCATGTCCCTTTAAAAATGATCACATCAACCCAATTTTAGAAAGGGAGAAATTAATCAGAAAGATGGTAGAAAGTTATAGGTTAAGTAAGTGTTTATATTTTTTCTTTATGTTTTCACTATAATCATTATAGTATTTTATTTTGAAAACTGAAGTTTCTGAGAGGAGATAGTAATATAAGCCCAGTTATAACCATTATTCCTTTGCAAATGGTCTATAGGGATGTTTTATGACAAGCATATTGCAACACTGAAAATTTATATTTCTGCTTGAGCCACATAAACTGTGGTTTAAAAACCAATATTGTTTTGGTGAATTCACAAAGAAAAATTTATAAACTTAAATGCAGATATGTATATTTCCTCTTCTAAAACTGGTAACACTTCCAGGTAATCATTTTTATACTTCCATTTTTAATTGTTAAAGACAATGCTATATACTCTTGTTTCTGGAGCTTTAAGACACTTGCTATCTGTATAAGAGATCAGTCCTGACCAACCTGGGCTGTCATTACAGAATTCAGGAAACTTTCAGGGCTTCCCTTGCCCACCTCTCATAGCCAACCAGCTCCCCCACTGTGGCTGACTGATGACTGGATTAGTATGGAGTTAGTACCTGTAACCCAAGATTTTACAATTAAACATGTATTTAGAAGAATGAGACATGCCAGTCAGTCTTGACTGCTTTGGTCAATTCCTTCTATTTCTTCTGAAGATATAGGTAAGGAGGAGTGAGGAGGGATACATTTTAACAACAAGCTACATAAGCTTCAAAATTAAACATTGCTGCCTTTTCTCTTGAAGAAATTTCTCTTAAGGATAACCAGTGAGGCAGGTTCTGACCTATGGATCACTCCAAAACAATTATGAATGATATTTTCACTAGCATAGAAATCCATTATTTCTTTCAGTCTATTGGAGATATCACTATATTCTTTTCTGACAAGGAGTTATTTCTTATTCTAATTGTTACTCACTTGAAAATAACATCTACCTTTCTCTGACTACTTTTAAGGTTTTATACTTGGTTTCCTGAAGATTTGCTATGATATATATAGGCGTGGCATATGTAGCATTTTTCACGCTTGAATGTCTTAAATATGTGGATGATTTCTTTTATTGGTTTTAGGAAATTCATAGTTATTATCTTTTTTAAAATTGTTTCTTCCACATTCTCTCCTTTTCATTTGCAAAAGGAGTTAAATATGTTTGTTCTTTTCACTGTATTATCCATACCTTTCTTAGGTACATTACATTTGTCTGTGTTCTTTCTCTTTGTAATTTCTTTTGACGTACCTCTCCAGTTAACTGATTCTTTTTTTTCCCCAGCTGTGCCTAATCTGTTGTTATATTCATCCACTGGGTTCTCAATTTTAACTGTTAGAATTTTTAGCACTAATATTTTTATTTTGTTCTATTTCATATACGCTATGATTTTTTTTTTCAGTTTTCTGTTGAAATTCTCAATCATGTTACTATCCCACTGAACATAACCAACATAGCTGGGCTTCCCAGTAGTAAAGAATCTGCCTGCCAATCCTGGAGATATGAGATGCAGTTTCCATCCCTGGGTTGGGAAGATTCCTTGGAGAAGGAAACAGCAACCCACTCCAGCATTCTTGCCTGCAGAATCCCATGGACAGAGCAGACTGGTGGGCTATGGTCCATAGGGTCACAAAGAATTGTACATGACTGAAGTGACTTAGCACACATGCAAAACATAGCTATATTAAAATCTATTTAAAGTATATCTATTAGTTCAGATATATGAACCAGTTTCCATGGGTCTCATTAACTGTATTATTTCTGCTGGTTCATATGCATATTTTTCTGTCTCTATGTTATCATTGAGGACTTCCCTGGTGGCTCAGATGGTAAAGCATCTGCCTACAACGTGGGAGACCTGGGTTTAATCCCTGGGTTGGAAAGATCTCCTGGAGAAGGAAATGGCAACCCACTCCAGTATTCTCGCCTGGAAAATTCCATGGACGGAGGAGCCTGTTAGGCTACAGTCCATGGGGTCACAAAGAGTCCAACACTTTGTGAGCGACTTCACTTTCCCTTTATCATTGATTGTATTATCATTGCCTGGTTATCTTTGATTGCATTCCAGACACTATCTGAAACATTGCTTGTAGAAATAATTTGAGGCCTAGATAATGTTATCTTTCTCTTAGAAATATTTACTTCTGCCATGTGTACCTGTGGCACCATAATCACTGGTCTGATATTATTGTTGTTCAGTCACCCAGTCATATTTGACTCTTTGAGAGTCTGATCTTACTTTAATCTAATTTCAGAATCTTATCAAACTTGATATCTTGACATTGGGCCATAGTCCTTGCAGGGGAGAGTTTACTTTTAGTTCATCCTTGCTTCTATGGTTAAGCTATTTTGGGTCCCAACCCAAGCACAGGATTGTGCCAGAGCCCTTGTTTGTGGGTACTGATTTATCTTTTGTCCTCTAAGCCACATGAGGCTAACAAGAGTTCTGCTTGGTGACTGAACAGTCTCTTTAGGAACCAACAGAAGCCCCGAGCAAGGTAGTTCCAAATGCTCATGTCTCTGCTTTTCTATCTTCTCCTGAATCTTGGCCTGGATATTCTTCAATATTTTCTCATTTCTCTAATGCCAACAATTTTTTTTGTTTTAATTTTGTTCTTTTCTAGATGTCATCTGAATGAGTATTGGTCTGAGTTATCTGGCTTTCCTTTGGTGAAAGTCTCATTATCCTTTTTATTCTCATATAGATCTTATAGTTCATATAAGTTCTACTATGGATAATATATAACATGGATAATATAAATTGTGTTTTCTATACTTGTTTCACACTGGTAACTTTTGTTTCCCCAATGAAACTAAAGTGTTTTGCAAGCAGAGGCCAGTTATGTATTTTTCCATGTACACATCACTCTCCCCATACCCCAAATACTAACTCAGAGCTGAAATGTAAGTAAACACAATTATATATTCACTAGATGTATACATTCTAGAGCCAATTAACATAGAAAGTAATTGACTTTATTCTTATTTAAAATAAATTTTCATGGTAGGGTTAATTAGGCAATTCTCTTTTGTTATTTATGACTGTTGTTTTTATCATTACTCTTCTTAGCTGTTTTGCACATTATGATTACCTTCCTTGTTGGCCCTTTGTCCACATGACACCCATCTGTTGTCTTCACTAGAGAAGTTGTTTTTATCAGTCAATTTGCCTGTCCTGCCTGTTTCTTTTCAGTGGGTCTGCTACTGAATTAAGTTGTACGGACCCTGCTCAGGCCCCAGCCTGAGTGAGGCTCTCTGCCTCAGCAGGGGAGGGTTCTTCTTCTGCTTGGGTCCAAGTCGATGAATAACAAAATTGAAGATGAGATCAACAGAGCACAAGCTTTATTCAGTGGCCAAAGAATACAGAATCAGCAACTAAGGTCACTGATCAATTTCTCACCCACCGGAGAGAGTGATTTACTAATGCATATATATGGAATTTAGAAATATGATAACGATAACCCTATGTGTGAGACAGAAAAAGAGACACAGATGTATAGAACAGTCTTTTGGACTCTGTGGGAGAAAGCAAGGGTGGGATGATCTGAGAGAATAGCATTGAAACATGTATATTATCCTATGTGAAACAGATCGCCAGTCCAGGTTCGATGCATGAGGCAGGGTGCTCAGGGCTGGTGCACCGGGATGACCCAGAGGGATGGGATGGGGAGGGAAGTGGGGTGGGGGTCAGGATGGGGGACACATGTACACCCGTGGCTGATTCATGTCAATGTATGGCAAAAACCACTACAATATTGTAAAGTAATTAGCCTCCAGCCAAGATAAACAAATTAAAAAAATAAAAGTAATGACAAAGGTGAGTGAGACTAGTGATGGGGAGGCATATGCATTAGCCTGCATGAGGAAGGGGAGGGCTTTTTTGAGAGAGTGGGGTGCTACTGCTCTTTATCCTTTTTTGGTCCTTAATGCCTAAATGGTCATAGCCACCGGTAGGTATGTTATTTAATATGTGAATGTAGAAAAGTTAATGTGGATATAATAAGACAGGGTCCGTTGGAGGCCCATTGCCGTCTTGGTTCTAGCTGGTCCTATTTGGATATTTTGTTGTTGCTGTTGCTGTTGTTTGTAGCTTTCTTTCTTATCTCTGAACCCTTTAACTTGAAGATTTACATTAACTCCTGCTAAAGGTGGAGCGGAGTTGGCAGGTTTTGAGCAAGGACACTTCTGTAAAAATGCAGGGGTTGAGGGGTTTTGAGCAAAGATCTGGATCAGCTCTGGCAACAGGTTTATTCCTTTGCCTCTGACAGAACTGAAAAACCCAACTCCTGGACATTTCCTGAGCAATGGCCATTGCTCATTGGACCTGAGAACAACTAAGAATACATTGAGCCAAACAGAGGCCCTCTTCAGAGACTTAGGATGCAGGTTCTAATCCATTTTATTAAATGGCAGAATTGAAAAGTACTAAAGCAGACCTGTCTACCGGAGACATAAAAAGTCAACCTGTAAAGAAGGAGCAAGAAAAATGGAACAGATATCTAAGTAATAAAAGGCCCTGCTGTACCTGAGATGGAGTCTCCCCATCCTCCATTCACTTTCTAAACTTGATTTTGATAATGTCTATAACACATTAGCTTAGGGTACTTAACAAATAAGTGAATACTTTAGGAATAAAAGTAAAATGCTTGAGTCAGCAACTCATTGGGTGCAGAAAATCCTTTTAAGATATATACAATTATGTGACCCTTTTTTTTAAAGGTAAACTTTCAGATAGAGGCTCCACATAAGGCAATAAAATACCTTTGAAAAAATCCCAAGGAAAAGAAGCATCATAAATCCATCGAGTTCTTGATTCATGCTACATTGCTTGTGATTAACCACACAAGGTACTAAGTCATGGAGTCCATAATGAATCGTCTTCTTGCAAGTGCACTTTTCAGAATATCTCACTAAGGGATTTTAGAGATCACTCTAAAGCTAAGTCTTCCTATGACTTATGAAAACATACCAAAAATGTAGTGCAATATTGGGAGATTTTATTTTATTTTAAATGGGTACAGAATAAGTCTGCTGTACATTTCCAAAAAAAATGCTTTTTGGAAATGACAGGATTCGTGCAGCAACTTTTGATGCCTGGGAAAAAGTTGAAAATATTAGTAATTTCAGAAAGTGATTCCTTTTTCCTTATGAACTTGCAAAACCAATGGTAATTTGGTATCAATGGGCAAGAGAAATTCAACTTAAGGCTTTTTGATAACTAAAATTTACAAAGATAGTCTCTTCTTAAATTGGTAGAGAAAGGAGTTGGCAGAAAAGGAGTTTAACATATTTGAGAAGACAAAGCATAAATGCCTGAAAAAATTAATCACAAAAGCAACATTTATCATGCATTCAGAATCACACGCTCTTATGAAAAATTCTAAACTGTACCCAATGGACTGAAAACACAGGCAGTGTTAATCTTATGGAAAAACAAAAGAAGGCCATAGAGAGCTGGGGTAGGAGCAGGGTAGGCAGGGAAGATGATCATTGTGACCTGGAAGCTTTTCAGAGGGAAATTTCTTGTCTTAAGGGGAATTAGTAATTAGGCCAAATATGTTTCCCTCCAATGATACAATATGTTAATAAGCAAATACTTGAGGCATTTAAAAGTTTAAAATAACAGCAAATAAGACACAAGCTATCAATGGATTTCAAAAAGTACAAATTGAGAAAACCAATTCCCAGGCTAAGAATAGACTGTGGAAAAAATAATGCTCTAACAGATTTGAATGTCAATCTCATAAATGTAGATTTCATATAGGATTTCATAAAAAGTACAGTGCCTCCTGCAGTGACTGCCGTGGAAATAACTGGAGATCCTACTGTCACTTTAAGACCGAACAAAAGCAAATTGTGATCTCATGTTGTAATATTTGTCTTTTAATCAGATTTCTCTGGGAAGCTTGTACTGTCATCCCAATTGTTGTTTTCTGCTCTTCTTGACTGCCATGATCATTATTAGCATTTAAGGGAGGCTGAGATTTGGGAGACATGCCTGATCTTCCAAGTGAGGAGATTGGTTTGACAAGTAGCTCTTCCATCATCCTTAAACTGAGCTTAGTAATGAAGCCTCTGAAGATGGGAGAGGAAGGGCAAATTAAGATTCCTTTCCCAGTTGCTTGGCTGGACCAATGTTTCTCATCACCCACCCAACAGATACCATGATTACTTGTAGCTACCCACCCAACACATACCATGAATATTTATAGAGCTTTCCTATGTATAGAAAGCCTGCTCCCTACTCCTGAAATCCTGATTAGGTAGCTCTGGAAAGAGGAGAGGAGATGACTATTAGCATTGTAACAAGCACTTCACAGGCAGTTGTCTTGAAGAGCCAAAGAGAAGACCCTACATGTTAGGTTCAGGGAAATGGAGAAATATACACTCAAAATAGGGTCAATTTTTGGACAGATGGCTGTATCTGTTCTTGTTTGAATTAGATCCTTCTCTTTTCTTATACTTTCCGTTAAGGTTTAATCATAAATCCGGTATATTTCAACCATTTAGACTTTTAGCCCTTAACAAGATTCCTCAAACATAGTTATTAGATGGTGTTTTAAGTGTTTGTTAAATGCATCCATCAAATATGATGTCAATATGGATAGACATTTTCACTTTTGATATTGAGTTAGCAAGCCTGAAAGCTTGAAACTCACTTAAATTACTCAGTTACCAGAAATAGCCTTCATTATCTTGTGTTGAGTTGGATATAATATTTCAGTGACATAATAAACAGTGACAGACTTTATTTTCTTGGGCTACAAAATCACTGCAGATGGCGACTGCAGCTATGAAATTAAAAGACGCTTGCTCCTTGAAAGAAAAGTTATGACCAACATAGACAGCATATTAAAAAGCAGGGACATTACTTTGCCAACAAAGATCCGTCTAGTCAAAGCTATAGTTTTTCCAGTAGTCATGTATGGATGTGAGAGTTGGACCATAAAGAAGGCTGAGCGCTGAAGAATTGATGCTTTTTGAACTGTGTTATTGGAGAAGACTCCTGAAAGTCCCTTGAACTGCAAGGAGATCAAACCAGTCAATCCTAAAGGAAATCAGTCCTAAATATTCACTGGAAGGACAAGCTGAAGCTCCAATACTTCGGCCACCTGATGCAAAGGACTGACTCATTGGAAAAGACCCTGATGCTAGGAAAGATTGAAGGCAGGAGAAGAGGATGACAGAGGATGAGATGGTTGGATGTCATCACCGACTCGATGGACATGAGTCTGAGCAAGCTCCAGGAGTAGGTGATGGACAGGGAAGCCTGGTGTGCTTCAGTCCATGGGTTGAAAAGAGTCAGAAACGACTGAGCAACTGAACTGAACTGAACTGATCTTGTGTTGAGGTGAATATAGTATTTCAAAGATATCAGTTTATATGTCTAAACTAACAGACCTCTATCAATCAAAATTATGATGGAGCATCTGTCACGTCACCCTTACTTAAAGAGAAGTTGTAAAGCTACCCCCAAACAAATTTTAATCCATAATTTATCTTGGGCCAGCTCTAAAATAGCACTTCAGATAGTTACATCAAAATTTGCCGAGTGTCTTTTTTCTACAACCCTCAAAAACTGAAAAATTCAGGCTTAAAGAAAGTAGGGAAAACCACTAGGCCATTCAAGTATTACCTAAATCAAATCCCTTATGATTATACAGTGGAGATGATGAATAGAAGGGATTCCATCTGACAGAGTGCGTAAAGAACTATGAACGGAGGTTCATAACATTGTACAGGAGGCAGTGTACAAGACTATCCCAAAGAAAAAGAAATGCAAAAAGGCAAAATGGTTATCTGAGCTTTGTGAGCAGCTGAGGAAAGAAGAGAAATAAAAGGCAAGGGAGAAAGGGAAAAATACACCCAACTGAATGCAAGGTTCCAGAAAATAGTTCCAGCAAGAAGAGATAAGAAAGCCTTTTTAAGTGAACAATGCAAAAAAATAGAGGAAAACAATAGAATGGGAAAGACTAGAGCTCTCTTCAAGAAAACTGGAAATATTAAAGGAAAATTTCATGCAAGCATGGGCCCAATAAGGGACAGAAATGGTAAGGACCTAACAGAAGCAGAAGAGATTAAGAAGAGGTGGCAAGAATACACAGAAGAACTATACAAAAAAGTCTTAATGACTCCGATAACCAGGATGGTGTGATCACTCACCTAGAGCCAGACATGCTGGAGTGTGAAGTCAAGTGGGCCTTAGAAATCATTACTACAAACAAAGCTGGTGGAGTTGATGGAATTCCAGCTGAGCTATTTCAAATCCTAAAAGACGATGCTGTTAAAGTGCTGCGCTCATTATGTCAGCAAATTTGGAAAACTCAGCAGTGGCCACAGAACTGGAAAAGGTCAGTTTTCATTCTAATTCCAAAGAAGGGCAATGCCAAAGAATGTTCAAACTACCAGACAATTGTGCTCATTTCACATGCTAGCAAGGTAATGTTCAAAATTCTTCAAACTAGTCTTCAGCAGTACAGGAAGTGAGAACTTACAGATGTACAAGCTGGATTTAGAAATGGCAGAGGAATTAGAGAATCAAATTTCCAACATCTGTTGGATCATAGAAAAAGCAAGAGAATTCCAGAAAAAAACATCTACTTCTGCTTCATTGACTGCAATAAAGCCTTTGACTGTGTGGATCACAACAAACTGTGGGAAATTCTTAAAGAGATGGGAATACCAGACCACCTGACCTGCCTCCTGAGAAACCTGTATGCAGGTCAAGATGCAACAGTTAGAACCAGACATGGAACAACAGATTGGCTCAGAATTGGGAAAGGAGTACATCAAGGCTGTACATTATCACTCTGCTTATTTAACTTATATGCAGAGTACATCATGCAAAATGCTAGGCTGGATGAATCCAAAATTGGAATCAAGATTGATGGAAGAAATATGAACAATCTCAGCTACATAGATGATACCACTCTAATAGCAGAGAGCAAAGAGGAACAAAAGAGCTTCTTGATGAAGGTGAAAGAAAAGAGTGAAAAAGCTGGCTTAAAACTCAACATTCAAGAAACTAATATCATGGCATCCAGTCCTATCACTTCCTGGCAAATATAGAGGAAAAAGTGGAAATAATGACAGATTTTATTTTCTTGGGCTCTAAAATCACTGTGGACAGTGACTATAGCCACAAAATTAAAAGACTCTTGCTCCTTAGAAGGAAAGTTATGACAAAGATAGACAGCATATTAAAAAGCAGAGACGTCACTTTCCCAACAAAAGTTTATGTAGTCAAAGCTATGGTTTTTCCAGTAGTCATGAAGGGATGTGGGGGTTGCAGCATAAAGAAGGCTGAGCACCAAAGAATTGATGCCTTTGAATTGTGGTGCTGGAGAAGACTCTTGAGAGTCCCTTGGACAGCAAGGAGATCAAACCAGCCAATCCTAAAGAAAACCAACACTGAATATTCATTGGAAGGACTGATGCTGAAGCTGAAGCTCCAATACTTTGGCTACCTACCTGATACAAAGAGCCGATTTATTGGGAAAAAACCTGATGCTGTGAAAGATTGAGAGCAGAAAGAGAAGAGGGTAACAGAGAATGAGATGGTTGGATGGCATCACCAACTCAATGGACATGAGTTTGAGCAAACTCTGGGAGATAATGAACGACAGGGAAGCCTGGCGTGCTGCAGTCCGTGAGCTCAGAGTCAGGCACGGCTTAGTGACTAAACAACAACGCAAACCTCTTTTTCAACATCATGTCACAGTATTCTAAGGCAAGTTTTGTAGTTTTGAAACTAATAAGTAACAGTCAAGCACCTGTAATGGAATAAAAGTAAGGATGGACATGGTCCCATCTCTCCTCTATTCCCCCAGTTTCTAAATCGACTTTGAGTCTCTTTACAGCATTTCAACCTCATGCTCTGGAAAATAAATAGATCATTACTGCCTTTGCCTCTGGGTGGATAATCTAATGAGAAAACTCAATAAAACTTTAAATATTGCTTTAATTAGTCTTGCAAGTCAGCACTGATATGAGGAAAATCAATGTCAAGTTAATCTGCCTGTAAGAAGAACATGATGTAAAAAGTCTTCAATAAAGGTGATTCATATTCTCTGCTTTAAAGAGAACATTGTTATTGAGGGTGCTGGCTTAATTTCTTCTATAATTTCTATCAGTGTTAATTTCTTCTGTAATTTCTGGCTTAATAATTCATTGTTATGCAAAACTGAATTAGGGTTTAAAAATTTAGAAGGCAATTGCTACTAGAATAGTTGTCAGAAATGAGTCATCAAGGGGTAAATCATATAATTTGCGGATAATCCAAAATTTAGCATGAGACTTACTGTCCTGCCACTATTTTTGAGATGAGAATATGTGCTTTGAAAAGAGCCAAATGGTGTATTGTTTAACTCTTCACAGTTGTCCTGATTTGTGTCTGTTTATGCATGTAAGTACTTTCTATTAAGTGAAGTGGGTAACACTATAGTTCTCTCCTCCCATAATTTTCTTACTAGATGGCACATTACAGTGAAGGCAAGTCCTTAACAAAATTCTGTTATAGCACAAACATGTACTGTCAGTGAGGCTAATAACATGCCCCAGAGCAAAAATCACTATTTTCTGTGAACTCTGAATTTCTGTTCCATGTCCATTTAGTACTTCATTAAACAGTTGCTGAAAGATTCTCTCCAATGGAAAATGGTGATGTTTTAAGAGGGTTGAGTGAACTTTTGCTTGGCTCAGGAAACAGACATTTCATTAATGGGTGGATGTGGGATGAAACGGAATTCGAGACCCAAATGGAATTCGACCTCCTAAAGTAGGAGGCTTGCAGACTTTTCAGTTTCTTATGCTACCTTCATGAAATGAAGAAAGTATCAGTGTAGTATTTTAAACCAACCCATATACCTTAAATACAGTTCATTGAACCAATGATTCAATGAGAAACACTAATTCTCACATTCAGACTGACTTATAGACTTGATAAGAAGGACCCAGATAGAAGGATTAGAAGCACTTAATGATAATTGGGTTAGGACTTCTGATGAGGACATTGTAGAGGCTTGTTAACCTCTGGTGTGTATATTTGTGATTAGAACACCTCAAAGGCTAACCGACTGCCCACAATTACTTAAGTTACTTGTTTACAAATATATCAGACTGTCTATGCTGGAGTGGTTTTAAGCAAGTTACATCCAATATATCAACGTGATAAGTGAGTTTTAGCAGGATTTAGAGTTGCTTTTAGATTAATATATAATTTCAGTAATTACCTCAAAACATCTCTTCCTCTGTTGGAACCACCTACAGGATACTCAAAATGTTGCACTCATGCCCAGTGCAATTTGTCTGTTTGCTTTATCCAGCAGAGACTAAAGATGATCCTGCTAGCATTGGTTATTTTTCATCTTAACTTGCCTGTGCTATGCTCCCAGTGTCTGTGTCCCCTCAAAATGCGTATGTTGAAATCCTAACATATGCAATGTGATGCATAACACACAATACTTTCCAATGTGATGGTTTTAAGTGGTGGGACCTGAGGGCTCATAAGGGCAGAACCCTCTGCATGGAATTAATGCCCTTATAAAAAGAGACCCCAGAGAGCTTGCTTGGCCCTTCTACCACATGAGGTTACAGTGAGAAGACAGCCATCAATGAGGCAGGAGTCCCTCATCAGTCGTTGAAACTCCTTGGCCTTCACAGTCTCCAGAACCTAGAATTCCTATTGTTTATAAGCTACCCATTCTGTGGTATTTTGTTATAGCAATCCAGATGAACTAATACACCAGGAACTTTACTTGATATTCTGTTACCAAAGGTATCAAGGGTTTTGTGTACCAAGATCAGCAATAAAACCTATAAAGGAAGATTTCCTTCTAGAATCAGGAGCCCTGTCAGACACCTGGTCTAGATTAGGATATAAACTCTTTATTCTTCACCTGTCAGGTCTTGGGAGGCAATAAACTAAAATGGATTAATTTGTTGCTGGAGATTGGAAGTTAATCAGTCTTTTGGATGCAGACTTATGCTTCTGGGAATCAATCCAAATGCTTCCCCAGTCTCTTGCAAAACTACCATATTGCTGTTTAGTTCTGTTTTGTTTTCAAACTGTGGCCTACCAGGCAATCTGTCTTTTAAATGTAATATCTTTTAAATGCATTGTCTCTAAAATATTTATCAAAAATCATATGAACAAAGACATGAAAGGCAGGTGAGTGGAGAAGCAGATTGATAACTGGGAAGGCACCCAGGCCCTACGGCCACCTCCTCACCACGCTTCCTGGGATGCCTAACTCCTCTTGGCCTCTGTTGCTCCATCTGTAGCTGACAGTTTCCTTAGTGTTCTTTCTGTGCAGACAGTAAAGAGTAGGTCAGAATTTATAAAGTCAAATCTAATTTGAAGACTCTATTTTACAAGAATAACACAAAAACTGGTATCAGAAAGTATGGTATGAAAATGAAACAAAATATAATAATTTAGCAGATTTGCCTTAATTCCTGAATGAGATTGCAATAGAAGCCTGTGAATGCCTCAAAATATTATGTGAAAACAATCTGTGTTTGTAACCTGAGCAGTTTTTGTTAAAATTGTGGACAAGGTGGGGGAAGGAGAGGGTGGGATGAACTGCGAGGGTAGCATGGAAACATATACATTACCATATGCAAGACTGGGAATTTTATAGCCAGTGGGAATTTGCTGTATGACTCAGGGAGCTCAAACCAGTGCTGTATGACAACCTAGAGGGGTGGGATGGGGTGGGATGTGGGAAGAAGGTTCAAGAGGGAGGGGACATATGTATACCTATGGTTAATTCATGTTGATGTATGGCAGAAACCAACACAACATTATAAAGCAATTATCCTCCAATTAAGAATAAACAAATTTAAAAAAGAGGTACAAACTGTTATGTATAAAAAATAATCTAAAGGATATGTTATATAACACAGGAATTAAAGCCAAAAGTTTATAATAAAAAAAGAAAATAATAGGTTTTCTGACCCAGAGGGATGGGATGGGGAGGGAGGTGGGGGGGTGGGGGTTCAGGATGAGGAACACATGTAAACCCATGGCTGATTAACATCATGATTAACATCAATGTATGGCAAAAAACCACTACAATATTGTAAAGTAATTAGCCCCCAACTAAAATAAATAAATTTATTTAAAAAAAAAGAAAAAGAAAAAAAAAAAAAGGATATGTTATATAACACAGGAATTAAAGCCAAAAGTTTATAATAAAAAAAGAAAATAATAGGTTTTCTGGAAAAAGTTGCTTCATTTATCCCTACATTTTTATTACTTAATTATTTTCTTCTAATTTTTATTAAATGTGATGGAATGCCATGGTATGTGGATATAGTGGCCTATTTCTATGTCCAACACAGCAAATTCTTTTAACATGACTTTAAAATTTTTTATTTATCTGTTGTTTTAATTTTTTATATTGGACTATAGTTGGTTTACAATGTTGTGTTAGTTTCAGGTGTATAGCAAAGTGATTCAGTTCTACATATATCTATTCTTTTTAAAATTCTTTCCCCATTTAGGCTTTTACAGATTATTGAACAGAGTTCTCTGTGCTATACAATAGGTCCTTGTTGGTTATCTATTTTACATATAGTAGTGTGTATATGTAAAACTCAAACTCCCAGTTTATTATTCTCCCCAACCTTTCCCCTTTGGTAGTTCAACATAGCAAAAACTGTTATGATTTACTTATTTTATGGCTGTAAAGGAATATATATATATATATATATATATATATATATATATATATATACTCTGAGCACAGAATTTAGAAAATATAGAAAGCATAAAGAGGAATGTAAAAATTACCACATCAGGTCAAGAAGCAACAGTTAGAACCAGACATGAAACAACAAACTGGTTCAAAATTGGGAAAGACATATGTGAAGGCTGTATATTGTCACCCTGCTTATTTAACTTATTTGCAGATTACATCATGTGAAATGTGAGCCTGGATGAAACACAAACTGGAATTAAGACTGCTGGGAGAAATATCAATAACCTCAGATATGCAGATGACACCACCATAATGGCAGAAAGTGAAGAAGAACTAAAGAGCCTCTTGATGAAAGTGAAAGAGGAGAGTGAAAAAGCTGGCTTAAAACAGACCCATCACAAGCATGGAAATCGAAACTATAATCAGAAATCTGCCAGCAAACAAAAGCCCAGGACCAGACAGCTTCACAGCTGAATTCTACCAAAAATTTAGAGAAGAGCTAACACCTATCTTACTCAAACTCTTCCAGAAAATTGCAGAAGAAGGTAAACTTCCAAACACATTCTATGAGGCCACCATCACCCTAATTCCAAAACCTGACAAAGATGCCACAAAAAAAGAAAACTACAGGCCAATATCACTGATGAACATAGATGCAAAAATCCTTAACAAAATCCTAACAAACAGAATCCAACAACATATTAAAAAGATCATACATCATGACCAAGTGGGCTTTATCCCAGGGATGCAAGGATTATTTAACATCCGCAAATCAATCAATGTAATACACCACATTAACAAACTGAAAGATAAAAACCATATGATTATCTCAATAGATGCAGAAAAAGCCTTTGACAAAATTCAACATCCATTTATTATAAAAACTCTCCAGAAAGCAGGAATAGAAGGAACATACCTCAACATAATAAAAGCTATATATGACAAACCCACAGCAAACATCATCCTCAGTGGTGAAAAATTGAAAGCATTTCCCCTAAAGTGAGGAACAAGACAAGGGTGCCCACTCTCACCACTACTATTCAACATAGTTTTGGAAGTCTTGGCCACAGCAATCAGAGCAGAAAAAGAAATAAAATGAATCCAGATTGGAAAAGAAGAAGGAAAACTCTCACTCTTTGCAGATGACATGATCCTCTACATAGAAAACTCTAAAGACTCTACCAGTAAATTACTAGAGCTAATCAATGAATATAGTAAAGTTGCAGGATATAATATTAGCACACAGAAATCCCTTGCATTCCTATACACTAGCAATGGGAAAACAGAGAAATTAAGGAAACAATTCCATTCACCATTGCAATGAAAAGAACAAAATAGTTAGGAATATATCTACCTAAAGAAACAAAAGACCTATATATAGAAAACTATAAAGTACTGATGAATGAAATCAAAGAGGACACAAATAGATGGAGAAATATACCGTGTTCATGGATCAGAAGAATCAATATAGTGAAAATGAGTATACAACCCAAAGCAATCTATAGATTCAATGCAATCCATATCAAGCTAACAATGGTATTTTTCACAGAACTAGAACAGATAATTTCACAATTTGTATGAAAATACAAAAAAACCTCGAATAGCCAAAGCAATCTTGAGAAAGATGAACGGAACTGGAGGAATCCACCTGCCTGACTTCAGGCTCTACTACAAAGCCACAATCATCAAGACAGTATGGTACTGGCACAAAGACAGAAATATAGATCAATGGAGCAAAATAGAAAGCCAAGAGATGAATCCACCCACCCATGGACACCTTATCCTTGACAAAGGGGGCAAGAATATACAATGGACAAAAGACAATCTCTTTAACAAGTGGTGCTGGGAAAACTGGTCAACCACTTGTAAAAGAATGAAACTAGAACACTTTCTAACACCATACACAAAAATAAACTCAAAATGGATTAAAGATCTAAACATAAGACCAGACACTATAAAACTCCTAGAGGAAAACATAGGCAAAACACTCTCCGACATAAATCACAGCAGGATCCTCTATAACCCACCTCCCAGAGTAATGGAAATAAAAGCAAAAATAAACAAATGGGACCTAATTAAAATTAAAAGCTTTTGCACAATGAAGGAAACTATAAGCAAAGTGAAAAGACAGCCTTCAGAATGGGAGAAAATAAGAGCAAACGAAGCAATGGACAATGAATTAATCTCAAAAATATACAAGCAACTCCTGCAGCTCAATTCCCGAAAAATAAATGACCCAATCAAAAAATGGGCCAAAGAACTAAACAGACATTTCTCCAAAGAAGACATACAGGTGGCTAACAAACACATGAAAAGATGCTCAACATCACTCATTATCAGAGAAATGCAAATCAAAACCACCACGAGGTACCATTTCGCGCCAGTCAGAATGGCTGCTATCCAAAAGTCTGCAAGAAATAAATGCTGGAGAGGGTGTGGAGAAAAGGAAACCCTCTTACACTGTTGGTGAGAATGCAAACTAGTACAGCCACTATGGAGAACAGTGTGGAGATTCCTTAAAAAACTGGGAATAGAACTGCCATACGACCCAGCAATCCCACTGCTGGGCATACACACCGAGGAAACCAGAATTGAAAGAGATGCGAGTACCCCAATGTTCATTGCAGCACTGTTTATAATAGCCAGGACATGGAAGCAACCTAGATGTCCATCATCAGACGAATGGATAAGGAAGCTGTGGTACATATACACTGGAATATTACTCAGCCATTAAAAAGAATACATTTGAATCAGTTCTAATGAGGTGGATGAAACTGGAGCCTATTATACAGAGTGAAGTAAGCCAGAAAAAGAAACACCAATACAGTATACTAACACATATATATTGAATTTAGAAAGATGGTAACGATAACCCCATATGTGAGACGGAAAAAGAGACACAGATGTATAGAACAGTCTTTTGGACTCTGTGGGAGAAGGCAAGGGTGGGATTATCTGAGAGAATAGCATTAAAACATGTATATTATCCTATGTGAAACTGATCGCCAGTCCAGGTCTGATGCGTGAGACAGGGTGCTCAGGGCTGGTGCACTGGGATGACCCAGAGGGATGAGATGGGGAGGGAGGTGGGAGGAGGAGTTCAAGATGGGGAACACATATACACCCATGGCTGATTCATATCAATGTATGGCAAAAACCACTACAATATTGTAAAGTAATTAACCTCCAATGAAAAGAAATAAATTAAAAAACAAAGAAACAAGACAAAACAAAAAACCCTCAACATTCCAAAAATGAAGATCATATCATCTGGTCCCATAACTTCGTGGCAAATGGATGGGGAAACAATGGAAACAGTGATAGACTTTATTTTCTTGAGCTCCAAAATCACTGTGACTGCAGTCATGAAATTAACAGATGCTTGCTCTTTGGAAGAAAAGCTGTGACAAACCTAGACAGCATATCCTGAAGCAGAGGTATCACTTGGCCGACAAAGGTCTGTGTAGTCAAAGCTATGGTTTTTCCAGTAGTCACGAAGGAATGTGAGAGTTGGACCATAAAGAAGGCTGAGAACCAAAAAACTGATGTTTTTCAACTGTGGTGCTGGAGAAGACTCTTGAGAGTCCTTGGACAGCAAGGAGTTCAAACCAGTCAGTCCTACAGGAAATCAACCCTGAATAATCATTAGAAGGACTAACACTGAAGCTGAAGCTACAATCCTTTGGCCACCTAATGGAAAGATCCAACTCATTGGAAAAGACACTGCTGCTGGGAAAGATTGATAGCAGAAGGAGAAGGCAGTGACAGAGGGAGGATGAGATGGTTGGATGGAATCATCAACTCAATAAACATGAGTGTGAGCAAGCTCTGGGAGATAGTGAAGGACAGGGAAGCTTGGCGTGCTGCAGTCCATGGGGCTGCAAAAACTTGGACATGACTGAACAATGTTTAACCTTTAAGTGTAAATCTCAATAGCTAAAATTTTTCTATGCAGGTATGTTTATTGGTTAAATTAATCGTCCGTTAAATTAGACTTATAGTCTAGTTTACCTTTTATTTATTGAACTTAGAATTATAGTCTCTATATTATATAATAACACAATATATCCATATTTGGCATTACACACAGGTACATATTTATAAGCGTGGTGGTGGTGGTCTAGTTGCTCAGTCATGTCCAACTCTTGTGATCCCATGTACTGTAGTCTGCTGGGCTCCTCTGTCCATGGGATTCTCCAGGGAAGAATACTGTAGTGGGTTGCCATTTCCTTCTCCAGGGGATTTTCCCAACCCAGGAATTTGACTCTAGTCTCCTGCATTGTAGGCAGATTCTTTACCAACTAAGCTACAAAGGAAACTCCATTTATAAGCATACAGCTTAATATGTCAAGTATTGTCATTAGATATATTCTTTCTTATACTCTGTATTTATCCTGTGACATTTCTCTATTTAGGGATTATCAACAAAAGAACCAGAGTACAAAAGTACTTTTTAATCCTTGAATACAGCGAGATTGGAAAAGTCATATTATTGGTTAGAAACATTTTATCCTTCTCATGCCCCTGTTTGTGAACTGGGTGAAGATGCCAAGAGCATTTAGATTCCAGTCTGCCCTCTGCCTCCCCACCAGCCCTATTCCCCCTGCCTAACTGTGGTGGAAGGTGCAGAACTGAAAGCATAAGGGACAGCAACACAGCCCTCAAGGGGAGCTTGGGCTGCATTTTGACGGTTCTCAGACTCATTTCTTGTGCCCCAGTGGGGTGGGGGCCTCAGTGTAGTAATGGTCACCAGGGATGTGAGGGGCATCCAGTGTGGCGTCCTCAAGTAGTCTGTTGCTCCCAAAGGGAAGCAGAATGGACAGTCTTCCATGGGACTCTCTAACTGGCCATGGATATAATCTAGCACAGAGAGGCTGTGCTGAGTTACCCTGGGGAGTGACTGAAAAGCTGAGGCAAAGCCGACTGCTCAGCTGGACTCACTGCTGTTACTAGTCAGCTCAGAAGGAAGCGTAGAGGAGGCTGGTTACCTCTTGAGAAAGAGACCACACCAAAGAGGCAGAAGCTGTGCCAAGGCATTCAATAAGCCTTGAGCCAGGCATCAACGCTGGTGGGAAAGTGTGGGGCAGCCTGGAGGGATGGAAGTTTAGAACAGCATTGCCTGAGAAAAGATAGAAATTGGTAAAACTCACTTGAAAACAACTATATTAAATTTTCTGCAATAGGCAGATGAGAGGTTTGAGCCAAAAGTAAAGTCAGACAAAAATATTTAAACAAATATAAATATATATGCAAATAAAATTATATATATATAATTGTGATATATAAGGTATGACTATGATATTCAGTTCAGTTCAGTCACTCAGTCGTGTCTGACTCTTTGCGACCCCATGAACCACAGCACACCAGGCCTCCCTGTCCATCACCAACTCCCAGAGTTTACCCAAACTCATGTCCATTGAGTCGGTAATGCCATCTAACAGTCTCATCCTATGTTGTCTCCTTCTCCTCCTGCCTTCAATCTTTCCCAACATCAGGGTCTTTTCAAATGAGTCAGCTCTTCACATCAGGTGGCCAAAATAGTGGAGTTTCAGCTTCAACATCAGTTCTTCTAATGAACACCCAGGACTGATTTCCTTTAGGATGGACTGGTTGGATCTCCTTGCAGTCCTAGGGACTCTCAAGAGTCTTCTCCAACACTACAGTTCAAAAGCATCAATTCTTCTGTGCTCAGCTTTCTTTATAGCCTAATTCTCACATCCATACATGACTACTGGAAAAACCATAGCCTTGACTAGACGGACCTTTTTTTTTGCAAAGTAATGTCTCTGTTTTTTAATATGCTGTCTAGGTTTGTCATAACTTTCCTTCCAAGGAGTAAGCATCTTTTAATTCATGGCTGCAATCACCATCTGCAGTGATTCTGGAGCCCCCCAAAATAAAGTCAGCCACTGTTTCCATTGCTTCCCCATCTATTTGCCATGAAGTGATGGGACCAGATGCCATGATCTTAGTTTTCTGAATGTTGAGCTTTAAGCCAACTTTTTCACTCTCCTCTTTCACTTTCATCAAGAGGCTCTTTAGTTCTTCTTCACTTTCTGCCATAAGGGTGGTGTCATCTGCATATCTGAGGTTATTGATATTTCTCCTGGCAATCTTGATTCCAGCTTGTGCTTCATCCATTCCAGCATTTCTCATGATGTACTCAGCATATAAGTTAAATAAGCAGTGTGACAATATACAGCCTTGATGTACTCCTTTTCCTAATTGGAACCAGTCTGTTGTTCCATGTCCAGTTCTAACTGTTGCTTCCTGACCTGCATACAGGTTTCTCAAGAGGCAGGTTAGGTGGTCTGGTATTCTCATCTCTTTCAGAATTTTCCACAGTTTTTTGTGATCCACACAGTCAAAGGCTTTGGTATAGTCAATAAAGCAGAAATAAATATATAAAATTTGAGATACAACAAATTATGTCAGTGTAAGATATGTAAGATATCATAAATTATGAATCATAACTATGCATGTGTGCATGCTAAGTCATTTTAGTCATGTCTGACTCTTTGCCATCCCATGGACTATAGCCTGCCAGACTCCTCCATCCATGGGATTCTCCAGGCAAGAATACTGGAGTGGGTTGCCATGTCCTCCTGCAGGGGATCTTCCCAACCAGGGATCAGACTCATGTCTTATATGTCTCCTGCATTGGCAGGTGGGTTCTTTACCACTAGCACTACCTGGGAAGCCCAACTATAAGAGTAGATAATCATAATTGCAATATATATATATGTATACATGTATATCACATGACTGTGAAATTATATATTTTATATAGTTCACAAGCTCTGATATAATGTAGAAATATAGATATATAATTTATGATATACCATTATCAGTATAGCTGTATCATACCATGGCTTGTGAACTCTTAAGACCATGAAATTTAAACTTATGACTGTTACAAAAGTTTTCCACAATTTAATAACCTAGTTGCCTTTGTTTTCATGAATTGGGCAACATCTAGTCCAGTAAATAGAAAGGAACTTCAAAAGATCTGTTCTAAATGTGAAATTTTTATGTACCCAAGACAGAAATAAGCAAGTTATAGTGGGCATTTGCTAGTTGGTCAAAGCAGGTTACCCTCTTTACATGGAGAAGGGAGGTCTTGGAGCCAGTCAGATAACTTGTATGGAGCAGGCCAGTGCTGATTGGTAGACCTAGACCTTCCTCTTCTGGGAGAGCCCAGGATAGAAGCTTCAGTTTTGGTTTGCTGATGTGGGGTTTAGTGTGAGTGAATCCATCTCTGGCCTCAACTGGTTACTTCAACGTGGCATACATTGCAAAGGAAAACAAACTGTTCTCAGAAGGGGGAGGATAATATTCCTTGTGAGCTCTTTCTTATGGAGATTCATTATAGAGAAAGAAACCTCTACCAAATGTATTAATCTGGAACTAGCTAAAAAAAAGATCTCTTAAGACAATGCTTCTTGGTGTTTTACTGTCTAGTTATTTGATCTTGTCTGCTCTTTGTGTTAAAAAAATGTAAAACTGGATGGCAAAGGGAAAATGGCTATTTTCACTAAAAAGAAAAATTGGGACTATTTTGTTATTGAGAGTGAGTACATCTGTTAAAGGTTTTTTGGTTCAAGAAAACACTTTAATGACTATTTATGCAAAGTTAGGCTTTTCTGGAATGCAAGCAGAAGCCTCAACTTAGCCTAGAAAGGAAAATGATAGGAAACTTCAATTTTCCTCTGACAGGCGGCAGAAAGAGGGAATTAGAGGTGTTGCGCCCAGAAGGGAGATCAGAGTGAGGAGAGGAATCCAGAGGGTGAAAATCAGTGCCTCACTCCACGCTTGCCTTCTGGCCTCAAACGCCAACAGACAGGAGCAAGAGGACTGTGAAAAGTTCCTGGGTGAAGAGTGGCCAAGGGAATATTTCTAAATGGTGGTAAGTGACCTTGTTTACTTGACTACTCAGCATCATTCCCTTTTTTATTTCTCTAGGAAAGTCTCTGTCGTCCCCTTCTCCTCCTGCCTTCAATCTTTTCCAGAATCAGAGCCTTTTCAAATGAGTCAGTGCTTCGTATCAGGTGGCCAAAATATTGGAGTTTCAGCTTCAGCATCAGTCCTTCCAATGAATAGTTGGGACTGATTTCCTTTAGGATGGACCGGTTGGATCTCCTTGCAGTCCAAGGGACTCTCAAGAGTCTTCTTCAGCACCACAGTTAAAAAGCATCAATTCTTTGGCATTCAGCTTTCTTTATAGTCCAACTCTCACATCCATACATGACTACTGGAAAAACCATAGCTTTGACCAGACAGACTTTTGTTGGCAAAGTAATGTCTGCTTTTTAATATGCTGTCTAGGTTTGTCATAGCTTTTCTTTCAAGGAGCAAGCGTCTTTTAATTTCATGGCTGCAGTCACCATCTGCAGTGATTTTGGAGCCCCCCAAAATAAAGTCTGTCACTGTTTCCATTGCTTCCCTATCTATTTGCCATGAAGTGATGGGACCAGATGCCATGATCTTAGTTTCCTGAATGTTGAGTTTTAAGCCAACTTTTTCACTCTCCTTTTTCACTTTCATCAAGAGGCCCTTTAGTTCTTCATTTTCTGCCATAAGGGTGGTGTCATCTGCATATCTGAGGTTATTGATATTTCTCTCGGCAATCTTGATTCCAGCTTGTGCTTCATCCAGCCTGGCAGTTTGCATGATGTACTCTGCATATAAGTTAAATAAGCACAGTGACAATATATAGCCTTGACATACTCCTTCTATTGAAGGCGGAAGGAGAAGGGGATGACAGAGGATGAGATGGTTGGATGGCATCACCAGCTCAATGGACATGAGCTTCAGTAAGCTCCAGGAGTTGGTGATGAAGAGGGAGGCCTGGCGTGCTGCAGTCTATGGGGTTACAAAGAGTCAGACATGACTGAGCGACTGACCTGAACTGAAGGAAAACCTGAATTCTTTGGTAGAATTAGCTGTTATTCACTGGGTATAGAATGTGAGGCAATTAATCAGATGCCCTGTTTGACTTGAATCAAAAGGCAGGCATGTGACCCAACTTTAACTAGTTGGAATTGTGATTTGAATAGAGTGACTGGAAATAGTTGAAAGAGATTCATTCTGGCACTGATGCCCAAAAGATGCTCCCAGTAGTTTCTGTGTCTTAACAATGAGGAGGCTGCCCACTACTAAATCTAGTTCTCCAGCTTTCTCATCAATTTTATAAACTTCTAACCCTTCCAATATTCTTCATTGGGAACCAGCATATAAGGGGTTATAACTATGGCTCTATTTGACATTGCCCTCAATCCTAAAACTTTCCACTTTGTGTTTCTATCAAATGGCAATTATAATGCCCCTTACATTACAGGATTGTTTCGAGAATTCAATGGAGATGACACATGAAAAGGCTTAGAAGAGTATCTGCCATGCATCAAGTTTTCTTTCTTTTTTTTTTTTTTAATTTATTTATTTTAGTTGGGGGCTAATTACTTTACAATATTGTAGTAGTTTTTGCCATACATTGACATGAATTAGCCATGGGTTCACATGTGCTCCCCCTCCCGAAACCTCCTCCCACCTCCCTCCCCTTCCCATCCCTCTGTGTCATCCCAACACTCCATCCCTGAGCATCCGTCCCATGCATAAAACATGGAATGGTGTTCCGCTTCACATATGACAATATACATGTTTCAATGTTATTGTCCCAGAACGTCCCACCCTCACCTTCTCCCTCAGAGTCCACAGGACTGTTCTATGAATCTGTGTCTCTTATTCTGTCTCACATATAGGGTTACCATTACCATCTTTCAAATTCCATATACATGCATTAGTATACTGTATTGGTGCTTTTCTTTCTGGCTCACTTCACTCTGTATAATGGGCTCCAGTTTCATCCATCTCAATAGAACCGATTCAAATGTATTTTTTTTTAATGGCTGAGTAATATTCCATTGTGTATATGTACCACAGCTTCCTTATCCATTCGTCGGCCGATGGACATCTAGGTTGCTTCCATGTCCTGGCTAGAAGTTTTCAATACATTTAAGCTGATAATAAGTTTACTGCAGTTGGTTTGCAGACACAAAACTGCATCACAGTGATACAATGGTGATACCTAAGTTTTAAGTAAAAGTTGTTTTCTACATTGTGAGGTGCCGCATTACCTCTCAGTCAACTCTCAGGTGTTCAGACCAATTCTGCTCTACCCAACAGCTTCAGTCATAGTGTTTGTAGACTGAAGGAGGTTCATCATCTTCCACGACTAAAGCTGAGCTGAGAGAAAACAAACAGCTACTGAAAACAAAATGAGATCTATTATTCAGAGAGAAGGGTGACAGGCGAACATAAGCAGTATCCCATCTTCCCCACCACAAACTGAAATCCTCAGGGATCTTGAGGAGGGCAGAGGATTTCTTCCCATGAGGGAACTTGGAAGACAGAAAAAATTACACTAGGATCAAGTTTCATGTCTTCCTTTTCTCTCCATGGCACTCAATAGTCTTCAAGGCACAGTTGTAATGGCAGCATAAAATCCTATTGTATAAATGTTCCATAATTCATTTAGCCATTTTAAAATTGTTAGACTTGTGCAGTGTTTTTTAGATGATACCAATAATGCTATGATTAATATCTTTAACATAAATCGATCTCAAACTTTAACATCATATTTTGTGATAGAAGCTGTAAAATGTCTACCATTATCTATTCACTTTTTCCTGCTAAGTAACAGAAACCTGATTGTTTTTTTGGGAGAGTTGAAAACACATACCTCTTTCCCTCCCAGTTAGATCATTTCATATACTGTTAATTGATTCCCCAATATTAAACCACTTTATATTCCTGGATAAAAGTCTATTTAGTCCTGGAGATTAATTTTTCAAATTATTGTTGAATTCAAATTGCCTGTCTTTTAATTAAGAATTTTGAAACTCTGGGTAACTCATAAATCAGCTAAGACTTCCCTCATTCCTGAAATCTGGGTGGGATATCCTTGAATTTCCTTATTTTATAGCCTGGGTAGTCTGAGACCCTGTCTAAAATTTCTGCTCATATCTAGGTGTCTTCTTGATTGCTGACTTCCTTGATTAGTTCTTCTGTCTTCATCTTCTGACTTCTATGAGAAACTCATCTTCCCTCTCAGTTTGCCCAACAGAATTCCCTCACACCAAGCACTGATGAATCTGGAAGATATTACTGACAATTTGTGTGCATGGTGGTGGGATCTAGTGCTGCTGTTGTGGGAATCCTCAGAAGAGTCAACATCTCACAGGTGTAGTTTCCACTATCTCACCGGTACCCTAGTCTCATCCCTGTTGTTATCACTTCCTCTCTTCTGCATAGTAGAGACGGCACCATATTACTCTCTATATATATTACTAAGAGCAATGTATCCCTCCTCTGAGGACTTATGGTCAAGCAACATCCTCATTTTCAGAGGAAGGGTTATAAATTTGCCTTCTACCTTGAGCTCTAGTCAAAATGTTTTTGCAAGGCAGATGCCTTCCTTAGATAAATTCTGGATCCAGCTATCACCTCTATAAGTGCATCTGATTTTGTACGTGCGATCCAGAGAGCCTAGACCTCACCAGACAGTGAGGACAACTACAGCCTACTTTCACAATTAGATTTGAAGTTTACCAGCCTCCCATAGCGTGGCCTGAGACACATTTCAAAGTTCTCCTTTTCTATTCTGGTGTCTCAGGGAATTTCTAGAACTCGAATTGAATCTGTCTGGGCTACTGCTCCTGCTTTCTCTCCCATTCTGCTCTGAACTACTGTGTCACACTCAGAGAAGAGGGAAGTAGGAAAAGCTGTCAGGTACGTGCCCACTCCGCACCTCCACAGCAAGTCTTCAGGCCTGGGCTCCTGGCATAAAGGCCCCAAACTCCTGCCTGTCCCACACAGGTGCTGCTCTGAGGAGTTACTGTTGTTCCCAGTCCCACCTCTGTCTCAAGTCCTCACCAGGTGTGTGTCTTCAGGCATGTATGAGGGGCATAGCCCATCTCTGGGCCAGGTCTCACCAGCATGCCCCTGCGTTCAGGTATGTATCCGGGCCATGGCTGCTGTCCTGTTCAGGGAATGTGTCATCACTGAAGTGCTTGAAAGAGAAACTTTCTGAGTATGAAGAATCTTTTCCTTATTAAGTTTTCTCTTGGTAATAATAGAAGTTTGTATTCTGTTCTTCACAAAAAATTTTATCTGTAAATTTAAAAAAATGAGAAGATGTCCACGTCTAATATCTATTACCTTTTAAAATCTTTAGAACACTTGAGCTGGGTAGGGTATAAATTTTGTCTATTTTTGCAGATGGAGAAACTTCCCAAAACAGATATTATGTGTGAAATCCTTTTTAATGTATTGATGGTAGATTTGAGACTAGTCCTGTTTTCTGATTTTTATGGTCACTGTTCTTAGGAGTCAATGTGAGTGGTTTTTTGCTCTCCTCTCTCTCACCATCTCCCCCTCCCCTCAACACACACACACACACACACACACACACACACACACACACACACACACACCCCACTGGATATTTCTTCTGATTTTATCATTCTCTTTTAAGAGTGCCCCCAGAGGGAACAGTCTCTCAGAGCTATCTGAGATGCTGCCTCCCAGGCTGCAGTACTCATTTTGCCCCAAATAAAACTTAACTTGCCACTCTCAAGTTGTACATCTTTGTTAGTCAACAGTTATGGTGACCAACGAAGCGACCCAGAGTGGACTTCCTTCCTTCAACTGGGCTCCATGAGGAAATGGAGCTTTGGTACCAGCAGTGGCTCTTTGTGCCCATCTGCCTCCTTGGGGAGTGCAGATGAATTTGGGACACTCTAGGGTTGTTTCTGAAACCTATCTCAGTAATCTGTCTTTGGTTGAAGATCAGATGCCTCATGCATGACCTGCAACTAAGACTGGAAGAAGACATAATTTAAGAAACTGTCTCTAATCTGAATGGAAGGACCTCTCTATCAGGTACTCTTATCTAGCTCATGCCCAGTGAAACTGAAGGGAAATTGACTCTTGGGTTAACTCCCACTTCCAAAGGCCCCTAGGCTGGACTGGTCTATAGAGAGGCCTGCTGACCTCAAACTCACCTTAAAACAATACTCAGACAGAGGAAACTGCACTATACCAGGATGAGAAGAAGACGACATCGGAAGCAGACAGCTTGCCCAAGATGCTGATTTGACTTGTACGATCATTTATAATATTTTCTTGATTCTTTGGGCCTATGCCTATCAATCAAATGTTTTCTATCATGGACACAATTCTAGTTTAAAATTCAATTCAATTGTTGGGTTGTGGCCAGTTACCTGTGTCTAGTACTTCTGGGTTACCTTGGTGGATTTCTGTTTTCTAGGGCTCTGATTGGATACTCCTTAGGAAATTTATTTTAGATGAGAGTTCAGTCCTGTTCTGTCTATTCATGATATTATTAGATGTGATCCTCTCACCTGGCCAATCAATTATACCTGCTCTGATACTGGCCATAGATTTAAGTTTTCTCTTAGGGTCATTCAAACTCAATTGGAGTGATGAGCTAAATCTCAATAAAAAATTAACCTCTCATCTATTAAAAGGAAACTCCCACAGTTATGAGGAGGATCTGCATGGTTAACACATGGCTATGATCATTTAAATTTAAAAGCTCCTCTATGTTGGAAATGGTTAAATCATACTAAAAATGATCAGCTTGGTAATTACGAGGCAAGGCTGGGTACTTTATGAGCTATGACTATCATTACCCTTAGAGAGAGTGGTTGGTGTGGAACTCAGTGGATTTGTGGTGCTAATTTATGGCCTTGACATTTACAGGGATGGATACAAAGGTGTAGCATGCGTTTCTCATGACTTTAAGGTCATACACGCTAACAAATTAGAGGTAGCCTTAACCAATCTACCATTGGTATGATCCCAATGGGTGAAAGATCTGCATTCTACTGGTATGGCCATTTAGCAGCTTTTTTTGCGTGTGTGTGTGCCTTCATTGGGGTTGGAGGATGTAATTGGCCATATTGAATCCTTAACAACTTTCATAAGCTTTAAATGATACCAACTGGGCTATTAGCCTATTGAATTATGAGATCTCTACGATTTAGAAAAGGCAGAGGAACCAGAGATCAAATTGCCAACATCCCTTGGATCATCAAAAAAGCAAGAGAGTTCCAGAAAAACATCTATTTCTGCTTTATTGACTATGCCAAAGCCTTTGACTGTGTGGATCACAACAAGCTGTGGAAAATTCTGAAAGAGATGGGAATACCAGACCACCTGACCTGCCTCCTGAGAAATCTGTATGCATGTCAAGAAGCAAGAGTTAGAACCGGACACGAACAACAGACTGGTTCCAAATAGGAGAAGGAGTATGTCAAGGCTGTATATTGTCACTCTACTTATTTAACTTATATGCAGAGTACATCATGCAAAATGCTGGAATGGATGAAGCACAAGCTGGTATCAAGATTGCCGGGAAAAATATCAATAACCTCAGATATGCAGATGACACCACCCTTATGGCAGAAAGTGAAGAAGAACTAAAGGGCCTCTTGATGAAAGTGGAAGAGGAGAGTGAAAAAGTTGGCTTAAAGCTCAGCATTCAGAAAACTAAGATCATGGCATCTGGTCCCATCACTTCATGGGAAATAGATGGGGAAACAGTGGAAACAGTGACAGACTTTCTTTTCTTGGGCTCCAAAATCACTGCAGATGGTGATTGCAGCCATTAAAATTAAAAGACATTTGCTCATTGGAAGAAAAGTTATGACCAACCTAGACAGCTTATTAAAAAGCAGAGACATTACTTTGCCAATAAATGTCCCTCTAGTCAAGGCTATGGTTTTTCCAGTAGTCATGTATGGATGTGAGAGTTGGACTATAAAGAAAGCTGAGCACGGAAGAATTGATGCTTTTGAACTGTGGTGTTGGAGAAGACTCTTGAGAGTTCCTTGGACTGCAGGAATATCCAACCAGTCCATCCTAAAGGAGATCAGTCCTGAATGTTCATTGGAAGGACTGATGCTGAAGCTACAGCTCCAATACTTTGGCCACCTGATGCGAAGAACTGACTCATTTGAAAAGACCCTGATGCTGGGAAAGATTGAAGGTGGGAAGAGAAGGGAATGACAGAGGATGAGTTGGTCAGATGGCATCACCAACTCAATGGACATGAGTTTGAGTAAACTCCAGGAGTTGGTGTTGGAACGGGAGTCCTGGCGTGCTACAGTCCATCAGATCACAAAGAGTTGGATGTGACTGAACGACTGAACTGAATTGAACTGATGATGAGAAAGACAGTGCTACATAACTGCAAGGCCTTTGACACCTTATAGCATCTCAGGGAGATATCTGTGCTATAATTCAAAGTGAATGCTATATTTTCATACCTATATTTTCATTACATCCTTTAATGTAATACATTTAATTAACCATATGAAAAGTCAGACTTCTGCTTGAAGCGACCAATTCCCTAGTCTTGACAATCTTTTAAAAAAACTGGTTTGGGTGTGGGAGGCTCATGGATAAAATATTTACTTTTAATTCCACTAATGTTATTAAGTACTATTTGTATTTTGCCTGTTTCACAAGATTATTGTTTCTTGTATCACCAAGTGTATGACTGAGCCTCCAATGAAAATAATGTTGACTAGACTTGAAGCATTTGATCAAAAGTATAGCTTGATATATGGTCAATGATTGTAATAGTGTAACTCTAGATATGGGAAGATGCAACAAAGGGAATACTTTCCTGGACCATAACTAGAAGACAGGTGTCCAGAGATCTTTGACTGTTAAGACTTAGTCCAGTAATAGCACATTGAGTGGCCTATCAACAAAAACCTTCTTCAAAACTGGGAATGAGCCTTCCCAGCAACATGGGACAAAATGGTCATAAAATGCCCCCCAAGTATGGTCAGATTTATGACCACAAGGAGGCCATGTCAATTACAAATTAGCAGTTACCAAGAGCATCATCAAAGACTGAACAACAAAGACATTTGTCATCTGCCTCTGGAGACTGAACCCCATGCTGCTATAGCTGTTCACCTTCAGCCCCTGAGGGAGTTCAGGGTGGAGTGAGGCACTCTGTGCTCCAGGGAATCTGGTGGGACATATCTTTAGATAGTTGGATGTTTTTAGAAACAGATTTTATGATCTCAATCCTTGCATCTCCTCATATCTAGAGAAGCACTAAATCCCTTCATGGTGACATCAGATTCTCATGACAAACAAAAACCTTTGGTAAAATGAATGCTTCATGGTATTGAACACCCCTTCACCATAACCTTGTATATTGACCTTCCCCCACTGCTGCTTTGGAGCAGTCTCTCAGAGCTATCTGAGATGCTGCCTCCCGGGCTGCAGTCCTCATTTTACACCCCCCAAAAAATTTAACTCAGTAAAATAAAAAAAAAAAGAGTACCTTCAGAAACAGGCTTTAAAAAAATATTTATAGAGTCACCTGATACACTTGTTAAATATTTAGGTTCCTGATCCTGCTCCAGACCTTAGGGTGAGTGTCCAAATCTGCTCATGTTTTATAAGCACAACCACTGGTTTTTGTCTCCACTGAAGTTTCCTGGATCCCCAGGAGATTCTTGTGAGAGCTTGGTTAGAGTGGAATCTGTGCCAGGATTTCAGAACAGAAGCCAGTCTTGATTGAAGATGCTTGGAGGCTGGATGCTAATTGTCATACTTTCTGGGAGATTACGACTGGGAGGGTTGTTATGTACCAGCGTATTGAAATTCAGAGTGTGAAATAAGTGCCTTCTGAATGGATTTTCCTCAGGGAGAACAAGGGTGTGTTCTCTCAACTGCTTGTATAAATTTACTTGGCAGGGTTGACATTTATATGCAGAAGCAACACAAAATGCAAATAAGCTTTTTAATGCTTTCAGTATCATTATATACTTAAATTTATGTTTGGGTTATTGTATGTTTATCTACAGTGTTAGCAACATTGGAGTGACAGTTTTAATGCAATGGATAATAACAGGGTTTTAAAACCACCAGAGAGAAGACATTCAGGTCTATAAATCCTGGAAGAAACCAACTAGATCAGCTAGATAATAATAATAAGTCAGCTGTCCAGTTAAGCTAATTTTCAAACTCTACTGACATTTCCAGGAATTCTAAGCTATCTTTTTAAATTTCTAACAAGAATTAGATTCTAGAAGTTTTCACTTTAAATTTTATTCCTTCCTCTTCCTCCCAATCTGTTCTGTTTGCAAGGGAGAAAGAAAAGACTCTGGCTCTCTTAAGAAGGCACATGGGGAATGGTGGTAGGAAAGATAGTGCACAACACCTGGGTAAATCCAGAAGCCCTGTGGGCTCAGCAGGTAAAGAATCTGCCTGCAATGTAAGAGACGCTAGAGACACAGGTTTGATCCCTGGGTTGGGAAGATCCACTGGGGGAGGAAATGGCAACCTACTCCAGTATGCTTGCGTGGAGAATCCCTGGACAGAGGAGACTGGCAGGCTATGGCCCATAGGGTCACAAAGAATCAGACATGACTGAGGATGCATGCATGCCTAGGTTAATCACAGAAGGTATGGAGAAGCTGAGCACGCATGCTCTAAGAAGGAAAGTACTCAGTGTAGCCCTGAGGTTGCCAGTAGCAGGGGCTCCATGCTTCCTTAAGACAGGGTCATGGGAGGCCTACCTCTGGCTGCTCTCTGCTCAGCTCTCTGCTTGCCTTCCTGTGGTCTCCTGCCCTACAGCCCTATTACCTGGGATGAGCATTGGGATGGACAGTTCCACCAGGACCACACTGCCCTCCCCTTTTTGGCTCCCTTTCAGGAGCAGGCTAAAGAGCTTATACTTAAAGAAGCCTGGCTTGCCGAGGAAACTGCTTGCAGAGCAGTCAGCTGTGTCTCTTTGTTCGGAAGTTATGCTGAAGAGTCATGACTGGCATTGTAATACGTCACAGTCCATTGATTCCCATCTTTCTTTACTTAATTTCCCATTATTTCCTGACCTTCGTCATCCTGATCTGATTTTGAACCTCAGATTCTGCTTTCCAGGGAATTCTAGAGAGGACCTCAATCAAGCCCAGTCTCTGGCTCCTTTTCATATTTATGAAGATAAATTCTCCCTGAGAGTATTTCTTAGCTTTACCTTCCCACATGTCTGCAAACAGACCTAAGTCAGGTGACCCCATTATGGACAGTCTTGTCTAGATTTAGACCAGGCAAGAGTTCATTCCTAAGAAGGTTGTAATTCAAAATGAAATACTGGCCATGAAGAGCCCTTAAAACAAGAATGTATAAAATGAGTCAATAACAAAGATGAGAAGAAGTGAAATGTGTAAAATTCCTAAGAGGAGACAGAAAATTTGCCTTAATCTAATTTCTTGCTCAAAGATGGTTTGGATTTTTAATACACTCTATTAGTATAAAGCAGTTTGCCACCTGATGTGAAGAGCTGACTCATTTGAAAAGACCCTGGCTCTGGGAAAGATTGAGGGCAGGAGGAGAAGGGGACGACAGAGAATGAGATGGTTGGATGGCATCACGGACTCAATGGACATGAGTTTGGGTAGACTCTGGGAGTTGGTGATGGCCAGGGAGGCCTGGCGTGCTGCGATTCATGAGGTCACAAAGAGTTGGACATGACTGAGCGACTGAACTGAACTGAATGGTACTGTGAACTTTCCGTTACAATAGAGTTTCACTAATTTTAATGTTTTTTAATATCCTGGGACTTTTGAAATTTTTTATTGATTATTTATCACCAATAATTTGATAGATAGAATACCCACTGAAAGCATCTTATCTATTTGGATTATGTTTGGAAAATGCAAAAGCAGAGACTCAAGGGGCCCCACGCTGCCTCAGCTCTGACTCCAGCTGCAGCTGCTGTAGACAATTCCTGTGCACTATGAACCATCCATCTCAGGATCCCACAGAGCCTTTCCTCTCTCATGCTTCACTATTTATTGCCTCTGGGTGCTCCCTCAGCCTACAGACATGATCTGGGCATCAGGAGATTTTTCTAGGAGAAACCCTCCAAATGTAATTAAGTGCCTAGCATCCTGTCCTTCAGAGGGATGGTTTCTCAGAGGGTGAAAAGGTGGTAACTAGCTCAGCCACACATCTACATCTGGGCTTTCTGCCTTCTCTGTATCAATCTTAATCTTCTCTGCCCCTTGATGCTGCTTCGTGGTGTCACCTCCCACCACACACCTAAAAAAAAAAGAAAAGAAAAGAAAAACAAACCTGTACCCATCTGCTTGCCTCACACTCTACTTTTGTGGGAACCTAAACTTAGTGTGCTTGTTCAGTCGCTCAGTTGTGTCTGACTATTTGCTACCCCACGGACTGTAGTCCACCAGGTTCCTCTGTCCATGGGATTTGTCAGGCAAGAATACTGGAGTGGGTTGCCATTTCCTTCTCCAGAGGATCTTCCAGACCCAGAGATGGAACCCATATCCCCTGCATTGGCAGTCAGATTCTTTACCATTAGTACCACCTGGAAAGCTTAGACACATTGGAACAAATGGAGGTCAGCAATTTTCTGAATTTTTGTACAGTTAAGGAAGTTTGAGCTTTTCTAAAAAGTAGAATATATGTAAAAATGAAAAGTTACCATTGTGAATCTAGAGTGTGATCTCTCATTAGTGGGATGATGTGACAAATTCTTGGAGCCATTGATTGGGCTTAACCAGAAAATTCTAGTGAAATCTTGGAGTTTAATATCAGTGGTTGAATTGCAGGCAAGTCTTTCCTGATAGTCCTCACAGAGATTTTCTCTTCCTTATAGTAAACAGCAATATTGGCAGGGATGGATCACGGCTCTGTGTTTGAAGCTTTGTGGGTTATAACCAAGAAGAGGAGAAAGTAATTTAGTAGCTATTTATGTGGCTTGAAGGACTTGAATACAGAAAAAAGAGGCTATAATATAGAAAACAAGGTGAATATATTTGATCTTGATTATAGGCAAAAGAGTGAGAGGTGAATGGTAAAGCATGAATTCTGTAAAGAAACTGATACTGCAGTTGAAGCTTGAACAATGACGTAAGGCAAGAACTTTATAAGACAGATTTAGAGATTTCTTCATTCCTCTGGGCTGAAGTCAATCATTCTTGTTTCTGGGTGTTTCTCAGATACACAAAACCTCCAAGACAGCAGCCATCCACACGATGAGAGGACAGGAACTTAAGCTTCGCAAAAATATCAGGTAGGACTGTATCAGCTGTACATAATCCAAATCCTGCTCTCCCATCCCATCTATTGATGTGTGGCTTTTGTTTCCTTGGCCATGAGATGGCTTCTCCACCTCTAGGCATTGTAACTGGATCTCAGGCAGTTTAAAAAAAAAAGTATGGGATTGGTAAAGGGAAAAGGTGCATGCCAGCTCAATCTGTCCTATTTTAAACAGAAAAAAAATTTTTTTTTCTCTTAGGACCACCCAATAGGTATTTACTTAAATCTCATTAGCCAGAACTGAGGACAGTAGGAAAGCCTTGTCTGCAAGTTCTAACTGCACAGCTGAAATTACACTCGAAAACTTTACTATTAGCTCTGGCTCAGTCTACAGGGAGATATGAGGAAGAAAGTATCTTTAATTTGGCTCATTGTTGTCCTGTACAAAATCAGAGTTCTGGTAATGAGGAAAAGGGAGAATGCTTATTGGTTGAACAACCTCCCATGCCTGCCACAATGAGAAACCAGTGAAAACCTGAGAAATTTAACCTCAAAAGAGAAGAACAAGAGAACATGATATTCTCTCTCTCTTTTTAAAAACTTTTTGTTTTATTTTGGAATATAACCAATTAACAATGTTGTGATTATTTAAGGTAGACAGTAAAGGCATTCAGCCATACATACATACATATATATATATGACCTTGTTGGTTATCCATTTGAAATATAGTAGTATGTATTATTGCATGTTGACCCCAAACTCCCTAACTGTCCCTTCCCTACATTCTTCCTCCATGGTAACCATGAGTTCATTCTCTAAGTCTGTAAGAGAACATGATATTTCAAAGAACCATGAGCAATCTAAGCCCATGATTCTGGTAGACAACTTTTTTTTTCACCAGCTCTCTCTTGCCTGTCTTTTGCTTCCATACTTCCTTTATGCTGCAATGTCTATCCCTAGTTCTAGAAAAGAAAAATAGAATAAGATGGAAATGAAAGGAGAATACATGTAAAAATAATTTTATGAAAGATGCTTGACTAACCCCACTGAGATGGGTCTGTTTGGGGATCTCATTTGTTGTTTATACTCTCGATCATCCGATAGCAGACTCGGCTATAATGTTTTGAACAGCTGTTATTAGAAATAGATATAACAGTTCCTACATTGTAGATTAGAAAATGAAGATTTACAGAGGATAAGTCTCTTGATAACACAAGAGGTACATAGTGAATCTGGGATTTGAAGTAACATCTGAACTATTTCAAACACTCCAGAAGTGCTCATATTAAGTCCCTCATGCCCAAAGCTCTGAGTTGGGCATTTTGGACTACTTGAAAGCTGTGACTTTATTACTGTGCCAAAGAACATTTCTTTGTTGGTCCTCATATTATATTCATTATTTTAAAAAATGGAAATTTCTTACCTGTGATATTTACCTAAAAAATTATTTCCTGTGATAAAACTAAAGAGGTAATAAAAGAACACATTTCTTTCCTTTTGATACAGATTTTATTAGCTTTATCTATTAACACTGATATGGACCAGTGTTAAATGTAAAGTATAAAGTGTAAAGTGCTTTTGTAAAGTGCTTTTACACTTTAGCAAATGTAAAGAAATGTAAAGTGCTTTTGCCATGTTAATTGATACAATCGTATTGTTTTTCTTCTTTATCTGATTGAGGTGATAGTTTATGTTGGTTGGTTTTTAAATGTTGAACCAATCTTGCATACCTGGAACAAAACCCACTTGGCCATGATGTATAATTCTTCTTATACATTGTTGAATTTGATTTGCTAATATTTTATCGAAGATCTGACTTTGCCTGCAGTGCAGGAGACCCGGGTTCATTCCTGGGTTGGGAAGATCCCCTGGAGAAGGAAATGGCAACCCACTCCAGTAATCTTGCCTGGGGAATCCCATGGACAGAGGAGCCTGGCAGGCTACAGTCCATGGAGTTGCAAGAGTCGGACACGACTTAATGACTAACCTAACCTATCGAAGATTTTGGTTTCTAAGTTCATGAGAGATATTGGTTAATTGGTTTTCTTTGTTCATTTATTAGTTTATTATTATCTTTGTCTGTTTTAGGTAGCAAGGTAATACTGATCTCATAAAATGAGTTGGGAAGTAATACCTCCTCTTCTGTTTGTGGGAAGACATTGTGTAAAATTCATGTTAATTCTTTAAATGTTTGATAGAATTATTTAGTGAAACCATCTGGACCTGGAGCTTTCTTTTCAGCAGATTTTTAATTATAAATTAAGTTTCTTTGATGGTTATAAGAATATTCAGATTATCCATTTCATCTTGCTTTAATTTTACTAGTTTGTGTTTTTTTGAGGAATCATTCTATTTCGTCTAAGCTCTTGAATTTATAATCATAGTTGTTCATAGTATTTCTTTTAATGGCTACAGAGTCTTCAGTCATATCTCTTGTTTTAGTTTTGATATCAATGGTTTTTGTCTTTTTCTCATTTTATATTTGTTAGACTTGCTGGAAGTTTATTAATTCTATTCATTTTTTCCAAGAAACCAGTTTTTTCTCTTTATTAATTTCTTCTCTTGTTTTCTTGTTATCAAGTTAATTGGTATTATTTTGCTCTTGCTATTTCTTTTTCTGTTTTCTTTGAATTTTTTTCTAGTTTCTTAAAGTAGTAACTTAGCTTATTGATTTTAGATCTGCTTTCTCTTTTAAATTTAACACTTAGGGCTATAAATTTCCTTCTCAGCACTACTTTAGATACATTCCATATATTTTATGTTGTATTTTCATATTTATTCCATTGTATGTATACTTTTATTTTCTTTGAGGCTTATTCTTTAACATGGGAATTATTAGAGACATTTTTGTTTAAGATGTAATTGTTTAGAGATTTGTCTTAATTTTCACTTTTGTCAAAGAACATACACTGCACAATCTGAATTATTTGAAATGTTTTGAGGTTTGTTTCATGGCCCAGGATATGTTCTGTCTTGGTGAATAGTCCATGAATACCTGGGGGAAAAAACATATATTCTACGGTTGTTGGATGAAGAATATGTCGATTATATCCTGTATATGTCAATTATATCCTGTTGGTTGATTGTATTGTTCAGCTCTTTATCCTTGTGAATTTTCTGTCTAATATCTCTATCAGTTACTAACGGTGGGGAAACATCATAAATATGGATTTTATTTCCCTGAATCCTGAATGACAGTTTTTATGGGAATCAAACAACTGTTAACTGTTAATCATGAGTTAACAGTTCTTTTCATTCAGCACTTGAAACATATTATGTCACTTCCATCTGGCCTATATGCTTTCTGGTTATAAATCCACTGACATTTGAACTTGTGTTTCTTATAGCTAATGTTCCACTTCTCTCTGGCTGCTTTCCCCAGATTTCTTTAGGTTTATTATATTTGGGGTTTGTCCACCTTTTAAATCTGTGATTTTAAATCTTTAAACAGGTTTGGAAAGTTTTATCCATTATTTATTTGAATACTTTAGCTCCATTTCTTTATTCCTCTCCTCCTAAGATTCTACTGATACGAATGTTGGATCTTTCACTATTGTTCTACAGTTTCCTGGGCTGTGATTTACTTTTTTCCAGTCTGGTTTATCTCTGTTGTTCATATTGGGTAAAATCTGCTGATATGTTCTCAAGTTCAGCAATTGGATCTTATGTCATTTCTGCTCTACTCCTGAGACTAGTAGTAGAGAATTCATATTTTTCTGGCGTGACTTTTTTTGGTTCTATGATTTGGTTCTTTTAAAATAATTTTTTGTTTCTTTTTGAGACTTTTCTCTATGTTCATTTGTTTCAAAATAATTTGTAATTGCTTACTGAACCATTTTTATAATTGTTGCTTTAAAGTGCTTGTTAGGTAATTCCAACAGCAGATTCACTTCAGTGTTGGTACCAGTGACTGTCTTTTCACGTTAAGGTTATGATTTGCCTGGTTCTTGCTAAGACAGAGATTTTTTAAAATTATATCTAGGACCTTTCAACTATTATGTTAGAAAACTCTAGATCCTACTTAAAATTTTTATTTCATCTGGCAGTCAACCTGTTTAGATTTGTCATGCAGATCCTGGCCTACTTTTGTGAACTGTAATTCCAGTGAAAATTCGGAGGCTTTGCAGTATCATTTTTGGTTTATTTCATGCCACTGAGGTTCCACTGGTCCCTGCTGCTTTGGTTGAATTATAGAAGGAACTTCACCATTCTCAACAGGAGGAGGGAGTCTCCAGCCCATAAAGATGAAGAGTGCTTCCACCAGGCAGCCAAAATCTTATTATTCTAGATCTTCCTTGTTGATGCCTTTAGCTGTGTGGAGTCCCTTGGTAGGGTGGTGAGTCTCAGGCCCAGCAGAGAGGCGAGTACTCCTCAAACTGGGGCTGCTTGTCATGTGATTTCCCTTGCAGTTGTCTTTTTTTTTTTTTTCAGTTTCAACTTAGGTGAATTTCTGTTTTCTTTCTTGGAATCTTTACATTTTACTACCAAAATCTCTCACTGGGTTTGAGTCTTAATATGATATGTATAAAAACTAGTAATGTATTAATGAGCTATTCAGTATAACTTAGGCATCAACAAGAATCTGAGAGTTTGTATTTTTATATTGTAACAAGATTTTGAACCAGAGAGGAGCATTCCTTTTTAAACATTATCAAAGAACAGATTTACTACAAATTCTTACAAGGGAGGTATTATAAACTGAACTATAGTTTCAGTGGGCATTTATTATTAACTGAGGGGTGACAAACTCTTCTAGCAAGTCAGGTTTGCTGTTGGTGCTAAGTCGTGTCTGACTCTTTTGTGACCCCGTGGACTGTAGCCCACCAGGCTCCTCTGTCCATGGAATTTCTCAGGCAAGAATGCTGGAGTAGGTGACCATTTCCTTCTCCAGGGGATCTTCCTGATCCAGGGATTGAACCCATGTCTCTTGCATCTTCTGTATTGGCATGTAGATTCTTTTCCATTGAGTCACCACGGAAGCCCCAAGTCAGGTTTATTCACATATAGTCAAAGATGTTTCTATTTCAAAGTGACAGTGGACAAACTGTTTTCCAAGCATCGTAAAAAGCAGTTCATTAACATTAGATGAAGATATGAGGTTATTACTGATTGCAACAGTGTTGAGTCAGGCTGAAGAGCTTGCTCAGGTTTATATGCATTTATCCATCATACTAAGCCTCTGAGCACTGATTACGTATTAGGCACTGTGTTAAGTGCTTTAGGGAATTCAGAGATAAATTAGATTACAATCTCTTTATATTTCAGAACTAATCTTTCTAGCTGTATCTTCTGCCACTTCTGATAATGTCTCCATCTGAACCACACCACACTCACTGCACACTGGTTCCCAGTCTGTCTTTTCACAGCTACAGGCTTTCGCTCAGGCTGTTCTTCCTCTCTTAAAGTCCCTTTCCTTTCCTTTTTTGCCTAGCAAAAACCCTTTACCCAACTCAAATATAACTGACTCTGGGAAGATTCCTTAACCTCCTTAGGCAGATTTAATCACTGCCATGGAATTTTTCATATCTCCATATTGGCAGGTATAACATTTTGTTACATTATAATTGATCTGTCTCTCCCTGCTAACTGGGGAGTACTTTAAACTAGGGGACTATCTTATTCCTTTGCCTTTCCTCAGTGCCTAGTACAGAGGTGACAAATGGAAGACTTTCACTGTATTTAATTCATCCATCCATTCATTCAACAAGTAATTTTTAGGGCCACCAAGTTTGGTCACATAGGTCAAACACAACACAATTCTAGGGAGTGCCATTCATGTGAACTATGGTGTACTTCAGTCTGTTTACAACCGCATGATGAGCCTTATTTATTGAGCACCTATAGTGTATCAGGTGCTGTCTAGGAACACAGCAGTGAACAGACACACAAAATGCATCTTGAATGAATGATTTGGCCATTGTTTTATCCTTGGGGCTCCAAAAGAACTTTTTCCATTTTTGGTAATATTCTGAACATATGATACTTAGATGGTGATAATCTATGTAAGCTATTAAAAGTCTTTGTTCTGTCTTGAAATTGTATCAGTTCAGTGTTAAAATATTATCTCATGCAGCTCATGTAACTTTTATCACATAAATGATGATGACTTGTGTTTCCTAAAATGAAAATGGATTAATGGTTTGTTTCCTCTAACTATTACATGTAGGTTTTTCCCTATTTCATATATCTTAAATGTCATTCATTCCTTTATAGAAGCCTGGAGAGTAAACTGATGAAAATAACAAACATGATTGATCAGAACCTACAGAATGCATTGTCTGTTCCTCCAGTGTATATTGCAAGAACAGCCCAATTACATTTCAAACATATCATCATTTTTTGAATATGAAATTAAAACTAATTATTAGTCTAACAAAAGAACCACAAGTGATCACAAATATACGTTTACCTACATGATTTGTGTTCTTAAAAATAATCCTTTGCACTAAATAATACACATATATACAAAACCTCTTGTGGTTCTGTTTCAAGATCAGTAATTCCCTTCCAGTTCAAACTACAGTCTTAGACTTTCCTTTGATTTAATTTTATTAATTTCATTTTCTTTGACAGCAACACATTTGAAAGAAAAAGGCATTAATTAGCCATTTCCACAAGGCATAGAATAGGAAACAGGGTTAAACTGTAATTGGAGAAATGGAAGTAAGTCTTTTAACTTTTTGTCTTTGCTTCCTATTTAGGGACTGTTCAGCTTTGTAGAATCTGAACCCTATACAATTAAAGACATTATCTTTAATGAAAATAATACAAAATTAGACATAAACATGAATATTTCAGCATGAGATAAGAAATCACAACAGCAAAAAGCTGACAAATACTACAACTAAAACTCTAAAATATTTACTTCTCAACATTTCTGTATAATGTTTCAACATTCTTTTGGTCACCATTTTTAAATCATTTTTATGACAATGCTCTGTAAACTCTGTATTATTTTCTTCAGAGATAACAGAAATATAATTCAATCTTTTCTTTATAGGGTTGATCAACGTTTGCTTTTTAAATTGTTCCTAGTTAAGATCCATGGAGCTCTAATTTTTCACACAGACATATTTTTTGTTGGGCTGCTACAGGTTTATGCCTTGAAAACAAAGGAATTCTGATCAATTGTGTATCCTATAATTTTCATCAAAAAAGAAACACAAATCTTGTGTATCTGTGCTGCATTCCTAATGAGAGAGAGCTTCCACTGTGTGTTGGTATTAAGGGTGCTCTGCTGACAATTTCCCACATGTGATCATTGGAAGACTTCTCCACAGGTTAACTTCAGCACTTGTTTCTTCTCCTTATCATCTGCTCCTGATACTCTGAGGGGGAATACTGTTATTCCCATATGATCTCACTCCTCACTTCTGTCACATGATGCCAGGTAAAGGAGCAGGGTAGAAGGTTCCTGAAAGCTATGACTCCTCTCTCTGTGCATGGAAGTGGTTAGAATCACATGAATATATCCCACCGCATGCAAACTAATTGTACCCCAACTCAACTTCCCCACAGCTGGATCCCAAAATTGTCCATGGTCATTATACAAGAGGATAGTTTTCCTCCACCCTCTTATGGTCCCTGCTTGTATCTGGAAATTAAACTGATAAAGACAGGTTAATAGAATAAAAACATACAAATTTGTTTAATATAAGTTTTTGTGAAACAGGAACTTTCATAAGGAGATGAAGACCCTAAGATGTGAATATTTAATGCTAGGTTTGATGAAGAGTGACAGTCATGAGAGAATATGACAGTTAACTAATGGGAGGTAGTTGTATTCAATTCAGTTCAATTGCTCAGTCGTGTCTGACTCTGCGACCCCATGAATCGCAGCACACCAGTCCTCTCTGTCCATCACCAACTCCCGGAGTCTACCCAAACCCATGTCCATCGAGTCGGTGATGCCATCCAACCATCTCATCCTCTGTTGTCCCCTTCTCCTCCTGCCCCCAATCCTACCCAGCATTAGGGTCTTTTCCAATGAGTCAACCCTTCTCATCAGGTGGCCAAGTATTGGAGCTTCAGCTTCAACATCAGTCCTTCCAATGAACACCCAGGATTGATCTCCTTTAGGATGGATTGATTGGATCTCCTTGCAGTCCAAGGGACTCTCAAGAGTCTTCTCCAACACCACAGTTCAAAAGCATCAATTCTGCGGCGCTCAGCTTTCTTCACCTTCCAACTCTCACATCCATACATGACCACTGGAAAAACCATAGCCTGGGAGAAACTTAGCAAGGCCTGTTTGTTAGGGTTCTTTTTCATGTTCCTTTGTTATTCTAAAAATTAAGATACTCCTTTCCTCGAGGTATAGAGAGGTCACCTCTCACTTAAGGGTTTTATGACTTAGTTTAGGGAAGAAGGAGAGGGTGGGGTCAGAACAACCTCCCTGCTTCTTCCATTTGCTCAGACTCCTACAACTTAAAATATTCAATATGCCAAGGTGCCATATTTTGGGGTAGTATGTCCTGAGTCCCATCATCACTTCAATCCCATATGACACAGTGGGAAGTAAGACCTCAAACTAGTCAGAGTCAAAAGGGGCAGTGATCTTAGGTAAATGCAGTTCAAATACCAATGTCGTGCCGAGTTTGCAGAATCATGTGGCACTGTGCTCAGCTGCTCGGTCCTGTCTGACTCATTGCGATCCCATAGACTGTATAGCCTGCCAAGCTCATGAATGAACACAAATGTTGAGGGGATCGCTCCCGGAGTCTTGAAGATACCTAGGCAAATGTAGGGTCCTGGACTTTGGCTTCATTCGTTTCAGTGTAAAACTCTGTTGTTCTCATGGCTTCCTCAAGGGAAATGACACATAAGACCCACACAGAAATCTAAACAGATGGCCCCTGCTATGTGGTCCTAAAGTCCGTAGATTATATCCTTTTTTTATGTCCAGATAAAATGACTTGAGTTCAGATATTTCTGTGCCCTGATGTACTTTCCAAGGATCCTAGGACTCCTTAGAAGGAATGGATGCTTTCTGTCTCCTGATGATTATCAAGTCTTGCTTCAAATTCCTCCTAGTTTAATTTAAATTTTGATAACCTTCCACCATCTTGGTACTGCTCTTTGATCCAACTGTGGATGCAACTTCATTCATTTCATCCCTTAACAATAACAACAGCAACAACAACAAAAGCACTACTACAACAGCAAAGGGATCTGGGAACTTCCTTGTCTTGCAGAGAAGAATGAATTGATGAAGAACTTTTTTATGCAGAGAGGAAAACTGTTACCAAACTCAGGTCTGGCTTCTTGTTATTCAAAACCTGAGAAAAGACAAATGCTGGTAGAAAGGAAAGTTGCTTGTAAATTTCCAAATTCAAACAGTTAGTAAGCCATGGAGCTAGGAATCAAGCATAAAGTTATGACCCTCATAATGGTAAGAGAAATAAACCTAAACCGACTCTAACAAAAGAAAGGATACAAGGCTCTCTGATGTTACCTGTTGATAGGCATGAGACTGGACCTCAGGAAGCGATTCACTCTTTACTTTTTGGGTCCTCATTTCTTCTCCTTCATGGGTGTCTGCTTTGTTGCCTCTTTCTCTTCAGTGATGCATGGCTCCTTGTCTTAGAACTGGCAAAGTAGTATCAGGGTATGATGGCTAAAATCCTGATATGGGAGTCAGATAGGAGCTTTGCTGTAACTTACCAAGTGTTCTTGAGCTAGTCGCTGAGCCTGTACTTACAGTAGTCCTTTTAATTGGCTGGGCCTGTTGTAATAGTAAGTCAGGATGGATTTCAGTAATTGTTTCCATAATTAAACAGCCTCCATAATTTCCCTCATGCACATATTTCTTTTCTGAGTTATATGCCAGGAAAACCTTCTGAGTTTATCTCCCAGTATAACTGTTATGTTACTCTGATTCATCCTGGAAGTGGACTGGAAAAGCACATTCACTTGACCATGCAAACATTTGATAATTTATACATTACTTCTCCCAGGGTTTTTTGCCTTATTTAAGTGGATAACTTGAGACTGATTCCCAACTTCGAAATTTCAGACACCGAAGTTAAGGATGAGACAATGCAGACATTTAGGGACAACATTGACCTAGCCAACATTCTTTAAATGATTCCTTACTGCCATTTTCCCACTCTGGACATTCCTGAGAATGTCATTCACTTGAATAGAGAATATTATTTAATTTAAATGTCTAGATAATTGCCCTGCTTTCTACATTACTCAGGGTAGACAAGGTTATGCTATGCAAGAAACACTCCCCCAAATGTCATGTGCTTAAAATAACAAAGTTTTATCTCTTATTCATGTAATATATTTATCTCAGGGCAGCAGAGAGACTCTGGTTGATTCAATTACTCCAGTCCTCCAGACTCCACCATATCCAACAGTCCTAGTTGCCATGCCAGAGTAGAGTACTCTGGAGAATTGCGTATTGCTACTTAAATACTCCACATCACTCATAGTGAGTGCTCCTCTGTACTGTAACTGATACAAAGGCACTTTCTCTTTCTTTTTATTTCTCTTGTAGAAACCTACCTTCTGCACACTGAGATATAAATGACTAATAATTTAAATGTTACTCCTCCCAAACTGATATTTTAAAAATAGGTTAAGTGTATAATTTAGACAATTCACTGAATGAAGGATCTATGAGTACATGAAGTTTTTCCTAACTCTAATTCTGCCTAAGATCACAGAGATCTTGGTCAGGACACTTAACATCTTTGGATTTTGGACCTAGTTCTGTCATAGATAAACTGAGAATAACAGTGTGCTGGAAAAACACTGTTTGGGAGATGGAAAACCTAACTTCTAGTCCCATCTCTGCTACCAAGTAGTTGTGAAGTGCTGGGCAGGTCATTTAATTTCTATGAGCTTCTGCATCTCCATTTAAAAACTATGGAAGTTGGCTATTGGTCACCAAATTGGTGTACATGTATCTCTGAAAGTATACAAAGGCTTTTTAAGGGTATATGGGCTCTGTAGTTTTAAGGGGATCATTTTTCTTATTCCCAAATTCCATTCATATACTTTCCCAGCTTCTTGTAGGCTGTAGTTTTCTACTTCTTGGATAACTGGCTTTCTCTCTCTTTTTATAAAAAAGCCTCTCCTACTATGTGTGTGCTCAGTTGTGTCCAACTTTTTTGCGACACCATGGACTGTAGCCTGTCAGCCTCCTTTGTCCATGGGATTATCCAGCAAAAATATTGGAGTGGGTTGCCATTTCCTTCTCCAGGGGATCTTCCCCACCCAGGAATCAAACCCATGTCTCCTGCGGCTCCTGCATTGACAGGCGATTCTTCATCACTGAGCCACCTGGGAAGCCCTCGTCCATTCTAAATCTTACTTTAATATATTGCCCTTGGAAGTAAAGACACCTAGGACCCTAAACAAAGGATCATTTTGGATACTGGTGTTTGGAGAAGCTTCCTCTATTGACTTACAAACATATGACAAGGCATTCTCATTTTGCTGGCCTTAGAGTTTTTCTGAAAATGGTGAAAAGTTACCTTAGAATTAGGATATTTTGGTCCTTATTGGGAGGTTCTGAAATTAAATATAGTGTAGAACATAGAATATGGGTAGAGGGTGTATTGGCAAACATTTAGCAACCCCATCTCTACCATCCCTGTCAGAAAATGCAGTTCTTTTGACAGTGAATTCTAGAATGATTTATTTTAATTTTTTCTTATCTTGCCTAACCTCATATCTTGTAATTATATGCAAACAATTTTGTTTCAGGCTTTCTCTGTACTCATCTCTTTTTTATTAGCTGAAAAGAAGAGTAACTTCAAATGGTCAAAATGGAACAGATTAATGATGCTCTACCTCTAATTTCAACTGTAAGGTTTAATGGATTATTAGAGTTTTCAAATTACACTGCATAAAACCACAGATTCAAATTATAGATGATTTCTTTTAATAAAAGTGTGAGGTTTTCAATGAGGTACCTAAAACCTGTATTATCAAATCATATCATGAAATATTGATACTAGTAACAATCCTCTTATGTTACTTTATGAAATGTTTAATATTTTTATTTCCTATTAACACAAAATATTTTTAGAACTGATTACTTTTTAGTAATATGTATCTTGCTTGTTCATTAAATATGTAAGTAACATTTTATCATTTGTATCTAAAAAATTAATGGAGTGATTTCTGAATTATTTCTAAAAGCCAAACTCATGCATACACATTTACTGAGGAAAAACCAAGTCTTTTATCTTACAGCTTGCCTCACAATAACTTATCATTTTAGCTACACAGTATCTGCATGAAAATAAGTAAACGGAAAATTAATATTATTTTAAGGACCTCCTGTTTTCAGTTCAACATGTAAAGTGCTTAGAAGTCCTTACAATAAGAAAAAAGCTGAAGAAAATAAAAACCAACAACTCTTCTTAGATCCATCAGAGAGTTGAGGTCCAAGGCAAACTATTGGCCCCCAAACTGGACAAATAGGCAGTTGCATAGAACAGCTTACAGTTACCAAAAGCCTGGAAGCAAAGGCTATCATTTGGGGACAGTAATTGTAGTAACACTTTAGACTGTAATTGATGAATTGCTTGAAGCTCAGTGTGGACTGACTTCAGAGTTAGTCCACACTAAGGGATCCAATATTTGGGTGGGGGGCACTTTTTTGAGCTTTATACCCAGAAGCCTTGGTTCTCACAGTGAAGACCCAGCAGGAGGAGGGGAAATACATTTTGAAAATACATCCAGAGCTCTCCATAGCCAGGCCTGTCATCAAAGGAAATTATTTGATAAGAATGTAATAGACTGGGTTTTCACCTGAGCCTAACCCACTTGAGGAAAAGGAAATGTCCAACTCAGGTTCATTAAATGACAACTTAACACCATATCAGCAGGGCTTCAACATAGTAATAGAGGGTTACAGCTAAAAGAACTGCAAGCCTCAGATGCTATTTAATGAATCTCTGGGGCATAAAAAGACAACAAAAGAAATAAAAGCAAAGACTTTAGAGGAAATATTAGTCTCTGACACACAGCTATTACAAACAACAAGCACTGCCTAACCCCTAGCCAGAGAAACATAAAACCTCATGCTAAAGTCCTAGCTACCTCAGCTCATTTACCCAGTATATCATGTCTGGCTATCAAGAAAAAATTACAAAGCATACCAATAGGAAAGGAAAACACAACTTGAAGAGATGGAGCAATCATCAGAAACAGATATGACAAGGATGTCATAATTTAAAATAACTGCGTTTAATATGCTAAAGAATATAATGGATACAGTAGGTAGCATGCAAGAACAGATGGGCGTGTAAGCAGAAAATGAAAATTCTAAGAACTAAAAACAAATGCTAGATATAAAAACGGCTGTAACAATATGAAGAATGCCTTTGATGGGCTTATTAGTGGACTAGACATTACTGAGGAAAAGATCTCTGAGACTGAGAATCTCAGTAGAAACTTCCCAAACTGAAAATCAAAGAGAAAACAGTAAGAAAAGCAGAACAGAATATCCAAGAACTAGAGGACAACGGCCTAAGGTTTAACGTATATATAATAAGAGTACTAAAAGGAAAATGAGGAGAAAATAACAGAAGACATATTTAAAATAATAACAGCTAAGACCTTTCTAAATCTAAAGACAGGTACCTACCAACAGATCCAGGAAGTTCAGAGAAAAAGAAACATGGTAAATATTAAAAAAATTGACACTGAACCATATCATATTCAAGCTTCATAAAATTAAAGACAAATAGAAAATCCTGACAGAAGCCACAGAAGGAAAAAATAAAAATGCCTTACTTTACAGAGGGACAGGAGAAGAATTACATGATGTTGTGGTCCTTTGATGGACCGGAACTTGGGGGTACAGAGTCGATCGATAAGAAAGTAAAAGAAGAAAGAAAAGAGGCTGATGTTCCCTGGTTTACACAGTGTGCCAATATAACTCTAGCACAAACAGCTAGCACCGTCTATATAGGCTCATGGGCGCCCTCTCGAAGAGGTCTTGAAAGCCCGGGCAAATAAGTAGACATGGTGGACACCTGTGCTCCTTGGAAGCAGCCTGAAACAGAGAGAGGGAGAGAGCAAGAGCGAGAGTGAGGGCGAGAGCGAGAGCGAGAGCGAGAGAGAGCGAGAGAGAGCGAGAGAGAGCGAGAGAGAGCGAGAGAGAGCGAGAGAGAGAGAGAGAGAGAGAGAGAGAGAGAGAGGGAAGAGACAGGAAAGGGGGACCAGTGCTCTGATGGAACAAAGGCGTTTATTCAACATATTGTGGGTATATATATACTCTCTTACAAGGTAGCCCTTTTTAGCAGAGACAGGGATCAAAAATCTAACAAGTCATCTAGAAAGCCAGAGGCTAGAATTATTCTTTAGAGAGGGGGTTGTAAAGTAACTTTACATATCAGAAAGGAGGAGACTTGTAAATGGCTGCTGTTCACCGTATGTGATTTCCATATGAATGAGATACATGAATTCTTATTATCCCCGAAAGCCGGCTTGCCAGCTCTCTGGCACCTGTATTCAGGTGCTGTTAAGGAACATAGAATTCATGCAAGACTGAAAACAGCACACAGGAAGCCTCCTGTTAAATGTATCCTGACAACATGAGACCTTTTTTCAGAGACCACGCAAGTAAGCCGAGAATAGAGTTAAATATTTACAGTGTTGAAAGGATATTATTTGTACAACAACTTAAACTTTCTTGAATACTTTTTCTATTTTAAAAGGTTCTGTGATACACTTTCCTTCAGCGGCCTCCAATAAGCCATGCTTCCCAATATTCTGACTGTTTTATACTCTTTCTTCTTCCATGTTGACTCTGGGCTTGGCTATTGGTTTAAGTGGTGGTTTTTAAGTAGTATTTAGTTTTTTATTTTAATTGAAACATAGTTGACATACAATATTATGGTGGTTTCAGGAGTAAAACTGTGGCCTCCTTGGGGGCTTCCCTGGTGGCTCAGATGGTAAGGAATCTGCCTGCAATGTTGGAGACCTAGGTTTGAACCCTGGGTTGGGAAGATTCCCTGGAGAAGGAAATAGCTCCACTCCAGTATTCTTGCCTGGAGAATTCCATAGACAAAGGAGTGTGGTGGGCTACAGTCCATGTGGTTGCAAAGAGTTGAACATGACTGAGTGACTAACACACACTACTATTATGTTAGTTTCAGGAGTACTACCCAATAATTTTACATTTGTATACATTATAAAATGATCAGCACCATAAGTCTAGTAACCATCTGTCCTCACACAAAGATACAACAATATTATTCAACCATATTCCTTGTGGTGTTTATTACAATCCCATGACTTATTTATTATATAACTAGAGATTTGTTCCTCTTAATCCTCTTCATCTGTTTGGTCCACACTCCCTTCCCCTTGGACTTTCCTGCTGGCTCAGTGACAAAGAATCCATCTGCCAATGCAGGAGACACAAGTTCGATTCCTGGGCCAGGGAAGATACCCTGGAGAAGGAAATAGAAACCCACTCCTCCAGTATTCTCGCCTGGGAAATCCACTGGACAGAGGAGTCTTGTGCGCTACGGTCCAAAGGGTCACAAAAGAATCAGATACAATTTAGTGATGAAACAAGGCCACGAGGAGAAGGCCCTTTCCCCTACCTCCTGGTGACGACTCATTTGTTTGCTGTGCCTATGAGTCTCTTTTCATTTTGCTTTATTTTGCTGTTTTGTTTTTTAGATTCCATGTATCAGTGGGACAACTTGGTATTTGTTCTTCTCTGTCTGACTTACCAAAATAGTCTCAAGTTCCATCCATATTGTTACAAATGGCAAGATTTCATTTTTGTGGCTAATTTTTCATTGTGTGTGTATACCACATCTTCATTCATTCATCTGTTGATGGACACTTAGTTGCTTCTGTACCTTAACTATTGTAAATAATGCTGCTATGAACATTGGAGTGCATATGTCTTTTCAAATAAGTGTTTTTGTATTCTTTGGGTAAATTCCCAGAAGTGAAGTCGTTAAATCATATGGCAGTTCTATTTTTAATTTTTGAGGAAACGTCATACATTTTCCATAGTGGCTGTACCGATTTACAATTCAACCAACAATGCTTGAGGGTTCCTTTTTCTTCATATCTTCACCAGCAATTGTTATTTGTTGTCTTTTGGATAATAACCATTTTAACAAGTATGAGGTGATATTTCATTGTGGTATTGATTAGCAATCAATTGATTTCCCTATCAATCAAAAGATGATTGAGCATCTTCTCATGTCTATGATATCTGTATGTCTTCTTTGGAAAAATATCTTTTCCTCTGTTCATTTTCTAATGAGGCTTTTTGTTTTTTGAAGCTGAGTTGTATGAGTTCTTTTTGTATTTTAGGTGTTAACCCTTTATCAGATATATCATTTGCAAATATCTTGTCTCATTCAGTAGGCTGCCTTTTTATTTCACTAATAGTTTTCTTTATGTACTAAAGCTTTTTAGTTTGATGTAGTTCCATTTGTTTATATTTGCTGTTGTTTCCCTTGCCTGAGGAGATTTACTCAAAAAAATATTGCTAGACCTCTGCCAAAGAGCTTTCTGCCTATGGTTTTTTTCCCTAGAATTTTTATAGTTTCAAATATTACACTGAAGTATTTGATCCATTTTTAGTTTATTTTTACATACGGTGTGAGAAAGTAATCCAGTTCGACTATTTTCCATATAATAGTCCAGTTTTCCCCCCACCACTCATTGAAAGTGTTGTCTTTTCCCTGTAGTATATTCTTCCCTCCCTTGGATTGTCATAAACGGTCTTTGTAATGTTGAGGTATGTTCCCTCTCCACCCACTCTGATGAGAAATTTTTATAAATGGATGTTGAAATTTTTCGAAACCTTTTTCTGTACCTATTGTGATGATCATATGATTTTTATCCTTTTTTTGTTAATGTGGTGTGTCACATTAATTGATCTGCTGATATTGGACCACTCTTGTATCCCTGGGAAAAATCCCCAAAATCATAGTGAATTATACTTTTCATATATTGTTGAATTCAGTTTGCTAATATTTTGTTGAGGATTTTTGCAGCTGAGTTCATTGATGATATTGGCAAGTAATTTTCTTTTTTTGTGGTGTCTTTGTCTGATCTTAGTATCAAAGTGATGCTGGCTTGTAGAATGAATTTCAAAGCACTCCTTCTATTTCAATATTTTGGGATAGTTTAAGAATGATAGGATAAGTTCTAGGAATTTATCAATTTCTCCTATGTTGTCCTTTCTACTGGCATAAAAATTGCTCATCGTAATCTCTTTTGATCCTTTGTATTTCTGTGGTGTTTGTAGTAATATCTCCTCTTTTGTTCCTGATTTTATTCATTTGGGCCCTCTCTCCTTTTTTCTTGATGAATCTGGCTAGAGGTTTATCAATTTTATCTTTTCAAAGAACCAGATCCTACTTTAATTGAGCTTCTCTATTTTTGATCTCTATTTCATTTATTTCTGCTCTGTTCTTCATTATTTCTTCCCTTCTACTTACTTTGGGTTTTGTTTGTTTTTCTTTTTCTGCTTCCCTAGGTGTAAGGTTAGGTGGTTTATTTGAGATTTTTATTGTTTCTTGAGGTAGGCTTGTATGGCTCTAGACTTTCCTCTTAGGACTGCTTTTGCTGCACCCCATATATTTTGAATGGTTGTGTTTTCATTCTCACTTGTCTTCAGGTATTTTTTTAATTTCCCCTTTGACTACTTAGGTGAGTGACCCACTGGTTCTTTAGCAGCATGTTGTTTAGATTCCATGTGTTTGGTATTTTGTAGGCTGTTTTTTCCCTTGTAGTTGATTTCTAGTCTCATCTTCCTGGTGTAGGACTCCCAGTCTGGGGAGTGCAATGTGAGATTTGGACCCCTTTTTTCTTTGGGAGAACCTCTGCAATTGTGATTATCTTCCTACTTGTGGCTTACTACCTGAGGGTCTGGGTCTTGACTGTACTGCACCTCTACCTTTCCTACCTGTGTCACTGTAGTTACTTCTTTATATGTTTAGTTGCAGAAGTCTTTTCTGCTAGTCTTCTGGTCATTCTCGTATGTAGTTGCTCTGTAAATACTGTAATTTTGGTGTGTCCATGGCAGGAGTGAGCTCAGGGTTGTCCTGCCCCACCATTTCAGCCACATTAGCCAAGGAGTGCTTAGTTTTTAGTGGTCAGTTTCAGCCAATGAGACATTAGTGAGAATAATACAAGTCTTGATAAGTGCTTGTACACTGGGGCTTGTCTTCTTGAAGCTTCTTTTGGGAACAGCTTTGCTATGAGAAGTCCAAGCAGACAAATAGAGAGGCTTTTGTTAAGAGCTGGGGTCCCTGGCACAAGGCACGTCTAACCTCCCAGCCTTTGAGAGTACCAACTGCCAGTCATGTGAGTAAGGTCATTTTGAACATTTTAGCTATCCTAGTATCTCATGTGAAGCAGAAGCACTATCTAGTTAACCCACAGAATCATGGAAAAGATAGTGTTGCCATTTAAATCCATTAAGTTTTAAGGTGGTTTCATAGGCAATCACTGGATAACCCAAGTAAATACTTTCTGCAATTTATTTCTTAGTAGATTTTATAATATTCACTGATGCATATATTAAAGTCAAACTTTTTCTGACTTTCTCTGAATTATTTTCTAAGTCTGATTTGACTAACTGCATTGACCATGAAGAATGTCTTGCCTGTAAATTTTTTTAAATGTATAATTAATGAGCATTTCATAAGTCTTAGAAAAGTCTTCTTGGTAATCTTCCCAGAAATTGAGAAAATGAATGACTCAAATCACTGAGTAACAAGATCTTTTTGAAAGTCAAAGGGAAAGGGAAAGGGAATTCACTCAGTCGTGTCCGACTCTTTGCAACCCCATGGGCTGTAGCCCACCAGGCTCCTCCATCCATGGGATTCTCCAGGCAAGAATACTGGAGTGGGTTGCCATTCCCTTCTGCAAGGGATCTTCCCAACCCAGGGATCGAACCCAGGTCTCCTGCACTGCAGGCAGATGCTTCACCCTCTGAGCTACCACTCTCAGACTTTTGAAAGTCAGGTGGCTCCTAATTCTTTGCTTTCAAGAAAACTGAAGGAGGATAGGATTAAATTGTTTCTGCAGGGTGGATCGTTTTATAATTTTTAGTATTTAACTGAAAAGGAATTCACTTACTTGAATAACATTGGTATAAAAAAAGTCAGATATGAACAAGATTCCTCAACTTATTTATTTATAAAACAAAAGTAAAAATAGTGAGTCTTGAGCTCTGTGTTATTCTACCAATAACTGGTATCCATTCATGGACATAGGAGCTAAGTGGAAAAGAAATAGTCTTATTTTGCTCATTAAATAACTCATTTCTGGAAATTTTTGCTTTCTTTTGACCTATTATATAATAGCAATAATTTTAGTGATAGCTGAATCTGAAAGAATGTTTCAGCATTTAAAGAGCTTTTTCTGTTACAGAAAAATAGTATTTCAATTTATTAGCATATTTTGGAAAGAACTACAAATGATCCATTAAATATTTTAATCATAAAAGTATGATACTTAAATAAGAATTTCTGTGGGAAAATGAAATAGAAACACAAGTTTCAAAAAGAAAACAAGAAAAACATACAATATCTCAAAGTAATGTAAAATGTGTTCATGCGTTTTTAACATGTTCTGTAAATGTTTGCAAAATGGAACTGATCTCTTATTATTAACATAGTCATGCTGATTCACTTGTCCTCAGAGACATGTAGAACAGTCTCACCAACTAGCAAAAACTCAAAATACTGAGATTTAGAAGACCATTCCAGGACTTTTCCTTCATCTATAACAGTTATTACAAGTCCATACACATTGTGCTGCATGTTCTACAAAGCAAGAAATGTAGATTTCATCTAAAGTCTAGTAACACGATTATATGACAGCTACACACAGTTTATGTATGTGCTTAATCGCTCAGGCATGTTCGACTCTTTGTGACCCCGAGGAGTGTAACCTGCCAGGCACCTCTGTCCATGGGGATTCTTCAGGCAAAAATACTGGAGCGGGTTGCCATGCCCTCCTCCAGGGGATCGTCCCAATCCAGGAGTCAAACCCAGGTCTCCAGCATTACAGGTGGATTCTTTACCATCTGAGCCATGAGGGAAGCCCAAGAATACTGGAGTGGGTAGTCTATCCCTTCTCCAGAGGATCTCCCGACCCAGGAATCAAATCATGGTCTCCTGCATTGCAGGCGGATTCTTTACCAGCTGAGCTACAAGGGAAGCCCATTCCACACACAACTTGGAATATAAAATAAAATGGAACTTGTAGTTTTAAGACTTTGCTGCTTGAGCCACTAATAAAACTAACCGGTTGGGATGGCTGGCAGGAAATCTAGTAAACAAGGACATTTATTAACACTGGAGAACCATCCACAAATTCTTATACTCTGTCAGCTGCCCAATAATCAATAAGAACGGACTTCATTATAGGCTGCAAAAGTAAAAATCAGGCTTTTAAAGTATCAGTTGAGCTGTTTTGCAGTTTTCAAGTCTCAAAGATTTATTTACTTTATATCCTCCTGAAAATCTCTTCCATTCTTCCCCTACTTCTTATGCCCACAGCTATTGTTACAGGAGAACATTACAGTAATCAATCAATATCTGATTAAAAGTGTGCAACTCTTTCATTATCTCCATGGGGTGATTGAATTCCTTTTGCCTGAGCTGTAATGATATTTTATGTTGTTGCAGGGCATGTAGATTCCAGTGCCATTTGTTTAGTGTGAGCAAGCAAATTTTCTAATTCTTTTGTATCAGAAGGTGGAGAAGAGACTGCTCATACTCACCAGGAAGATAATTACTATTGAATAACTACTGGTCACTTCATGTCTGGGCTGAATGTTTGATGTTGTCTAAGCCCCTCCCCCTCTCCAACACACATACTACCTATTTGTTTCTGTACTTGATTTCACAGAATGTCACTCATCAACCATTTCTGTACATTTGATAGCTAGTGTTTTCTTTTCCAAAAAGTTTTTGGAAGATCATACTGTTGGATAAGCAGGAAAGAAAAATACTTGTGTTGTGTAGGGTAATACATACCTATCTCACTGCAAGGTTGACTTTCAATTATCAGTGGTAAAGGAGATGTAAATAACAAGAAAAATTGAAAATGTCAAATAATAGTTTCTTATTGAAAACCATAGATTATATTATTGCATCTTCTTTACTCAGCTTTTTAGCAGAATGAATAAGTAATATATTCACCTCGTTATCTTCTGTATACCCTCTGGTAGACAAGCATATAATCAGTTAGTGAAGATAGTCAGAAATAAAATAGGCAGAGAAGACTGACAAATACAGACATGCATAATTTGCCTCTGAATAATTTTGATTAACAATAAATCAAAGCTTTTAACATAAACGCAAAGAAGCTACTTTGCAGCATTGTCTCTTTTGCATAATATAGAAAAAAATAGAAATCAGATACAAAGACAAGATGCTTTCTATTCTTTTTCTTGGGACCTGATGAATATCCTTAATTTTTGATGTCAGGAATAATTTTAGAAGTCTGATGGAAGTTATGGACTCTCTTCTGAGAAAAATGCACAATGATAGGAACACTACAGGGATAGCACATGAATATAAGAGTGTGCTTGATGCTCCCTGGAGTTATGCAGTGCTGACATGCATATAGTTACTATCACTGGGACTCCAGATTAGGAAGCCCTGCTATGCTTACTCTCTGCTGTGATCTTTGGCAGAATTCAGTTGGAAATCAAGTAAGCAAATTTCTATTTTTATCTAGGCCAGTGGGTTTCCTAATGGGAAGCTGGGGCTTCCCAGGTGACACTAGTGGTAAAGAACCCGCCTGCAATTGGAGGAGACGTAAGAGACATGGGTTCAATCCCTGGGTCAGGAAGATCCCCTGCAGGAGGGCGCAGCGACCCACTCCAGTATTCTTGCCTGGAGAAGCTCTTGAACAGAGGAGCCTGGTGGGCTACAGTCTATAGGGTCGAAATGAGTCAGACAGGACTGAAGCGACTTCACACACACGCACGTATCTGCTACTACTACGGAAAGGCTGTGACTGGAAGCCTACCGAAATCAGTAGAGGGGTAGTATTTCCAGGTGGCACTGACAGGAAATGTTCAGTGGCTTTGCTCAGAATGTCACATTTACTTACAGAAACAACAGTATACTTACAAAAGAGGGACAAATCAGTTTAAAAAATGCCATTGCCAGGGGTGACCATTCCAATCAAAATAAACCTCTTGTGCCTTGCTATGGCTTTAATCTGACTTTGTCTTCCACAGCTGGCTTTATTGAATGTTCTAAACTTTTCTGAACATGAAATATTTTGAAAATGTAATTCAATTGCCAGTAGCACATGAATGAAATGAAGCAAGGAAATGGCTCTTCAATGAGTTTTGGCTTTTTCTTTTTCTGGATTAGATGAGCAGCTGTTGGGCAGTAAGGCTACCAAAACGGCAATTTGAGCCAAATAAAACTCAATCAAATTGGACTGTTAAGGCCAGTCAAACTTAGAGTACTTGAGAGGAGGTTAGGGACAATGAGAGCATTCTAAAGGAGCCACTTCCTCTAAATGGATCATTTCTTCTCTCTTACTTCTCAGCTAGCCCAATTTGCTCACATTGTCACATCTTGGAAATGACTTAGTCTATGCTTTGATGTATAAGTGCAAGTAGTACTAAAAGTTATGTGTTTTTTTAAGATTGTTGATGTGGGGTTGGAGGAATGATTAAATATACTCAGTCCAATCTATGTGTTCTTCCATTTAAGAAAATCTTTTGAAAGACTGCTATATAATCAAGAGGACTTCCCTTGTGGCTCAGATGGTAAAAAATCTGCCTGTAATGCAGAAGACCCAGGTTCAGTCCCTGGGTCAGGAAGATCCTTTGGAAAAAGGAATTGCAACCCACTCCAGTATTCTTGCCTGGAGAATCCCATGGACAGAGGAGCCTGGAGAGTTACAGTCCATGGGGTCACAAAGAGTCGAACACAAGTGAGTGACTGACACTTTCACTTTTCACTATAGAAACAAGATACCCTGCTTGGTATCTGTATTTGTGTGTGAGTTCTCATTTTTATTTAGAACCTCAGAATTACCTATTGAGGTAAATGGGATATTTTACAATTCAGGAGGCTTAGCAAAGTGACTTATAAGTAGGATGAAGATGGTCTTGATCACAGGCCTCCTGGAACTTGCTACAGTGCATCTGCCCATATGACATGGACCTTCTTCAATTTTCAGGGCATTTTGTTAAGAAGTGCATGATGATGCTTGGAATGATTTTGAAGGAAAAAACTTAAAAGTGTTAAAACTGCAAAGATGGCACTTCTGAATTCATTTCTCACCAAAACAGCAAATTAGAAAAAGCATATCTTTAACAGCATATCAGAATATTCCATCTGGAGAGGCCACAATAAATCTAACTCCTGATTCCTGACTTCTTCCTCATGATACCCATAAGGATTCCTTGTACCTCCCCACAATATCATGGGAGGAAAGGAAAGCTATGTTGATAATGTCATTGGTTTTATTGATCCCCACTGCAGAGAACAATGATTTATTTATTGACCAGCTTTGTCATAATGTTTTGGAGAAAGTAGGATTTCTTTAAAAGGGAACATGAGAGCCAGAACTGGGTTGCGGACCATGAATATTTAGTTCAAAACAGAGAGAGATATCTTTTCCCTTCCTGTTTTTACATGGTGCCATGCAGTACTTTCGTGTGTTTTTCTTTAACCTGGAACTCAGAAAATGCCTGAGTAGTTAATTTCTTGGGATGCAAACATACTTCCATAAGGTAGTAACTCATTTGGTAAAATTATCTAGCCAAGCAGATCTATTGGGAAATATATAATACATACTCAGGGAGCATGGGAAGGGCAGAGTTGATATTTTGAAAGCATGAGAGGATTCAGAAAATCAATTATGGTAAGCTCAGTATGCTTTGTTCATCTAAGGCCATCCCCAGACACAAGTGACCCATGACCTGTCCTGTTTTCAGGGAAGAGCTAGTCACTTTGATATCATATTTGTGTTGTATATTTGTAGATACAAAGAAACAGAGTATAGTCACAGCTTCATTTGTTTTTACACTGTTGTTCAGAGAAGATGGGGCTCTCTTATTTTCTTGAGGCTTAGTTTGGTTTCCTTACAAACTGCAGTCCCAGGGTAGAAGGAAGAAAACAGGGAAAAAAATTGATTCAAACTTTTGTTTTTTCTGCTCCCTTCTCCAGCTTCTTTCCAAAAAATACTTGGGTGAATGTGAACATGTGTGGCAGTGTAGCCCCGTGGTGGAGGGAAGAGTTTAGATCATTGGGGATAGAATCCTCCAGCATCTTGTGGCTCTGGGACCGTGTCCTCGGTCAACCCAGCAATGGCTAGTACTGCTGACATTGTCAGCTGCTGTCTGCAGCCGGCAGAACAATGTCTGACCACTCTGGCCCTCCTTGCCAACGCAGCCTCAGTTCAGCTCTCATGGGTGTTAGAGGTTCTCCCCGATTCTGCTCCATCTTCACTATGGTGAGCTCACCACAGGCTCAGAGCTCTCTCCACTTCCCATTGCTTCCACTCTGGAGCTGCAGGCCTTCCTGTGTCTCACCCAGCCACACTCAAACCAAGAGTGGGCAGTTAAGGCAACTGTCAGGGAACGCTTGGGCATGCTTTTTGCTGTCAAACTACACTGTTCCACCTGGTTTACTTTGATGTGGTTTGCTTCCGGTTGACAGTGCTAAGTTGGTTCAGTCGTGTCTGACTCGTTGCGACCCTGTGTTCTGTAGCCCAGCAGTCTCCTCTGTCATGGGATTCTCCAGGCAAGGATAATTGAGTGGATTTCCATGCCATCCTCCAGGGGATTTTCCTAACCCAGGGATTGAAGCTTTGTCTCTTATGTCTCCTGCATTGGCAGGTGGGTTCTTTACCACTGAGCCACTGGGGAAGCCCAGATTCATTCTTAAACCCCATGGGAAAAACCAGGACAAGAGATCTCCTCTGTTCTAAGTCTTTCCTCACTTCTGAGGACCCTATCAAGTCCTTATCTCACCTCTCCTCATCTCATCTTCTTTTTCTAACTTCCTTCAATCTCCCAGGAATAGAAAAAAAAGCAGTCTTGTGCTCTCACTACAAGTCCTATCTCCTTTTTATCATGAGTTTTATGGCCTAGAGGCAAGAGGGATATTGTCTCTACATTCTGGGTTGGACAGATTTTATAAACTGAGTCTTGGACCTTGTTATGTTAAAGAAGGGTTTAGATGAATTTAGCAAACCTATTCTCTATCTCTGTCTCTCCTCACCACTTCTGTTGTCCTGAGGATCTGAAGAGCTATAAATCTGCAAATGGGCATAAATTTCAGGGAGAATGAAAATGAATGGCCTTATTTTCACAAAGATATTATCCCTACCTATGCATGGGATTGTCCATTTTACCATGCATGTATGTTTGGATTCTATGTTCTAATGCACAGTTTCATCATATATGAACCTTACTCCTTGAAATGTGTGTCAGAGGTGTGGACAGACACCACCAGTGTTCACCATGAATACACGATGAGCAGGAAGATGTCTGAGGATATTTTCCCATTTCTCTAAGGTTGGATCCTCTTCCACTAGTTCATCCAAGCTTCATTGGTTTTACTTGCTAGTAAAGCATGCACGTAGGGGAGACTCACCCAGCTCTGATGCTGTGTGAATGCTTGGTTCTTTGCACTTTTGAAAGAATAATTTAACTAGTCCAAGTATCCTTCAGTAAGAGCCCTGTCTTGTCTTTCTAGGATGTTGTGTATTTCAATCTTCTGAGTCAGTGAGCATCCTGGTAGCCATCTTTTAAATGAGTCTTCCTGTCATATTGCATTTTATTTCTTATCTGCATCCTAGAGTGGAGAGCTACTTTTGACAAAGTTCCAATTTGAGTGTTATAATTGCTACCCAGTTACTGCCTTCCCCAGCAAATTCAATTAAAGACCCTAAGATGACTTGATGGCTTAAGCCCCCAGCCATTTAACATGCAAAATTACAGATGTTTAAATGGTCATCATTTTAATGATCTAGAACTTGGAAGAACAAGGAATATTTCTTATCTTATTGCCTTCCATTAGTTTGTTTAGAGTTATTAGTTTTTCTAGGCTTTAAACTGAGAAAATAAGATATAAAACTTATTTTTAAATGCATATCCCTTGATATGTAATTAAAATGGTTTTCATTTATTCAGATGTTTGTGGAAAAGTTCTTTTCTCTTGAAGATCAATTTTCCATCAATGATGAAAGTGATGGAAAGCAATGACATATAGATGTGTACTTTTAGACAGTAATTTGGGGTTCCATCATATAGCAATGACAGGAAATCCTATATAAAGACATAAATGGGAAATGATACCTGACAGATGGGTTTGGGGGGTAGGCTGATTGGCACTGTAAGGAAAGACTATTTTGTTCCTTGATGGAAAATTAGTACAGAAATAGATGTGTGAGTCAAACCTCAGCACAGTAATGACTTCCTGACAGGTACTCTCTCCAAACCCTAAGTACATTAAATTTGAATCCAAAAAACCACTAAACTTTAAACACTTGTCATTTTTTCCCTATAAATTGGAAGAAAAAAGAATTTGCACTTTTAATAGGGACCACAGTACTTGGTTGGTATATAACAAATTGCTCACCATGGACCAAGACAGATGTTAAATAATAAGGATGAGCCAATTGATTGGCTCGTGGTGGAGAGCTGTACAATGCACTGGGATTGGACATTAGATTTTGAGTGGTTGAGACTGAATGTTACTGCAATTTGGAAGAATTCCCAGCACAAACAGAAAGAGATATGCCTCTGGGCCTTCAGTGGCTTAGGGAAACCAGAACCATCTTTGATATATTACATGTTTTCCCAACTTTCAATATTTTTTACATTATAAGTCTTGGGGAAAAGATTTTGTTGACCCCAGTAGCTCTCAAGCAGCTGAAGCAGAATAAAGTGAGCTGATTTCAAGCGAATAGTTAGTTATAGCCACAAGATCCAGTGGAACAAGGTCAACCACAGCTTAAATTTTGTTTAGCTGGCATTCAACTGTCTGAGCCTCTTTGAAGGAAAAGACAGGAGACATTATTAATTATCTATACTTTCAAACTGTGGTGCTGGAGAAGACTCTTGAGAGTCCTTGGACAATAAGGTGATCGAACCAGTCAATCCTAAAGGAAATCAACCCTGAATATTCATTGGAAGGGCTGATGCTGAAGCTGAAGCTCCAATAGTTTGGCCGCATGATGCGAAGAGCCAACTCATTGGAGAAGACCCTGATGCTGAGAAAGATTGGAGGCATGAAGAGAAGGGGGTGACAGAGGATCAGATGTTTGGGTGACATCACTGACTCAATAGACATGAGTCTGAGCAAACTCCAGGAGGTGGTGAAGGACAGGGAATCCTATAGTTAATGGGGTCACAAAGAGGCAGACACAACTTAGCGACTGAACAACAAATAAAAGTAGAACAATGTTTTAGGCACTTTCCTATTTGACTTAACCTTCATAACCTCCTTGGGAGATATGATGCCTATTTAAAGATGTGGAAGTGAAGTTTATGAAAGTTAAATAAACCATACTTAGTCCCACAACTGTAAGTTGGAAGACCTGTCCCTTGAGTTCTGGTCTGCCAAAATTTTCCTTAGCTTTACTGTACCATGCTTACTTTCTGAATGACTTTTCCAGAAAATTCTATATATCCACTTCTTACCAATAGGTCTTGTCAGCATTGATCCAACTCACTTACTAACCTACTGTATTGATTTGCTAGGGCTGCTGTAACAAAGTACCACAGACTGGATGGCTTAAATAACTGAAGGTTATTTTCTCACAATTCTGGAGGCTAGAAGTCCAAAATCAAGGCGTTGGCAGGTTTGATTTCTCCTGAGGCCTCCGTCCTTGGCTTGCAGATAGGTTCTTCATTACTGTGTCCTCCTGTGGTCTTTTCTCTGTGCATGCACACCCCTGCTGTGTCTTTCCGTGTTCAAATGTTCTCGTCTTCTAAGGACACCACTCAGATTGGATCAGGGCCCACTTTAATACCTACTTTAATTTAATCACCTCTTCATAGGTCCTCTCTCTAAATACAGTGACATTCTCAGATGCTAAGAATTAGGGCTTCAATATATGAATTGAGAGGAGGGGATGCGATCGGCCCATAACAACCACTTAGAAAATAATCGAGGCATTAGATTGTTTTCTCTTGGGCTCTGCTTGGTCTTCCCCAGAGACTCCAAATGCTGTCATGAAGGATAAAGGCAGTGTCTACAGTATCGGTTCTTATTTTGGGTTGTACTTATATAGCTCAGAAGTATGAATTGAGCACTCCTTATCACTGTGGTGGGTTTTGTGCCTACTATATATAAGTTGAATTTATGCAAGTAGATTTAAATTTGTGAAGACAAAGTATTAAAATGAGGGCTTCTTATTGCTGAAGTGTCTACTTTTGTGTAGACATAAGCATAGACTATGGGGTCGCACAGAGTCGGACACGACTGAAGTGACTTAGCAGCAGCAGCAGCAAGCATAGACCATTCATATGATGAGAAGAGATCCAGAGCTCTAGTGACAGCAGGACAAAGGAGATTACTGAGGGCCTTACTGCATCCATGAAAGGACATAAAATGGCAAGCACTCGGCAGGTTATTCTAGAAGCTTCAAGAGTGAGTACCAGGAGTGTAGTAGGCAAGACAAAGATAGGAAGAGACAGTTGAGAGGCCTAGGGGCATGTAGCTGCAGTCTAGAATCACCTATGGAGGAGAATCTGGACTCCTGGTAGTAAAGGGACTGCATAACTAAAATCGAAAAAATAATTAGAAGGACAGCAATTAGAGTAGCTAATGATTATTGCATTCCTTCTGTATGCCTTTCCTACTATGTGCCAGGCATACAGGGCTCTATGTACATGTTGTTAAGAATTTTACAAGGTCTTACATATCCTCTATGATCTTTCTTCCATGCTACATGGATCTCATGACCAAAGCTTTTCCTTCCTGCTCCCATTTCAAGGTCCTCTCTACCCTCTCTCATCTGAGTAGCCATTGAATTTTCTCATTCTCTATCCCCCAAACTCAGATGATCTGATTTCTTGGAGGAACATCTAAGAATCTTCATCTAGCTGGTAGGTCAGGGATTTCTTTCCATCTTGTTTCTACTTTGTCATGGCTGTGTGGAGGAAAATCAATATTTGTGGTACCATAAGAGAACAGATGGGAGAGGAGGGCAAATGTATGGTATTTTAAAAAGATGGAAACTTTAACATATAATCCAACAATATATCCTTGATTACTGTCTGTCTTTTCTAACTAGAATGGAAGTTCTATCAGAAGATATATCCCTCCCAGGCTCATAACATCAGCATAGGCAACCAGTACATACTTACTGAATGAATAAATGAGATATATAAAAATTTGAGCAGATGAAGAATGAAGAGGAGAATTCTCTCTGGTGCCCATTTCTGAAGCCTTGCTTAACTTCCTAGGCTACTTCAATGTATAATTTTTTGCTCAAAATCATGGGCACAGAATCCTATAACTTCTCTTTGGTTTGTATCATATTATCCCACAACAGAGCCTCCTACACTTTTCCAAAGATTTGAAAGGATAAAGGTAAGTCCTGTGAAATATCAGCCTTCCTATATTTAAAACTCTATTTCTTCAGACATGTCCTCATATACAGACAGAGATCAAATAATGTCCTTTGTATTGAATTAAGGCAAGTTTTTGGGCAATGAATTCTATAAACTTTATAGCTTTATTTTTCAAGAATGCATTAAGAGCAGCGGCAGATGGTAAGCTCTTTGGACTAGGTCTTGTGTATTTTGCTTGTAAAATGAGAACACAGATTCTGAGTTTAGGCAGTTGAGTTGGAATTCTAGCTCCCCATTCTTGCCACCTTATAGGGTCTTGGCAAGTTGTTTAACCTTTCTTGCTGGGTTTCATCATCTATAAAACAGGGATCATAATAATGTCTGCCTTGTAGTATGCTGTGAGAATTAAATGAGCACTTAGGACAGGTTTTCACACACAGGAGAGCAGTACAAGTGTGAGTTACTGTTACTGTAACAGGATGTAGAGTCCTTTACTTAACACTGAATGATAACTTGCTTCTTAAAGGGCCCCATGAATTAAATAACATCTAATGTGGGAGGCAAAGAACAAAGGATCTTAATAAAGACACATCCTGTGCTAGGCTGGGCATTTTATATACATTATTTTATTTAATCTTTACATCATTCCCATTTACAAAATGAGAGAAAACCAAACCGAACAAACAAACAAAAATCTTAGGTTAAAAATGTGTAAGTTCTTATTCTTATTCCCAATAAATGAAAGTCAGATTTCAATCTGACTTTGTCAGATTCTGAAGTCTATTTTTATTTAATGGTTTAAGTGCAGAACCACTTAGAGAAAGTTGAAGTTTAGAAAATGTTCAGCTACAGGCCTCTGTGCTAAAAATATTAAAGTGGCTGTAGAATACCTAATTTGGTTTCCCAAAATAAGCAGATTGACTCTCCAGAGAAAAGAGTAATTTCCCTTGTAGGATATTGCAAAATCGTATCAATTTTTACCGAGGAGAAAGAGGTCTAAAATATAGGTTTAGAAATAAAATTTTAGATTTAAAGAATTTTTTTTGTAAATAGAACGAGTACTGGTTTGAGGATCTGGGATCACAATCAATTGTGATTTAAATTCTTATAGCTACTGTTCTTATTTATGCATATGGTTTGCTTTTTTTTGTCTTTGAAGGACCTCTAAATCTTTAGAGGACACATACTAGAAAACGAGATCCCCATCATCCATGAACTCCTGTTTCTATTTCTTTATCTCAACATGTCCTTCTTCCCATCTCCTTTTACAGCTGTGGCAGTCTTGGTTATGTGACGTGTTTTAATGTATAGGGTGTGTGTGTGTATTTTCTCCCATCTTATACTTCAATCTCTACTTAATAATATCACTACCTTTTACTTTTTTCTTTCTCGTTACTTTCACTTAATTTCTCATTGATTTCTCTTCTCTTCTTCCCCCACAGTATAGACCTGGAGTCTGTTTTATTTATATCTGATAAAGTTATGTGTTCTCCATTCCTACTTTAACCTATCAAAAGAATAGTTGATATTTCTTTGTATTTAAAAAGCTGACCCTAAACAACAAGGTCCTACTGTATAGCACCAAGGTCCTATTGTATATTCAGTATCTTGTAATAAACTATAATGGAAAAGAATATAAAAAAAGAATATATATACACTATAACTGAATCACTTTGCTGTACACTTTGCTGAAACTCACACAACATTGTAAATTAACTGTACTTCAATTAAAAAAAAAGCTGACCCACGTGGCCTTAATTATTTTCTTGATAGCACAAGAGGATTTCCATCTCATTTGAAATAGTTATTGAATAAATTTTGCAAACATTTAATGTAGCAGCATTACAATGGCTGAAACAACCTATCTACCTAAATAAAAAGTGTATTCAAAGAGATCTGAAGATGGAAAATTATTTAAGAGAATATAGGTTATTTTAATATTCTGGAGTAGATACTGGAATTCATTCCTGGAGAGATCCTTCATTGGTAAGTCAAACTAGTTATGCAGACATGAAGAAGTACCTACTCAGTGTTTTGGGGAATTAACCTAAAAGGAGATACTGGCATTCAGAATTCTGTTTAGAAATGAAGTTAATAGTACAAATGAGGCCGCATAGAATCAGCAGTTTCCCCGCGTCTGAAACGCATTGTGTCGTTGGAAGATGTGAATGATTTCTGTGCAAGTGTTCCTGCCAGGAACTGAGACTCTAACAAAAGAGAGAGACAACTCTCTGTTTGCTTTATGTTGCAGAAAGCACTGGGAAAAGGAAGGGGACTGAGCTGATAAAGCACCACCAACTCTGGATTGTTAGTGTCCCTTCTAATTCAAGGTTGAATGAGTCACAACCAGGGAAATATGCTATGGGCCATGACACTGTGTTCCTTATCCATGGGTTTGGAACTTTTTCCTTTGAAGGCAATGGATAGTCCCAGTAACAGGAAGGAAGCTGAGCCTAAGGTACAAAAAGACTGCCTGCTTTTCTCTGCATAGAGGCCGTTGGGTCTACTCTGCCATTTGTAGGTGTAGAAATGCCTGAAGCCTCCTGTTGATGAGAATGGAGCTGACAGCCCTACCACACAGAGACCCGCTAGGAAACCCAAAGGGAGGCTTATGCGCTCTTAGCAGAAGACTTCTAGCAGCAGCCTAAGCTGTGTTTTTCTGGTTCCTAAGTTTTCAGTAAACTCTTAGTAACAGTATGTTTTAGTCTCAGTGGGATGCAGGGGAATTGATATTATCATTGGTGATTAGGCATAGACACATGGGCCTAGGAGTGAGTTCATAACATGGGGGTCATCTGCCCCAAAAGAGGTGGCTTGGCAGCAAGAAGACAAGCCAGAGAACAGGAAAAATGAAGGACTGTTAGGGCGCTGCTCTGGGAAACTTCTGGAAATTAGTGGTTGAGATGAACACTTAAGGAGACTAATTTCTGCCAGAAAGACAATGAGGGTTCACACCAAAACACTTTGCATATAAAAAGGAAGTCTAAACCTCACTTGGTAGTCATAGGCTAGGAGGCCAGTAAAATATATGACTTTTTGGGAAAACTTTAAAAATAGAGATTTAAAATGCATGTTAAACTAGTCAGCTTGTAGTCATAAGCTGAGATAAACATATTAACAGAAAAAGGAAATTTCAGCCCATTCTTTCAATAAAATGAGTTGTGTTAATATGTAACTTAATAAGAAGCAAAATTAAACATATTATAATTTAATGAGAAGCAATTTAATTTATTTCTGTTTGAGAGCTGCCACTCTTTTTTGAAAAATTATTATTTTAATCTTGTAATCATTTGATGTGATTAATCAGCCAATTAGCAAAACAAATATTTTCCACATAAATGTGTTGGAAAATGATTATTTCTTTTACACATTCAATATGAGTCTGTTTTATATTTTTTATGATTAAATTGATGAGAATCATGTTATCATTTCTCAGTGCCAACCTTCTGTGCCTGAAAGTCTTACTTTGTGCTAAATGTTTAACAAGGTCTTTCTGAAGGTAGGGTAAGAAGAAAACCTAAACCTTAGGTGAAATCCAAGTAATTAAGCAAAAATATAATAACAAAGCCCTAAAAGAGGAACTTCTTCCCAATTCCTGGCTCTGCCATGAGATGTGGACATTGATCACTTAGTTGATTCCTCTGAGCCTCAACTTCCCCATCTGTGACCCTAGAGGATTATTTAGAAAGTGCAATAATAAAATGTATATGGGAAATACTCTAAAGGATTAGAGTGTCTATTACTACTTAAGTATCTATTACTACTCAGGCCCATTGAGTCGGTGATGCTATCTAACCTCTGCCACCCACTTCTCCTCTTGCCCTCTTTCCCAGCATCGGGGTGTTTTCCAATGAGTTCATTCTTCACAGCAGATGACCAAAGTATTAGAGCTTCAGCTTCAGCATCAGTCCTTCCAATGAATATTCATGGTTGATTTCCTTTAGGACTGACTGGTTTGTTCTCCTTGCTGTCCAAGTGACTCTAAGGAGTCTTCTACAGCACCAGTTTGAAAGCATCAATTCTTTGGCACTCAGCCTTCTTTATGATCCAGTTCTCACATCTGTACATAACTTTGACCAGTTGGCAAAGTTATATCCCTGCTTTTGAATATAATATCTAGGTTTGTCATAGCTTTTCTCCCAAGGAGCAAACATCTTTTAATTTCATGGCTATAGTCACTATCCACAGGGATTTTGAAGCCCAAGAAAATAAAGTCTGTCACTGTTTCCACTTTTCCCCATCTGTTTTCCATAAAGTAATGGGATCAGGTGCCTATATATCTATAGTATATATACTCAGTACATAAAAAAACCTAAAAATTCATCCTATACTGTTAGAAATGGGTAGAAATGAGATAATTCTAGAAGGCTAGGTGAATGGGTGGATGGCTTGCTATAGATACAGATATAGATGTAGTTTTTTTACCTTTTACATAATTTCTCATTCCATTTTTACATACCTTATGGGAAAAATCTTATTTTTCCTATGTTTAGGTGAAGTTCAAAGTGAAATAAAATCTTCAAAATAACTTAACTAGTCAGTGACAGAGATGAGATTGAAATCCAGGCCTCCTCTATTTCAGAATCCTGTGTTCTTTCTCCCTTATCTCACTGCCTTCTCCTTGTCAGTGCTTGGAACCCACCTGGTCATATACCTGCTAATGAAAGAGACTTCAGAGATGCTTGGAGGAGGGCGTGGCAACCCACTCCAGTAGTCTTGCCTGGAGAATCCCATGATCAAAGGAACCTGGGGGTCAGCAGTCCATTGATTTGCAAAGAGTTGGACATGACTGAAGTGACTTAACATGCATGCATGCATAAGCAAGAATTTTTTTTTTTTTTTTTTTCTTTTTCCTTTTCTTTTATTATTTTTTTTTTTTCTTTTTAATTTTTTTTTTTTATTATTTTAGTTGGGGGCTAATTACTTTACAATATTGTAGTAGTTTTTGCCATACATCGACATGAATCAGCCATGGATTCACATGTGCTCCCCCTCCCAAACCCTCCTCCCACCTCCCCCCCCCCCCTCCCATCCCTCAGTGTCATCCCAATCCCTGAGCATCCGTCCCATGCATAGAACATGGAATGGTGTTCTGCTTCACATATGACAATATACATGTTTCAATGTTATTGTCCCAGAACGTCCAACCCTCACCTTCTCCCTCAGAGTCCACAGGACTGTTCTATGCATCTGTGTCTCTTATTCTGTCTCACATATAGGGTTACCATTACCATCTTTCAAATTCCATATACATGCATTAGTATACTGTATTGGTGCTTTTCTTTCTGGCTCACTTCACTCTGTATAATGGGCTCCAGTTTCATCCATCTCAATAGAACGGATTCAAATGTATTCTTTTTAATGGCTGAGTAATATTCCATTGTGTATATGTACCACAGCTTCCTTATCCATTCGTCTGCCGATGGACATCTAGGTTGCTTCCATGTCCTGGCTATTGTAAACAGTATAAGCAAGAATTATTAATGACTTCCAAAACAAGGGAGTCAAAGGTTATTGGGAAAAAGGACATTCACAGGGTCTCCAATTATTGCCACACAGAATACATATTAATTACAAATCCAAAACATTATTCTGACCTGTTTCATTTACCTAATACCATATTGGTCAATGTTTATTTTGCTTCCAATTTTTCTCATTCTAAGCTCTGCTGTAAAACACTTTGATACACATAGCTTTGTACACAAACTAGTGTTCTAGAGAGGCAGCGTGGCTAGTGATTAGAAGCAAGGACTCAGGAACCAATCATAAGCCAAGTCCTGGTTCTTCCATTTGTCAGCTGTGTGACCTTGGCTGAGGTTTTCATCCCTCTGCACCTCAGCTTCACCATTCAGAAATGAAAATAATAATAGTGCCTACATCATAAAGTTGTTTTTGGAATCAGATGAACTTATATATGAAAAGGACTTGGAATAGCATCTTCATCAAATCAGCACTCTAGGCTGTGAGCTATCTCAACTACTATTGTTGCTGTTGTTATGGTATGACTGCGTTAAGGAAAATACATATTCAGGTTTAATTGATCTTAAGGAATTGTCCATGGGAGGGGCTGCAACAACATGTTTCCACTTTATCACAACCTCTCGAATATTTGATATTATCGGATTTTTGTTGTCGTTGTTTAAAAAGATTTTTTAAAAAATCTTTAATTGTTTTAATTTGAAATTTTCTGATTACTAGTGAATTTGGTTTTCTTTTAGTTTTTTTGGCCATTGCTTTTTATATTCTCTGATTCATCTGTTCGTATGTTCTGCTTATTTTTTAATTGGACTGTCTTTGTTGTTAATAGGAACTCTTTGTATATTCTGGACTCTAAACTCTAGCCACTTGTACAAATTCCAGAGGCGAAGAGAATCAACATCTGTACAGTACCAAGTGTCCCATCCGTGAGCACAGTATCTGTCCTGTTACCAAGGTAGTCTCTCATTTTATTCAGTGAAGCTGTATCAAGTTTCTCCATAAAGAGCTTCCTTCCCTTCTCTTTTCTTTCTTTTTTTGTTTGATTGTTTTAATTTTTTTGGTCTTAATAAGGGTAATTTTTTTAAGATTGTTGGTTTCTAATTTTGCTGCATTAAAGTCACAGAAAGTATTCTGTATATATTTAGTCTTTGAAATGTGTGACACCAATTTTTGTGAATATTCCATGTGCTTGAAAGTTATGTGTTTCACTGTCATTTAGTTGTAGAGTTCAATATGCATATTATAACATGAAGTTTATGTTATTCAGTGCTTCCACATGCTTAATGATTTTTCCCTACTTGATTAGCGAGTGTCTGAGACGTGTTAAAGTCTCCCATTATGTGCATTATGGCAACTTTTTTTCTGATGTACTCCTTTGCTATCTTGTTGATTTTTTCTACTGTTGTGTAGTTAAAACTTTATTTCTTAAAAATTCTTTATTTTCCTGAATGTTTTGAAATCTGCCATTCAAAAGTTTGAATCTACCTCATATGCTCCTCCTTCATTATTACAAACTTCAAGATAGCTTTGCCATCATCTTTCTCCAAAAATTCCATTAATTGAACTTAGCCAGATAGGTTTAGATCTTTAGCACTCCATCCATATCAATAGTTACTCATATTGTTTACCTTCTGAGATGTGAATGTATTAACAGCTCAAGTAGAAATGTAATAAAATGCTCTGCTTTTCAGACTCATACTTTCATCTGAAAATCTATTAACTGGATGGAGGAAAGCATGGTATTTGATATATGAATTGTAGGAAAGGGAAAGAGATACAATAAATAAATATGAATAGAGGCACTCCCCAACTTAAGTATAAGCTACATTCCAAAATTTCAGTTGATAAATTGATCCCGTGGAGGTTAGAGGATACTTGTTCTCCCAAGCGGTAAGTTATTTCCTCAGCTGTTTTCAACTGCTAATTAGGAAGCACATGTCCCCTGTGTTATTACCTTTTCCTCGGCACATATTTTCCTGGATATCATGACTTCATTTCTCATAAACGTTTTAGAGCTTGTTAATGATGGATTCATTTTAAAGCTCTATCAGATTTGAGAGTTCTAGCCAAGCATCTTTTTTCCCCATTCAATTCCCTCTATCCTTCACTGGAACTCTCTTATTTTTATATGACCAAAGTCTAGTACATCACACCTGCCTCTTCAGTATTAGCAAAGTAGATAATTGTTTATTTCTAATTCTTCTGTTTCTTTCAAGGAGGAGCTGAAGGCTAAGACTGTAGAGAATGTGATGCAGGGTAATTATACTCAATCGGAATCTTTAAAGAAAACATTGCCCATGCTACCTTGTCTTTCAACTTTTTACAGACAAAGCCAAAGATGCTAGAGGTATATTTAAAGATCTTCCGACTTTGTCGATTTATTCCACATGAATTTGTCATAGTGATTAGTCGTTGTTGACTTAGTCTGGGCATTGTTTCTATACATACATGAAGCAAGCTTAGGAGGCACATCCTATATATTAGGAAAGATCTGCACACAGCATTCAGTGGCATCCTTAAGCAGCCTGATTTATTTCTTCTTACAAGAGCTAAGGTGATAATCTAAATGTAAGGCTTCTTTCCATTAACTGATTTCTATGAATCTCTTCTGATTATATACACATAGGAATCCACATGATGACTATATTAGTTTGCTAGGTCTGTCATAACACAGACCATAGAAATTTGTCTTCTCACAGCTCCGGAGGCTAGGAGCCCAAGTCAAGATGTTGTCAGGTTTAGTTTTGTCTGAGGCCTCTCTTCTTGACTTAAAAATGTCATATTTTCATTGTGTCTTCACATGGCCTTTCTTCTGTGTGTGTGTGCATGCCTGGTATGTCTTTGTGTGTCCAAATTTCCTCTTCTATGAAGGAAATCAGTCAGATTGGATTAGAACCCTAATGGGGTTCATTAGAATGCCCTGATGGCTAAATTTTAACTTAACACCCCTTTAAAGGCATATCTTCAAGTGTGGGCAGTGCTTGACATAAGCAGATACTTGTACTTTGGTCTGGTGACAGAGAAGGCAGTAGAAGAAGCATTGCAAAAAGAATTGAATCTAAATGATTTTTAGATCAAAGATGATTTGAAGACTAGCAGTTTTAGAACATGATTATTTTCAAGTCTTGCTTAAAACCCCCATTATCTTCCAAAACCCAGCAAAGAGAGTAGTTCAGGATTTCCTTCAGGGAAATGAGGAGGGAGGCTTACCACTTTGGTCCCTTTAAGTTGGACTGAATAGTGTGGATGAAGCACCATCTTGGCAAGAAGGGGGTGGACCAACTGAAGAGGTCTCTTCCACTTCAAATTTCTGTGATTAACGTGTCTTGCTCTGATTTTCTGCATTTTCTAACAGTTTTGAAAATCTCTGCTAATGGAAAAACATTTTACGAAGAGATTGAAAGTAATTATAGTGCCTTTCTTTTTTTTTTTTTACCTAGAATATATAATCAATTTCATTTATTCCCCTAGTAAAACATTCACTGCAGGTTTAATCTTTGAAAGACAGCTTGATTATCTGTTCTACAGAGCAAGTCAGGAGATATCATTCAATCATAACTTCCTATTATGAAGTGTTTATGCCCAAATCATTTTCATATTGAACAGGGGTCTGATTAACACATAACATTTAAGGTGTGTGTGTGTTTCACAAAACAAACTGAGTAGGTAGCATGTAACATTATTGAAAGTAAATTGATATATTTAGTACCTTTGCTTTAAAAATAAAAAACTATTTTTTTCTCTTCTAGAGCTACATAATGTCCTGAATGTTTTAAGTAAAGGGTACTGTTCTGCACTTCAAAATCGTGTAATAAAATCTCTTTGAAAGCAGATTAAATAACTTCCCACATACAGTTAATGTCATGGTACTCTTAAACAAAAAAAGGGGAAGGAACTAACGATGGGAAATAAAAATACACATTCTTATCTGGAAAGTCACCTTAGATTACACTTTTAAAAAAGCTAAGTTCTGTACATATTAAAGTTCTTTTGTAAAAGTATAAATGAAAAATTCAACCTAAATTAATATCTAATATATGTGACCTACATTTCCCCAAGCATCCTCAGTCAGGGATTACCCTAGAGTAACAGTGTGTATGTTTAGTCGTTCAGTTGTGTCTGACTCTTTGAAACCCTTTAGACTGTAGCCTGCCAGGCTCCTCTATCCATGGGGATTTCCAGTGGGTTGCCATTTCCTTCTTCAAGGGATCTTCCTGACCCAGGGATCGAACCTGTGTCTCTGGGTCTCCTGCACTGCAGGCAGATTCTTTACCCAATGAGCCATCAGGGAGTAACAGTAACAGGTATCAAGCCCCAAATCTCTGGTTTAGGGTTTGCTATCTCCCCATCAGCCAAACTGCCAGAACACCAGCCCCCAGATCCCGCACTCTGATTGAAAGGTGCTAATGAAAGGTCACAACATTGCCTGTGTCTCTGTCCCATTTTGTGGGATATGATTTTTGTGCAAATTAGGAAAAGATGCTCTTTCTCCAAGCAGATGAAGAGAGGAACTGGATTTCAAGCATGTTCTAATTCCCTTGGCTGCATGTCCTTGAGCATGAACAACCAACATGTGTGTGGCAGCCCTGCCAACTCACCTCTTCTTTTGACCTGCAGCATTGGTACACTGTCTCTTTTCAGCCTACATGACCCTTAATGCTGTGTGACCTTTGGTGGTGACAGTCTCTGTGAAACCTGTTTCTGCTGTATTCTACCATGGTGGTTGTAGCTGTTCTTATTTAATGTCAATAATTTCCATGCTAAAACTATGGAAGAATGAGTCCCCCACAACTCACGCTGAATCCTTTTTTAAGAAACACACAGCAGAGCAAATCTGCTTGCTACATTTAAGGAATATAGCTTTTTGGAGATCAGTCACCAAACTTTTGCAAGAAGTCACCAAACTTTCTTCCTAAGTGTCTATATTGGTTTTCATTCCCACCAACAATGAATGAAAGTTCCTGTTGCTCCACATCCTCACCAGCATTTGGAATTGTCAGTGTTCTGCATTTTGGCCATTCTAATAGGTGTGTAGTGGCATCTCACTGTTATTTTAATTTGCAGTTCCCTTATGACATATATTGAACTTCCCAGGCGGCATAGTGGTGTAAAAAAAAAAAATATCCACTTGCCAAGGCAGGAGACTCCAGAGACACAGTTCAATCCCTGGGTCGAAAAGATCTCCTAGCATAGAAAATGGCAACTCACTTCAGTATTCTTGCCTGGAGAATTCTCTGGACAGAGGAGCCTGATGGGCTATAGTCCATAGGGTCATAAAGAGTCAGACATGACTGCATGTGCACACTCTGCACTGTATGACATATGTTGTGGACCATCTTTTCTTATGCTTTTTTGCCATCTGTGTATTTCTTTAATGAGATGTCTGTTAAAGTCTTAGACTCATTTTTTAATTGGGTTGTTTGTTTTCTTGTTGTTAGGTTTTAGGAGTTCTTTATCTATTTTGGATTGCAGTCCTTTATCAGTATGTCTTTTGCAAATATTTTTATCTAGTCTTTGACTTAGCATCTCATTCTCTTCATCAGTGCATTTGTTATAGCTCCGTCTCTTGAACAAAATGACACATATTCCTTAGGACCAAATAAAGAGAAAATCTGAATGAACGCAGCTGTTTAACTCAACTTTGTTCCTTTCCATAGTCCTCTTGGGAAGTTAATGGCTTATCTCCCCAGAGTCATTGAGAATATTGGTCCAAGAGGTCAGGAATCTCAACTTGTCTAGCCACTGTCTCTCTCAGAAAGTGTATGAGGTCCTCAGGCAAACAAAATCCTTTCCTTACCTTTATACCAGCTCTCAGAACCTTCTCAAAGATATGGGAACTGAGAGGAATCGGTAGTTTAGCCTTCTGCTCTAAGAGCCTCCCTATATACTTTTATATGACTTTAGAGGCTAAATAAATAAACTGTACAAGAATATACTTTATCCAATGATGAAGTGAGGTCACCCTGGATTTGAAGAACAAGATAAAATCAGTTCTTGTATGACTTGAATTAATCCAACGATCTTGCCCAATATTTTGTTAATGTGGGTTATGTTCTCACAGCCACTCTGCCTTCCAGCCTTTGAGCTTGCTGTGTTCTGTGTGCTGTATGTTTTGTTCAGCATCAACCTAGACATGAAAATCAACATTTTCACTGGTCTCCAGGCCAAAAATAGTACCAATAATATAAAATTTTTCATTTTTGCTATTCCATTTTTTAATTTCCAAGCTTCTTTTCTGCTCTCTGACTTTTCCTTTTTCTCTCAGCATTTTTAATCACAGTCTTGTTATAAAACTTATACTCTTATCACTCAGAGATTATCAGTGATAGTGTTTTCTGTTTATTTTTATGGCCTTGACTGGACTCATTTTCAAGTATTAACACTTAGAAGTTAATTGAAGGCTGTGCAGTTATTCTCCAGAAATACTCTCCATTCTTTCAAGGCCCTGGAGGCTGACTGCTATAGATCACATCATCTGGGATCCTCGGCTCCCTGTTAGCTTCCTATCAGGTTCAACCAATGGAGGCACTGGCAAGTGCTAAGAAAAGAGACAGAGAAGGAGATTGGTCATCCATTCGCATTTACTCTCTGCCCAGCCATTATTCTTTCAGGTCCTGTATTCCTCCATTGCAGGGTTTCTTAACCTTGGCACAGTTGACATTTGGGGATAAATATTTCCTTGTTGTGGGGTCTGTCCTGTGCATCATAGGATGTTTAGCAGCATCCCTGACCTGTTCTTTCTAGGTGCCAGTAGCAATTCCATCTCTCCAATGTCTCAATCTCAACCAAAAATGTTTCCAGACATTGCTAACCTCCATGGGAGAAATTGCCCCTGGTTGAGAACTGTCCTATTGCTGTGGCTGGAACAGCCCTCTTCCACAGTTCCAGCTCAGACTGGACTCTAGTAATAGCACTCTCTCCTCTTGCCTTCTTAGGTCTGCCCACATGTACTCCACCCTAGGCTGCTCACAGTTCTTTTTTGGTTCATTTCAATCTTCTCGCCCATCTATAAGAAATCCCTTCATTATGGTCTCATTTACATGAGTCCTGTTGGCATGTGCCACCTATTTTCGACTGAGACTTCATTGTTCCAAGGTGTCATGCTAATGGGTGTATTGTGTTGAGCATGATTTTCACTGGAGGCTCATCTCAGATATCTGTTTTTATGTCTATGAATTGCTGTCAATGAAGTGATCAGGAGAGATGTGACAATTTGTGTCAGAAAAACGTTGGACAAGAAATTTGGAAGCCAGGTCTTAGTCAGCCTAAGCCTACATTCCAGTTGACTTTTCTAGATGGAAAGTCAATCAATGCAACTGACTCAGGAAAGATGACCTTGATGAATTTCACATAAGGCACCACTACCATTTCTCGTGGTGATTTTGTCCACCCCCAGCTTAGGGACCAAGGCCATGTATCACCTTCCAGACTGTGGACTTCTTAAAGTCATTATCCAAACTAACCTTTTTTCAAATGATAGATTTCATCTTTTACTTTCTAACATTGGAAATCCTGTGCTTACACCACGTTTGAACACAACCACAATTATCATCTTCCCCACTGACCCTGTGCAGGGCGAGCTCATCCATGTTGCAGACAGGACCCAGGTTGCTCTTGCTTTTAGCCAGAACCCAGTCTTGCTGGAAATGACTGTGGCTCAGCCTCTTTGATGACATTTCCATCATTGTATCTGAGAACCAAGATAAAATATATGGTGTTCCAAATATAACCATCTCAACCATGTTGGAAGGATTTCCAGGACAGATGGTCCATTCGTGAGCAATTCCTCTTTCTGCTCTCACAGCCCCATTACTGCCACCATCACACACTCTGTGTCATGTCTTCAGTGCGGTTTCTCCTCATTGCCCTGCCTGCATGTCTCATCCGAGTCACTTGTGTTTCTGATGCAAACCCCAAGCTGTTAGCATCCACTTGTTGCCTCTTGAGAGAAGCCACAGCATCACAGGCATTTGGGTTTGCTGCTTGCCTGGTTGCCGCAAGCCACCATAACATTGGTTCCACATTGACATCCCCCTCTGCTCTGCCTCATCCACACAGAGCAGGCTGACAGCACCTGAGCCCCACAGACTACACTGTGGAAAAACACATTTTAGGGGCGTTCATCTCTTTGAAGCCTTCAATATGAATTTAAAATGAAAGGAATTAAGAGATGTAACGATCTTTCACCAGAGACTTTCTAAAAACTACAAAAAAAATAAAGGAAGAAAGTGAAAAAAATTATTTTAGCTAAAACTGACCAAATCCATAACAAACAAATGAGTCCTATTTTAGCCTTTTTGCCCCTCAAATAACTCCAGGACAGGATAGCAAAGCAGTCTCTCCAAAGCCAGAAAACATGCTCAAAGATTTAGCCTTAATTTCTTTACGAAAGACTGGAATTCACCATCCTGAATAGCACAGAAAGTAAACCTGGAATTCTTAGGGTACAAATCAGGTACAAAGCTCATTTACAGATGATCTCTTCCAAACTCCCTACTTTGAATGCAAACCTTTACAAACTAGATTAAGAGCTGAAGTTCAGCATTCTTAGGATTTGCTAAAAGTAAGTACTTGAATGGGCTAAATACCACTTTGCTATTCAGTTGCTTAGTCATGTCCGTCTCTTTGTGATCCCATGGACTGCAGCATACCAGGCTTCCCTGTCCTTCACGGTCTCCTGGAGTTTACTCAAACTCATGTCCATTGAGTTTCATGGACCATTTCATCCTCTGTCATCCTCTTTTCCTCCTGCCTTCAATCTTTCCCAGCATCAGAGTCTTTTCCAATGAGCTTGCTCTTCACATCAGGTATCCAAACAATTGGAATTCAGCATCAGTCCTTCCAATGAGTATTCAGGGTTGATTTCCTTTAGGATTGACCGGTTTGATCTCTCTGCAGTCCAAAAGACTCTCAAGAGTCTTCTCCAGCACCACAGTTCAAAGGCATCTATTCTTTGGTGCTCAGCCTTTTTTATTGTCCAGCTCTCGCATCCATACATGACTACTGGGAAAACCATAGCTTTGACTATATGGACATTTGTAGGCAAAGTAATGGCTCTGCTTTTCAATACACAGTCTAGGTTTGGCATAGCTTTTCTTCCAAGGAACAAGCGTCTTTTAATTTCATGGCTGCAGTCACTGTCCACAGTGATTTTGGAGCCCAAGAAAATAAAGTCTCTCACTGTTTCCATTGTTTCCCCATCTGTTTGCCATGAAGTGATGGGACCAGATGCCATGATCTTTGTTTTTGGAATGTTGAGTCTTAAGCCAGCTTTTTTACTCTTGTTTTCACTTTCATTGTCTTTAATTCCCCTTTCTGCGATCTCTGTTTGCCATGAAGTGATGGGTACCAGATGCCATGATCTTTGTTTTTGGAATGTTGAGTTGGTTTGCCTGTCACTTGCTCATGTTATCACAGAAGGACAGGTGTGGTTGTCATGTTTAATATCCTGTAAGAGGAAAGGCCTAGGGCAACAGTCGCAGTGGAAAAAGGTATAATATTAACCCTCATGGAAATTAGATAGTCCTAGAGGAAAGCCAGCACTTGAACTTAATAACAAAGCAGACGTTTCTTATTTTTCATTCTCTTTTGGTTGTATTTTCCTGGAATTCTTTGTTCGAGAATCAGGAATCTAGGCACAGTTGGCCAATGTTATCTTAGATAGTGCAGCTGGCGTTAATATCACCTGTGTGTGTGTGTGTGCACGCGCGCATATGTGTGTGTGTTAGTCATTCAGTCATGTCTGACTCTTTGTGACCCCATGGACTCTAGCCTGCCAGGCTCCTCTGTCCATGGGACTCTCCAGGCAAGAATACTGGAGTGGGTTGCCATGCCCTCCACTAGCGGATCTTCCTGGCCCAGGGATCAAACCCGGGTCTCCTGCATTGCAGGCAGATTCTTTACCCACTGAGCCACCAAGGAAGCCCCAACATCACTAGTGCTGTAGCCCAAAACTGCTGGAAAATTATTCACAAAAAAAGGATTCATATCCACTTTGTTAGAACTCACAGGTTACCTTTCCTTTTCTAGAAACCTTAAGAGCATCAAGAATTTCCCAAGAATTTTCACTGCTTGCAACAGAATACAGGTGACAATGGTGAGCCAAGGCAGTGCTGGGAGGGCAGGCACAGGAGGCCACCTCTCTGGGATTACTCTCACTGTGCTGCTACCTATGTGACTCTGAACAAGCTCTTTAAGGCTCTATTGTTTCATCTATAATGTGGAGGAAATAACAGCACCCATCTCACTGGGCTGTTGTACAATTAATTTTTTCCTCCCAAGATCCCCAACTCCCACACTTTCTTCCATCTTAGCAAATGTCCCGCCATCCATAAAACTGTTCAAGCTAGAAGTCAGAAGTTCCCCCTAAATCATTCTGTCATTCACACTCCCTAGCCAATTTGAGATTACGTCTGTCAATGCCACCTCCATGGCAAATCCAGCGCCTGCCCACAGCTCCGGCATCTTGGCCAGTGGTGCTCTCATTTCCTCCCTCTAGCTCTTCCCCAGCTTCCCTACCACTGACTGCCCTTATCCAGGGTGTTCCTCTGGCCTGGTCGACACAGGGGCCACCTTCACATGTCTCCCTGCTTCTACTCTTTACAGGGCTTAGTTACTGTTAAGTAGCCCACGTGATAATCTGGAAAAGGAAATCCCATTATTGCCTTGCTTAGAAGCCACCAGTTTCTCCTACTACACTGAAAATCCATGCCGAGCTCTTCATCAGGACTCTTGCCTCTCCTCTCACCTTTTCTCACTCACATCAGCTTTCCCTCCTTCCTAGAGCACATTCCCTTCTTAGTGCCTTCACCCCAGTGTTCTCTTCTGCCTTGAACTTTGGTCCCTGTCTTAGCCCATTTAGGAATACCACAGACTGGATGGCTAATAACAAAAGACATTCATTTCTCGCAGTTTGGGAGATTTCTCACAGATTTCAGATTTTGATGAAATTCAGATTCAGAGTTTGATGAAACCTCACTTCCATGTTCATAAGTTCCATCTCCTCCATGTGTCCTCACGTGATGGAGGATCTTCATGGGGTCTCTTTTATAAGGTCGTTCATTAATCCCTTCCATGGAGGCGCTAATCATTTATGACATCTTCCCCTCCCAAAGGCCCCACCTTCGAATACTATCACATGGAACGGATAGAGCAGCCCTCAGACCTGATGTGACACTGCATGATTCAAATCTCTGCTCAGCGCAGCCTGTTACCAGAAGCCTTCCCCGACCACACAGTCTAAAGTCGACCATCGTGATTTCACTTGCTACCTTTGCCTCATGCTATTTATCAGAATCTAATCCATCTTGTCTATTTAATCCATTATCCACTCCCCCAGTAGGAAACAGTGCCGGAGAGAACAGCAATCCAGTCAAGGGTTACTCACTAGCTCTCCTCCCAGAGGCCCTGAATAGTGCCTCGAGGCATAACAATATTTGTTGAAGGAAGAAATAGAAAATGGTTTGTATGCAAGTACTTAATGAATGTGGAGGATTTTATATTAAGAATACTTTTTTTTTATCCCAGTCAGTTTTGTTGGCAAAGTTTAAATTTAAAATCAATTTTTGTATTTTTTCTAATAGTAATATTAGGGGTTTGGGGGAGGGGGAGGCAAGAAACAGCCCCTTGAGAGAGGTGGAACCTTTGCAGCAGGTCCCAAAAGCTCCAGAGTCATTATTTTGCAAAGGAAATTTATAACAGGACCTGTCACTTGAGAAACAGTGAAACTTAGATATATATCTTCCATTTAATTCCTTTTCTGGGTATTCAGCACGGTCCGACCATTGAACACTGAATTCTAAATTCCAGATATGTTCAAGTTAAATCCCTTAGATATAAAGAAAATCAGCACCAACTTCTCCACTTTCTCCAGTGTATGATGCACCCTTTTCATAGAAAAATTAGCCATGAACAGAAGACCTTAATAGACATTTCTCCAAAGAAGACATGCAGAAGGTTAGTGGGCACATGAAAAGATGCTCAATATCGTTCCTTATTAGAGAAATGCAAATCAAACCAACAATGAGGTACCACCTCATACCAGTCAGAATGGCCTTCATGAAAATGTCTACCAATAACAAATGCTGGAGAGGGTGTGGAGAAAAGGAAACCCTTCTACACTCTTGGTAAGTTGGTACAGCCACTGTGGAGAACAGTATGGAAGTTCCTCAGAAAACTAAAAATAGAATTACCACATAATCCAGCAATCCCACCCTTAGAAATAAACTTGGACAAAACTATAATTCAAAAAGATTCATGCGTCTCTATTTTCATAGCAGCACTGTTCACAACAGTAAGACATGGACACAGCCTAAACATCCTTTGACAGATGAATGGATAAAGAAGATGTGGTACATGTTTACAATGAAATACTACACATGCATAAAGTAGAAGAAAATAATGTCGTTTATAGCAACATAGATGCAACTAGAGACTATCGTACTAAGTGCAGTAATTGAGAAAGAGAAAAGCATATATTCAATATCCTGTGATAAAGCATATGGAAAGAAATATTAAAAAAGAATATATTATATATGCATATAATTGAGTTACTTTGTTGTACAGCAAAGATTGGCACATTGTAAATCAACTATATTACAATCAAAATTGATCAGTCAATCAAACCCTGCCATTATGAACACGGAGGAAAAAAAAAAAAAGAAAATATCATTCCTTGGAGGCTAGGGATTTTATCAAGATTTCTTGGTGAGCAAAACTGATATTTGCACTGATAAGTTAAACTCAGTGTTTCTCTATAAATAGGGAAGCAATTTGGTTGAATAAAGTAGATTGGTGCATTGAACCCTTTTAATTGTTTCATGTGGAAAAGTTTCCTGACAGGTTCTTTGGCATGACTGGTACATAAAATTATATCTGTGGTACACAGCTTGTCTCTCAATAATAATCATAATATAGTTGGAAACCTAGTGATCCAGCCAATGACTCTGTGTCAACATAACCTTTTTGAAAAGGATTACGATTTATAATATACATATGTCTACCCTTTCTTCAGAATCCAAGTTTATATTTTATAAGTAACTGGGCAGCCTTTTGGAAGGGTTGTTGTTGTTCAGTCTTAAAGTTGTGTATAACTCTTTGTGACCCCATGAACTGCAGCACACCAGGCTTCCAGGTCCTTTACTATCTCCCAGAGCTTGCTCAAACTTGTGTCTATTGAGTCAGTGATGCCATCCAACCATCTCATCCTCTGTCACCCCCTTCTCCTTTTGTCCTCAGTCTTTCCCAGCATCAGGGTCTTTTCCAATGAGTCAACTCTTTGCTCAAGTGGTCAAAGTATTGGAGCTTCAGCTTCAGCACCAGTCCTTCCAATGAATATTCAGGGTTGCACCCTTCCAATTCCATAGATAGAGCAAATCCATTTTAAAAGAATTCTAAATAAGGAGATTTAGAGTAGTATTTGACTGTGTAACTGTATGCACACAAATAAGACCTATTCCTGTCATCAAGAAGCTTACAAGTTACTGAGAGATATATGTTCAAACAGAGTAGAAATGTTATTTAAGGCCAATTAGCATAATTCCTAGTGAGAGAAGAGCAGATATAAAAGTCAGACTCAGCAAAGGCTTCATGGGGAATGAAAGGTGAGCTGAGACTTGAATGCTAAGTGGCAGGACAGGAGCAGAGAAACAGGATGGTTTCCAGCACAAAGGGAACAATATATTTAAGGGAGGATGACACTAAATAAAGAGGTAAGGGCCAGCACAAAGGATTTATACTACCTACAAAGTGTGGAGGTTTTCTTTTAGGCAAATAGAAATATTAAACTGAGAAGCACAGACATAAACAGGTTTCTGTTTAAGAACAGGACTGTCCAGTAAAACTTTCTGTGATAATGGAGATTGTTCTGTATTTGCACTATTCATCATGGTGGTCACTTGCCACAGCTGGCTACTGAGTGCTTGAAGTATGACGAGTGAGACTGAAAAAAACGAACTTTTTAATTGAATTAGGTGTATGTTGACAAACTGTATATGGCTAGGGGCTACAGTATTACTGCAAATTGTGAAAGATACACCTCACCCATATTTAGGGTTAGGTTGCAGATATGAGCTGTAACAAGAAAGCCCTAAAGCAAGTTATTTTGAAAGTCTCAGGAGACTGTACTATTGAAGACTGAAAAAAAGGGTAGTAGCAGCTGAGAAGTAAAGGATGGGGTACCTTACCAGGTAGGCCAGGTAGACTTGCACCCTCAGTTCCTGGGCTCAATGGCCAGCACAGCCAATATAAGAAATTAGCCCTGAAGGGATTGACTGGATATGGATAAGAAACAAATGCGAAAAATGAAATCTCTTCCAGGCTGGTTAATACACATTTTCTTCTCTTCAAAATACATAGGAAAAGGAGAGGAAAAGGTTAAGCCTTTCTCTAAAGAATTTGCATACTTGGTCTCCAAAATTTGGGAGAGGGAGAAAAGGGTGCCCATTGAGAGAAGAGAGCAATTTATAGCTTCTCTGAGGCAGTGAAAGGAACTGGGATAGGTTTGTATGAGTCCTGCAGGGAGAGCCCTCAGATCCTGCTCTTTCAGAGTGCTCTGGAGAGCAGCAGGGCCTCGTGGGAGGAGATGATAAGTGAGACCAAGAAGCTGGATGTCAGGCCCTGGTGCAATCAGCTTCAATAAAGACCTATGCTTCCAAATTTCAACTTACCAGGTGGCGCTAGTGGTAAAGAACCATAAGAGATACTGGCTCAATCCCTTATTGGGAAGATCCCATGGAGGAGGAAACAGCAACCCACTCCAGAATTTGGCGTAGAGCTCCAAAATGAGTTGGCAGGGCTGCATTTTCTTCTGGCAGTGCTAGGGACAATCTGTTTCCTTGCCTCTTCCAGCCTCTAGAGTTCCACCTTCATTCTTTGACTTCATCCGCCTTCCCCCTTCACCCTCCCCTCCCTCTCTTTCTCTCCTTTTCCCTCTCTCTTCCTCTTCCTTTCCCTCTCCTCTCTACTACTGTTGTCATATCTTCTCTTCTGACTTTCACCCTTTTGCCTCCTTCTCTTAAGGATTCTTGTGATTACACTGGGCCCGGGCAGATATTAGTGAGCCAAGATAACCTCTCCATCTTAAGATCCTTGATATTTGCAAAGTCCCTTTTACCATGTAAGGTAACATCATTACAGATTCTGGTTTCAGGGTGTAAATATCTTTAGGAGGCTATTATTTTGTCTATTACACCAACCTACATGGATAAAATCTTATTTTAATGATTGATGAGAAAGATGTAAATTTTGCATTGTATTAAAATTAAGTTATATCAATAGACTTGATAAATTTTAAGTAGGTAAACCTTTTTCTAGGACTTAAATTATAAATAGGTAATTTATAAGTAGGTAAACCTCTTTCTAGGACTTAAATATTGTTTAAGAGCTAAAGCTTTAGCTTCATCAACATTTATTATGTTAGCATTTGACATAATGGCTGACTCTTTTCCCTTCATTTTTTTTTCAATGTATCATTTATTTTTTAATTGGAGTATAATTGCTTTACAATGTTGTGTTACTTTCTGCTATTCAACAAAGTGAATCAGCTATGTGTATACATATACTCCCTCCCTTTTGAGGCTCCCTCCCACCCCTGCATCCTGCACCTCTAGGTCATCATGGAGCACCAAGCTAAGCTCCCTGTGCTATACTGCTATTTCCCACTAGCTATCTATTTTACACATGGTAATATACGTATGTCAATGCTACTCTCTCAATTTTCCCTTCATTTTTACATTAACTAAATCGTGTGAAATTAAAGAGGTCAGATTTCTCAGAGCCTCAGTCTCCTCCAGTGTAAGATAAGGGAATTGAATTGGTCCATTTCTGAGGTCCCATTCAGCTAGAATCTTATCTATACTGTTTCCTCTTATTCTAATTTACATTCAGAATTACATTTTTAAAACCAGCAGAAGTTCTTGTTTCTCCCTAGAGCTGCAAAAGCCAGACTTTGTTTTTGATTTGTATTTTGCTCTGTTCTATGTGCCTAAAGAAGCCTAACAGAGTTTATCATTGGGGACTGGAAAAACAATGCATAATTCAATTTTACCCATATCCACTCATAAATAAAAGGCACAAACTTTATAACTAACCTGATAAATAATAGCTCTCTTGGACTGTTTTCATAGCAAATAATGATATACATATCACTTATGGTAGGTAATAAGAGATGCTATATTTGCATAAATCCTAAGGGTATGAGTCATCATCCAAAATGTTTAATTGCTTTCCTGTTTTCCATAATGTCATATTTCACTGGAAATACTAAGTTTCAAGTGAATGTTCAGTATTTCACACTTCCTGGAAATCATTTAAATGAAATGAAATGAAATAATAAAGGAGGCAAACTTTTTAAATGTAGGAGTTTTTGTTTGTTTATTTTTTATTGAGCAAGGGACTTGAGTGGAGAAAAATACCATTGTGGGTCCTTGCTACTTAAAATCTCAAGCTATTAGTCCAAAACTAGTAAGTAGACATCAGAATTCATCAATCACTAGATTCATCTTTTGTTGTTGCCCATTGCGCATTATTCTCAACTTGATTTGGAACATGTCTAACTTGACCTGATAATAGGATGCATGTAAACTGGCCTGAGCACTGGCCCCTGTGAAGATACTGGTCCTCTATAGCACCTTCTTCTTTCTCACTTGTGTTACTACCTATTGGAAGCCATGGGCTGTTGTACTATGATTTATAATAAGATACGTATGTTTGGTCTTCATTCACTTTTCTTGGCACAAAGCTCCTAAAACCTTTGTATTTTCCTGGGATAGCACCACAAAGGTGTCTTCTGTTAATGAGCTGATTCTTGGAACCCAGCTAAAGATGGGAGCTGATTTCCAGGAGAGCCAACCATGTGCTTAGTGGGTTGGAACTTTCAATTCCACTCTCCTCATCTCCAGAAGTAGGGAAGGGACTGGAGGTTGAATCAATTGGCAATGGCCAATGACTTAATCAATGATGCCTATGTAATGAAACCTCCATAAAACCCCCAAAGAAGAGGTTTGAGAGAGCTTCCAGGTCAGTGAACCAGAATGCTTTCATATGCCACCATGCCAAGTCCCAAACACCACCAGGATAGACACTCCTTTGCTTGGAACTTCACCTTCTGTATCTCTTCATCTGACTGTTGATTCATGTCCTTTAACATCCTTTGTAATAATCCAATAATAAGGTAATGATCTGGTGAGTAAACCGCTTTCCTGAGCTCTGTAAGCTGCTCTAGCAAATTAATCAAACCCAAAGAGGGGGTCCTGAGAACCTCCTCCAGTTGGTCAGAGGTACAGGTAACAATCTGGACTTGCCATTGGCCCCTGAAGTGGAGCAGAGCTGGTGGGACTGAGCTCTTAACCTGTGGAATTTGACACTATTTCTGGGTAGATAGTGCCAGAATTGATTTGAATTTTAAGACATGCAGTTGGGGTTGGAAAATTCCTTGGATCTGTGGTGGGAAAGCTCCACATGTTGGAAATGGTGACCAAGATCTTCGCCATTAACCTCTTTCTAAGAAAGTTCCTGTGTTCACTTAGAATTCACACTTTAAACAACCAAATTCTGACAATTCTCTCTCTCCAGCAAGACCCAACACCAACTGTCTTGTTCCCTCACAGCAGTGTCTCCTTAAAGGTTATTTAGTTTACATTTCTGTGATATGTCAATGAACAGTGAAAGCAAAAGGAGAAGGGGGTGACAGAGGATGAGATGGTTAGAGAGCATCACCGACTTAATGGACGTGAATTTGAGCATACTCCAGGAGATAGTAAAGGACAGAGTTTGGCATGCTGCAGTCCATGGGGTCGCAAAGAGTGGGACACAACTTAGTGACTGAACAACAACAATATTTAAATATCTTTAATATTCATTTCCTGTGATCTTTCTAGCTGGTTCTCATTATTCACTCAACAGATAGTTCAGTTCAGTTCAGTTGCTCAGTTGTGTCCTACAGATAGTTATTGAATACTTACTTCATGTCAGGTACAATGCTAACCTCTAGGATACAATGGCAGGCAAATCGAATAGAACCCTATTCTCACAGTTCTTACATTTTAGCAGGAGAGACAGAGATATTAATCCTGGGATTACAAAGTCACATTTAAAAGTACAATATCATGCTAAGAACAATGTGTTAAACCAAGACAATGATTAACGAAACAGGTTTTTTAGGATGTATAAATTCGTAGCAGTAATAGAATGCTTTTATAAACATCAAGTCTTATGTGGATTTGAGTATCCATGTGACTTCACTGAGAGTTCTTTCTCTAAATTATTTAATTGCAAAGGGAATTTGGCACAACAGGAAAATTCAATAGCTTAAGAAGCAGCACAGGAAAATAATGATTAGTAAGTGACATTTGCCCAAGATTTCAGATCTGTTATGTACTGATATGTGGCACATTTTAATTAACATCTTGAAATTGAAAGTTCTAATCAGGTATGATACGATAGGAAAGGTTAAGTGCTGCCATTTTCTTATACATACAAGAGCAGTTATAGAGATGTATCATTTTCCTACCCACCAGCTCACTATATGCAAAGTATATCTGTTACCAAACAAACCTTTATCTGAATCCATCTGGTTGGCTCCAGGCCATAGGTAAAGCATTTTCATTGGGACTTCTCTTTCTCTGTGTAGGTCACAAGATAAAAAGGCAAAGGAGTTGTTACTTGGACAGTGTCAAACCTATGCATGTAAGGAGAAGAGTATTTGTGTTAAAGCCTACACTAAAGTATTAGGACTTTTCATATTAAAAAAAAAAAAACTTTGGTAGTAGGTGAAATCTTTATTTTCACTATGAGTTTGTTCTTATTCTACAACTTCTAAAGATTTAAAGCCAAATTCTTTTCTGGCCACAAATACCCAACCTCCAACCATAAGCAATACCTACCACCCCTTTACTCTATGGAGAGGATATGAGGAAAAGGAGGAAGTCCGGAACATTTCACAAAAGTTTCTCAAGAAACTTTACTCCAAACACGCAGATCCTATTAGATACATAGGTAACTGTGACCTACATTTCCTTTCTGTAAACCCTACCCTCTTTCATAGCTATCTCAAATTCTACTTTCTATAAGAAACATTTTCTCACCACTCCAACAAGGGACCTGTCTTCTGAACTCCTGGATAATTCACTGTTTATACCTCTTTTATGGATACATGGAATAATGTGCTGCCTATGACTTCTTTCTAAAAACAGAACTAGAAGTAATAAAAAGTAAAAACAAAAACAGAAAAACACCAGTGACCTAGAGTCCAGTTAGAATATAAGCCCATTGAAGTTAAGAGTCATATCTTTGAAATTTCTCTACCCCCAGCTGCATGGCCTGGACATAGAAAGTGTTGAGAAATATGTTTGCATTTATTAATTAGGAGATAGAGAAGGTAGATGGGAGAAGAGGAAGAAGAAGAAGAAAATTTGAAGAGAGAAGGAAAGAAATAAGAGCAAAGAAGAGACTGATGGGTGAACAGACATACATATAATCTTCCCACCTAGAGCCCAGCTCATACCTCCACCACTGCTTCTTTTCTGGGCCATAGTGTATCAGCTATTCTCATTTAGCATCATTTCTTCCATCTGTAAATGGGGATAATGATATTATCTACATCAGAGTCTCCTATAAGGATAAAATAAGTCATGAAATCATGATGCCCAGTACTTCCAATGAATGTTAGGGATTTTAAAAATTATTTTAATCTGCTTCTTTGCAAAAGAATGGTATTGCTAGTCATATGAGCTAAACATGTCTAGGATTGGGGAAAAAGATTCACAAAAAACATTTAGGACCAGAAGGAAGTTGATGAATGTTAGAGAAGATAAAGGTAGAGCATTAAACCATTAAGAAGAGAGAAAGTGAGCTTAAGCCTATGGAGCAGAATATTGCCAACTTACAGTAGTTGGTTTATTATTGTTACTATTTATAGGTAAGCAGGAGTCAGAGCTGGAGTGAGGAAGATTGCATGGGGAGACACTTTTAGGGCATTTAGTTATGCCCTGTCATTCTGGAAATGTGGAAGATCAGTGGATGAAATAGTTGTCAGCAATACAGAAACACATAGTCATTAGACATGTGTTTGGATGAGTTTGGATGAGCCCCTCCAGGAATCACGGCTGACAAATAGGACAGGAAGAATGGAAGAGAATTTGTATCTAGTGCTGAGTGTTAGGATCTCAACAGTCAAGACATGACACAAATATCAAAACTGGTCTTATTTATTTTTCAGGTGCAAAATTCTGATGCTGGTTTATGTAGATACTCCACTCTCACGGAGGTGGAGCATAATTCCCTACTCTTAAATGCAGGCTGTCCATCGAGACTGACTTCCAAAGAATATAGCAAGGAAAGGAGGAAAAATGAATATCTTTATGCTGGAGAAACCTGACCAATGCTATCTCAGCCAGGTGATCAAAATTAACATTATCCGTCATAAGGCAATTTGTTATTGGTAATTTGTATCTTTGACAAGATATGATGAGATTGTCACTGTGGTCTTCATCCCGCAAATCCGTAATCCCAATCTAATCATGAGGAAAACATCAGACAAATCCCATTTGAGGGACATTCTTCATATAATTAGCCAGTACTCAAAACGGTCAAGGTCACCAAAAACAAAAAAAGTTTGAGAAACTATCACAGCGGAGTGGAGCCTAAGGTGATGTGATAATTAAATGCACCATATCCAGGATGGGACTGTAGATCAGAAAAAAAGACATGAGGCAAAATCTAAGGAAACACAGGTCAAGTATAGGCTTTAGCTCATTGATAATGTGTCAATATGGGTTCATTAACTGTGACAATTGTACTGCACTAATGCAACATATAGCAATAGGGGAAACTGGTGGTGGGGTGTGTAGAAGCTCTCTGTACCATCTTTGCAAAATTTTGTGAATATCAAACTGTTCTGAAACTAAAAACTTCATTGAAAAAATGAAAGTCATGGGATGGTAGACCATTTAAGTGACAGGTGTTTCTACTTAACTTCAGTTTCACTCCAGTGCTGTTATACCAGTGGTTTCAAACTTGAGTGTGTATCATAATCACCTGGGCAGCTTATTCAAGAGATTGAAAGCCCCTCCTTACCTTGGTAAGACTGAGGTAGGGCTTGAGGATTGTCATCTCTAACAAGTTCCCAGGTGATGTTTATAGTGCTGGTCCACGGACCAAAACCACTGCTCTATAAAATCAGTCCCAGAATTCAAAGCAAGTTTTCGTTCGTGGCTCTTTGTCAGCGAGCAAGGTAAGATGGCTTTATTTTAATGTATTTCCTCCTCTAGTACTCAAAGCGTTGATGCTATAATAACTGGTGTATAATAATTTTAGCATAATTCCAGTTGATATTGTGTTATTACCCTGTATACATTTTTGGTAATCAGTAAATGCTGTTTTTAGTTTAGTTTTTGAAAGTTATTTACAACAAGGAAGTGGAAAGTTCCAAATAAAGTGCAGCTGTATCTGCAAGTCTTCAAGAATGCAATAAAAAAATCATAAGGGGTATTTGGAATTTGTTGCCTGAAAAGTACATGTTCTTGAACTAAGAAAAACAAAAAAAAGGTGGAGGGTGGGGAGAGTGTTCTATGTTTGGATGTTTTTGCTTGCAATTTTTGTCAGGATGAATTCAGCAAGAGGAGTGTAGGAGAGCTTATCAGTTTGACAAATATTGGAGGATTCACAGCAAAGAACTGGATTTGTCCATGATTTTGCTTGTGTGTGTGGCAGGGGCGGGGGTCGGGGCGGGGGAGAGAGGAGGTGATCAGGATGAGTACTTGCTTAAGAGAACTAGCATGAAGCTATCGATGCTCTACCTTGAAGCATCTTCCAGAACTATTTACTCTAAGACTTAAGAAGGAATGACAATATCCATGTCACTTCTTTAAGTGGATTATGCAATTGTGCAGAGAGTCTAAAAAAAGGAATTTCAGGTTAAATAAAAACAACAGCAACAAAAAACTGGGCTTATGATATTTCAAAACAAACTGGATTTAGTAAGGATAGATCATTGAAACCCTTTGACAGGTGTGTGAGTTCTTGTGCATTTCGAAACCTAAAATGTTTTGAAATTTAGTGACTTTAGTAATTATAGGGGAGAACCTAGTATGTCACTGTTTATTATTACACTGATCTGGATCCTTTGTGAAAAAAGTTTAAGCTCACAAGGCAGGTGCTAGTCTTTGCTCTCAAAATGCAGGGTGGTAAAGAGCCCACACCCTGTGTTTGATCTTACAGTTTGCTGCCAACTTCTGCAATAGTTACTGAATTCAAACTGCTCACTTCAGATGGCAGCCTGCCATCCCTGCTCAGGCCACGTGAAAACCCTGACCGGGCTTCTCTTCCGGCAGGACTTGTGTTTCCTCCACCAGAACTGCAGCAAATGCTTCCAAGAGCAGTAGCTCGGGTGTGAGGAGGGGGCAGCCGTGCTGCGGGGGTGGAACCACTCAGCTCATTCACCTGCGATGGAGGGAGCCGCTGGGAAGGAGTGAAATAGCAATAGGAAAAAATAGCAACTGTCAACAGAGGGACTGACAGCTAAGGCTGTCAGAAGTCCTCCCCCAGCCTGTCACACCAAGCTTACCTAATAAAAATAATACAGAAAGCAATAGAGAAATGATCCCCCATCTTTTAGGAGAGTTGATCCTTCAAACTGAATAGCGTTCCTTGTCTTTTCCCCGAGTTTCCAGGATTCAACTCTCCTTTTTCCTCTTGGCCCTCTCTGCTCTACGTGGTTTCTCCTCTTTTGGTGTTCTATCTTTCAATTCAGTCCCTCAGTCCTGTCCGACTCTTTGTGCCCCCATGGACTGCAGCACGCCAGGCCTCCCTGTCCATCACCAACTCCCAGAGCTTGCTCAAACTCATGTCCATTGAGTCGGTGATGCCATCCAACCATCTCATCCTCTGTCATCCCCTTCTCCTCCTGCCTTCAATCCTTCCCAGCATCAGGGTCTTTTCAAATGAGTCAGTTCTTCACATCAGGTGGCCAGAGTATTGGAGCTTCAGCTTCAGCATCAGTCTTTCCAATGAATATTCAGGACTGATTTCCTTTAGGATGGACTGGTTTGATCTCCTTGCAGTCCAAGGGACTCTCAAAAGAGTCTTCTCCAACACCACAGTTCAAAAGCATCAATCCTTTGGTGCTCAGCTTTCTTTATGGTCCAACTCTCATGTGCATACATGACCACTGGAAAAACCATAGCTTTGACTAGACGGAATTTTGTTGGCAAAGTAATATCTCTGCTTTTTAATATGCTGCCTTTATGCTGTTTTTTTAATATGCTATATCTTTAGGCCAGGAGAATAACAGGATCATATGATGGTAAGCATTTAGCAACTTACTTTCTTCTCTTAAACATGGTTGCCACAGTTAGTGATCCATGTTCAGTTCTTATTTTGTCTGGTTTTGGTTCCTTCAATTTTCTTTGGTCCTTTTTAATGCAGTATACATCTGTGCAGGCCCACCCTCCTCATTTGTACTTTCTGGTTCCCCCTGCTTTTCTGGATGACACTAGGCACTGTAAAGGTATATCACTATATTCCTGTCCAGAGCCTCTGGCTAAGCCCTTTGCTCACCTCCTCCACCAACTTTAAAAAAAAAACAAACAACAACTTCTTGTACTGCTATTTCTATTTTTTCGTTTCAGCATTAGAGTTACTGCCTTTACAAGGTATAGTATAGTCAGATTTCCTACTTTTTACCAATTAAAGCCAGCTTCTGCTTACTAGTGAACAACACGTTTATACTCCAGTGTTTCAGTTGTGCTAGCTTCCTTGGGTGTAGGACTATCGTACAAGCAGATGCCATCTCTCAGGAACCAGAGGTGAAAACTTGAAATCTGCAGAAATTTCTCTGCAGATCTATGATTGACTAACAGAACTGAAGCATCTTGATATTAGAGGACAAATTTATGCTCAGAACCAGAAAGAGGCTTCTGTTGGGTTCTTCCATGTATTATGCAGGTAACATTAGTGCCCTAACCTTTTAGAAACTTTTTTCCCGTATGGAAATAGTACTTGTCCTGCTGTCCTATCAGTGTAAACTGTACAGATGCAAACTTTATTCTCTTTTAAACAAGAGCTTGCTAGCACATACTTGATTGTGTTACACGTGTTGTTAACATACTTTTATGGTGCCTGCTTCCTCCACTCAGATGCCAGGCCCCCTGGCTGCATCTCTGTGGGTGCACTCACACTGTGGCTTCTCCCTTTCCAGGAGGAAAGCTGAGGTCACTGAGTAGACTCCTCAGAGCCCAGTAGCCCAAGTCTAGATCAGAGCCCGTCCTTTGGGGCCAGACACACCTGGGCCTAAATCCCAGCCTCTGGTGGTGTGTGGTCTTGGGCAAGCACCCCAGCTTCTCCAGGGTTGAGCTCCTTTATCTATAAAACTAGGGCAGTTGTTCAAGGGTCTTAAGAGAAACTATGTCAGACTCCTAATCAGTGTTTCATAGCTAACATTGAACAGGCCATAACCATGTTGCCATGTTTTATACGTAAAAACAACAAGCAGTCAACAGTGAGAAGTGAGGCCTGGAATAAGGCGCAGAAGGTCCTCAAACAAGGTCCTTGTTCAATCAGAAACTGTATCTCAAGCTCCAGTATTTAAGCTTTGAATCTGTTTCTCCCCTGGGCTGCCTGTTTACCAAGATTTCCTGTTCCCCATTAAGATGGGCATTTCCAGGCCTTAAACTTGAGTTTCCTCCTCGATGATAATGGAAAAGATGCAGGACTTGGTGACGTTGACCAGTCCTGGGATCCTGAGCTGGGATTTTCAACCTCTTTGGAAGGGCAACTCTGAAAACTTAACAGTGCCTCCCACCACTGCTAGCCGAGCGGGCCAGAATCCCAGTTAGCACAAGTGCAGTCGAGATGTGAATGATTACTATTACTCAGTGAAACAAAGAAATGGTTTGAGATGACAAATGTGTGAGAGCTGTGCTCCACACTGCTCTTAATCAACGAGGCAAAAGGCCAAATGACAGAATTCCTCTTAGAGACTGACAGTGCCAAATAAGCCTCCTTGACAAGTCTTCCTCTGTCAGTTGTAGGCAAATTAGCAAGTTCAAATAGGTGGCAACTATTCCTGTCTTGCCAGCTGTGGTGATTCTCATGCTCTGTGTGATCCTTTTAACTACTTGCCTGATCGAAATGCCTGAAGGCTGTGTCCCTCCCTCCAGAGTATCATTAAAAGGAGAAGGAAGTTGCATGCACTGAGCCTGCCAATCTGCCGCTTCAGAGGTGGGGTTTGACTGGCAGATGACACTCTTCTTCACAGTATGGGTGAAGCCCAGAACTAGCTCCTGGTCTTTACAGGAAGTGAGAGGAGCTCAAGTCATCAAGTCATTTTAAAAAAGAAGCCATTTTCCCAAATGAGACAGCCTGCTGCCGGCTCTTCTCAATTTCCTTGTATTCCTGGAATGCTCAGTGTCAAATATCTTCTGAAACTTTGAGTTAACTGTTGGGGAAATGGCATCCTATGTTTCCTGTGCCTTGGGTATCTCTACATCTGAGACTGTAGGGAAAAAAAAATTGAGTGTCTTAATGTCAATCTTGGCTCTCACTGCTGGTAGCTTGATGGCTGAGATACTCATTAGTTTATTCATTCCCTTATTACTCCCTGTTTGGGTCCCAGCCCATGCTTGATTGCTTGTCTCATGATTACAGTATTTGGATGTGTGTGGATGACACTGATATGATTAAAGAAGCCTTTAATTTCTTTTATCTCTATCCAGTATCATAGTATGCCTATTATTCCTCCTTGCTAATCACCTGAAAAAGTCAGCAAATGATGGCCCAGGAGCCAAATTTGGCCTGCCACCCATCTTATAAGTAAACTTTTATCGGAACCTGGTTGTGTTTTTTCATTTATGCCTTGTCTATGTTTCTGTGATCCAATAGCAGAGCTGAGTAGATGGAACAGAGAACAGGCGGCCTGGAAAGCCTGAAATGATTATCATCTATTCCTTGATGGAAAGTTGCCACCCCTTTCTCTGAGGAGACAGTGAGGGTCTTCTTTATAGGAACCCCTCTGCCCAGTCTGTGGACTCACATCCCGACTACTCTGTTCCCTATCTCCACCAGTTCCCTCTCTCCTCACATCTTCAGTATCTTATTTTTTAGTCATTTTTCATCCAGTGTTCAACTTGGGTTATGTTAATTAAAGATGGTTAAATTCTTAATAGTGACATAAGAATTCCAGGAGGAACAGTGTGTCTATAATAAAGAATAACTTCAGGCAGTCTCTAGCAGCCAGCATTCTGCAGAGCACTACTAACCCAGGAGGTATTCAGCCCTTGAGCAGAGGTACCCAGGATGGTCCCACCCTTAAGTCAAGTGGGCTGATTCTCCATCTGACACCTCTAGGCTTTTGCTTATTCCAGTGACCTGAAAAAGCCTCTTCCCATGCACTTGTTTGCTGTCCTAACCTGTTTTTTCCCAAACTGAGCTGAAATAACATCTTCTTTTTTTTTTGCCCCCACACAAAACCCTTTATCTCCCTGAATCTAGTCTCTCTTCTAACACAACCACCTACAAGCATTTTGTTGCTACCTCTTATGATATTTATCACTTTCTACTTTGTAAGAGGAGAGAACTCTTGTATTTTACTCTATTACAAGTTAATCACCAAAGAGATGTTGCCTGTAAGTTTGAATTACATATAATGGCGCATCTCTGGGAACCCTGTCCCCAGAAAATGAGCATTAAGTTAAAATACCTTTGTTCAGCTCACAGGAAACATCTTGACCAGGCTATCTGGGAATAACTGCAGGAAGGGAGAAACTAACACATTCCCTCTGGAAGCTACCTTGAACCAGGAAAAGCTTGACTTTATTCACTCCTCTTTTAGTATAAAAAAGGATATTATACTAATACCCTTAAGCCTACTATTAGCCCTACTATTTAGGGCTTCCCTGGTGGCTCAGATGGTAAAGAGTCTGCCTGCAATGTGGGAGACCTGGGTTCAATCCCTGGGTCAGGAAGATCTCCTGAGAAGGAAATGGCAACCCACTCTGGTACTTTTGCCTGGAAAATCCCATGGGTGGAGGACCCTGGCCGGCTGTAGTCCATGGGATCACAGAGAGTCAGACACAACTAAGTGACTTCACTCTTTAGTATGAATCTGTCTGAATTCTAATTCAGACTAAATGGTTCTTTGGGACACTAGTCCACCAATCTTGGTCTGCTGGCTTTCTGAATAAAGTTGCTCTTTCTTGTCCCAACAACTCTCTTGACTTATTGTCCTGTGGGGCAGCAAGTAGCATGAGCTTGGACTCAGTGCCATATTTCAGTTATTTGTCTATCTTCTCCCTCTCCTCAATGGCAGAATCTTTACCTTATCTATCTTTGATGTCTTTGCAATGCCTAGTGCTATTTAGATTCTACCTAGATCTGTTGAATTAGTTTGGATTTCTCTTACCAAGTATGTAAAAGCTTTGTGAATAAAGGATTTGGGGCTTCTTAGGGCATTTTCCCTGAAATAATATCTATGAAAACCTGAAGAACAGATGCCATGCATACCTCAGGTTTTGACTTTAAATAGTATGTCAGCTCTTAAAAATTTCAGTATCCACTTATGTTACTGGAAAAAATGATAGCCCTGCCTGATTTTATTTTTCTATAAGTCAGTCTTATTTTATAAATCTGTGACTTACATGAAAATGCTAAGATGGTAACACACAAGTGAACTTTTTTTTTTTTTTTACAACTGCAGAGCTCTAAGACAATTTGCATGATAATGTCTATGGAATTTCATTTTTCCTTTCTGGTAAATGTGTCAGTTCAAGTTTTGAATTGATAATGAGCACTAATCCCCTCTTCAAGGGAATTAGTTGGAGAAAATACCGATGTATGTCAGGGTTGGGTTTTCTTTTTTTAATGATTTCAGAAAGGTAGTTATAAAAGCCCTTTAGAGTTTATTCTTGAACTAATGTTTTATATGAAATTTAGCTCATCAGCTTAAATTTTTTCTTAGATCTGCCAGCCCTGATGTTGGGTTGAGTAATTTAATTCCTTTTCACAGTTGTGCTTTTGCCTAGCAGATGGCAATGTGGCGCTTGGGCAGCCAGAGTTATGTCCCTAGTCCTCACAGAGGTTGGCGTGCTTCTGTTCAATGGCCACAGCCTGCAGCCTGTCTGCAAGTGTGGGAGGTTGGGATAAGGGAACCAGTCAGTAGTGTGACTGGGTATCTACAAAAACTTTCTGAGAGAGGGAAAAAACTCACTCAGGATATATTCATCATTGTAAACATTGTTAAGGGAGATAAAAGGTGGAGATCTGGGCCTGTAAGAGAGATACAGGTCAAATTCTACCTTAGTGTCAGTTTATTTTGGGGTAGTTCTTGAATTTCTGACTTGAATCTAGCATAAATATGGCTAAAGCAGTCCAGGTGATTTAAAAAGTGGAGAATGGAGGCAGGAGGGCCCCAAATGACACTTCTTTTAAGCCCTAATATGCACCTAATCAAAGAAACAGTGATGAAAGTACTTCTTGGCATCAAACCATAGTTCTAAGCTAGAAGCAACAATAATTCTCACAAGTCAAAAAGGATAAAAATAGCTTGATTCCAGGTTACAGAGTTGGCAGTGACCCAGGACTTAAACCCAGGTCTCTTTCCCTCAAGTCTAGTGCTATGACTGTCATGCCACACAACTCTTCCTCTGCCACGTGAGGCTTTATCATTATGCTCCAACAAAATGAGTTCTGATCCGCAAGTCAAAGGCAGTCTCGACCACGCTTCCTTAAAAACTTGGAACGTCTTTTGAACACCACACCAGGATTATCAGTATTCTTGTGTATTCACACCTTCAATCTGAAATAACTGACATTGAGTGCTGACTGTGAAACCTTGTTCTGAGAGCTGACACATACTAACTCATTTAATCATCACAATAGCCAATGGCACAAGCACCATTTAATCTATGTTATAAAGAAAGTTAAGCAGACACTGGCAGTCTGACCAGAACCCATGCTCTGAACATAATACCCATACTGCATGTATATCTACCTCATCAAGGGCAACACAGAATTGTGTGGGCTAATCCTTCTCACTGTGTACTAAGCCCTTACTCTTTTTCAAGGGCCGTTAAGACTGTTGATCTGAGCCTCTCATCTCTTGGCTTCCACATGAATACTCAGGTTGTCCCAAAGCACAATTGCTAGTGACCACCAGACTAGTTTTCCTTCATCTTCAGGGGGAGTCTTTTTGCCTGTTGATTCAAAGTGACAGGAATGTGGGGTCGGATGTCTTCCAAGTCCCTGGGGTGCTATAAATTTGTCTAAAACAGTTGGATTATTCTCAGTCAAATATTAATGCCTTTGTGTGGATGCTTAATTGTAAGCAATACAGAGGTGTAAGAAGATTCAGGAATCTGAAGACTATCCTTTTGGTCTCATGCCCATCCCCAACTCTTGAGTTTACCTGCATCACAGTGATTTCTGTCTAGAGATTCTAGAGGCAAAATGATTTTTCCAAAGAATCTTACAGTCACCTAAACTGGTGCCTTGTATATTAGGAAGGTTTCTTTAAAAAAAAAAAAAAAAGACAAAAACTTGTGTTATAGTCTTGGTGGTGGATGCAGATGGCCTGTGCAGATGTCTGCTTAGAAAAGTCAAGAGTCCCTGTAAGTGAGGATAACCTAGAGGGCGGGGAAACACAAGTACACATGGCAGAGGTGGGCTATAGACCTTACATGGCCTGGGGTTGGGCAGGGAGTGGGGCCGTATTGAAGGCTCCCGGCTGAGTGAGTGGCTGTCAGTGTGATACTGGATCAGAAGCTTATAAGCCGGGAGGGTGTGATGGAATGCATTGTAGTTTAGGTTCACACAGCCCATCCTGACTTGCACAGAGGTTAATAAAATGTTTTAATTGTCCCCAAATCACATCTTTTGATTAATCCCTAAATCAAACTGCAGTTAGTGTGCTCCATTTCTAGGGCGGAAATGTATGCTTCGAGACCAATTCAAGTAAATTTATCCTGTACCATTCCTGGAAAACAAATTCAGTCTCATTTGGATGTTTTGCCTCCTTGCCTTTGGATGTTTTGCCTCCTTCCCATTTGGTCTTATGGAGAAGGCAATGGCAACCCACTCCAGTATTCTTGCCTGGAGAATCCCAGGGACGGCGGAGCCTGGTGGGCTGCCGTCTATGGGGTCGCACAGAGTCGGACACGATTGAAGCGACTTAGCAGCAGCAGCAGCGTTTGGTCTTAAACCTGCTTCTTGTTATTTCTGTATCTTTCTGTGTGGTGTTTCTTAATAGAAATTCCCAGTCAGTCCATGGACTATTTTTAAGTGCTTTCTCTTCCTCTATCCCTCCCACACATCTAAAATTTCTCCAAGGGAAATTCAACAGTTATAGCCAGTGTGGAGGGAATTGAAGGCTCCAAAAGATGTACTGTAAGAACTGGAAACAATTTCAGAGATCATCTCTGACATGAACACTTGTGAGGATCTTCACAAAATGGTTTAGACTGGTGATCAGAAGTAGCTCACTCTGGGAAAATGTTACCAACTATGTTCATGATGCTATTAACAATACTTCTCAAATATTTCAAGATGCCAGAGTGTCTTAAATCCTACCTACATGTGCATTATCTGCAGAGGAAGGGAAAGAGAAGTGAGAGTGAGCAAAGAATGAAAAAAATGAATATGAGAAATTGTTTTTCTCAGCAGTTAGAGTAGGATTCTCCTTCCTGGAAAAGACTCATCTTTTTCAATAATTTATAAAATTTCTGTTAAAAACTGAGCTCTCAGTGGGCTTCTGGATGAGCTTGTGCTCAGATGGAGAGAGCCCGGGTGAACTGCATTGCATCGGAAAGGAAATAGGATAAGATGTCCAGTCTGCAAGGTGGAGCAGTGTGAAAGAAGGGAGAGGGGTGAAGTCCCAGACAGTACAGAGAGAAGGAACAGGCAAGAGGAGGTGTCTCAAGAAGTCTCTAGTGGCTCAGATGGTAAAGAATCTGCCTGTAACGTGGGAGACCTGGGTTCAATCCCTGTGTTGGGAAGATCCCCTGGAGAAAGGAATGGCAACCCACTCCAGTGTTCTTGCCTGGAGAATCCCATGGACAGAGGAGCCTGGCAGGATACAGACCATGGGATCATGAAAAGTTGGACACTACTGAGCGACTAACACAACAATAAGGTGTCTAAAGGCATCTTTACAGTTCCTTTCTGTGTGGAAACTTTTAAAAATAATGAGGGATAGCTTAATGTACGACATGTAGCCATCGCCTGCCTTTAATTGTCAACATATGACCAATCTAAACTCCAACCGCTCTGCTTCACTCCTTGCTCACTTTTTAAGTGTCTTTTAAAGATTTTTATGTTATTTATTATGGCTGTGCTGGGTCTTTGTAATTGTGAACAGGCTTAGTTATGTTATGTGGGACCCTAGTTTCCTGACCAGGGATTGACCCGGGGTCCCCTGTATTGGGATTGTAGAGCTCTATACGCTGGACCACCAGGGAGGTCCCCTTCCTCACTATTAGAGCTTATCTGAACATCACATTTCATCCACAAATATTTCAATATGTATCTCTAAAATGTAAGACTTTCAAATATAAAACTCCAGTATTATCAACAAAGAAAACTTCCAGCAGTTCCTTAGTATAGTCAAATAAAAATGGGCAGATTATTCCAAATGTAACTATTTTATTGTATAACATAAAGCATATAAATCATAAGTTTACAGATTGAATTCTCACAAACAAATTTATCTATGTAACTAGGATGCTTTTAAGCAGAATGGCATCAACATCTGAGAAGGACCACCTCCTCCAGTGACCATCCCACCAAAGGTAACCCTATCCTGATTTTATTTAAGTGGAATGGTATGATATTTACTCTGCTTTGCTCAGCATTATTTGTAGGATTAAATTTATTAAAGTGTATTTAAGAATGTTCACATGCGCTTGAGAAGAACATGCATCCAGCTTCTGAGGGATGGGCTGGGATGTTCTATACGTCTCTTAGAGCCAGTTGTTCTAATACGCGGTTCAAATTTCCTTTTTGATTTCTGTCTGGATGGTCTATCCATTGCTGAACATGGGGTATTGAAATCCCCTGCTATTATTGTTCTGTTGTCCATTGTCTCTTGATCTGTTAGTATATGCTTAATATATTTAGATGCTCTTATAATGGGTGTATATACATTTACAAAAAGTTGTCTTGATGAATTTACCCCTTTACCAATATATAGTGACCATTTTGTCTCTTCTTTCCATTTTTGACTTATTATATTTTGTGTGATATAAGTATAGATACCCCTGCCTTCTTTTAGTTTCCAATTGCACGGAATATCTCTTTCTATCCCTTTATTTTGAGCCTATGTATGTCCTTAAAGTGAGTCTCTTGTAGGCAGCATATAGTTGGGTCTTGGTTTTTTGTTTTTGCTTTTTTACGCCATCTAGCCACTCTGCCTTTTAATTGGTGAATTTAACCTGACTTATATTTAGTTATTACTGACACATGAAAACTTATTTAGTGCCATCTTATTGTTTTCTGGTTGTTTTGTGTTTCCACTGCCCCCCCCACCCCCACTGCATCTCTGCCCACCTGTGTACATTGGTGATTTTTATGGTGGTATGCTCTACTTTCTCTTTACCTTTTGTGTATCTGCTCTAGATTTTGCTTCGTAGTTACCATGAGGCTTACATAATATATTTTGAAGTGTGTTTGAAGCAAAATCTATGCACTGTGCTTGGCTGATACTGTCAGGGAGGAAGAAAACATTCTTCCACCCTTCTAGGTTCTTCTGGCTGACCTGAGAATTAAATGGACATGAGACAGAGTAACAGAAGGAAAATTTTTGTCCAAAAGTTTGGAAAATTTCATGTATGCAGGAACCTCACTGAGAGGATCAGAGACCCCAACATACATGAAAGTTTCAGAGACAGGAAGGCAAATGAGGTATATATACCATCCTGAGCTAAGGAATGGGATGGGGGCCTAGGGCTTCGGACGACATGAGAGTCATTCAAAGGATGATAAGAGAAGATGTTTGGTAATTAGATGTTGACCCTGCCATACAAATAAAACCACTTAGATAAAATTTATTTGGCGGTAACTCTTTCCTGGGAAAAATCCCCAACTTAAATTCTTTCAAGCAACTGAGGGAGGGGCAGTAGCTTCTCTAGAAGCCAGAGGGTCTTGATTGGCTTTAGCCCAAAATAACCTTCATGAGAATGTGATACAATGTTGATGAGGCTCAGCCTGAACCCTTACAATATACTTCTTAAACTGCCTTTCTGTTTCCCCTATCTTTCTCTCTAAATTTCCATTTGTTTGTTGAAACTGAGACAACTGTCTCAGAGAATTTTTTACATGCTAGAATTTGATTCCTTCCCTGGTATTAAATATGTTTCCCTATATCTGTATTTCACACATACTGATTTAGAACAAGAGACACTATCAGAATCAGGTATTCCTTTTTAGCAAGGATGTAACCAGTTTTAAAAGCAGTCCCACTCCATCTCTAAAGACTGTCATTTTTACATCATTCTTTATGGGAGCTCAGAGGGGAGGATGCAAATAGAGCTGGTGTCTGGAATACAAATGAATATAAGAAGGAAAAAAAGTTGAAGATAATATCAAAAAGTTAATTACTATTATGGGTATGTCATCAATAATGTTCTTATGTAGTTACGTTGGAAACATTAGAAACTGACACAGATTTCGTGCTTTAATGAAGACATTTCTCTGGCTGGCTTCTCCCTGGCAGCTACCTTCCCATGGTGGGATGGGGGTTAGGGGAAACCAGTCCTTCCTAAAGGAAATCAGTCCTGAATATTCATTGGAAGGACTGATGCTGAAGCTGAAACTCCAATACTTTGGCTACCTGACTCGTTTGAAAAGACCCTGATGCTAGGAAAGATTGAAGGCAGGAGGAGAAGGGGATGACAGAGAATGAGATGGTTGGAAGGCATCACTGACGCAATGGACATGAGTTTGAGTGGGCTCCAGAAGTTGGTGATGGACAGGGAGGCCTGGCCTGCTGCAGTCCATGGGGTCGCAAATAGTTGGACATGATTGAGCAACTGAATGGAACTGAACAGGCAGGCAAGGCATCCTGGCTGCCCATCAGGCAATCCAGCCCTCACACCTTCCCTGAGTTTCCCATGCAACTTTCTGGTCTTCATCTGTTTTCTCAAGTTGGCTATCTGGTGGGAAGAAGACTCAGCATTCTAATCCACTTGACTGATAGATACGTCTAGCATTCCGTGATGTGTTGATCTGTCTTTGCGGGATGTATAACTCATTTCCTAGGGTCTGAAACCATTGGGTGAACTGATAAAAGTGATTTTCTGAGTCTCTACCACTGGGCTTTAGACTCTGAGCTGAAGGTTCAGCAGTAAAGAGCTGAAAGGTCGAGAGTGAAGCATGACAGGGGTCAATTCAGGAAACATCTGATGAGAGACACCATGTTACTTCTCTGGAAACATGTGCTGGAGCCATCTAAATGATCATTTCAGGTGTTCCTAAACCAGAAACTTTGGACAAGAATCTACAAACAAGAGATCTTTATTTCTGGAAACAATGTGAAAATAGGATATACTATGAAACTCGGCTGTGTTTGACCTACTTAGGTGCTGGTCTAAGTAAGAGAGATGAAGTAAGAAATGCTTACGTTTTTGTTCACTAAGATTTTGTTTTTCACAGGGAATCACTGTTTGGGGGAATAAATCAGGGTATTCTGTAGTTAAGTGTCCTTACACAGTATAACTTAGGGGGTTGATGCTATGGAAAAACAAGCTGATAAGTAAATTGCACAAAACTTTGTTTGCATGTATTTTTTCTAAGAAAAGCATAGCCTCTTCAGGACCACAAGCAAAAAAGATTAAGAATATAGAAATTTCAGATGTTCTTAGGTAAACTATATGTTAAATGAGATATAGAGGGTAAAGGGTGATCCTGAAAAAATTTGAAGAGAACCAATGTATCTACCTTCACCTCAAATCAAAGTCTCTGAGGACATTGGGATTAGAGCTTGTTTGGGAAGCTTTACATGTGGAAGTCAGCTTTGAATTGTTCTGTAAGGCATCACTGATGGGTATCAATTAGCTGAATTCATGCTCACCTACATGTGCACCACCCCTAAATTCTTTCTTCCACTTTCCTTCCCAAGTGGTCCTCTGACCTTGCTGTCTTGAGCCCTTCATGGACACTTTTGGTCCGTCTGTTTTTATGTGAAGGAGTCTACATTCCTCTTGGAAGACACTATTCATTGTCTTCCTACTATAGGGAAGTATTAAACGAGAGAGAGATAGAGAGAGATGAAAAGAACTCTATCAAAGGTAATGATACTGAGTTCAAGGTGAATTTTATCATGTGATGAACTAAAAATGGCTTTTGAACAAAAAGGCAGGATAGCAGGGGTTTATGCTCTATTCTAACCAGCAAGTATAGATTTGGCTCTAAGTAATATGTGTTTATAATGTGGTCTAAAAGGCAGTTAAATTCCTGGACATCTGTAATATTCAGATAGAGTCAGGGTCTAAAGAAGAGTACAATATGACTAACTTTGGACTGAGTCTAATCCACAGACTTGAGAAGGGGGATGAAGAAGCATGTGTTCATACTTAATGTAATATTTAGAGACTACACATTAGCACTGATAGGGTAATGAGCAATGGGAGCTGGGGGGCTCCCATGTGCCAGAATCTTCTCCCATACAGCTCTATTTCTTGTCATATTATGTGGGATTTAAACACTTGGGACCAATTAAGACTTTGTGTGCTAAACTTGGATTTGGTTCAGGGGGCAGGGGGAAGTTATGAAAGAATTTTAATTGGGGAAAGTGGAATGATCCAATTTATGGAGCATGGACTAGAGGGAAATAAAACAGGATTCAGGAAAACCAAATCAGGAGACTGCTATAGGAACACAAACAGGAAGTCAGGAGAACCTGAACTAAGGCACCTGTTGGGACAAAAGAGGAGAGATAATCGAGAGCCTTTTGAGAGGTAGAAGCAGCAGGACCAAGGGACTAAATAGAGGATTCAGAGTTGAGTCCAAGAAGATATGAGTGACAGTGGGTAAGGTAGGGTCATTCATATTCCGGATAATACAAAGGAAAACCATTTAGAGACTATAACCCATTCTACCTTTTGAAACACTTCGAAACCTAGCCAGTATGTGCTACAAAGCTGAGGAAAAGGCCTGTTTAATGACTTAATATACTTTCAAACTCAATCCAGGTTCTAACAGCCAGCTCTGGTCTGAGGGATACTTCTTGGATGGTATAAGAGGCTAAACTAGTGGTTATCATTGTTCCCCTTCAAACTAAGTATCATACTTGGGAAACTAAGAGCACTGGCTGTCCAATAAAAGAGTAAAGCAAGCTCCTTGGAAATTTTTTAATATCAGGTGCCCAGACCCTTAGATTAGGCATCTCCAGGAAGGGCCTAGACTCTTACATAATGCAAGAGCATCCAGTTCAGTTCAGTTGCTCAGTTGTGTCCGACTCTTGGCGACCCCATGGACTGCAGCACGCCAGGGTTCCCTGTCCACCACTAACTCCTGGAGTTTACTCAAATTCATGTCCATTGGTGATGCCATCCAACCATCTCATTCTCTGTCATCCCCTTCTCATCCTGCCTTCAAACATTCCCAGCATCAGGGTCTTTTCAAATGAGTCAGTTCTTCCCATCAGATGCCCAAAGTATTGGAGTTTCAGCTGCAACATCAGTCCTTCCAATGAACACCCAGGACTGATCTCCTTTAGGATGGACTGATTGGATCTCCTTGCGGTCCAAGGGACTCTCAAGAGTCTTCTCCAACACCACAGTTCAAAAGCATCAATTCTTTGGTGCTCAGCTTTCTTTATAGTCCAATTCTCACATCCATACGTGACTAGATGGACCTTTGTTGGCAAAGTAACATCTCTGCTTTTTAATATGTTGTCTAGGTTGGTCATAACTTTTCTTCACAAGCAAGGTGGTAATTATTGCTTGTGTACTTGCTCCCTGCTATTCTTTTTTGTTTTTGTTTTTTATCTGACCTGCTGTGCTTTTGTTTATTGCAGCCTGTTTACAATTATTGAGTACTATTTGATGTTAATTTAGAATAGCTTCCTCCTCCCTATTTGAAATACTTTCATTCATTATCCCTCTCACCTGTTTGTAAGAGTTTTTTGTTTTTGTTTGTGGAACAGCTGGTCTCAGTAAGAAAATAATGAAATATACGCTTTTCAATTTTTATTATTATACAACTAATAATAAGCCAACGGAAACCAGAATTGGCCGGGGGGGGAGGGAGTGGGGGGTGGAGTTCCTTGGCAGGATCAACTTGATACTGATCCCACTGAATTGTTGTTGTCATATTTGTTTCCTGTGCTTTCCAATCTGAGCAGAATATGCAATAAAAAACAAGACTCACTGCCTATATGATTTAAAATGGATGCCAAGTGGGCAACGAGCCCCTCTACTGTTTCAGTTCACAGAGAGCTCCGTGGATACTTTTTTGCCTGCCCTGCCACTGTTGATCTATTACAGGAAGCAACACCTTGTGGTATTTTTAACCAGTCAATACTGTGAGTGGAAATAGAAAGATGATGAAACTGCTTACACAATGTCCTGCTCACAGAGACAGCTAACCTTTGACACATCACAAAATCATTGGTGACCCCATAACAGATTATATGATGAGGTTGCTCATGGGTCCTGGTTCTCCTGGGTTAGAGAATATTCTTTATTCTCTGTTGAGGATACTATACTATACTATACTATACTAAACTATACTATATAGTATACTATACTAGTATACTATACTAGTATACTACATAGTATACTAGTATAGTATAGAGAATAGTATAGTATAGTATACTATAGTATAGTATACTATATAGTATATATATATACTATAGTATATATATATAGTATATATATAGTATACTATATATATAGTATAAATATAATATAGTATATATATATTTATAGAATACTATACTATACTAAAGAATAGTATAGTATTCTTTAGTATACTTAGCTATTCCTGTTCATTACTCTCTCCATACCTTGGATCCCAAAACTTTTTTTCCCCTACATGAGGAAGATGAGAGAAAATCTGAGCTCATCTGTGACTCCATCCAGACTTTTCATGGCCTCTCCAGAAGCGTGTGCAGCAGAGATTATGTATGTAAGACACAAATAATCATTTCAGACCTTCTCAAACACTAACCCCAGCCTTCCTTACTTCTCTCTGGAAAAGAAGAAAAGGGAAGTGGTGTTCTCATCTCAGGAGTCTATTACTAGAAGCAGAGGAAACATTGACAGTCAGGCTAGCCACTGCTTCATTGTCTGTCATCAGTGGGGTTTCATTTTTTTAGTCCTGAAGCTGTCTCATTCCTGAAGCAGCTGGAAAATCACTGACTTATGGTATCCTTCTGTCTGAAGGAATGCTGCTGCACCTAGGAAGGGAGGACTCACGAGATGACCTGAGCTCAGTCTGCTTGCTTCCAGAAGAGAGTGCCACAGTTATTGACGGTACATGTGATACTGGGCGTGTTCTCTCTTCCGGGAGAAAGAGAGGTTCTAGATGTGAAAGCGTATTTTGACTGTTGATGACTGCCTGATGCCCACCTAGCCTAGTTGAATTCTCCCCTACATAACCCTTTACAAGGATAAGTCCTCCACCAGTGTCCATGATCTAAACTGAAGAGTGTGTCACTCTGAGAATGCGTGTCTGTGTGCGAGGGACATGGTAAAATAAGAAATGAGTGTTGGCTCGTTCACTGTGCTTTCCTGGGCAAGAATATGAGTTTCCCTGTAATTTCAACTTTGAGACTCTAGACAAACATCTGGCCATCAGAATGAACCTTTTTAAAGTGGAAAGGATAGCAATTTAAGAGCACAGGCTCTGGAACCAAACTTCCTGGTTTCTAATCCCGGTTTTGCTGCTCACTACCTCTGTGGCCTTGGGTGAACTTACTTACCATCTCTTTGCTCTTGCTTCCTCATCAATGAAACAGGCAAAAGTAGAAATACCATAGAATTGTAGTGAGCACTGCATAAATTACTGCATATAGTAAAAATGTATGTAACCAGCTCATGGTAAATCCTCAAAATTAAGCTCTTATTAGTATTAAGTCCAAAATGAGGGGTAGTGGTCATCCATAAAATCAGGAAATGCAAAGAAAAATTATTCTCATATAAAATTGCTTTGGTTTTTAAAACCCAAAATTTAAGTTATGTGACATAAGATGCTCTGCAGATTGTTGTAGTCTCCTCAAGATGCTTTGAGCTTGAGTTTTTAAAAGGTCCTTGGAAATAATCTACTCATTTTAGAGCTAAGGAAATTGGATTTTTAGAAAGGTCAAATGACTTGAGTCAAATGACATCAATAGCACCTAAACATCCCTTTGAGGAGACTGCTTTAGAAAAGAGGAGATGAGATTAAGAACGAAACTTCTCACGCTTCTCCCAACCTAACTCTTCAGAACAGCAGCTGAGTGTAACCAGAACCAACAGACTATCCAACCAGAGAGAGGGAGGAGCTAGAAATTTGATGGAACCTAATTAGAATACAGAGGTTTTGTGGGCCTGGATGTGTTCATTCCACAAACACTTATTAACTATCCAGTATCTACACCATGTTTTAGGTAGAAAGCTTGGTTTTATTTCCTTTATATGCAACAACACTTGAGCCTCAGATCCCTTCTGTCTCATTCATGTCTTGAGATCTGGTCCTTAGCAGTAGTCACAAATTAGAGCATCTCTCCATACAGCAGTGTAGCATTGCGGGAATACATGGGGTTTAGAGTCTTCAGTACATCGTGGCTCTGCCACTTACAAGCTCTGTATTCTAGATTTGAACCTTTATCATTTCCTTTGCTTCCAGAGTAGGGACAACGTTAGGCTTTAAAAGGAGGACATGTCATTAAGGTGAGATATTCTGAGAACTGATTTTGAGGGGCCTGACTAGTTGGAGTTATTCTTCACTCCCTGAGTCTTGTTTTTCTGCTGAGATTCGTTGTGAAGAGTAACAGCTGATCTGACGCCACGTGTTTTCTCACCTCATTGAGCCCTTTAGCTTTCCTCGGTCCCTTGTGTGGGCCATGTGCCTCTGTGGTGTTCCTCAAATTTAGGTGTTGGGATACTAGGCAACAGAAAACATCTGTGAATTTGCAGAGGGGTAATTCTCAGAACCAAGTCTCCAGAAGCACTCAGAGCCATTTGGGGAACAGCTCTTCTGAAAGACCACAAAGAAAGATGAGCACACTAGATTGACCGTGGAAAAGAAAAACTGAAAACTCCTTTTACCTCTCTAGAATTTCCCAAATGTTTAGGGATGTGAGTTGTTATGACAACAAGAGAAGATACTGAGTAGAAGGAAAGGTGTTGGTCTTTAGAAATGTTAGAAACTTATTCACCCAGAGCTCGAGCCACGTCACATGCTCAAATGATGGATGCCCATAGCCATCATGAGATGAGTCACAAGACTCAACAATGGAAGCCAAGGACACTAAAAAAAGTAGGACCAGAGGGAGGGAAAGAATACTACCTCCCTCACTAGGTGATTTTGAAAATTAAATGATTTAAGAGAGAAAGCATTGGGAAATTATAAAGTACTATGTAAAACAACTTTATTAAAACGGAAAACTCACTAGCAATACATGGATTAAGAAAAATCAAATTGATACTAAAAATTTTAAGATTAGGTATGTAATGTAACTAACAAATTACAGATGCTTATTTGTTGCTTCTAAAACGTTTTCTATATAGTCAACAATTTAATGTAGGGACAAATTAATGCTTTTGCAATATTTTTTGTCACGCTTATTTGGAAACATGCTAATCAAGGCTGAACTTACTTTTTGCTGAATAGAGTAGAATTCACCTCATTGATCATTCCCCAGTTGGCAAGTTACTTTTGCATACATGTAACCTGATCGCTGTAAGAAGGGGAGGTCCTCAGGAGAGATGGCATCGTCCCCAGTTTGGTGACAAGGAACCAAGGTTTGGAGGATGAGGCAGAGGTCGCTTGTTCAGGATTGATGTTCACAAGAAGTGGGGCTGGAATGTATATACAAACTTTCTGACGCCACATCCAGAATTCCCTCAACTACCTTATGTTCTTTCTTTTGGTAAATAAAAATGTACTTTGCACCTTCCAGGCTGCACAGACTAAGGTGTTTGAATGCGGCTAAACAGATCAACAGTCCTTAATTCTGAAACTGTAGGGCATATGATTCAGTCAATTGTTACTGCTATTAAATGCTCTGATATGAAGACATGCTCACTTACCAGGAAAATTCAAATGACGTACAGTTGGCTCTTCCTCTCACATTTCACAAATTCAACCAACTGGATATGGAAATTTTGACCTACAGTTATTTGAATCTGAAGGTGAGAATCCAGAGGAGGCTGACTGTTTACTGAAAAAAAAAAAACAAAAAAAAACTACATATATGTGGACCAGTACTGTTCAAATCTGTTGTGTTCAAGGGTCAACTGGATTCTTTGTGCTGCACCATATGGGACTTGAGCATCCCCTGATTTTGGTACCCTCAGGGCTCACAGAATCCTCCTTGGATACTGAGGGAGAATTGTAATTGTATAACATTCACTTTCCTAAGCAATACTAGAATCACATGGCTGTCAAAGTGTGGTCCTCAGGCCAACAGCAGCATCACCTGGAAATGTGTTAGAAATGCAGATTCTGAGGCCCCATTGAAGACTGGCCTAGTCACAGGCTTTGGGATGGGTACGCAGCAGTGTGTTTCCCTGGTGGCTCAGATGGTAAAGAATCTGCCTGCAATGCAGGAGACCCCGGTTTGATCCCTGGGTTGGGGAGATCCCCTAGAGAAGGGAATGGCAAACCACTCCAGTATTTTTGCCTGGAAAATTCCATGGACAGAGGAGTCTGGCAGGCTGCAGTCCATAGGGTCGCAAAGAGTCACATATGACTGAGCAACTAACACCAACACATAGGTGATTTCAGCACACGCTCAAATTTGAGAATCCCTTTCATAATCTATGTAAGGGAAGACCTGGAATTCTATAAAGAAATGGTGCCCTAGGGTTTCCAGCTCCAGCCAAGGTTTGGATATAAGTGTGTTCCACTGAATCACATGCTCTATAATAAGCAAATGCAAAAAGTGGGTGAAGGGGGGAGAAGAAAATGGAATTTGCTGCTCATATTTACCTGGTGCTATATTTATATAAATGTTATAGGCAAATGTGTATTTTTAAGGCAGTAGTTCCTGTATTAGAGAGCTTAATGATTACATTTTGGTTATTTAGGGTCATTCTTCCGCTATATTTAAAGCATCTTCACTTGAAACTTTGAAACAAATCTCTGAATTTGTGCTTGAAATCTACAGAAATAACAGATCATGATGACACAAGTGAAAAGAAAGTAAAAAGTGGAAGAGTTAGTTGCTCAGTTATGTCTGACTCTTTGCGACCCCATGGACTGTAGTTCACCAGGCTCCTCTGTCCCTGGGATTCCCCAGGCAAGAATACTGGGGTGGGTAATCATTCCTTCTCCAGGAAATCTTCCCAACCCAGGAGTTGAACCCAGGTCTCCCGCATTGCCAGCATATTCTTTACCGTCTGAGCCAACAAAGAAGCCTGATGACTAAGTACTCCCCCTTTTCCCCTTGAGGAAGTAAAGCTGTTTCCCAGGGTATTCAGTTCAGTTCAGTCACTCAGTCGTGTCTGACTCTGAAACCCCATGGACTGCAGCACACCAGGCTTCCCTGTCCTTCACCAACTCCTGGAGCTTGTTCAAACTCATCTTCATTGAGCTGGTGATACCACCCAACCATCTCATCCTCAGTCATCCCTTTCTCCTCCTGCCTTCAGTCTTTCCCAGCATCAGGGTCTATTCTAATGAGTCAGTTCTTCCCATCAGGTGGCCAAAGTATTGGAGCTTCTGCTTCAGCATCAGTCCTTCCAATGAATATTCAGGACTGATTTCCTTTAGGATTAACTGGTTTGATCTCCTTGCAGTCCAAGGGACTTTGAGAGGTCTCCTCCAATACCACAGTTCAAAAGCATCAATTCTTTGGCTCTCAGCTTTCTTTATAGTCCAACTCTCACATTCATTCATGACTACTGAAAAAACCAAAGGTTTGATGAGGTGGACCTTTGTTGGCAAAGTAATGTCTCTGCTTTTTAATATGCTGTTTAGGTTGGTCACACTTTTCCTTCCAAGGAGCATGCGTCTTTTAATTTCATGGCTGCAGTCACCATCTGCAGTGATTTTGGAGCCCAAGAAAATAAAGTCTCTCACTGTTTCTATTGTTTCCCTATCTATTTGCCATGAAGTAATGGGACTGGATGCCATGATCTTACTGTTTTGAATGTTGAATTTTAAGCCAGATTTTTCATTCTTCTCTTTCACTTTCATGAAGAGGCTCTTTAGTTCATCTTCGCTTTCTGCCATAAGGGTGATGTCATCTGCTTATGTGAGGTTATTGATATTTCTCCCAGAAATCTTGATTTCAGCTTGTGTTTCATCCAGTCTGGCATTTCACATGATGTACTCTGCATAGAAGTTAAATAAGCAGGGTGACAATATACAGCCTTGGTGTACTCCTTTCCCAACTTGGAATCAGTCTCTTGTTCCATTTCCAGTTCTAACTGTTGCTTCATGACCTGCTACAGATTTCTCAAGCGGTAGGTCAGGTGGTCTGGTATTCCCATCTGTTGAAGAATTATCCAGTTTGTTGTGATCCACACAGTCAAAGGCTTTGGCATAGTCAATAAAGCAGAAGTAGATGTTTTTCTGGAACTCTTTCTTTTTCAATGATCTAACAGATGTTGGCAGTTTCGTCTCTGGTTCTGCCTTTTTCTAAATCCAGCTTGAACATCTGGAAGTTCTCAGTTCATTGTACTGTTGAAGCCTGGCTTGGAGAATTTTGAGCATTACTTTGCTAGCGTGTGAGATGAGTGCAATTGTGCAGTAGTTTGAACATTCTTTGGCCTTGCCTTTCTTTAAGATTGGAATGAAAAATGACCTTTTCCAGTCCTGTGGCCACTGCTGAGTTTTCCAAATTTGCTGGCATATTGCACTTTCACAGCATCATCTTTTAGGATTTTAAATAGCGCAACTGGAATTCTGTCACCTCCGCTAGCTTTGTTCGTAGTGATGCTTCCTAAGGCTCCCTTCACTTTGCATTCCAGAATGTCTGGTTCTAGGTGAGTGGTCACACCATCATAGTTATCTGGGTCATGAAGATCTTTTTTGTATAGTTCTTCTGTGTTTTCTTGCCTCCTCTTCTTAATATCTTCTGCTTCTGTTAGGTCCATACCATTTCTGTCCTTTATTGTGCCCATCTTTGCATGAAATGTTCCCTTGGTATCTCTAATTTTCTTGAAGAGGTACCTAGTCTTTCCCATTCTATTGTTTTCCTCTATTTCTTTGCATTGATCAAGGAGGAATGCTTTCTTATCTCTCCTTGCTATTCTTTGGAACCCTGCACTCAGATGGGTATATCTTTCCTTTTCTCCTTTGCCTTTTGCTTCTTGCAGGAGAAGATAAGCACATGTCCTTCTATTCCACCATCTTGTTTGAACAAGATGCTAATTCCTAGGGTGTAATCAGCTGTAATTTAGCACTTTGTTGGTTGCTGTCCATACCTTTCTCCACAGTATAGCCATGGTGAGTTGTCTCAAACCCTCAGGAAAGGTGTTTGAAATCACACATCCAAATAGCAGTGGATTCACTGTGATTTTTACTATGCAATTATGGCCCCATTATGTTCCATTACAATAGGAACATCACCAAATTGATATCAGCAAATAAAACTAATGAATGTACATCCTAAGAGCCTATTTATCCTCCCTCATGGGTCCCAAGCTGGGACACAATACTGAGGTAAAGAGAAAGAAAAACATGCCATGTGCTAATGAACGGTTAGGGTATATCTGTGTGTAATCAGGCTAATTAACTAAGGTATGTCACACCTAGAGTGTGAAAGAGTCCTATATGTGGAGACAAAATCTAGGTTCAAATTCAGTTTTTCCATTTCCTAGCTGAGTAACTCTGGGAAACTTCCTTAATGATCAGGAATCCTGAATGCCAATGTAGAGAACTAACTTCCTTAGAGATTAATGAAGAGAAAGATACTAGTTCATGGAAAAGAACAACTTTGACCAACTGTCTAAGCCTCAATAACATGTGGCAGTCACTTACTTTATCATGAGCTACAGTTCTGGTTCTGCCAGTGACCCCGATTTTTCCCAGAACAAACACCTGAACAGGATAAGAAAGGCAGACAAGTTGAACTGCTTTATGCTGTCAAGCACCATCTTGAAGGCTTTTCCTCTAGTAGCTGTAATATACATTGCAGCCTTTCAGTCCTAGTTAGTTGGGCATCAAGAGGCAGCAGGGCAGCTATTTTGCTGGCATAGATCATAGGAGAGCTCATCTGGGAGCCAGGAGCTGGAGCAGATTCCCTGGCCTCATGACAGCAGGAAGGCAGAGGCAGCAAGTCATTTAGGCTGTTTCTATGGCCTTGTGGTCATTCTGAAAGCTCAGATGAGTCTGCCCCTTAACCTTCATAATGACTGTGCGGCACTAAATCTCTAAATTAAACCTCAATCTTCTTTAACGAGCTGAAATGCCTTATGTTTACAGCTACCCTCTGATCAACATGACAGTGAAGTTCTAAAGAAAAGATTTTCTTAGCTTTATTGAATAATTGATAAAACTACATATTTAGAATGTACAGTGTGATAAGTTGATATGTAGATAAACATATACATTGTGAAATGATTGCCACAATAAAATTATCTAACACATATATCTATCACCTCATGCAGTTAACGTGTGTGGTAAGAATGCTTAAGATTTACTGTCAGTAAATTTTTAGTATGTGATACTCTATTAACTGTAGTCACCATGCTGTACATTAGATCCTCAAAACTTATAACTGGAAATTTCCACCTTTTAACCTACCTTTCCCCACTTTCTCCATCCCCTAGTCCCTGGAAACCATCATTTCACTGTTTCGATGAAATCAGCTTTTCTCTTTATATTCCACATAAACGTGACACCATGCATTATTTGTCATTCCCCGCTGTCTAATTAATTTCACTTGCCATAATGCCTTCCAAGTTCATCAGTGTTGTAACAAATGGTAGGATTTCCTTTTTATGGCTGAGTAGTATACTATTGTGTGTATATACAAATTTTTCTTTATTCATAAAGAGGCAGCCTACAGAATAGGAGAAACTATCATATGATACAGCAATCCCACTACTGATTATATATTCAAAGGAAACTAAATAAGTATCTCAGAGAGATCTGTATTCCCATGTTCATAATCACCAAACTATGGAAACAACCTGTATTCATCAATAGATGAGAATAAATTTTAATAGCAAGTACTAAACCCATCTTTTGCTGTAGGATATATAAGATTTATTACTTAGAAACTACATTTCTTGCTATTTGTCCTGTCAAATCTTTTTTAATTACCTTCTCTCTGTTTTGATACATTCTCACATTTTGAATCTGTCTTTCTAAGGAAAACTTAGAAACAGACTTTCCCCAGCATCTCATGTGGGTTGTGAATATGCAACCTAGGTTCTGGTAATTAGATGTACCTACAAGAGGCTTGGATGCAGATGAGAGGAACAAGAGGAGGTGTCTGGGCCCAGTGAGATCTATCATCTGGCAACATACAACAGCATCTGTTTCTAGAGCTTAGGTTGTTGAGCGCCAAGCATAATCAGCATCTAGTGGCAGGTGGCAGGAATGATCTATACACTGTAACTATCCTCCAGGATATATGGTTTGTTGTTTCTGGTTATGTGTTCCCTTGTCTGGTAACATCTACACCTGCCTTTTGGGCTCTCCTAAAGATTCATTCAGCTACCTGATAACTCTTGATAAATTCTGCTGTTTGCAACTCAAAATCCTGGTTCGTAATCTTGTAGTGTTTTTGTCTTGTGATTCTAATCCAGCTGATCTCTGCACTATATTCTATAGTACTTTCCCATGGCTCATAGAATTATAAAATTTTGAAGCTAAAAGAAATCTTAGAAAGATTTCTTGCAGCCACCCTACTACCTGCCACTTCACAGATGTAGAATCTTCATTGAGAAAGGTGAATTAGCTTGAATAGTAGGTCTGGATTCAGAGCCTAAACTCAGGTCTCTTTAGCACCCATCTGGTCTTCATTTTGGTGTTCATTTCACTCTGCAGTGCTTTATACCAGAGGGCATATGCTCCAGGGGGAAAGGATATATGCCAGAGAACTTGATAAGAGAGCATTAAGGGGTCTTTATTTAAGAATGTGCTAAATCATCCTCTTAAAGAAATATTAATTATACTGTCTCAGTCCAGTGCTATCCCAACTTCAATATTGTAAAAGCACTTTAAAAGTACATCTTATCCCAAACTTTCAAAATGTTAAATCAGAAACCTGCCCCTTTAACAATGGCAAGTGACAGTTTATGAGGTGTAGCAACCTGCAATCATCTCTAAAATTACACGTGGTTTTCCAAATTAAATCCTATAGTGTGTTCATACTTGGCACAAAGCATATATCATGATTGATTGATAAATTTATAGTGGCAGATCTTAATTGCAGGCTCATTCCAAGTTAACAGCTAAATGACTTAACTACTTAGTAATTTGCATTGTACATGCCTCAATATTCTCCTATTTACACTTAATAAGTTTCATTGCAAAATTACAGTATTCTCATTGTTAAAAATCATGGAAGTATAGAAAGTAAAAAATATGAAAGCCATCCAACTATATAGTCTCATTTCTCTGGATGATTTGGATCTTTTCTAACAGTTTGTAATAGCTACCACCTAGAAATGCACTTAATGATGGGCGTAGCCTCTTTCTGTGCTTCTCTATAAGATACTTTCTTCTAGTATACTTGGGTATTTAATCCATCCCTCCACTGAGATCTGCTCTTCTACAATACTTGCACTAGCTCCTTATTTTCTGCTATGCTCTGGCCCTCCACTCCCTTTGTCCCCACGCACTCTTTGTGACTTGGATATCCACCTTCCTGTGCGTGAGGTGGTTATTGCTGTTCTGGTCTCAGAACTATGGTAGGGAGACCAGGCTTCCCTTCTCTTGTCCCACATTTAAACTTTAATTCCTCTCTCTACCAGTGGACAAGGGTGTCATGACCTTTTGAAAGTTTGGGGACAACTCAAAGGGATTACATTAGGGGGGGGGCAAAAATCTTAAAACTGAGTTTTTTTAATTTATTTTTTTATTGAAGGATAATTGCTTTACAGAATTTTATTGTTTTCTATTAAACCTCAACATGAATCAGCCATAGGTATACATATATCCCCTCCCTTTTGAAACTCCCTCCCATCTCCCTCCCCACCCCACCCCTATAGGTTGATACAGGGCCCGTGTTTGAGTTTCCTGAGCCGTACAGCATATTCCCATTGGCTATCTATTTTACATATGGTAATATAAGTTTCCATGTTACTCTCTCCATACATCTCACCCTCTGCTCCCCTCTCTCCATGTCCATAAGTCTATTCTCTATGTCTGTTTCTCCACTGTTTCCCTGTAAATAAATTCTTCAGTACCATTTTTCTATATTCTGTATATGTGCATTAGAATACGATATTTATCATACTCTTTCTGACTCACTTCACCAGGGAAGCTCATAATAGGTTCTAGGTTCATCCATCTCATCAGAACTGACTCAAATGAATTCCTTTTTATGGCTGAGTAATATTTCATTGTAATATATGTACCACAAATTCTTTATCCATTCATCTGTTGATGGACATCTAGGTTGCATCCATGTTCTAGCTATTGTAAATAGTGCTGCAATGAACAATGGGATACATGTGTCTTTTTCAACCCTGGATTCATCAGCATACATGCATAAGGAGTGGGATTGCTGAGTCATATTTTGGTTTTATTCCTAGTTTTTTAAGGAATCTCCATACTGCCTTCCATAGTGGCTGTATCAATTTACATTCCCACCAACACTGCAAGAATGTCCCCTTTCTCTACACTCTCTCCAGCATTTACTGTTTGTAGACTTTTTGATGATGGCCATTCTGACCATGTGAGGTGTGAGGTGATATCTCATTGTAGTTTTAATTTGCATTTCTCTACTAATGCGTGATGTTGAGCATCTTTTCATGTGTTTTTTAGCCATCTGTATGCCCTCTTTGGAGAAATATCTGTTTAGGACCATTTCCCACTTTTTGACTGGGTTGTTTGTTTTTCTGGTATTGAGCTGTATGAGCTGCTTGTATAATTTGGAAACTAATCCTTTGTCAGTTGTTTCATTTGCTATTATTTTCTCCCATTCCGAGGGATGTGTTTTCACCTTGCTTATAGTTTCCTTTGCTGTGCAAAAGCTTTTAAGTTTAATCAGGTCCCACTTGTTTACTTTTGTTTTTATTTCCATTACTCTAGGAGGTGGGTCATAGAGGATCTTTCTTTGATTTATGTCATTGCATGTTCTGCCTATGTTTTCCTCTAACAGTTTTATAGTTTCTGGTCTTACATTTAGGTCTTTAATCCATTTTGAGTTTATCTTTGTGTATGGTGTTAGGAAGTGTTCTCATTTCATTCTTTCACATGTAGCTATCCAGTTTTCCCAGCACCATTTATTGAAGAGGCTGTCTTTGCCCCATTGTATATTCTTGCCTCCTTTGTCAAAAATAAGGTACCCATAGATGCATGGGTTTATTTCTGGGCTTTCTATCTTGTTCCATTGGTCTATATTTCTGTTTTTGTGCCAGTACCATACTGTCTTGATGACTGTAGCTTTGTAGTATAATCTGAAGTCAGGAAGGTTGATTTCTCCAGCTCCATTCTTCTTTCTCGAGACTGCTTTGTTTATTTGAGGTCTTTTGTGTTTCCACATGAATTGTGAAATTTTTTGTTCTAGTTCTGTGAAAAATGCCATTGGTAATTAGATAGGGATCACAATGAATCTGTAGATTGCCTTTGGTAGTATAGTCATTTTCATAATATTGTTTCTTCCTACCCAGAAACATGGAATATCTCTCCATCTGTGTATGTCATCTTTGATTTCTTTATCAGTGTCTTATAATTTTCTGTGTACAGTTCTTTTCTCTCCTTAGGTAAGTTTATTCCTAGATATTTAATTCTTTCTGTTGCAATGGTGAAAGGAATTGATTCCTTAATTTCTCTTTCTGATTTTTCCTTGCTAGTATATAGAAATGCAAGTGATTCCTGTGTATTGATTTTATATCCTGAAACCTTGCTAAATTCACTGATTAGCTCTAGTAATTGTCTGATACTATCTTTAGGATTTTCTATGTACAGTATCATGTCATCTGCAAACAGTGAGAGCTTTACTTCTTTTTTGATCTGGATTCCTTTTATTTATTTTTCTTCTCCGATTGCTGTAGCTAGGACTTCCAGAACTATGTTGAATAACAGTGGTGAAAGTGGACACCCTTGTCTTGTTCCTGATCTCAGAGGGAATGCTTTCAGTTTTTCAACATTGAGAATAATGTTTGCTGTAGGCTTATCATATATGGCCTTTACTTTGCTGAGGTAGGCACCTTCTATGCCCATTTTGTGAAGTTTTAATCATAAATAGGTGCTGAATTTTGTCAAAGGCTTTTTCTGCATCTATTGACATTATCATATGGTTTTTATCTTTCAATTCATTAATATAGTGTATCATATTGATTTGTATACATTGAAGAATCTTTGAATCCCTGGAATAAACCCAACTTGATCATGGTGTATGAGCTTTTTGATGTGTTGCTGAATTCTGTTAGTTAAAATTTTGTTGAGGATTTTTGCATCTATGTTCATCAGTGATATTGGCCTGTAGTTTTCTTTGTTTGTGTTCTCTTTATCTGATTTTGGTATCAGAGTGATGATAGCCTTGTAGAATGAGTTTGGAAGTGTTCCTTCCTCTGCAATTTTTTGAAAGCATTTTAGAAGGATAGGCATTAGCTCTTTGCTAAATGTTTGGTAGGATTCTCCTGAGAAACCATCTGGTCCTCAGCTTCTGGTTTTTGGGAGATTTTTGATCACAGCTTCAATTTCAGTGCTTGTAATTGGGTTGTTCATAATTTCTATTTCTTCTTAGTTCCGTCTTGGAAGATTGAACTTTTCTAAGAACCTGTCCATTTCTTCCAGGTTATCCATTTTGGGGGGAGATGTTAGTTCTAAAAGGTCTTGTAGGTCTTCATAGAACCATTCAGCTTCTTCAGCATTACTGATTGGGGCATAGACTTGGATTACCATAATATTGAATGGTTTGCCTTGGAAACGAACAGAGATCATTCTGTCGGTTTTGAGACTGCATCCAAGTACTGCATTTCGGACTCTCTTGTTGACTGTGATGGCTACTCCATTTCTTCTAAGGGATTCCTGCCCACAGTAGTAGATATAATGGTCATCTGAGTGAAATTCATCCATTTCAGTCCATTTTAGTTCACTGATTCCTAGAATGTTGACGTTCCCTCTTGCCATCTCCTGTTTGACCACTTCCAGTTTGCCTTGATTCATGGACCTAACATTCTGGGCTCCTATGCAATATTGCTCTTTACAGCATCAGACCTTGCTTCTATCACCAGTCCAATCCACAACTGGGTGTTGTTTTTGCTTTGGCTACATCCCTTCATTCTTTCTGGAGTTATTCACCACTGATCTCCAGTAGCATATTGGGCATCTACCGACCTGGGGAGTTCATCTTTCAGTGTCCTATCTTTTTGCCTTTTCATACTATTCATGGGGTTCTCAAGGCAAGAATACTGAAGTGGTCTGCCTTTCCCTTCTCCAGTGAACCACATTCTGTCAGACCTCTCCACCATGACCCATCCATCTTGGGTGGCCCCACACAGCATGATCTAGTTTCGTTGAGTTAGACAAGGCTGTGGTCCATGTGAACAGATTGGCTAGTTTTCTGTGATCGTGGTTTCAGTCTGTCTGCCCTCTGATGCCCTCTCTCAGCATCTACCGTATTACTTGGGTTTCTCTTACCTTGGACGTGGGGTATCTCTTCATGGCTGCTCCAGCAAAGTGCAGCCGCTGCTCCTTAGTTTGGACGTGGGGTATGTCCTCACGGCTACTGCTCCTGACCTTGGACGTGGGGTATCTCCTCTCTGCCGCTCGCTGCTCCTGCACCGACCAACCGCCGCTAGCCATTCCTGTGCTACAGCTGCCAATAGCCACTGAGCTGCCCTGCCCTCTCTCAGCACCTACAGTCTTAATTGGGTTTCTCTTACCTTGGACATGGGGTATCTCTTCACAGCTGATTCTAAACTTGGACGTGGGGTATCTCCTCTCTGTGCTCCTGCAATGCACAGCTGCCACTCACCTGAGCTCCTGTGTGTTCGAATTGAAGCAAGGCAAAGGCTAATAGAATTTTGCCAAGAGAATACACTGGTCATAGTAAACACCCTCTTCCAACAACATAAGAGAAGACTCTATACGTATACATCACCAGATGGCCAACACCAAAATCAGATTGATTATATTCTTTCCAGCTCAAGATGGACAAGCTCTATACAGTCAGCAGAAACAAGACTGGGGGTGGACTGTGGCTCAGATCATGAACACCTTATTGCTAAATTCAGACTTAAATTGAAGAAAGTGGGTAAAACCGCTAACCATTCAGGTATGACCTAAATCAAATCCCTTATGATTATATAGTGGAAGTGAGAAATAGATTTAAGGGACTATATTTGATAGAGTGCCTGATGAACTATGGACAGAGGTTTGTGACCTTGTACAGGAGACAGGGATCAAGACCATCCCCATGAAAAAGAAATGCAAAAAGGCAAAATGTTTGTCTGAGGAGGGCTTACAAATAGCTGGGAAAATAAGAGAAGTGAAAAGCAAAGGAGAAAAGGAAAGATATACCCATTGAATGCAGAATTCCAAAGAACAGCAAGGAGAGATAAGAAAGCCTTCCTTAATAATCAATGCAAAGAAATTGAGGAAAACAATAGAATGGGAAAGACTAGAGATCTTTTCAAGAAAATTAGAGATACCAAGGGAACATTTCATGCAAAGATGGGCTCAATAAAGGACAAAAATGGTATGGACCTAACAGAACCAGAAGATATTAAGAAGAGGTGGCAAGAATACACAGAAGAACTGTACAAAAAAGATCTTCACAACCAAGTTAATCACGATGGTGTGATCACTCATCTAGAGCCAGACATCCTGGAATGTGAAGTCAAGTGGGCCTTAGGAAGCATCACTACGAACAAAGCTAGTGGAGGTGATGGAATCCCAGTTGAGCTATTTCAAATTGTAAAAAATGATGCTGGGAAAGTGCTGCACTCAATATGCTAGCAAATTTGGAAAACTCAGCAGTGGCCACAGGACAGGAAAAGGTCAATTTTCATTCCAATCCCAAAGAAAGGCAATGCCAAAGAATGCTCAAACTAACACACAATTGCACTCATCTCACATGCTAGCAAAGTAACGCTCAAAATTTTCCAAGCCAGGCTTCAGCAATACGTGAACCGTGAGCTTCCAGATGTTCAAGCTGGATTTAGGAAAGGCAGAGGAACTAGAGATCAAATTGCCAGCATTCGCAGAATCATCGAAAAAGCAAGAGAGTTCCAGAAAAACATCTGTTTCTGCTTTACTGATTATGCCAAAGCCTTTGACTGTGTGGATCACAATAAACTGTGGAAAATTCTTAAACAGATGGGAATACCAGACCATCTGAACTGCCTCTTGAGAAACCTGTATGCAGGTCAGAAAGCAACAGTTAGAATTGGACATGGAACAACAGACTGATTCCATATTGGGAAAGGAGTATGTCAAGGCTGGATATTGTCACCTTGCTTATTTAACTTCTATGCAGAGTACATCATGAGAAATGCCAGGCTGGAGGAAGCACAAGCTGGAATCAAGATTGCTGGGAAAAAATATCAATAACCTCAGATATGCAGATGACATCATCCTTATGGCAGAGAGTGAAGAAGAACTAAAGAGCCTCTTGATGAAAGTGAAAGAGGAGAGTGAAAAAGTTGGCTTAAAGCTCAACATTCAGAAAACTAAGATCATGGCATCCAGTCCCATCACTGGAGAAGGCAATGGCACCCCACTCCAGTACTCTTGCATGGAAAATTCCATGGACGGAGGAGCCTGGTAGGCTACAGTCCATGGGGTCGCTAAGAGTCGGACACAACTGAGAGACTTCACTTTCACTTTTCACTTTCGTGCATTGGAGAAGGAAATGGCAACCCACTCCAGTGTTCTTGCCTGGAGAATCCCAGGGACGGTGCAGCCTAGTGGGCTGTCGTCTATGGGGTTGCACAGAGTCGGACACGACTGAAGCGACTTAGCAGCAGCAGCAGCAGCAGTCCCATCACTTCATGGCAAATAGATGGGAAAACAGTGGAAACAGTAGCTGACTTTATTTTTCTGGGCTCCAAAATCACTGCTGATGGTGATTGCAGCCATGAAATTAAAAGACGCTTGCTCCTTGGAAGGAAAGTTATGACTGACCTAGACAGCATATTAAAAAGCAGAGACGTTACTTTGTCAACAAAGGTCCGTCTAGTCAAGGCTATGGTTTTTCCAGTAGTCATGTATGGATGTGAGAGTTGGACTATAAAGAAAGCTGAGTGCTGAATAATTGATGCTTTTGAATTGTGGTATTGGAGAAGACTCTTGAGAGTTCCTTGGACTGCAAGGAGATCCAACCAGTCCATCTTAAAGGAGATCAGTCCTGGGTGTTCATTGAAAGGACTGATGTTGAAGCTGAAACTCCGGTTCTTTGGCCACCTAATGCGAAGAGCTGACTCATTGAAAAGACCCTGATGCTGGGAAAGATTAAGGGCGAGAGGAGAAGGGGACGACAGAGGATGAGATGGTTGGATGGCATCACTGACTCAATGGACATGAGTTTGGGTAAACTGCAGGAGTTGGTGATGGACACGGCGGCCTGGCGTGCTACAGTTCATGGGGTTGCAGAGTCAGACAAGACTGAGCGACTTTACTGAACTGAACTGATCCATTTTTTGCCATATCAGTTCAGTTCAGTTCAGTTGCTCAGTCATGTTCGACACTTTGCGACCCCATGAACTGCAGCATGCCAGGCCTCTCTGTCCATCACCAACTCCCAGAGTCTACCCAAACCCATGTCCATCGAGTCAGTGATGCCATCCAACCATCTCATCCTGTCATCCCCTTCTCCTCCTGCCCCCAATCCTACCCAGCATTAGGGTCTTTTCCAATGAATCAACTCTTCGCATCAGGTGGCCAAAGTATTGTAGTTTCAGCTTCAACATCAGTCCTTCCAATGAACACCCAGGACTGATCTCCTTTAGGATGGATTGATTGGATCTCCTTGCAGTCCAAGGGACTCTCAAGAGTCTACTCCAACACCACAGTTCAAAAGCATCAATTCTTCAGCGCTCAGCTTTCTTCACCGTCCAAATCTCACATCCATACATGACCACTGGAAGAACCATAGCCTTGACTAGATGGACTTTTGTTGGCAAAGTAATGTCTCTGCTTTTAAATATGCTATCTTGTTTGGCCATAACCTTCCTTCCAAGGAGTAAGGGTCTTTTAATTTCATGGCTGCAATCACCATCAGCAGTGATTTTGGAGCCCCAAAAAATAAAGTCTGACACTGTTTCCACTGTTTCCCCATCTATTTCCCAGGAAGTGATGGGACCAGATGCCATGATCTTAGTTTTCTGAACGTTGAGCTTTAAGCCAACTTTTTCACTCTCCTCTTTCACTTTCATCAAGCGGCTCTTTAGTTCTTCTTCACTCTCTGCCATAAAAGTGGTGTCATCTGCATATCTGTGGTTATTGATATTTCTCCCAGCAATCTTGATTCCAGCTTGTGTTTCTTCCAGCCCAGCATTTCTCATGATGTACTCTGCATATAAGTTAAATAAGCAGGGTGACAATATACAGCCTTGATGTACTCCTTTTCCTATTTGGGACCAGTCTGTTGTTCCATGTCCAGTTCTAACTGTTGCTTCCTGCCCTGCATACAGGTTTCTCAAGAGGCAGGTCAGGTGGTCTGGTATTCCCATATCTTTCAGAATTTTCCACAGTTTATTGTGATCCACACAGTCAAAGGCTTTGGCATAGTCAATAAAGCAGAAATAGATGTTTTTCTGGAACTCTCTTGCTGTTTCGATGATCCAGCGGATGTTGGCAATTTGATCTCTGTTTCCTCTGCCTTTTCTAAAACCAGCCTGAACATCTGGAAGTTCACGGTTCACGTATTTCTAAAGCCTGGCTTGGAGAATTTTGAGCGTTACTTTACTAGCGTGTGCTGCTGCTGCTGCTGCTAAGTCGCTTCAGTCGTGTTCAACTCTGTGCAACCCCATAGACGGCAGCCCACCAGGCTCCGCCGTCCCTGGGATTCTCCAGGCAAGAATACTGGAGTGGGTTGCCATTTCCTTCTCCAGTGCTTGAAAGGGAAAAGTGAAAGTGAAGTCGCTCAGTCGTGTCCGACTCTTAGCGACCCCATGGTCTGTAGCCTACCAGGCTCCTCCGTCCATGGGATTTTCCAGGCAAGAGTACTGGAGTGGGGTGCCATTCATTGCCTTCTGTGAGATGAGTGCAATTGTGTGGTAGTTTGAGCATTCTTTGGCATTGCCTTTCTTTGGGATTGAAACGAAAACTGACCTTTTCCAGTCCTGTGGCCACTGCTGAGTGTTCCAAATTTGCTGGCATATCGAGTGCAGCACTTTCACAGCATCATCTTTCAGGATTTGAAATAGGTCAACTGGAACTCCATCACCTCCACTAGCTTTGTTCATAGTGATGCTTTCTAAGGCCCACTTGACTTCACATTCCAGGATGTCTGGATCTAGGTGAGTGATCACACCATCATAGCTGTTCATAATAGTCTGTTATAATCCTTTGTATTTCTGCATTGTCTGTTGTAACCTCTCTTCTTTAATTTCTAATTTTGTTGATTTGATTCTTCTCTCTTTTTTTCTTGATGAGTCTGGCTAAAGGCTTGTCAATTTTGTTTATCTTCTCAAAGAACCAACGTTTAGTTTTATTACTCTTTACTATTGTTTCTTTCATATCTTTTCATTTATTTGTGCTAGGATCTTTATGATTTCTTTCCTTCTACTAGTTTTGGTGGTTATTTCTTCTTTTTTCCAGTTGTTTTAGGTGTAAAGTTAGGTTGTCTATTTGATGTTTTTCCTGTTTCTTGAGGTAGGATTGTATTTTTATGAATTCCCTCTTAGAACTGCTTTTGCTGCATCTCATGGGTTTTGAGTTGTCATGTTTTCATTGTCATTTTTTTCTAGAAATTTTTGATTTCCCTTTTGATTTCTTCACTAATATGTTGGTTATTTAAGAATGTGTTGTTTTATCTCCACGTGTTTGTGTTTCTCACAGTTTTTTTCTTGTAATCGGTATCTAGTCTCATAGCGTTGTGGTCAAAAAAGATGCTTGATATGATTTCAGTTTTCTTATATTTACTGAGGTTTGATTTGTGACCCAGGATGTGGTCTATCCTGGAGAATGTTCCATGTGCACTTGAGAAGGTGTATTCTTCTGCATTTGGATGGATAGTCCTTAAGATATCAGTGAGACCCATCCCATCTAATGTATCATTTAAGACTTGTGTTGGAGCTTTCTCAAACTCATGTCCATTGAGTCATTGATGCCAAACGACCATCTCATTCTCTATTGTCCCCTTCTCCTTCTGCCTTTAATCTCTCCCAGCATCAGGGTCTTTTCCAGTGAGTCAGCTCTTTGTTTCAGGTGGCCAAAGTATTGGAGCTTCAGCTTCAACATCTGTCCTTGCAATGAATATTCAGGACTGATCTCCTTTAGGATGGACTGATTTGATCTTCTTGCTGTCCAAGGGACTTTCAAGCATCATCTCCAATACCATAGTTCAAAAGCATCAATTCTTTGGCACTCAGCCTTTTTTGTTGTCCAGCTCTCACATCCATACATGACTACTGGGAAAACCATAGCTTTGACTATTCAGACCTTTGTAGTCTAAGTAATGCCTCTGCTTTTTACTACAGTGTCTAGGTTTGCCATTGCTTTTCTTCCAAAGAGCAAGTGTCTTTTAATTTCATGGTTGCAATCACCATCTGCAGTGATTTTGGAGCCCAAGAAAATAAAGTCTCTCACTGTTTCCATTGTTTCCACATCTATTTGCCATGAAGTGATGGGACCATATCCTGTAATCTTAGTTTTTTGAATGTTGAGTTTTAAGCCAGCTTTTTCAGTCTCCTCTTTCTCCTTGATCAAGAGGTTCTTTAATTCCTCTTCACTTTCTGCCGTAAGGGTGTCATCTGCCTATCTGAGGTTATTAATATTTCTCCCTGAAATCTTGATTCCAGCTTGTGCTTCATCCAGCTTGGCATTTCACATGATGTATTCTGCATATAACTTAAATAAGCTGGGTGACAATATACAACCTTGACGTGCTCCTTTCTCAATTTGGAACCAGTCCATTATTCCATAAAACACCAGTTACTGCAGATTCTCCTTATATCACATTCAACATTACTTAGCAGCCTTGATTATTTCCTTAAGCTAAATTCTTAAAAGTAGAACTGTTGAGTCTAAAGTTCTCACATTTTAAAGTAAAATTTTGATTTTTATAGAAGTCACTTATTCATTATGGCAAGATATAACAAAATTTACTATTGTAGCCATTTTTAAGCATATAGTTCAGTGGTATTAATACTTTCACATTTGTGCAGCCATCACCAACATCATCTATAACAGCTCCAGAAATTCTCATAACCAGCTACTGATTGATGGATACACATGGAGTTCATTGTACTATTCTCTCGACTTTTATGTATGTTTGAAATTATCTGTAATTAAATTTTTTTAAAGTATAAAAATTATAATGTTTACATGGCCTTGGATAATATACCTACATTGCTTTGGTTATAAAACAATGCAATGTGTGACTTTTTTTAAACAGTGTTTTGCAGGAATCGTCTTACTGTGACAGAGAACTTTGATGTAAATCTGGCTTGGTATCTAAGTCTTGTTTTTTTCCTGTGTCAAGGACTGGTACCAAAAAAGCTGCCCCCAAAAGATTCATTCTGAACTGGGAACCTATTTCCAAAGCCCCACTGGCAGCAGGGCCCCTTGCTTTATTAGTTTGTGAGCCTAGAAAGGTTTTGCAAATGTGTACATGAATCAAATAAACACTAAACAGCTGGGAAAAACAGAATTCTAGGGCATGCATTATATATCATCTTAAACCATACTTTGCTTTTAAATATTTAACAGCTTGAAAGGTTGGTACATTTGAAAACTGATGTTCTTCATCCCAAAGCAGACAGAGAAAATGTTCTTAGTAACTTTTTTCCCTGTCAAGTCCTCACCTAGTCAGTATGTTTAAATTATACTCTGCTACATAACAGACGGAAGTGCTAATTTTAAGGGCAAAACAACACAGCAACAAAAATTGGATGATTCCATCTTCTGCTAATATTTAGAGCTCTTTGAAGGATGTGGCACAATAGATGAGAGTGATGGATGAAGAAAATACTGGCCTCTTATCCAGTGATTTAGTGAGCTTAAAATGGGTTGAATCTAGTTTTAATAATTGCTGAGAACAGCCAAAAGATCAAAGATGTGCCCTGGCAGATTTTGGGCCAAACAATGTGGACTGAAAGCTTAACTATATAAAACCCAAGGCAACCTGTGGCTGATTCATGTTGATGTATGGGAAACCTATACAATATTGTAAAGCAATTATCCTCCAATTAAAAACAGATTACTTTAAAAAACCAAGGCAGATGTTGAGAGGTGTCAGACCTCATTTTTTGGAGGAATTTTTCTAGACATTTATGCCGTGAGTACATGGAGTTAGGAACCTTATAACCAATTACTCTTGTGTGTTGCATCAAGGACTTGCTTTCCACAGAGAGTTAGAGTGTTGTACTAGTGTGTAGGGTGTTTGGTCAAAGAAAAGAGTACAGAGTCCACTTGCAAGTGAATCAAGTAGAGAAATGAATTCTGAAAGGAAGAAAACCTCTTAGTTTGAAATGGACACTTGCATAGGGTTTGATTGTCTTTGGGTTTTGTTATCATTGCTTAGTGACTAAGTTGTGTCCAAATCTTTTGTGACCCTATGGACCCACCAGGCTCCTCTGTCCATGGGTTTGGGTCTGTATAAAATCATGAGAGGACTTTCTTCAGCTTTGTGTTAGAACTCTAGATTTCAAGATCCAGAAACCTAACCTGTACCAACTTAGATAAGAAAGAGCTGGCAGATTCTGAAACACATGAAGTGCAGCGTGGACCTGACTTGAGGTTAACTCAACCAGGACCTGACTCTGATAGCCAGTCTCAACCTCCCTCTCTAATCATCTTCTTTTTAGTTGGTAAAATATATATATAATTTACCATTTTAAGTGTACATTTCAGTCATTAAGTATATGTACTTTGCTCAACCATCACAAGTAACCACCTCCAGCCCTTTTGTACCAGTTCAAACAGAAAACCTGTACCTGTTAACAATAACCCCCATTCCTTCCCTCCCCACCCCTTAGTAACCACTATTCTACATTCTCTCTCTCAATTTGCCTATTCTAGGTATTTCATATAAATCATGCAAATCATACAATATTTGTCTCTTTGTCTTTGGCTCATTTCATTTAGAACAGTGTATTCAGAGTTCATTCCTGTAGGGTGTGTGTGTGTGTGTGTGTATGTGAGTGCACGTGAGTGTGTTAGTCGCTCAGTTGTGTCCAACTATTTGCGACTCCATGGACTGTAGCCTACCAGACTCTTCTGTGCATGGAATTCTCCAGGCAAGAATACTGAAGAATGGGTTGCCATTCTCTTCTCCAGGGGATCTTCCTGACCCAGAGGTTTAACCTAGGTCTTCTGCATTACAGGCAGATTCTTTACCGTTTGACCCACCAGGGAAGCCCCATTCCTGTGGTAACATACATCAAAGTTCCACGTCTTTTTATGGATTAATAGTACTCTGTTGTGTGTTCATATACCACATTTTCTTTATCCATGTATTTGTTGCCATCTTTTAGCTACTGTGAATAATGCTGCTATAAACATTGGTATACAAATATCTGTTAGAGTTCCTGCTTTCAATTCTTGTGGGTCTGTGTTTAGGAATAGACTTTCTGGATCATACAGTAATTCTAATTTCTTGAGGGATTCTTTTGTGTTCATGTTTGCTTCATTCTCTCAGAATAACACCTCTACAAGGATTTAAACCGTGGCTGCTAGTGGCTCTAGGTTCACATACTCACAACATTGGGACCAGAGAGGAGAGAACTATTTTCCCCAACTCAAGGTCCAAAATCCTGGAAAAGAAACATAACTGGCTAAGTTGGCTCTTATCCCCTGTCTGAAGCAGTGACTGTAGAGGGGCAGGGATAGGGCATAGATGTGGATCCTTGGATGATTGGATTAATTGAGACAGGCTCCCACCCTTGGCTGGGGAAGTGGAATCATGTCAGAAAATGACAGCTCTAGTTTGGGACCTGTGTCTAAATCTGGGAGTGGGGAGTACAATTACCAAAAAGGAAAAGGGGGAGGGGCAGCCTGGACATAGATCCTGGAGAACTTCTGTGAGCCAAGTGCTTTCCAATCAGCAAACATCAAAATAGTTTTGTTTTGTCACTAGGCTTTATAGTTATCATAAGGTAGGTTCATATGTACACACACACAGAAAGGGATTTGTCTGAATGAGACAATTTCGGATATTTCATGTAGCAGTCCCTAGTAAATTTATTCAAACACTTGTTTAATATGTACAGTGTTTTTTTTTTCAGGAGAAAAGACTGAAAATCTTAATATATCACTTCATATAGATAGGTTGTTGAAGTATGCATATTTTTTTAAATAGCTCCTAATATGAGCTTGTTTTTCGTGTTTCGTACCTCCATGAACATATTTACAAAGTATAAAGCAGCAGAGGAGAAAAGATACCAGGGCTTCCCAGGTGGCACAAGTGGTAAAGAACTCTCCTCCCAATGCGGGAGACGTAAGAGACGTGGGTTTGGTCCCTGGGTCAGGAAGATCCCCTGGAGGAGAGCTCGGCAATCCACTCCAGTATTCTTACCTGGAGAATCCCATGGCAGGTTACGGTCCATAAGGTCGCAAAGAGTTAGACACGACTTAGTGACTAAACAACAACCAACCACCATGGACATATTCACAAAGCACATAGCAGCTGAGAAAAAAGATACCTACCTTGACTTTCATCTTATTGTTTCATTTCCACTTTAAGCTGTATGTATGTACCTGGGATTCAAATTATGTCAGATGGAAAGCACCTGAAGTATCTATTGAGAATTGTGTTACTAGCAATTTCTTACTCCTACTGGGTTTGGAAGACAAAGCCAAGAGTTGGTGTAACTTAATTGTTTTATCAAATCAAGTTTAGTAAACTATTGACGTGATTTTAGGATTCATTAAGTTTCTTAGGCTTTTGAAACTTGTGCTTTATATTTATACATCCAGTAAGGAGAGCTATCTTCTCTAAATACACAATAAAGCCCCCAAATAGATCTGTTATTTATTCTCTAGCACCTTATCCCAAGCAATCATCTTTGCTTCTTTTCATAATCATATTAGTGTTCTATTTATTTCCTACGTTCATTTTGTGATTCAGTCTGCATCTTTCATTTTCCATCTTAAGCGTTGTTTCTATTTTAGGCTTTCATTCCGTCATCATCCATTTGATATGTTATTCTTCTCAGAGGTTATTCCCTCTGTATCTTAGTTATCCCCACATAATTAAGAGCCATAATATTTTTTAAAAATGCCTTCATTAGATGCATCTTGGGGCATACTTGATTACTGCTTTTTCATAAGGGAAAGGGGAAGAGTTCAGAGAAGGAAAGCAAAGTGGCCCAAGTTGATAATGACCATTCATTTCCTTATGAAAACAATTCTATCTAGTTATAAGCTGAATTACAGAATTAAATTAACCTTTTAATATATCATGGTCTTTCTTTCTCTATCTTCCCCTCTACTTCTCTCCAAAATGCAAACACTTTTCTTTTCCTAGAAAATTTATCTTTCTAAGGTGTTTATCTATTACTTTTCCATTTAAACAAGCAAATACCAAAGGAGGGATGGAGTCTGTGCTCCTTGGTGTATCTGGGAAGGAGATGTGCTCTTCTCAGCCTGGATTTAAGTCAGAAACCACAGATTGCTGCTACCAGCAGGCTAACTCACCAACTTTCTGATGGGATGTGGAGGCAGTCTTTCTAGAGAAGTACACAGGGAAATGAAAGACAGAGGGTCTTAAAAGGGAAAAGAGAGGCTTTGAGAATTTTCAAGCACTTTGCTAACTTTGTCTCAATATCAAGAGTTTTCAGTGTACTTTCAAGTAATCAGTTGAATGTGAGTAACTGTTACCCTTTGCTTCTCTTTCTCTTCTTCTTAGACTGGTAATTTTTTCTTCCTTCCTTAACCTTACTGATTGTATTGATTTCCTTCTCACTAACTAATTGTAATAAGAAGAACGCACATTTCAAAATGATAAGTCAACAACCGAGCACTATATTTCAGTCATGACACATCTGTTCTTCATCCCTTTTCAATCTAGTTGCTCCTATTGGGCTACCTTGCTGATGGCTTTTAAATATTTTTTTTCTGATGGCTTTGCCTTCCCTTGTGTTGAAGACAGACTTGCTTCTTGCCATTCAGTACATTGAAAGTTCCCATAATCTTAGGCTCATCCCATCCAGGGAGAGTCTCCTTGCAAAACTAGAAAAATAATTGCCCAAGGGATAGTTCTTCATACACTTTGGAAGCTATAAACTTCAGACATTTGTTAACAATATAATCCAAGACCCTTAACATTTTTAATGGATTCCATTTCCTACTCTTGTAATTATTTGTTTCTTTCCTTTTAAGTTGCCTCACTTTTCACAATAAAGAGCTAAAGCCAAACACATCATGTTAATAAGATTCTGGCCAATGTGGATATAACGAGAAGGTTCCCACAGCACATAAGCGCTAGTCTTTTACTGTATTCTGTTGTGAACGCATTTTAGTACATTGCAGAAAACCCAGAGGTTTGATTTCCTGTACTCCACTTATATAATTCTTTCCAGACTCCTCAGCCGTCCACTTCCAGAGAGACTGTTGTCCTTTCTGTGCTCTCATGGTCTTTTTCTCTTGGAGTCTCTTCTAAATGTTCCTGTAGTGGGGCCTACAGAAAAGAGGCATGTCCTCCAACACTCCTCAGAAGGAAACTTGAATTATAAGGCATTCAAAGGCCTGGAAGGGTGGTAAATAGAACTGGTTGCATGATTTTTAGGAACCAGAGCTAAGTAAAAATGCAGGGCCCTTTCTTCTAAAATTAAGAATTTAAAGATGGTGACAACAAAGCATTAAGCCAAACATGGGGCCCTTTAGGTCTACACAGGTCACGTGCTCATGAAGCCAACCCTGGTGATAAGAAATGTTGAGGAGTGAATACGGGGTATCCTGTAGATTTCTTCCTGGTCCTCTAGACACAATTTATTTGTGCAGGAGGAGCTAGTGACCCAAATGCCTAGTCATTAGAATATCAGAATGTATTCTGCAACATGTGAGGCATGTTTCATATTTCTTTGCTAAATAATTTCAAGGGGTGGTTTCCTCTCTTTTTACCATAGTCAGAAGATCATTTCCTCCCTCTCTCAGTGTACTAACCTGAATTTACTTTCACTGAGTTTTTTTCTTTCCTGAAAATATACATAATTGCACAAAGGGAGTATATGAAATACCTATGGTTTGCCTAGTATAAATAGGGCTTTTGAATACTGATACATACAAGATACAGTCCTTACAAAGCAAGCAGGGGCCATGCTTTGTCCAATTCTGTTTTAAATCTCAGTTGTGATTTGCTGGGATATGTTGAGGCCAGCCCCTTTCCAAGTACTACATTGTATCTTAGTCCTTTGTTCTCAAGTAGTAGTAAAGCTATGACAAATCTGGACAGTATATTAAAATCAGAGACATCACTTTGCCAACAAAAGTCCTTATTGTCAAAGCTATGGTTCTTCCAGTAGTCATGTACAGATGTGAGAGTTGGACCATAAAGAACTCTTAGTGCCAAAGAATTGGAGCTTTTGAACCATGGTGCTGGAGAAGACTCTTGAGAGTCTCTTGGACAGCAAGGAGATCAAACCAGTCAGTCCTAAAGGAAATCAACCCCGAATATTCATTAGAAGGACTGATGCTGAAACTGAAGCTCCAATACTCTGGCCACCTGATGAGAAGAGCCAACTCACTGGAAATGACTCTGATGCTTGGAAAGATGGGAGGCAAAAGGAGAAGAAGGTGACAGAGGATGAGATGGTTATATAGCATCACCAACTCAATGGACATGAATTTGAGCAAACTCCAGGAGACAGTGGAGGACAGGGAATCCTGGCATGCTTCAATCCATGGAGTTGCTAAGAGTTGGACATGACTTAGTGATTGACCAACAACAACAAGGTAGTAAATAACTTAGAGATTAGTTCTTACCTTCAATCAATACCTCCACCTGTCCTAGGATAGTACAGAGTTATAATGGAGTTCATTATAGAGTAGAAGGACCACTGGATTAGGAATCTGAAGATTGTGTTTAGTCAGTCTCGCCAGCTAATGTAGCTTAGGACACATCTTTCACCCTCTTCAAGATGTGGTTTCCTTATCTGCTAAAGTAAAGCTAGCAATACCTCCCCACATGAGATAGCAACTTTGCCATGATCATCAAATAGAATTAACTATGGTGGTGCTAGGGGTAAAGAATCCACATGCCAATGCAGGAGACATAAGAGACACAAGTTCAATCCCTGGGTTAGGAACATCCCTTGTAGGAGGGCCTGCCATTCCACTCCAGTATTCTTGCCTGGAGAATCTCACGGACAAAGGAGCCTGGCGGGCTACAATCCATAGGATTGTACAGAGTCTGACGCGACTGAAGCAACTTAGCATGCATTCACACACATTTGCATGTGTAGAAATTTTTCTTTGAGAGATATAATCTGAGAGATGTAGACATTCCCAGATACAGACCTTTCCCCTGAAGACCTTATCATTTATTTTAAAATTTGAGACAAATATAGGAGGAAATATCTATAAAAGAAGGAGAAATAACAAATACCGTAAGAGCTCAGAATGAAATGACTAGTGAAATCAATGTGTAGAAGGCAGCGAAGGAGAATAGGAGAGGAACACTGGACTTGAGGCATAGGTAGGCTTTGTCAGAAAGGTGAAGGATCAAGAAAACATATTCAAAAAAAGACAAAAATATTAACAGGGATATGGGAGAGTGTATCTGAAGAACCCAATGGAAAGTCATTTTGACTAGAACTTAAAGATGGTAAAGAGAACAGAATGATAAAGTTAGGTCACGGAGGATCTTTACTACCCTGCTGCAGAGTTAAAGGTTTTTTCAGATTATGGTGTAGAGTCTTTGGAAGAGTTTGGGAAAAGAGAAATAGTATCTGGTCAAATGAGACCTTATATGGAAGAACAGTGTTAAAACAAGTGAGGTCATGATATAGTAGGCATTTAATAAATTCTTATATCCTGTTAGATGGATCATGTGTCCATTTGTGACATCAACATACCAGTTGGCAGTATCTGTGTGGTATTTTCTGAGGTGTAGTATCTACTCCTACCAAATTGTTTTGCATTTAAATTTGCCTTCCAAGGGATTGGGAAAAAGTCAGTCTCACTCGTTATTTCAATATCTAGAACAATGAAAAATAGCTCATGTGTACAAAAGCCTCGTAGATGCCAGAACCTTGGATTTTGATAGCATTCTGTAATGATACTGGCAAAGATCAGCAAAAGTTATCAGTGAAAGTATAGTGACTAATAACAACAACTACCTTCTATGGCACACTTGCTATTTGCCAGGAACTGTACACAGTAATTCCCTTAACTACATTATTAAATATAGACCTCATAGCAGCCCTCTAATAGAGATTTTATATTCTCTACAGGTGAGGAAAGTGATATTTACAGATATTCAGTAACCTGACCAAGACCACACAGCTATAAGGCATTGGTGCAGGTTTTCCAGCCTAAAGTGTTTTATAATCCAGAACCTGAGATCTTTACAACCTTACTGTTTGTTTCAATTTTTATTGTTTTCTAACTTTTCTACAATCAAAATATGTTACCCATGGATTTAAATGATGAACTCACTTCATTTTTTAAAAACTAAAAAATCAACCAAAGAACAAGATTTGCCACCAGTCTAATTTTGATTATACTTCTGCTTACACATTGGAGGGTTAAATTACAGCAAGGTAGAAGGGTCTTTTCATCTTTGTAGCAATGCTGGCCAAGACCACATTTTTAATCTACCCTAAAGAAACATTTCTCAGCTATTTTACTTCTCTGTGTGGCTCTGACTTGAAGGTTGAAGTGCAATATTTTAAAAACCTTGGATCTTAGGTTTAGTGGAAATGTGAGAAAAGCCTGATTCAAATGGGATTGTAAGTCTGATGATGATGGTGTGAGCAACACTGGCCTGCAGGGTCAAACACCTTTCTGTTCATTATCTGAGTGTAGAGAATGAGTGAGGAATAGCACCCTGTCTTTCCTTCTCAGCATAGCTCACATGTGTCAGGTCTTCCTGCCCCTTCAATGGCCTTGAGGAAGCAGGAGGAGAAACCAACACACAGACCCCTTCTTCTCTAGGGGTCATTGAATGGTGGATATACATGCAACCTCAGAGATGGTCTCATCCAATGATTGCAATTACAGATGAAGAAGCAGAGTGACCTGGTCAAGGTCTCCTGTGAGTTAATGAAAGTTTCAACATCTTCTATACAAAGAATGGATACAACTAACTTAGACAAGTCCCCACACATGGTGAGGAACAGAAGAGTGAAGGAGTCAAGGGTCAACAAAACATCTTAATATTGCATAAGGTGAATTCAGAACTGTTTCATGTTTCATTCAGTTTGTGTGTTTGTTTTACAGCAACATAGTTTTAAAAGATAGTTTCCAAATATTCACAGAGGTTAGTGCTGGTGTATTCAACTAGAATGCAAGATACTTGTAACCCCCAAAACTCTAAATTAAAAAATTGCTAAATCATCTGAATATTCTTGTTTAGCTTCTGCTCAGAGTCAATGTCTTTGTTCACCCATCAGGCTCATTTGGTGGGCATCTGTCTTCAGAATCTTCCTCCTCACCAACTGTCTCATTGATTGTCGTTTGAGTCTGTTAGTCGTACATCCTTAGGTGAATGGTGGGTGGCAATTAGCAGCATCTCTTCAAGGTATATGCTGATGCATGTGACTTCCTTGTCACTTTGTTAGGAAAATGGCTAGATAATAATTGTCATCTCCCTGTAATCTGTCTTTCTGAAGGTAGGATTGGCATCCCTCTGTGATTATGTTCATTAAAAGTTGTATTGTAAACTTACCTGGGAGAAGCAACGCTATCATTAGGCTTGTCATTTGTTCCTGTAATGTTCATTAAAGTTTAGGGTCAGTTGGAGGAAGTAGGAACTTTTCTAGAGGGCATATCAGAGAAACAGCTGCGGAATCTGTAGGTAGCAGCTGTTGGAAAAAGAAAAAAGTAAAATTTGGCAGAATCTAACAAAGAGTCCTTGAAGTCTGAAAATACCTGGGCACTCATTGTTGGCATCCTTTGGTCTTAGAGGATTATCAAGTACTAGATATTAGCAAATAATTTGCAATTTCATATGAAAAACATTTCTAAAGTTACAGCTTTAGGTATCTATAGCTCTTTGATTTTGATGTGTTAGAATTAAAATTATTTTCAATGTTATCAGGAGCAACATAGGGTGTCTAGGAATACATGTTCAGAGCCACGCACTACTTAAGCTAGACATTTTTTATCCATCCTTTTGGTATTTAAGGATCATAATAATCCCCCAATTCTGGCCCTAGGTAACCATGTAGAGAGAAAAATTGATCTTGATATGTTTTTAATTTTTAAGAATTTTTGTTGGAGTATAATTGATTTATAATTTTGTGTTAAATTCAAATACACAGTAAAGTGAATGAGTTATACATATATCCAGTCACTTTTAAATTCTTTTCCCATATAGACAACCCTCAGAATGGAAAAAAAATATCTGCAAATGAAGCAATTCACAAGGGATTATTCTCCAAAATACAAACAACTCACAAGACTCAATATCAAAAAAGAAAAACTATCCAATCAAAAAATGGCTGGAACATCTAAATAGATATTTCTCCAAATAAGACATCAGATGGTTGAAATTTTGAATCGAAACAAAGAGAACTTTACACTCATTCTTATTAGAATATTTATATCCTTCATCCTTGTGTCCTGCTCCCTGGATAGGTTTCTATTTGGCATCTTGAAGGTATTTCCAGGGTTATAGGGAACAAGAACTTAAATTAGAGGATTATACAAACTTGTAACATTGAGATATACTGCCTTCACATTTTACCGGAACATTGAGACCCACCGCATATTTTAGCTGTAATACTATTCTTACTCGTGCTCTTATCATGTCACTGATAGTTCTTCACTGAGGAGATTTTCATATTATATCTTTAAGAGAATGGAAAGTGACAGATGAGGACTCTGCCTGCACTAACTGCTACAGTTGGCATGTAAGAAACCTCATAGGACATTTGCAAGGCCCAAATAGGGTTCATGTTGAGCTTCTGGTAAACCTCCTGCTGCAGAACAGTTTCTCCTAACTGAGTCTATATGTAGGGAAATATTGGGGTAGAGGAGGAAAGCTGGCGGCTGTGAGGCATGATTTAGCTGACCCCAAAAAGGGCTTCTCTGGTGGCACTAGTGGTAAAGAACCCACCTGCCAATGCAGGAGACATCAGACGTGGGTTCGATCCCTGGGTTAGGAAGATCCCTTGGAGGAGGGTATGACAACCCTCTCCAGTATTCTTGCTTAGAGAATCCCATGGACAGAGGAGGCTGGCAGGCAGTTTCAGGGTCACAAAGAGTCAGACACAACAGATACAAATGAAGCAACTTAGCACGTACATTCTGGCTGGAGTGTTCTGGAATACACTATCACCCCAACTCAGGATTCATCTGGCTCTGTTTTTGCAATACTGCAGTTGCCTCTGCTATTTGCCCAGGATCCTTACCAAGCTGAAAAAAAAAAAAAAAAACAACCTTTTTAAACACAAACACTTTCTATCAATTCTAAATCCTTGTTTATTTAAAAGGGAATATAGCCATCTTATATAGGATTCAAGAAATCATTGGATGGTTCACTAACAGAATTTAAAGAAGCAACTTATTTTTTAACTTGACCAACTTCACCTGATTGTATTTGCCCTGAAACTTTACTGCTATTCGTATTCCTAACAGTGAGCATGCCTTGACTCAAAGCATGCATGCGCTGAATAATACATGAGGCTGTGGCAAGATGAGTTAGAAGTATACTAAAAAGGAATAGCAGTAGTCACAGAGGATTTTAAATCTTAGATTAAAGCACAGAAGGATTTTATATAAGGATTGGGTATGGCTCAGAGAAGATCTTTACTTGGTTTAATTATTTGTATCAAATTTTCTATTTATTCTTAGTCACAGTTCTATAGAGAATGCCCTCATGGGATTTTCTTTTCCTTAGCTATGCAGTTAGAAATTAATGAAGAGATCTCTCTACCCCATATAAATTATCTGGACTTTGACAATAATCTCTCTTTCTCATTAAGACAGATGAAGTCAACTTCAAGGACACTTGTCTAATTCTTTCATGTTGGCCCAGTGTGCACAGGAAAGTCTTCTGCTACTAGCCTGCCTGTGTTGAGATACACATCTTTATCATTTGTTACTACTTAAACTCATAAACTGCTCATTTGAGCTGGCATAGAAGCTTTGCCAAATCTTTTTCTTATTTTCTCTTTACCATTCATATGTTTCACAGAAACTACTTGGGCAAAAGGAATGGCCATTTAAAAAAAAAAAAAAAAGAATGGCCATTTTCTATCAGAAGGCCTAACTCTTTAGGTGGCCTTATTTCTAGCAAAACTTTACCCAGAAGTGACTCTTCTTGGGGTTCAAAGTGATTAAAAAATTGGAAAATGGAAATAATTCCCTCCCTCTATTTTCATATATATTATTTCCCTTTTTGGAAGAGGGACTGTCTTAGGGGGAAAAAGCAAAGATCTTCTAACATCATTCTATACCTCCAAAAGTTATAAAAATTATGTGAAAGTTCAGGAAAGATTACCTAGAACAATGGCTCTCATACCAGCTCCCCATCTCACTTTATCCCGTTTGACCTTACAAACTGCCAAGAAGAAGGGAATACCAAATCTAGCATACCCTTGTCATGACACATTAAGGAAGGACTCCTCTAAAGAGATAGACTATCCCCAAACTACAAGAGCTGTAAATAAAATAGCTTTTAACGTGTGAGTCCTTGTTTTAACCCGAACCTGAAGAAGTATCTGTATTATCTAGGCCTAATGCTGTTGCTTGCATGGTATCACTTCAGTTTGGGGACAGAAGGAGAAAGACAGTTTCTTAGCATGTGTTTGTCATCTGAGATCCAGGGCTGCTCCCATCCAAGACTGAGCCAACATTAGAAGCCCCAGTGACCTGACACGTTCAACTACAGAGGCAAGAGGTGGGGAGGGAAAGAGCATGAGGATGCACCTCATTTCACATCATAGCTCTCACTGGCTGAGTGACCGTGGACAGATTATTCAACCTAAGCATGCTTCCTGTGCTCTGTCTTTAAGGACAGCATCAACTTCATACATGGGGTAAAAGATGTATATTTTTAGTTCTAGTCCCCAGAGGCCCTAACATTGGAAGAATTTACTGAGCATCCCATTTGTGTGGGAATACACAAATGGTTTAGGGCCACCACTGCACATTGAATACGGAAAGCGATTAGGAATTCAGTTGGGATTTTTGACAGCCATTAAAAAAGAGCTCATTTGACTGATCATTGTTATTGATACTACAAAGGTTTTCAAGGTTTTTTTGTGTCTATGCCCAGAATAATACATATAGGGACCTTAAAGGAGACTCTCTGAGAGACTCCTTAAATCAGCCTAGACGGCCCATCAAGACAATCCAAAGGAGAATAAGAAACCATATGCCAGGTAGAATATGTGGAAGAAATTGAATCTTCAACCATCCCCTTCTGTAGTCAAAAATTTCTGATGGGTATTTATCACCTGGGGGAATTCTGGGCAGATGCCTATATATTTTTCCATAAAAGTTGGTAGACTTACTGTATATAAATTGAAGATTACAGACTAGTCACTTTATGTGTCACTAAATTTTAAGTCAAGAGATAACCTGGAGTAGCAGGCAAATCTGGCCATGGACTACAAAATGAAGCAGGTAAAAGACTAACAGTTTTGCCAAGAGAACACACTGGTCATAGCAAACACTCTCTTCCAACAACACAAGAGAAGACTACACGTGGACATCACCAGATGGTCAATACTGAAATTAGATTGATTATATTCTTTGCAGCCAAAGATGGACAAGCTCTATACAGTCAGCAAAAACAAGATTGGAAGCTGACTGTGGCTCAGGTCATGAACTCCTTATTGCCAAAATCAGATTTAAATTGAAGAAAGTAGGGAAAACCACTAGACCATTCAGGTATGATCTAAATCAAATCCCTTATGATTAAACAGTGGAAGTGACAAATAGATTCAAAGGATTAGATCTGATAGACAGAGTGCCTGAAGAACTATGGATGGAGGTTCATGACACTGTACAGGAGGCGGGGATCAAGGCCATCCCCAATAAAAAGAAATGCAAAAAGGCAAAATGGTTGTTTGAGAAGGCCTTACAAATAGTTAAGAAAAGAAGAGAAGCTAAAGGCAAAGGAGAAAAGGAAAGATATACCCATCTGAATGCAAAGTTCCAAAGAATAGCAAGGAGAGATAAGAAAGCCTTCCTCAGTGATCAATGCAAAGAAATAGAGGAAAACAATAGAATGAGAAAGACTAGCAATCTCTTCAAGAAAATTAGAGATAGCAAGGGAACATTTCATGCAAAGATGGGCACAATAAAGGACAGAAATGGTATGGAAGCAGAAAATATTAAGAGAAGGCAAGAATACACAGAAGAACTACACAAAAAAGATATTCATGACCCAGATAACCATGATGGTGTGATAACTCACCTAGAGCCAGACATCCTGGAATGTGAAGCCAAGTGGGCCTTAGGAAGCATCACTACAAACAAAGCTAGTGTAGGTGACAGAATTCCAGTTGATCTACTTCAGATCCTAAAAGATGATGCTGTGAAAGTGCTACGCTCAATATGCCAGCAAATTTGGAAAACTCAGCAGTGGCCACAGGACGGGAAAGGACAATTTTCATTTCAATCCCAAAGAAAGGCAGGGCCAAAGAATGCTCAAACTACCGCACAATTGCACTCATCTCACACGCTAGTAATGCTCAAAATTCTTCAAGCCAGGCTTCAACAGTATGTGAACACTGAACTTCCAGATATTCAAGCTGGATTTAGAAAAGGCAGAGGAACCAGAGATCAAACTGCCAACATCTATTAAATCATTGAAAAAGCAAGAGAGTTCCAGAAAAACATCTACTTTTGCTTTATTGACTATGCTAAAGCCTTTGACTGTATGGATCACAACAAACTGTGGAAAATTCTGAATGAGGTGGGAATACCAGATCACCTTACCTGTCTCCTGAGAAATCTGTATGCAGGTCAGGAGCAACAGTTAGAACTGGACATGGAGCAGCAGACTGGTTCCAAATTGGGAAAGGAGTATGTCAAGGCTGTATATTGTCACCCTGCTTATTTAACTTATATGCAGAGTACATCATGCAAAATGCCAGGCTGGATGAAGCACTGGCTGGAATCAAGATTACCAGGAGAAATATCAATAATCTCAGATATGCAGATGACACCTCCCTTATGGCAGAAAGTGAAGAAGAACTAAAGAGCCCCTTGATGAAAGTGAAAGAGGAGAATTAAAAAGTTGGCTTAAAACTCAACATTCAGAGAACTAAGGTCATGGCATCCAGTCTCATAACTTCATAGCAAATAGATGAGGAAATAATGGAAACAGTGAGAGACTTTATTTTCTTGGGTTCAAAAATCACTGCAGATGTTGAGTGCAGCCATGAAATTAAAAGACACTTGCTCCTTGGAAGAAAAGCTGTGACCAACCTGGACAGCATATTGAGAAGCAGAGACATTACTTTACCAACAAAGGTCCATCTAGTCAAAGCTATGGTTTTTCCAGTACTCATGTATGGATGTGAGAGTTGGACTATAAAGAAAGCTGAGTGCTGAAGAATTGATGCTTTTGAACTGTAGTGTTGGAGAAGACTCTTGAGAGTCCGTTGGACTGCAAGAAGATCCAACTAGTCTATCCTAAAGGAGATCAGTCCTGAATATTCATTGAAAGGACTGATGCTGAAGCTGAAACTCCAATACTTTGGCCACCTGACGTGAAGAACGGACTCACTGGAAAAGACCCTGATGTTGGGAAAGGTTGAAGGCAGGAGGAGAAGGGGACAACAGAGGATGAGATGGTTGGATGGCATCACCAACTCAACTTAATGGACATGAGTTTGAATAAGCTACGGGAGTTGGTGACAGACAGGAAGCCTGGCATGCTGCAGCCTATCAGGTCACAATGAATCAGACATGACTGAGCGACTGAACTGACTGAACTGAAATTTTATGATAATTTTATGATAAAATTATAAATTATGTAAGAAGGAAACAAATGTTATTCAACTGGAGCCCAAATACATGGTAAATATTTGGAAAACCAAGCTGGAAATCATAGACTTGAGCCTATATCTTTATTCAAACACTTAAAAATCCTATCTAAAGGGTTTAGGTTTATCATTGCCATTAAAATTTATTTTCAGGACCTATTGATATCTATCTATCTATCTATCTATTTTGAAATTCAGTTGATTTACAATATTGTGTTAGTTTCAGGTGTGATTTGGTTATATGTATTCTTTTTTCTGATTCTTTTCCATTATAGTTTATTACAAGATATTGAACATAGTTCCATGTGCTATACAGTAAATCCGTGTTGTTTGTTTCCTATATAGTCGTGTGTATCTGTTAATCCCATACCCCTATATTACCCTTGTAGACTTTTTGATGATGACCATCCTAAACTGTGTGAGATGATACCTCATTATAGTTTTGATTTGCATTTCTCTAATAATTAATGATGTTGCACATCTTTTCCTGTACCTATTGGCCATCTGTATGTCCTCTTTGGGGAAATGTCTTAATATTTAGGTCTTCTGTCCATTTTTTGATTGGGTTGCTTTCTGGTCTATTTTGATACTGAGTTGTATGAGCTGTGTGTATATTTTGGAAATCAAGCCCTTGTTGGTTGCATCATTTGCAAATATTTTCTCCCAGTCGGCAAATTGTCTTTTTGTTCATGGTTTCCTTGGTGCACAAAAGTTTATAAGTTTGTGGTCTCATTTGTTGAGTTTTATTTCTTTTGGGAGACTGACCAAAGAAAATATTGTAATAATTTATGTCAGACTATATTCAGACATAAATTATTGCAACATTTTCTCAGGTCAGTGTCACAAAAGAAATAAAAGCAAATAAATGATACCACAAACTTAGAGGCTTCCCAGGTGGTGCTAGTGGTAAAGTACCCGCCTACCAATGCAGGTAGGTATAAGAGAAGTGAGTTCGATCCCTGGGTCAGAAAGATTCCCTGGAGAAAGGCATGACAACCCCCTTCATTATTCTTACTTGGAGAATCCCAAGGACAGAATAGCCTGGCAAGTTATAATCCATAGGGTTGCACAGAACTGGACACGACTGAAGTGACTTAGCATGCATGCACATTCTCTTCTAGGAGATTTATGGTGTCGTATCTTTAAGACATTTTGAGTTTACTTTTGTGTGGTATGAGGGAATGTTCAACCAGCTTTCCCAACACCACTTCCTAAAGTGACTGTCTTTTTTCCATTGTATTTTGTTGCCTCCTTTGTCAAAAATTGATCATAGGTGTGTGGTTTATTTCTGGACTCTCTGTTTCATTGATCTACATATCTGTTTTTATGCCAATACCACATTATTTTGATTACTGTAGCTTTGTAGTAGTGTCTGAAGTCTTGGAAGTTTTATGCCTCCAGCTTTGTTCTTTTTCCTCAGGATTGCTTTGGCAATTCTGGGTCTCTTATGGTTTCATATAAATTTTAGGATTATTTGTTCTAGTTCTGAAAAAAAAAATGTCATGTGTATTTTGAGAGTGAAAGTCACTCAATCACATCCAACTCTTTACAACCCCATGGACTATACAGTCTATGGAATTCTCCAGGCCAGAATACTGGAGTGGGTAACCTTTCCCTTCTCCAGGGGATCTTCCCAACCCAGGGATCGAACCCAGGCCTCCTGCATTGAAGGTAGATTCTTTACCAGCTGAGCCACAAGGGAAGCCCAAGAATACTGGGGTGGATAACCTATCCCTTCCCCAGCAGATCATCCTGACCCGGGAATTGAACCAGGGTCTCCTGCATTGCAGGAGGATTCCATACCAACTGAGTTACCAGGGAAGCCCAAAGGAATGCAAGTTGGCAGGATTTTTAGAGGGGTCACATTAAATTTGTAGATTGCTTTGGGTAATATGGCCATTTTAACAACATTAATTCTTCAAGTCTAAAAGCATGGACTATCTTTCCATTTCTTCCAATAATTTTCAATTTCCTTTGTCAATGTTTTATAGTTCTTAGCATATAAGTCTTTCACCTCTTGGGTCAAGTTGATTCCTAAGTATATTATTTTTTGATGTGACTTTTAAAGAGATTTATTTTTTTTTAATTTCTCTTTCTGATATTTCATTGTTAGTGTGAAGAAATGCAACAGATTCATATGTTAACCTTGTATCTGGCTATCTTGCTGAATTCACTTGTTAGTTCTAGGAGCTTTTGTGTGGACTCTTTAGTTTTCTACATACAGTATCATGTCATCTGCTTATAATAACATTTTTACCTCTTTTCCAACTTTTGTTGTTGCTGTTGCTCAGTTGCTCGGTCATGTCCAACTTTGCGACACCATGGACTGCATTATGCTACACTTCCCTCACCTTCACCATCTGCCAGAGCTTGCTCAAACTCATATCCATTGATTCAGTGATGCCATCCAACCATCTCATTCTCTGTCGTCCCCTTCTCCTCCTGCCTTCAACCTCTCCCAGCATCAGGATCTTTTCTAATGAGTTGGCTCTCCATATGAGGTGACCCAAGTATTAGAGGTTCAGCTTCAACATCAGTCCTTCCAATGAACACCCAGGACTGATCTCCTTTAGGATGGACTGGTTGGATCTCCTTGCAGTCCAAGGGACTCTCAAGAGTCTTCTCCAACACCACAGTTCAAAAGCATCAATTCTTCAGTGCTCAATCTTCTTTATGGTCCAACTCTCACATCATACATGACTACTGCAAAAACTATAGCTTTTGACTATATGGATATTTGTTAGCAAAGTGATGTCCTTGTTTTTTAATATGCTGTCTAGGTTTATCATAGCTTTTCTTCCAAGGAGCAAGCATCTTTTAATTTCATGGCTGCAGTCACCATCTGAAGTGATTTCCAACTTGGGTAATTTTTATTTCTTTTTCTTATCTGATTGCTGTGGCTAGGACTTCCATTTCTGTGTTGAATAAAAGTGATAAGAGTGAGCATCCTTGTCTTGTCCTAGAATTTGGTGGGAAGACTTTCAGTTTCTCACCATTGGTTATTACGTTGATCGTCAGTTTGTCATATATGGCTTTATTATGTTGATGTGTTCCCTTTAAACTCACTTTGGCAGAGTTTTTTTTTATCATGAATGGATATTGAATTTTATCAAATGCTTTTTATTCATCTATTGATGATCATGTGGTTTTTGTCTTTTGTTGTGGCATATCACATTGATTTTGCATGTGCTGAACCATTCTTTTGACTCTGGAATGAGTCCAGCTGAATCATGGTATATGATTCTTTTCATGTGTTGTTGGATTCATTTGGCTAATATTTTCTTGAGGAATTTTGTATTTATATTCCAGATGTCCATATTTTTAATACTAACTAGAGCTTCTGTCCCAAATTCCAATAGGGTCAAAGATACCTTCTGAGAAATACCTGCTTGGTGGGGTGGGGGGAGGGGTGGACAGGGACTTGGAGAAACAGTAACTATTTGCTGGCTACCTAGAATCCTTTAGGAAATGAAGCATGACCAGAGTCGGAAGGGGGAGAGGTGGAGGAGGGGAGAGGTCAAGACAGAGAGCGAGGCAAAAACAATTTGGCCTAAATAAGAAAAAGCTAAAAGGAGATTTTACTTGTCCTTGTTCCTGTGAAGAAATATTACACAACTGATCATCAGACCACTAGCGGGTTTTCCTCCCATTTTCCACTAAAAATAAGTTAAAATGAACCTGAACTAATTCAACCACTTACTAAACTGAAGTATAACACACATCCTATACAAGTCATCTTAATCTCTCCTGATCTGTTTCTTCATCTGTAGGAGTCTTAGAGTAGACTGATCCCCAAGATTACTTCAAGATTTAATTTGTAATTAGAGACTTTAGAATAGGTAGCAAGTAACTTATGATGGCCCTTTTACTGGAGATTTTTAAACATTAATGATGACATCTTTCTGAGATACATTTGCATAGAGTGTTGCCTGAAGGTTTGAGGATAGAGTTCATGGCATCTAAATGTTCCCTTTAACATGTACAGCATAGGAATGTGGTGAAAACCTGAATGGTAATATAGGAAGTCTTCCAGGAGGAGGGAAGTTCTGAGCTAGTTTAGAAGACCTCCTGAAAAGGACAAAAGAAGGGAACATGTTAGAAAAAGCATAACTCAACCAAGCAAATACAGGATATGGTAAGGAGAGGTGGAAAAGCCCAGATAGAGATCAAGCCACTTCTATCACATTCCTCTGCATTAAGAAGGACAGAGGGGTGGGTTGGGGAGGGAGGAAGGAGGGGGGTTCAGGATGGGGAACACATTTACACCCGTGGCAGATTCATGTCAATGTATGCCAAAACCACTACAATATTGTAAAGTAATTAGCCTCCAATTAAAATAAATAAGTTTATATTTTTTTTAAAAAAGGACTCTGTGTGTAATAATCTAATTGTGCCATAATTTTGATATCACACAGATTCGAATTTGAGTCTCAGCTCTGTAATCTTAAAGGATTTCCCCAACAGAGCTGCAGATTCCTCATCTGCAAAATATAGATAGCAAAACTTACCTCTGTTGAGATATTGAAAAATTAAACAATAAAAGATATACAGTGTGTTCAGCATCACACCTGTAATTGCAGTAGGAGAACAGCAAATGTTAGTTACTACCCTTTCCTCCCCAGGACAAACCAAACATCCCACTGACAACTCCACAAACAACTTTTCTAGGGAAGGACAAGGTAGCAAAGAGGCAAGAGCATGGAGCTGGAAATCAGAGACCAGGTTTGGGATCACAGATGGTGGGTTCCTGCCAACTGTGTGACCACAAGCATGTAGGTTCAGTTTTCTTGTTGAAAGAATTTTGAGTTTGTGATACATGATCCCCAAATCCCCCTGAGCTCTAAAATCATGCATTCAGTCCCTGCCCTTATGATGCTACTAACATCCAAAAAGAGCAAGCATGTAAAAGTGTTTAGTGCCAATCCAGGATAAGGAAAAAATGACATGAAACAGTGGCACAGCATGGGTCTTTCCAGCTTAAGGATGTAGATTTCAAACTGAGAAGAAGTAGAAATCCAAAAATTTGTAATGCATTTCCCTGAACATATTAAGGGTGTTAGTCTGCATGATTCACTCAACTGACATTCACTGAGTGTCTACTACATTCCAAGCATTGTACTGGGCCTGGGGAGGCAGAATAAATAACACAGACTCCCTCCATAGTCTATGAGAAATGTGGCTGTCATAGGGCAGTGTGTTAAGCACAGTGATGTGTATTAGAGCATGCTATGGGAGCAACAAGAGCAGACTCATCGCAGGGTAGAGGGAAGGAAGCCTTTAAAGACTTTCCAGACAAAGTGACAGGTCAATGGAGGTTTATAGGGTGACTAGAAATCAAATACCTTGTGTTTAAAGAGCAGTAGAGCTTTACACTGGCAGTCTGGACTGGGAGGCAGAATATCAACAGTGAGGGCTGATTTCCCCAAAGGCAATCAGATCTTAGGAAGCTACTCAATTTCCTCAAACTAACTCTAGAGCTTCTCTTTTGGCAGCGACCTTCCCTTTCCATAAATCTTTTATTTGGACTAAAGATGATAATTCCAAACAATTTGTGGTCATAGTCAAGATTTTGGTTGCCGGAATAAAAACCAACTTACACATGGGTTCGATCCTGGGTCAGGAAAATCCCATGGAGGAGGAAATGGCAACCCACTCCAGTTTTCTTGCCTGGAAAATTCCGTGGACAGAGGAGCCTGGCAAGCTGTAGTCCATGGAGCTGCAAAGAATCAGACAAGACTGAGCATGCACACACACAACAACATTAGGCCAACTTCAAGGAAACAAAGTTTGCTTTAGAATATTGGGTAGCCCATAGCATTAATGAAGGGACTTTAGAAGTCCTTTAAAAAGGGAAAGAAAAAAGTAGGAGTCAAGGGAAGCAAAGATGGTCAAGATCACCCAACAAGGTTAGTCTACTTTGAATTGTAATATCATCCTCAGAGTTCATTTGTGGCCATGCCTAGACTCTACTGCCTCTGGACACTTGCTCTAACTGCTAGACTCTTACTTCAGCCACGTAGATATGAGTAAATTCTATCTTTGTACCTCTGTTTCATTCCCATGCCTACATCACAGTTTCCACAGAACTTGTGGGGAAATGTGTGCGCGTGCACACACGCACACAAAACCTTGTCTCCTGCCTGGTTCACAAAGATGTTTCAAGCATTTGTAATAATAGGCATTCAATATACAAAAGCAAACTGTTATGTAAGTATCAAGTATTATTAACCTCAGTGATTAACTTTAGTTAGTAAAAATTATAAATCATCTCATGTATGCTCTTTGTAACAAGGGAACAGTTGTCATTTTCTCTAAAATGATCTAAATTAGCTACATTTTGAAGTGAGGCTGAATGTCATTACAACATAATACGCTAAACCTCTCTGTCAAAAGGAACATTTGCATATTTAAATTTAAATGAAGTAGGAATAGACCTATTATCTCAATGTCCTAAATGATAACACATTATTATTATATAACATGTCTTCTACTGTTTATAGACATTATGCTATTTTAAATAACATTTTAAAGATCATTCCAATTTTTTATGAAATATCTGGAAATAACCTTAAGGATAAAAGTACTATATACATAGATTGTAGCATTTATATAAATTTGAGTGAAAAGAAAGTGAAAGTCACTCAGTCGTGTCTGACTCTTTGCAACCCCATGGACTGTACAGTCCATGGAATTCTCCAGACCAGAATACTGGAGTGGGTAGCCATTCCCTTGGGATTCTATTAACTCAGTGCTTTTGATGTCAAGTTACCATGAAATCTGAGAGGTCCATTTGTGTTAAAATAAGTTAGGTCAGTTCTTGCAACCAACCAAGAAAATCCCAATGGCTTAAAGTCTTGAGGGAAATTGTCTTGCTCACATCACAGTCCAACAGGGGGTATCTTCTTCTTCATGTAGATGTTCAGAGGCAGCTCCCCATTTCTAGTAACTCAGCTTTACCCTAAGCCCTGAGAGTCCTCCACTAGACACCCTACATGCAGCCAGAAGACAGGGAATAGAGAATATAAAGAAATGTAGGGTTGGTTTTTTTAAATATCTGATATGTACTTAACTTATCCTGAAGGCAAACCAGCTTTCTGGATCAGAGAACATACATGTGTTGCCTATGAGAATAACTGGGCTGAGTTCCTCCTGCCCCATTTCGTCCCATGCAAAGTTGTACAATGAGAGAAGATGGACACGGCAGATGAAAAAGGGATTTATTTTTGCCAGTAAGATGAACTCCAAATTTATGAAACCAGGAGCTTATATAGGGGCTAGACATCTACCCCTCATCCCCTCTAAGAGAGGGAGAGAAATTTATCTTTCTAATGTAAACAGATCTACTCCTGTCTCCATAAAAGATGTGTTTACATTTGAAGAATAAAGTTTCTTTACCTAGGAGAAAGTTTTATTTAAAGATAAGTTTTCTTCTTCTTGGCTTGGGAGTGACACACATCATTCTAACCCACGATTCCTTGGTCAGAACTCAGTCACATGGCTACACCTAAACGTGGCACAGCCTAGAAAATGCAGTCTTCTTGTGTTTCCAAGAAGAAAACTAAATGTTTCAGTAAATAGATATGGAAAATTTCCTGTGTTTATGTGGACTTGATAGTAGGAAGCATTGTGCTAGGCACAATTCAGAAATACCGCTCAGCTAGCTCCCAGCTGGAGTACAGTTGCCACACGCTATAATTACTGAGCAAGAAACTGAATGGATCAGAGTGGTAACCATGTGTCCTCCTGGGGAATAAAGGTGAGAGGAATGGTCCAGGTCAGGTCTGGACCCCATCTCTTACCCTGGGAGCCCATTAGCTTCCCCAATCCTGATTGTTTCCATGCAGGCATTCCTCAATATTTGGAGAAAGCTTGTGTTAAGGTTCTAATAACCGAGGGGATGCTCACAGTGTTGGAAGCCCATCTTTTTGTTTCAAACGGTACTTCCTTAGGAGAGTGAAAAAGATGATTTCAGTGAAATGAATATCTTGAGTCAGCAGAAGTACTGGGGCCTGGCTTACACAACCTAATGTGAGTTAAGGTTAGGTCCTGAGAGTGCAGGTGGCATCAGCAGGTGGAGGTCTGCACTGTGGATGGATCTGGTGGAGCCTCCACAGGAAGCTGTGCCGTGTGTGCCATACGTCAGTGCCCAGATGATGAGTAAGTGTGAACCAAATTCAGCTGCCTGTAGCTCATTAAGCCTGCACTCGGGTGCATGAAAGCAATTGCTTAGCAGAAGGGGAGCCTTTTGAGTTTGCTAAAATGTTGGTGTCATATAGGCTAGTGAGGGGACCCAAACCCTCAGTTCTCTGCTGGCAGCAACCCAAACCCTCAGTTCCGTGAATGAGAAAAATGAGAGCAGCCTGGGAGGCAACAGTGGCAGCAAAGCTATAAATACAGTCCAGGAAGCATTTGGCTGCACATCCTATTTAGGAGCTCCAGGTAGGCAGATTGCTAATGGTCCCAGAAGATGTTCACATCCTGATTTCCAGAATCTGTGAATATGCTACTTTACATGGCAAAGGGGTTAAGGTTACAGATAGAATTAAGGATGCTAGTCAGCTGCCTTTAATATCAGGATAGGAGACTGGACTATTTAGGTGGATTAATATAATCACAAGAGTCTATGACAATGAAAGAGGGGCAGGAGGTGAGAGTGATGCCAGGTGAGGAGGGTTTGACCACTGTTTCTGGCATTGAAAATGGGATAAGGGGGCCATGACTGAATGAATGGGGGTGGCCTCTAGAAGCTGGAAGAGGCAAGAAAATGAATTCACACCTAGAGCCTCCAGACTGATACACAGGCCTGCTGACACCTTGATTTTTAATCCGTGGAGATCCATGTCAGACTTCTGACCTAAAGATAATGAATACATGTTGTTTTAAGTCACTAAATTTGCAGTAATTTGTTACAGCAGAAACTATAACAGGCATTGCTCATATAAAACATAGAGTGAAGGGAACCTACTGAAATGCTGGACACTGGAAGAGCTGCCCAGGTAGGGGTGGCTGATCCCATAAGATGTATTCATGTGGAGGTAGTACCGTTGTCAGAAATGTTTCCTAAACTTGCTGAGATAAATCAGCTCCATCATCTCGTGCCTAAGGTATGGTTTTTATTCCCTTTTTAAACACAGAGCTTCTATAGTAGCTAGAGAAACTAAGGTCTCCAGAATCCAGCTGAAAACTGATACTAGGTAATATCAACACACAGTTCAGCTTACCTTTGTATTGTTTTGACTTGTACCCTACTGGTATAAGATGGCTTGTACCCTAAATTGATTACTCAGCTCTGAATACAGCCTTCCTCTTGATCATGACAATTCTCTGGCTGTATTGACTATTGCCATAACTGTCTCAAAACATGCCCCAAATATAACGGTTCTAACTCTTCTTTTGCTCCAATTGCTAAGGTGAGTTAGGGGAAAGTCTCTCCTTCAACCAATATTAAAAGAGGAAGAAAAGGGATAGGAAAGGGAGAAATGGAAAGAGGAAGGGAAGTTTATTTTTTTCTTAGAACCCAAACTATGCACCCAGACCTTTTGGGTTTATTACGAACATAAAAATGTAATTATAACATGTTGCAACTCACATCAAAATAGATGTATTTATGACATCTTTGACTTCTGCCCCAACCTCCAGGACCGACACACAAGCTCCCACAGAGTATTCCTTTTTACTCACCAACTTCCTGCTGCAAGTCCTTATCATTCCTAAGTCTCTTCTCACCTTTTGGAAATGAGGGCTCCACTTTTCTCCCATGACTTGAATATTAAGTTTGGAGATTTTTCCCACCAGCCCTCCAGTCTCCTGAGCCTTATCCTCCGTCATGCAAACTGAACTTGATTAGGCATAGGGGAGTCCTCACTTTACACTTGAAACTCTGACCACGAGGGTGAGCCCTTTTGCATGAAGATTCTCAACATGTACCTAGCCAAGGACATATAGTATTAGCTCCATTTTGGAGACAAGGAAACTGAGGTGCAGAATCTGAAAATTTTAGCTTTAGGAGAGACTCTTGAGAGATTCCGATGTTCTGCTTACTATACGAAAAAGATGCTTGGGAGGAAAATGAGTTATGAGTATGACTTCACTTCTTGTAATGGCTCCAACATGTACAGTCCTGTGACTTTGATAAAATCTGTTACCCTAATGAGACCTCTTCTTTGATGTCTTGTCTCTTCCATAGTGCTGTGGTACAGACTAAAAGGATTCAAGAATATGAACAGTTTTTGAAAGGTTTAAGCACTGCAGACAACATAAACTGTAGATGCAGTTATACCAATAATATGTACAAATACAATTTCACAAATACAGTGGATAGCATTTTTCATGTTTACATTTTGGATTTTTGAATTGTCTTGATTTTATATATGTTTTTGGTCTTTTGGAAATATTTTGCCTGTAAATTGCAGTTTTTACTCCTCAGTGATTAGATGTCAGTTGTCTGCTCAGAAAGAAACGGACTACTCAGGATTGGTTCACAGCTGACTTCAGATACCACTTATTTAATTCTCAGGAACACTAAGCATAAATTATATTTACGAACTCTTTTATTCAAAATATCTGTCATGAATATATGACCTTTTAGCAGTGGTGTAATTACTTACATACTGACTGTTTTAAAATACAACAGAAAATAGTTCAAGAAGACAGCTTGAGTCGAGAATTTATGAATAATAGACAAACCAAGGGATTTTCATGTCGATTTGTCCCCCCTTTGGGCTTTAGACTAATCAAAGAATGTCACTTGGCAACTGATATATAAGGACATTCAACACAGGTTCTGACTGTAATGATTTACTTCTCTTAGTGCATTTCTAGCAGCATAGGCACCCATGAGGAAAACTAGTCCAAGAAAAACCTTCAGAATTATTCCATGCCTCTGTTACTGAAATAAGTTTAAAATCAGTATAACACTGTGCTTCATATTGCTCATTATGTAGTATACCAAAAGATGAGGTTAGCTTTTTGTTGTTTTTTTCAGAGTAGGTAAACACAGGAATTTTTGTCTGTCTTCATCTCAGATGCTTAGCTTCAAACAGCAAAACAAAATGTGAAGCCTCCTCAGCTCTACCAGATTCTAAAACCAGCTTTCTCTTTCTGTACTAGTGATTAATACAGTCTCAGCTTGGAATTTTCCTTTTTTCATTGCTTTAAAGTTGGAACTCTGTGTGTGTGTGTGTATGCTTGTGTGTGTAGGGTGAGGGAGGGGAGAGGAAGGTGGTACAAACAGTCCATGAAAATCTGAAATTGATATATTCCAACTTTCCACCCTTCTCTGAGAACCAATAAGTTGACATCCCTATGCCTTCCCAATGTTAACCAACTCAGCTTGCAATGTCATCATGCCTCAGAAGGAGAAAATGCCCAGAATTCAGAAGAATGTTTGCACCTGTCCTGCGATGCTAGTAGCCTTTGTTGTGAGAACCTAGACATTAGAGACATGACAGGCTTATCCTAGAGACCGGCTTCTCCCCAAGTGACTGGGGGTTGTGCAGGTTAAGAGTTAGACTAGGGCAGGCTACATCCTCCTCGCCTGTTCTATTGAATCTGTTTCCATCTGTCATGAGATGCTGCTTGATGAAACACTGGATCAATAGGGCTGAAAATTAGAAAATTAAAGGCATCAGAGAAAGAGACAAGATAAATCATGTCAGGCAATGAGCACAATGCCTTGCATATGAAATACTAGGTGAACTTTAGCTATTGTATCATTTTCAATATGAAAGTAGCATTTTCCTTGAACCATTCTTGCTGTTTCACCTCCAGCTAAAAGTTGTTTCGCATGCAGGCCATGAAACTTTCATCCAAAACCCACAAATGTGGACATTTCATCTGCTACTTGTTCAATCTGGAGCCCAGCACAACTTCCTACTATGTTTGTAGTTATGTTCATTTGCCCTGTCAAAAAACAAGATCAATTTGAATGCCTACATTTAAAGAAATGCAAGCTGTTAAAAGCAAAATATAAATGGTATTCCGAGTGGCAGTTGTCTCTGGCATCTAATTATTGGGATTGTGATATAATTTGAAATGGTATCTGTGGATTTCTGTCACTCTTTAAAAAAGGCATTTACACACACAAAAATAGTGTGAAGAAAATGTGATTTGCCTATAAAAATAGAGCCTTCTTTGGTAATTTTGTTTGCAAAAGAAACAGTGGTTCCACGTGCTTATGAGCTATTTATCATGTAACTGCTCGAAGATGCCAACAATACTGGCAATGAAAAGTAGAGATGTTTATGAGAGCCAACATCAATGGTTGCAGTGAACTCGACTTTTTTCATTTTCCATTACTTCAGAAAACAAGGGAACCAAAATGTTTGTCACTAACAGCTGAATTTAAGAGAGTCAGACTTTGCTTGACTGCCATTTTGAAAAGTAGTTGCTGTTGATATTCAGTTATTTCATAATCCTATTTCTTGTGTGATTTTAGAATGTGGAAATACCATTGTTTTTCTAAGGCTGATTCATACTCTCCTCATCACCTTCTCTCCCTCTATTTTAAATATAATTCAAACGTCAATACTCCCATTTATCAGTCACCTGTTTCAAAGAATGTTCTTGTTGGATTCTTTGAAGGAAAAAATAAGAACTTACTATGACGTGTAGGTAGAAAATGAGCAAAAATAGCTGAAAGTGGAGTTTTTAATATCTTTTAGCTTTGTATAGAGAAGCCTATTGTTCATATATTTATTCATGATAGAAAAAAATAGTTGCTAGAGAGAAAAATGACCCCAGGGAAAAATGAGTTCCAGTGCTCATTAAGCCATAAGCCTCAACTTCCTTCACCATACTTATGACTTTGTACCAGGTGGGTCAACCGCTGAAAATCTCTATTTTTTTATTTTTTTATTTTTTTTTAAATAAATTTATTTATTTTAGTTGGGGGCTAATTACTTTACAAAATTGTAGTGGTTTTTGCCATACATTGACATGAATCAGCCATGGGTTTACATGTGTTCCCCATCCTGAACCCCTCTCCCACCTCCCTCCCCATCCCATCCCTCTGGGTCATCCCAATGCCCCAGCCCTGAGCATTTGTCTCATGCATCGAACCTGGAATGGTGTTCTGTTTCACATATGATAATATACATGTTTCAATGCTATTGTTCCAGAATGTCCCACCCTCACCTTCTCCCTCAGAGTCCATAGGACTGTTCTATGCATCTGTGTCTCTTATTCTGTCTCGCATATAGGGTTACCATTACCATCTTTCAAATTCCATATACATGCATTAGCATACTGTATTGGTGTATTTCTTCCATGAAAATCTCTATTTTATATCCTTACTAAAGCTCCTATTCTAAATATTGTTTAAAATATAAAATAAAAATATAATAAAAAGTAAGCTCTTTCAAAAGGGAAGTGGATTGTAAAAACTGTGCCTATGACATAAAAAACATGAGGTTAGGTAGTTATTTAAGGTGGGAGACAACAGCCATAGGAAACAAAAAACCTTTTGGGGATGTCATTTGCAGATGTTTTCTGTGATAGAGATTTTCTTATTCAGGCACAAAAGGAGATCAGATGTGGAAAAGTCAGAAAATGGCAGATAATTCCAGCAAAAGAAGAATCTAAAAGGCTTTGCCTTCAATTATCTCCATAGGAGGATAATTTACCAGTGTACAAGATGAAGAGAATTAGGCAGTAGCTGGAATGTTGAGGCCAAACTGTTAGCAGGATTGATTTTTTAATTCCAAACCTAAGATTCTGGACAAGTCCTTAAAGTATCTGACTCCAAGGTAAACATTTCAAGTGTGTTAGGAAAAGATGATAATCAAATCCTAGAGTTAACTAGGGCTAAATTAAATAATCATTAAAAACAATAAAAAAAAATTAGGGGAAAAGGGAACAATTTTTTTTACCCTAGGCCTATTTAAAGGCTTGCTGTTAATGCAAATTCTTAAAACCTAGCCCTGAAAATGATATTAAAAATAGATGTATCAAAGTATTCTATTTTGACTTAAGAGGCAAACGGTGTTTCATTCCCTCCCTCCCCATCTCCCCCTCCTGTTTCCTCTCCCTCTCTCTTTTCCTTCTTCCTTCTTTCCTCCTGTCTTTCCTTCTCTCCCTGTCTGTATGAGCCACTGAAATCTGATAACTCATAAGTGACGTCCAAACCGAGATAATCAATAGAGTCACCTAGAGGCATCTTTTGGAACTATGAATTCCCTGGTCTAAAACTAACTGAATCAAAATCTAGAGAGTTGACATGATATCATCTGGTTTATTTTAGGTTTTGTTTTTCTGTTTTTGTTTCATTACAAGCTCTGCAAGTTATTCTTGGCGATAAACACCAAAATTTAGGGCCACATTAGAGTGGCCCTAAAACTTGACTGAACATCAGAATGATCTAGAGAGCTTATTAAAACACAGATTGCTGGACTCTACTCCTGTGGTTCTGTAGCAGAGCCCAAGAAAATGTATTTCTAAAGAAATCCTCAGCTGCTACTGGTGCTGCTGGTCTGAAGATTACATATTTATTGAGAATTGCCTCAGGTTGTATGACCACCTCTCCTGTCTCCAGTTAGCCACTTATCCTTAGCACAGACTCATGCTTTGAAATACTTCTTAAAAGTTTCATCTGCACTTGTAAACATGTAAGGGATTATACCAAGCATCAAGCCTGCCAAATATTTCCTAAGGATAAACACCAAAAGCTGGACCTTTGTTGCTCAACCATTTAGTTAACAGAATATTCACTTAGCAAAGCACCATGACACCGTGTAAATGACTCTTACGACCAATCTGATTAGAACGCTCTGAAGCTGAAATGTGTCTACAGGCATTTGCTCTTGTTTGGAGCATTTGAATTCTGTCACCTCCTGGAGCAGGCTTTGGGGTTTCTCAGAAGCAAACTGTGGTAGCAAATTAGACTTGATTTAATTTCTGTGTAAATATAAGACCAAACTGACAAATCTTTCCATAAAACAATATGCCTCAATATAGGTCATTATTTTTATACTCTTTGATGATTCATTGGGATCATTGACATTTTCTGTCCTTCAGTGTGTGGGTTAAATGTTGACAACAATTTCCAGAATTTGAAAAACCATGACGGCTACTTCTCTGTACCTGCTATTGTTTGTGTCTATAGACTCATTGCCTGTAAGAGCTACAGGATGAGGTGACAGTGACACCTGATTACCTACTCTTATCTCATGAAACACCCACAGTAACTCTGTTAGGAAAATGGTAAGAAAACTAGGGCTCAGAGAATAATTCTTCCGAGGAAACATAAACAATAAGTTGTGCATCAGGATTTATACACAGTTCCATCAGATTCTCGGAGAAGGCAATGGCAACCCACTCCAGGACTCTTGCCTAGAAAATCCCATGGACAGAGGAGCCTGGTAGGCTGTAGTCCATGGGGTCACTAGGAGTTGGACACGACTGAGTGACCTCCCTTTCACTTTTCACTTTCATGCATTGGAGAAGGAAATGGCAACCCACTCCAGTGTTCTTGCCTGGAGAATCCCAGGGACGGGGGAGCCTGGTGGGCTGTCGTCTATGGGGTCGCACAGAGTCGGACACGACTGAAGCAACTTAGCAGCAGCAGCAGCTATCAGATTCTACCATGCTTGCTGATACATAGAAGCAGAGTTCTCTGACAAATACAGAACTTATTAAATAATAGCGAGCCAAAAGAGATTTATAGAGAGACACAAAAGCTTGATTCCTTGTCAAAGCTTACCTTGATTTTATTTGAACTACCTTGATTTTTAGGACCTGTGCGCATACATCAACAAACTTATTTTTGTGGAGATTTTATCAATAAATTCTGGTTTTCAGTTAGTTGTTAGCACATGTCAAACTCCTGTGCAGGCAGTGAAGAAAACCATCAAGATCTATAGAGATGTCTTAGAACATGCTGGTTCTGAGCTATGTTTACTATGGAGAGAAGTTTCTGTGAGTGTCATGATCCTCTGCCAAAATGTCAACCTTGTCCTCTGCATCCAGAAGTTCATGAACAGGGAGAGCCTGCAAAGATTCAAGGTACAGGCACAGATAGTGAATAGGATAGAGGACGTTAAAGGGAGCATGCTCTTAAGGCTAATAGGGGAGTACATAGGCTAACGGGAGGGTACATAGGCTAACAGGGGGAATATAGGGTAATGGGACATACATAGGGGAAGTACAACTAACGCTAATCATACAGTCTCAAAAAAGCCATGGTCAGACTCCAGCAAACCATGAAAGACAGGAGCAAAGCAAGGGTGTTTTCATCACATGCTTTCTTTGCATGGATACCTGGGGTGGGGGGGTGGCAATATTGAAATAGCAGAATTTGTAGCTGAGCTCCATTTGCTAGAAACACAACTCTGGATACCAACAGGTTTGTCTTGCTTGGAATAAGAATTACACATTTGCTTATAAATATTTATCTCTGAAGAGATCTTTTTTAATGTTTAATCTCCTCAGGATTTTGCTTTAAAAATTATCAAATTTTAGTGAGTGCTTATTTTGAGGGGATACTATGCAGAGTGCTTTAACTGGGTCATTCCATGTAATTCTCACAAGCACCCCTTAGATAAGCATGATTATTATCTTCCCTAATTGACAAATGAGTATGTGGGGGCTTAGTAGTGACTTGTCCAGGGTCCAACAGGAAGTGGGAAAGCTGGGATTCAATCCCAGGGAGTTGGAATCCAGAGTCTGCCTCCCTAATTACACCATTCTGCCTCTCAAAACTTGTTCAGATCTAAAGCAGTATATTTTGCCCCTGGATGCACATGGGAATCATCCAGAACATTGTATTTTACAGAAGAAAAGATCCAATGCTTGAATCCCATCTTAAGAGTTCTGATTTAATTGTTGGAAAATGGGATCAGTCACAAGTGTTTTCAAAAGCTCCCTGATTGGGTCTAATATGCAGCCAATACTTGAGCTTCAAATATACTGATGCCTGTGTCCCACCCTCCCCACCCCTGAGGTTGTAATGTAATTGGTCTGGAATCTAACCTGAGCTTTGGAATTTTTAAAAGATCCCTGTCCACCTCCCCATGCTGCCCCACATGATTCTAATGCACAGACAAGTTTAGGAGCCTTTGCTCTAGTGACTCTCAAGCTCTGATCAATATGAGAATCATCAGAATCATCCATAAAAAAGCCAAGTCCTATCCTACTTAGTTGGGTCTGGACCTCTGTGGATCTCAAACTTTATTGCATGTCAAAATCATCTCGAGAGCTTGTTCAATGACCATTTGGCATTTACTGCCCCAGAAATTCTGCTTCAGTAGGTCAGGGTGGGCTTAAAATTTGCATATTTAATAAGTTCACAGATGATGTCATTGCTGCTGATCTGGGAATCACAGGGAAATGGAATTTTCTCCCCAGAGACATTAGTCAATGTGTAGGGACATTTTCTGTTGTCCCTGGGGGGAGAGGGAGGGGAGTAATGGACGAGTGCTCTTGGCTTCTAGTGGGCACACACCAGAAGTGCTACTAAACATTCCACAATGCACAGGAGGGGCCCCGGGGAAACAGTTATCCAGTTCCAGTGTCAGGAGTGCCCAAGTCGAGAGACATTGCTCTAGTCTAAACTTTAGAGAGATGTTTAGATCATTATAAACCAGGGAATTTGAACACAGATTTGGAGAAACAAAAAATCTAGCACTCTTGAATTAGCATCCTCTTTAAAACTGAGAGACAGAGCCAACTGCATGGCTTAGATATACTTAGAAGTTGTAAAACATTATGATTCTATTTCAAAATGGAATACTAACACACAGAAATACATTACTTCTTTGGTAAGATTTTTGCTGTAGCATGAATTATTATAGCATTTAGGTGCCTTCCAGAGGTTCCAAATCCTCTGAGTTTGCCTTGGAAATTTTGCATACAAAAAACTGGACTTACCAAGGAAACCATTAAAGGATAATTATTCTTTTTATAAAAGTACTGAACATAGGACCTCATTAAAAAGTCAGTGTTCATAGAGCACTTTAAAGGAAACCTAAATTATCTTGGAAAAGATCTATTCTCTAAAGTGAAATCCATGAATATTTATCCAACATTGATTTCATTGTTTTATGTTTAAGAGATTTATTCAGTGGTAAGGATATAGGAACTTTAAGAAAGCGAAAACTGGTCTTCAGTGGGTTTAAAGCTAAGACGTGTGTGTAGATCTCTGCGAGGTGAGGCAGTAAGTAAGAAGGGCCTTAGAGGTGGCTGATGTGTTCTGGAAATTCTTTTGAGGGCATCACTTGGGTAGAGAATGTTCTGTGGGAAAGGTGAATTTAGGACTGGATCCAAATCAGTAAGAGCAAAATCTATAAACTACATAACTAGTCCAGAGATTATGAACATGCTAAGTCACTTCAGTCATGTCAGACTCTTTGCGTCCTTGTGGACTGTAGCCTGCCAGGCTCTTCTGTCCGTGGGATTTCCCAGGCAAGAATAGTAGACTGGGTTGCTATTTCCTCCTCCAGGGGATCTTCCTATCCCAGGGATTGAACCCCCTGTCTCTTATGTCTCTTGCATTGGCAGGTGGGTTCTTTACCATTAGCACCATCTGGGAAGGCCCAAGGTTATGAATGGTTGAGACAAAACACTGGGTGTCCCCAACAGGGAGCAGATGACCCCGGGGGGAGCATTTGCCCTGCCCAGCAGCTCAAGCACTAGACCAGGAACTGGTCCTAGGATATGGCCCCACCCACCTCTGTAATGGAAGGGGGTTTGTGGGTGACTGACTGTGTGCATAATCTGGGGGATCTGGGAAGACTCTGACACCTTACCGTGAACTTTATTCCACTTCTCAATCAAGACTCAGTGGCAAGACCTGTGAGGGATGCAACTGGGGTAAAGTTTGGATCACACATCTCTACTGGGCAAACCCAATCATCTGCAATTTAGAAATAAAACACAAGTTTGGGGACTGGGCCAAAATTTCAGAACAAATTAAAATTAGGAAAAATGTTGGTAGCCTTCTCCCACCATCCACTTAATGCATTTTCGTCTCTGACAAGTGTGCCTTTTTAAGGCGGTGCTCCATTGTTTAAGTGTCATCATCATAAGTCTATTTTAGTGACAGCAAACACCAGCAAAAGCTAATATTTCCCCATGATGTTTTTTTTCTACGCCATCTCTCTATTTAGCTCTTTTCCAGTTATTTGCAGTCTTTCAGATACTGTGTGGGTGAGGAAACACTAGTTCTAATAACCTCTGATTCCCATTGAAATGGGAATTTCCCATCGAAATTTCACAGTTAAGTGAAATCTATTGGCAAAATTGTGTATTTGTCCAAAGTGAGCAAGGCAGATATTTACCTCCTGCCCATAGAAACTGCATGATTGTCAGCATTTGAATAACAGCTCAGCTCTTTCCCTTTGTTAGGACACATCTTTTACATCTATTGATTATTTCAAGATGATAGTATGAGTAAATTCCTCCATACTTCCAATAAGGTGAGACAGTTTAGAGAACAATTCTTTGTTGTCATATTAGTGCTTTACAATAGAATTTGCAGCAAAAGGCTCCTGCTGGATTTTATTCTTGTTTTCTCCAAGACTAAAAAAGTTAAATAAATCTGTACCTTTGAAACCTGCTGGCAGGGTTCTGACACTGATTTGAATTATGGACTCTCAGAAGCATTTGGTTGTTTTAAAACCAGCAAAGGACTTAAGCCAGTCACCTGGAAATTAATAAATACCCCTCTGTATTTCTCCATGACACTCTATGAGAATTGGTCTTTATTTTACCCTCTTAGATGCACACAAGCTCTTCTGCCTTGCTCTTTGGATTCAAGATGATGCCACAAATAGAGGTTTTCACCATGCATGTCAATGAAGTACAAATAGCATTTTACCCAGCAGTCCTCCCACCAGCGCTTACTGAGCAAGACTCAGCTCCAGGCAGATAGAAAGGTGAATTAGATACTTCAAAGAATGGAGCATTCACTGGGAGAAATAGACACGCTTGCTAAGGCATTTGACAAAATCATGGTTGACTTTTTTCTCTGGAAGGAATTTGGGTCGTTTGGAAATAATCAGTAAGGCACAAAGTTCTAGAAGCCATGGGACGAAGACCGAAGGGCTTTTCTACTTTTTATTCTCTGTTCAGAATAACATTGACCAACTTTTTAGAGATCCTCGTTTGGACTTAGCTCTCTCTGGAAGGTTTTCTTTCTTTCAAATATACAAGCAGTTGGACTTGGAGTTTTGAAATGTGAGGAAGGAAGAGGCACTGTAATAATTCCCTAGGGTGGAAATGCAAGGCCAAGGGAATGGTCCACAATGATACCTCATTCAGCTGAATTCACTGGAAGGTACCCTGCTATACACTGACAGATGACATAATTTTTAGGTAGAAGTAACTCTTCCAGGAATTTTACCAGTATTACGTGCTGATTTGCTGCAACATGCGTGCATTTTCCTGTGGGAAAGATGCCAAATATTTTGTGTGTGACTTTCTAAATAGATGATAGCCACAATTGCTAAACCCAGTGTTTTACATGACAGGTGAAAAAGAGCCCATAATTGTTTGGTGAATGTCAGGAGATATGTTTAGGGTCTTTTTAGGGCCACTAAACAGTTGCCTGAAACAATACCCCTTATAACACCTTTGTTCAAAGGGCATTGCACCCCAGCCTCTGCTTGCATGACCCAAATCAGTAGCTAGATGTTTAGTATTTAGGACAGACACACAGCCTAAACCTTGGACAGCATACCTCAGAAAAAAGTCAAACTTTAGTGATATCTATTTTAGTGTGTATACATTCCCAGTTGAAAGGGTTTATCCTAAAGCCTCCTGTTGATACCAGCAAAATGTGGGCAAAATTTTAAAAGAAAGAATCCTAGTGAAAATACTTAGAGCACATAGATTCAAGACCACAGATAGTTTTTAGATGGCTTTCACGTGAATCTAGGGATTCATAGTAAACAGAACAACCAAGATACAAAGGTTTAAGTATGAGGAGCCATAAACAAAACCATCTTTATTTTTTGAAACTAAAGATTAGTTCTATATATATACATAATTAATTAAAATAGCTAACTATATTCAAATGTTTTTTTTATGACAAGCCTCTGACAAAATAACTCAAAAATCAGTTTAAAGCAATTGTAATTTCTATTAGTAGCATATGTTGTTAGTTACTAAGCCATTGAGTTAGTTGAAGTGTCTGGAACTGTGCATTTTTGAAATATTATTTGATTGTGTTTGTTTTCAGAAAACACAGCTTTTACTTTAGTAAAAAATATTCATTTGTTTCTTAAAATATGACCATGGTAAGAAGGTTTATGCCTGGAGATAGTGAGCTGACATAAACCTGTCCTGCTTTCCCATAGACAGCTGTGCCCCCACCCCATACTGGTTATGCTGCATATATCCTTGAAGTCTTGTTTTTTTGCAGATATAAAGTAAGATTTTCTTCCTTGTCCTCATACATCCTACTTATAAAATGTAAAAAACAAACTGCTTCATAATTAGCAGACTGCCTGGGTCAAGTATGAGCTATGTGTTCAAAGCATAGAGGAATTATTTCCCCTACTTCCTAGTACCCAAACAAAACATATTTGCAGATTCTGATATCCATGATGAAGCTACAAATAGGGCTGTGATAGTGTGTGTGTCCAGGTATGTATCCCATTTTGAATTCTTAGAATCAATTAAGTATATTAGAGTGAACACATTGTTTTCATATAGCCGTCACCAAAAGGCATCATGTGTGGCTAGAGTATTGGGAAAGTCAGGGTTTATTTTGTACCTTGTCAGTTACCCAAGTTTCACTCAGTTCCACAGAGTACTTGTCATCAGGTAGGAAATATTGAGGCTCTGTCCTAGACTTCAACAGTGAGGGAAACCCATGTTATAAGGAAATTTACATGATGAAGTAAATTCCTAAGAGGTTGTGTAGAAAGATCATTCAATCTCCTGTTGAGAATGTATCTATGTTTGGAGAATGGGCAGATATTCTGATTTTCAATTTTTTTGTCTCAGACATAACCCTGTCACAGCCATCTCCCTAAGTGTACTAGTTAAATTAATTTTGTTTTCAAAAATTACAGGCGTATATAAAGCCACTACATCTTTAAATACATATGTATATAAAACTTTGCTTGACAAGTTCAGAAGTGTAAGACATATGACAGAAGTTTACAATTACATAGTTGATTCCACAGTCCTGCAACTGCATTTTGCCCTATTGTGGTTTCACGCTTGAGTCTTGTTGACACTTGCCACCAGTTCTGTTTTTCTTAAGTCACCAGGGGTTTGGCTTAGAAGGTTGTCCTAACTCAGTCTTCAGGGATCACTCAAATTGCATTATTAAAGAAGATGAAAACAATTCAGGTAACAAAAACTTCTTTAGAGATACTCATTCAATGAATTAAGTATAAATATCTATTCAGTAGTGTGTGTGAAGTGTGAAAGTCGCTCAGGCATGTTCGACTCTCTGCGACCCCATGGACTTACAGTCCATGGAATTCTTCAGGCCAGAATACTGTAGTGGGTAGCTTTTCCCTTCTCCAGAGGATCTTCCCAACCCAGGGATTGAACTCAGGTCTCCCTCATTGCAGGCAGATTCTTTACCAGCTGAGATGCCAGGGAAGCCCAAGAATACTGAAGTGGGTAGTCTATTCCTTCTCCAGCAGATTGTCCCAACCCAGGAATCAAACCGGAGTATCCTGCATTGCAGGCGGACTCTTAACAAACTGAGCTATCAGGGAAGCCATCCAGTAGAGTATATTGTAAAAAAAAAAAAAAAAAAAGGTTAGAGGAGATTTTTAAAAGGCAAGTTATCTTACTGTCCTTCATTAGGACATGTAAGAACTAATGCATATATGAAGAGAAATAGCTGTCAGGTTTGTAAAAACAATTTTTGCCTCAATCTCATGTCCATCGAGTTGGTGATGCCAGCAAACCATCCCATCATCTGTCATCCCCTCTCCGCCTGCATTAAATCTTTTCCAGCATCAGGGTCTTTTCTAATGAGTAGGCTCTTTGTATCAGGTAGCCAAAGTATTGGAGCTTTAGCATCAGTCCTTCCAATGAATATTCAGTGTTGATTTCTTTTAGGATTTGCTGGTTTGATCTCCTTGCAGTCCAAGGGACTCTCAAGAGTCTTTTCCAACACCACAGTTCAAAAGCGTCAGTTCTTCAGTGCTCAGCCTTCTTTGTGATCCAGCTCTTACATCCATACATGACTACTGGAAAAACCAAAGCTTTTACTAGATGGGCATTTGTTGGCAAAGTGATGTCTCTTCTTTTTAATACACTGTCTAGGTTTGTCATTGCTTTTCTTCCAAGGAGCAAGCGTCTTTTAATTTCACAGCTGCAGTCACCATCTGCAGTGATTTTGGAGCACAAGAAAATAAAGTCTCTCACTGTTTCCATTGTTTCTCCATCTATTTGCCATGAAGTAATGGGGCTGAATGCCATGATCTTCGTTTTTGAAATGTTGAGTTTTAAGCCAGCTTTCTTACTCTCCATTTTCACCTATATGAAGAGGCTCTTTAGTTTTTCACTTTCTGCCATAAGGGTGGTGTCATCTGCATATCTGAGGTTGTTGATATTTCTCCCATCAGTCTTGATTCCAGCTTGTGCATCATCCAGCCTGGCATTTCTCATGATGTACTCTGCATATAAGTTAAATAAGCAGGGTGACAATATACAGCCTTGACATACTCCTTCCCCAAATGTGAACCAGTACATTGTTCCATGGGTGGTTCTACCTTTTGCTTCTTTACCTACATATAGGTTTCGCAGGAGGCAAATAAGGTGGTCTGGTATTCCCAGCTCTTTAAGAATTTTCCAGTTTGTGTGATCCACACAGTCAAAGGCTTGAGCATAGTCGATGAAGCAGAAGTAGGTGTTTTTCTGGAATTCTCTTGCTTTTTCTATGATTCAGTGGCTGTTGGCAATTTGATATCTGGTTCCTCTGACTTTTCTAAATCCAGCTTGAATATCTGGATGTTCTTGGTTTACATACTGTTGAAGACTGGCTTGGAGAATTTTGAGTATTACTTTTCTAGCCTGTGAAATGAGTACAGTTATGCAGTAGTTTGAACAATCTTTGGCCGGCCCTTCCTTGTGACTGGAATGAAAACTGACCTTTTCCAGTCCTGTGGCCACTGCTGAGTTTTCCAAATTTGATGGCATAATGAGTGCAGCACTTTCATGGCATCATCTTTTAGGATTTAAAATAGCTCAATTGGAATTCCATTGTCTCCACTAGCTTTGTTCGTAGTGATGCTTCCTAAGGCCCACTTGACTTTGGACTCCAAGATGTCTGACTCTAGGTGAGTGATCACACTGTCATGGTTATCAGGGTCATTAGGATCTTTTTTATATAGTTCTTCTGTGTATTCTTGCCACCTCTTCTTAATATCTTCTGCTTCTGTTAGGTCCATTCCTTTTCCGTCCATTGTGCCACCTCTGTATGAAATGTTCCCTTGATACCTTTAATTTTCTTGAAGAGATCTCTGGTTTACTGTTTTCTAGGTCTCCATTCTATTGTTTACCTGTATTTCTTTGCATTGATCGCTTAGGAAGGCTTTCTTATCTCTCCTTGCTATTCTTTGGAACTCTGCATTCAGAAGGGTATACCTTTTCTTTTCTCCTTGGCCTTTAGCTTCTCTTCCTTTCTTGGCTCTTTGTAAGTCCTCCTCAGACAACCATTTTGCCTTTTTGCATTTATTTTTCTTGGGGATGGTTTTGATCACTGCCTCCTGTGTAATGTTACAAACCTCCATCCATAGTTGCTCAGGCACTCTGTCTGTCAGATGGAATCCCTTGAATCTATTTGTCACTTCTGTAGACTCATAATGGATCTGATTTATGTCATACCTGAATAGCCTAATGGTTTTCCCTAATTTCTTCAATTTAAGTCTGAATTTTGCAATAAGGAGTTCATGATATGAGCCACAGTCAGCTTCTGGTCTTGTTTTTGCTGACTGTATTGAGCTTCACCATCTTTGGCTGCAAAGGGTATAATCAATCTGATTTCAGTATTGACCATCCACTGATGCCCATGTGTAGTGTCATCTCTTGTGTTGTTGGAAGAGGGTGTTTGCTATGACCAGTGTGTTCTTTGGGCAAAACCGTTAGCCTTTGCCCTGCTTCATTTTGTACTCCGAGGTTAAACTTGCCTGTTACTCCAGTTCTCTCTCGACTTCCTGCTTTTGCATTCCAGTCCCCTGTGATGAAAAGGACATCTTTTTTTCGTGTTAGTTCTAGAAGGTCTTATAGGTCTTCATAGAACTGTCAACTTCAGCTTGTTTGGTATCAGTGGTTGGGGCATAGACTTGGATTACATTCTGTCATTTTTGAAATTGCACTCAAGTACTGCATTTCAGATTTTTTTGTTGACTATGAGGGCTACTCCATTTTTTCTAAGGGATTCTTACCATCGTACATTAACTAAAAAAAGACACCAAAAGATAGAGAGTAAAAGAATGAGAAAATATACAAATACTAATCAAAACAAAGTTGATAGAGCTAAATGAAACCAAACAAAACAGGCTTTAAAACCAAGCAGTATTCAAAATGAAGAAGGTCACAAGTATATACAATTCCCAATCCACCAAGAGAATGTATATAATTCTGAATTTATACATAACTAAAACATAGCTTTAAATAAAGAAAAATTACAAGGATAGGTAAATCCACTGTCACAGTTAAAGATATATCACATCTATTAATTTCTCATTTAAATGCTTTTTCTCTGCAATCACCTTCTGTGGTTTTTCAGTCTTCTAACTGTATTGAGGCTTTCAATGACCAAGTCAATGGTTTCTCTTGGTAAATGTCATATTTCACTTGAAAATATGTGAGTTATTTTCAAATATCTTTTGACATTGATTTCTAACATAATTCCACAGTGATAAGAGAACAAACTCTGTATGCTTCCAATGCCTTAGATCATGAAATTTATGTCCGTTGTTTTGTGTCCCTGGATATAGTCCACTGTTCCTAGTTTATAGCCTGTGGGAACTTGAGTAGAATTTGTATCTTACCATTATATGAAAATTGTATAAATCTTAATTATGTTGAATAGATTCATAGTGCTTTTAAGGTCTACTGTATCCTTATACATTTCTGTATTTTCTTTCTATTAATTTTTGAGACTTTGGTATTAAACCTCCAACTAAAAATCTTAATTTGTCTATTTAAAAAATAATTATAATATATAGTGGAACTATATGTAACTTTGCTTTGTATTTTCCAAGTCTCCTGTAAATGTTATCCTACTTCCATAATTTAAAAAATAAAAACAGAAGAGAAAAAATGCCAGAGAAAAACAAATACTCTATATTATCACTTATATATGAATCTAAAGAATTAACAAATGAGTGAATATAACAAAACAAAATAAACAAAGATATATCACATCAATTTCAGTAACTGATTTTAAAAGTAGGCCAAGAAATCACTAAGGATGAGCATTTGTACCCAATTAAAAAGCTTGATCTAATGTGCATATATCGGATTCTGAGCTCACTATTAGAATATGTTTTGAAGCATACATGGAACATTCTTTTGAAATACATTATGATCTGGACATAAAGCAACTCTTTAATTTCAAAAACCTGTATTATACATGTCCTAATCTCTGACCTCAAGAAAATTAAGTTAGATAATAACTACCAAAAGGGGAATTTTTAAAACTCATGTTTAAATTCACCTGCTCTAATTATCTATGGGTAAAAGAAACCACACAGAAATTAAAAAAATACTTAGAACCAAATATGAATGAAAAACTATATATAAAAATTTCCAAGATGCAACTGGAGCATACTCATATTAAAAGAATATGTTATATCTTTATTTTTAAAAGTCTGAAAGTGGAAAGGGTAAAGGGTGCTATAACTAGACTGCAGAATCAAGCAGAAGTTATTTTGAAGTATACAAAGCTGAATTTCAAGCAGATGTAATGTTTCAAAATCTAGAATGATAGGAAATGTTAAAACTGACTCATGCAGAATTAGTTAATCCATATAGTACATGACTTTATCAGTCAGGGTTCATTCAGGGAAAAAGATAAAATTAATACATGAATTGTGTAAAGAGACTTGAGGAAAACTGAGGTAACAGCGATAGTAACCACAAGCATTACCTATTACTTATAAGCTATGTGGGGAAAAGGAAGAGGTGATTGCTCTTGGAATCTAACAGCTTGGAAAAGGAACTTTACGGAGCTGGGACCGAGATCTCTGATTAGAGGGTGTTGATGTTCAGGAGTTCATAAGAAACTCCCCTGTAGATCTGGGAGTCAAACCATTGAGAAAGGAAGCACTGGCCATCTGGCCATCTCTAAAGAGAGACAGTGATGTTGGTTATGGGACTATAGAGAAAACTGGAAATTGGAAAAAAAAAAAGTCACTGCCAAAATGAAGCAACATTGTTGTATTGTTTCTTCAGCTACATAGGAGTGTAGCCGGTCTACAATATTGTGTTAGTTTCAGGTGTAAACATAGTGATTCAGTTATACATATGCATGCATTCATTCTCTTTCAGATTCTTTTCCCACATAGATTATTACAGAATATTGAGCAGAGTTCCCTGTGCTGTATAGTAGGTCCTTGTTGGTCATCTAGTTTATATATAGTAGTGTGTGTATATTAATGCCAAACTCCTAATTTATCCCTCTCTTACTCACTGGTAATATTTCTCCTTTGGTAACCATAAGTTTGTTTTTGAAATCTGTGAATCTGTTGCTATTTTGTAAATAAGTATCATATCATTCTAAAAATTATATTCCACATAAGAGTGATATCATATGATATTTGTCTTTTTCTGTCTGACCTACTTCACTTAATATGGTCATCTCTAGGTTTATCCATGTTGTTGCAAATGGCATTATTTCATTTTTATGACCGAGTAATATTCCATTGTGTATATGTGTCTCATCTTCTTTATCCATTCCTCTGTTTCTGGACATTTATGTTGCTTCCATGGCTTAGCTATTGTAAATGACCATTGCGGTACATGTATCTTTTTTCATTATGGTTTATGATTTCCTCTGGTTATGGGCTTCCCTGGTGGCTCAGATGGTAAAGAATCTGCCTACAATTCAGGAGGGACCCAAGTTCGATCTTTTGGTCAGGAAGATCCCCTGAAGAAGAGAATGGCTACTCACTCCAGTATTCTTTCTGGAGAATCCATGGACAGAGGACCCTGACTGGCTACAGTGCATAGGATTGCAAAGAGTTGAACATGACTAAGTGACTAACACTTTCACTTCACTTTTTCTCTGGTTATATACCCAGGAGGGGGATTACTGGACCATACACTAACTCTATTTTTGTTTTTTAAGGACCCTCCATACTGTTCTGCATAGTGGTTATATCAACTTACACTCCCACCAACACTGTAGGAGGGTTCCCTTTTCTCTTACCCTCTCCAGAATTCATTATCTGTAGACTTTTAGACAACGGGCTTTCTGACTGGTATATGGTGATACTTCTCTGTAGTTTTGGTTTACATTTCATTGATAATTAGTGATCTCGAGCATCTTTTCATGTGTGAGAACAGTCACTTTTGATTGCAGAGAAGATAATCCAATAGTCTTGGGTACTTGGGTTAGAGAAGAAGAAAACCTGAAAGTAAATGAGCTAAATATACAACTTTAAGAAATTAGAAAAGCAGAAAAACTTGAAAGAAATTAGATATAAAGATAAAAGTGAGTGAAAAAGAAAATAAAGATTCAATAGGTGGAATGAACAAAGCCATAATATATTTCTTCAGAAAGACTAAGAAAACAGACAACAGGAAAAAACTAATAAAAGTAACAGATAAATAATTTGGGGAAAGGAAAATATACAAATACTGCAGAAATCAAGCAGAGGGTATTATAAACAACTGTATGCCCAGAACTTTTGAAGTGTGTGAAATGGTCAAATTACTAAAGCAAATTCAATAAGTAGAAACTAGTCTATAGCCATTGAAGAAATTAGATTTATCATTTTTTTTCTCTCATAGATCAAACACAAGGCTCAGATGGTTCTATAGGACAATTCTAATTCTTTCAAGGAAAAGAGTATTCATATTTCACATAAACTCTTTGAAAGACTGTGAAAAGAAGTAATCCACTCTGGTTTTATGAGTTATAACTTAATACCAAAACACAAGGAAAAAAAGAAAAGATATAGTTCAAGCAACAAATTCATCAGTATGTACAAAAGGAGAATATATATTCAGTAGTAAGATGCTAAAAGTGTTCGCTTTAAGGAACAATATAAGCATACTCACTATCATAGGTATTCAACATTGTACTGAAGGTCTTAAGGAGAAAATGATAGAAAAGTAATGGGAGGGAAGGAAATGTCATCTGTAGATGATATGGTCATCTACATAGACAACACAAGGAGGGATGTACAAATTACTGAAATTATCATGGAAATTTGTCAAGCTAGAAATTACATAAGATTCAGTTCAGTTCAGTCACTCAGTCGTGTCCGACTCTTTGAGACCCCATGGACTGCAGCACGCCAGGCTTCCCTGTGCATCACCAACTCCTGGAGCCTACTCAAACTCATGTCCATCACGTCGGTGATGCCATCCAACCATCAGAAGATTTATACACAAAAAACAATTGTATTTCTATACACCAGCAACAAACAGAAAATTCAATTTTTTTAAGATACTATTTATACAAGCAACTGAAAATAGATGGTACTTTGAAATACACACAGCAAAAAACAACCAAGCCTTCTATAGGGAAAATAATAAAACCGAATCAAAAGACATTTTAAAAGTTCTCAATAAATGGAATACATTTTATGTTCATCTGTTGGAAGAGTTAATATTGTAAAATGTAAGTGTTTCCTCAAATTATACCTATTTACTGGAATTACAGATTTTTTAAAATAATTTAAAAACTTAAATGGAAGAACAAGGAACCAAGAGAGTCCTAAAGAATCAAGCAAATTTTTTCTGCCAGAAAAAATTGTAATAATTAAAACTGTGTAACTGGTGCAGAGAGAGAGCAATGGAATAGAATGGAAAAATAAGAGAATGATCTATGCATGTAGAAAACTTGACATAAGGCACAACTAAATTCAGGATTAGTGGGAAAAGGACAGATTATTCAATAACTGGTTCTAGAATAACTGCTTATTTATAAGGATAAAATTGTAAACTGACCCTTAACTCAAGCCTTACAGCAAAAACAAAAAAAAATCAGTTTCTAATGTATTAAGCCTTAAGTATGACAATAAAATATTAGGAATTCTAGAAGAAAATATAGGATAAAAACTTCCATAGCCTTAATTTCTTAAACGAAATTATGTAAACTGTAATAAGGATTAAGAAATTTGAGTTCACCACAATTAAGAACCATGCATTAAAAGACCCTGTAAAGACTTGTGATTACCAAGGGGGAGGGGAGTTGGGGGAGAAATGGACTGGGAGTTTGGGGTTAGCAGATACAAATTATTGTGTTGCCCAAAAAGTTCATTTTGGGTTTTTCCATATCATCCTATGAAAAACTCAATGATCCTTTTGGCCAACCCAATACTATATGTAGAATGGATGAACAGCAAGGTCCTACTGCATAACACAGGGAAATATATTCAATATCCTATAATAAGCCATAAATGGAAAAAGAATATGAAAAAGAGTGTGTATGTGTGTATGTATGTGTGTAAATATATATATACATATATATAACTGAATCACTTTGCTGTGTAGCAGAAATTAATATAACATTATAAATCAACTATACATCAATTTTTTTTTAAAGACCCTGTAAATAATGTAAAAGAAAAACCACAAACTGGGAAAATATATTTGTGATTCACATAACAAAAAATAAAAAAGGATTACTGTCTACAATATATACCGACCTCATGTATCAATAGAAAAATATAAATCAATTTTTTATTGAAAAATCATTTCACATAGGTAACATGAGCAGTCAATAAATAGCAAAGGATTCTCTACCTCATTATAGTCAGCGAACATTCAAATAATGATGTGCTATTTCACAGCTACCAGACTAGAAAAAAAATTAAAGTCTAACAAAACCAAGTGATAAGAAGGACATAGAATGATAGAATCTCTCAGAGTAGCTTACCTACGTAAGACCGCAAACTGGTATAATCATCTTCGGTGAATAACTTATCTCCAGTCAACTTCAGTGTACATATACCCCTTGCCTAAGCAGTTCTATTCCAAATCTTTGCACACGTGTGCCAGGAAACACATACAAGCTTTAGAATAGCACTGTCCATAATAGCAGGAAACACTATAAACAGCTCAATTGTCCCTTACAGTTAGAATGGATAAAATTGTTGTATAATCATACAGTGAAATACTGTGCTGTAGTAAAAATGAGCTACAGCTATATGCATCAACATAAATAAATTTCAGAAAACACTTTGAAGTCAAAAAGCAAACTGCAGAATATAGACGTATAGTTCCATTCATACATAGTTCAATAACAGGGATAGCTAAACAAGATATTGTTCAGACTCATGCATGTGATTGAAGTATGAAGAAAGAATGGGAAGATTCTCATAAATTTTAGGATCTTGATTGCCTCTGGGAAGGAGATAGTGGTGTTGCTATCAAGGAGAGGCACACAGTAGCCGTCACAAGTATTAGTAATGTTCTGTTTCTTAAGCTGGCTGATAAGCACAAGGTTGTTGCTTTTATTTTTGTTAATTTACACAATTACACACCTTTGCCCCATATGATAGACTCACAATAAAACATTTTCTAAAGTTAAGAACAATTTACTTTTAGATGGGCTTCCCTGATAGCTCAGTTGGTAATTGGTAAAGAATCTGCCTGCAATGCAGGAGACCCCAATTTTATTCCTAGGGTCGGGAAGATCTCCTGGCTCAGGGACAGGCTACCCACTCCAGTAGTCTTGGGCTTCCCTTGTGGCTCAGCTGGTAAAGAATCCACCTGCAATATGGGAGATCTGGGTTTGATCCCTGGTTTGGGAAGATACCCTGGGAAAGGGAAAGGCTACCAACTCCAGTATTCTGGCCTGGAGAATTCCATGGGGCCGCAAAGAGTCAGGCATGACTGAGTGACTTTCACTCACTCGCTCACTCACTTTTAGATAATTGATTTGGCTTTATAAAGGAACCAGTGGATTAATTTAATACTTTTCCTTATAGACTGATAATTTCTACTGTCTCCTTGAGCTACAAAATTATAAAATTTAAACTACCCTCCTCAAAAACAGAAATATAAGTAATTTTGATTGAAATATTAACTTTTGAATTTTTTACAAATATAGGTATATACACACATATATATGAATTTTAAGATGATACCTATGAAAGAATTTGAAGCCATATAAGAGTCAGACACGACTGAGCGACTGAACCGAACTGAACTATTTTAAAAGATAGGTAGAATCACTTTTTGTGGCTAGCGATCAGATTAGTTGGGTGTTCTTTGAAGTCTGGTAAACCTATTTCTTCTTTTTTTTTGTTTCTGTTTTGATACTACAAAGACAAGATAGTTGTGTCAATTGAAAAACGTACAACCTAAACGCTGAGAATTACGTTTTATGAGGTGGCCTTATGGAGGACTATAACCTCGGAAGGCAGCCTCTCAGATAGCTCTGAGGGACTGTTCCTAAGAGGTAAGGGAGGAGCTGGGATACATAGGAGTTTTTCCTGGAGTGAAAACTACATAGTGGAATATCAAAAGATTACTGCTAATTACAAAAAAACAGATAACTCAGATGGATGAATTTAATGATTTCTTGTATATGGGAAGATGCAAGTATTTAGACTTACTGAAATCGCTCCTTTGATGTACAGCTTAACCATATATGGCCAGCATCCTGTTTTCGTCTATCCTGAATTCCCCTTGGGGCACACAAGAGTGGGAGATGGAGGCTGTTGCAGTGACTGATGGTTTTATGGCTGAAACATCCTTGTTCACTGAGAGGGCAGGTGACATTTTTTTGTCCCCATTTGGAAAAAGTAGAGATGGAAATAGAACATCATATATATTTGCAGAATAATCTAGGGGTTCCTGTTATGTGACATAAATGTGGAAGGAGGAGAAGAGAAATAGTTTTCACCAAAACGCCTAAGTAAACTACATCCCACTAAACTAAAGAGTCAAAAGTTTACTAACCATAATATCTGTACCTCCCTAAAAGTGAAATTGTTAGTCACTCAGTTGTGTCCAACTCTTTGCCACCCCATGGACTGTAGCCCACCAGGTTCCTCTGTCCATGGAATTCTCCTGGTAAGAATACTGGAGTGGGTTGCCATTCCCTTCTCCAAAGAATCTTCTCAACCCAGGGATCGAACCTGGGTCTTCTGCATTGTGGGCAGATTCTTTACCATCTAAGCAACCAGACTAGGGAAGCCCTGTACCTCTGTACCTCCCTATTCCCACGAAAATAAGACTTAGCCTGGGTATATAAGAGTTGATGAGATAATTCCAAGAAAAAGCACCAAACTTGGGTGAAAATGGATACATCCAAGATGGTATGCAAGGAATTTAGCAATCAGTTCAGTATGAAAAGTCAGAAAGCATACTAGCCAACCCTTAAGCTGTATCACTGCATCCTAATATCAGGACAGGTATTTGTTGAAGTTTTATTCTATTTTATAGAAATTTTGTTTGTTTTTTATCCTAGAACAGTGACTTGTACACAGTAGTTGCTGAGTAAATATTTGTTGAATAAATGACATATTTAAAATTTAAAAAGCAGAGAATAAAAACTAAAAGCTGTTAGAGCAGAGTAAATATTTATAAAAGTATTTCAAGTGGGCTGAGAATAACACCAGAATATTAAAAGAGAGCAATCAGGAATGCTAGGGAGCAGAACAGAGCAACTGCAATGTGCATGGGGTCTGCAGTCTGAAAGCTGTGAGTTCAAAGCTTTTCTCTGCTGGATTTGTAATGTTGACTTAAAAAATATTCATAACCTAAAAGTTGAGAGTTATGCTTTATTCAGTGGGAATTATCAGGACTTCAAACCCAGGAGATAGCATCTCATGCAACCCTGAGATAACTGCTCCAAGGAGGGGAGCCAGGTTATATAGAAGTTTTGCAACAAAGGGCAAGTAGTCTGAACATGAAAAGATGATTGTTAATGAAAGAAAACAAGATACCCCAAGTTAAAGAATTTAGTATTTCTATGTATATGAAGATGCAAGTGTCTGGGCTCACTGAAATCGTTCCTTTGATATGCAGCTCAGCTATCTGGGGCCAGTATCCTTTGTTTTCACATCCTGAGGTTCCTCAGGGCTCACCAAAGGGAGTGGCTGCAATCTGGTGGCTGCTAGATGGCAAGTATTCTTTCCTTCCTGAGTTCCATCCTCAGGGCTGCAATCACTGATGACTGTGACATCCTTGGTTACTGATATGGCAGAAAATATTCCATTTCTCAGTAATCGCAACCAAAATACCCAAACCTTCTATTTTTCTGGCTGTTTTTAAAGATTTATCTTTCATTTCATCAGTTTCACTATGATAAAATATATTTTTCTATTCTGCTTTGGACTCATTTTCTGAGCCAGAAGATTCTTGTCTTTCTACTCTTCTGGAGATCCTCACACAATATTTTTCTTCAAATATTGACTATTCTTGGAAATTGTTTTTAGCCACATAAAGAGCCTTGCTTCTCTTTCATGTCTCTTACACTCTTTTACATGTTTCCTTTTGTTATCTTTCCTCAGCTTCATCTTTGATTTTAATGATTTTCTATTATCCGTTTTGGAACTGCTGTTTGACTTTCCCATTGAGACTTTTGTTTCAGTGATCAAATAAGTCAAGTTTAGAAGTTCTACTTGTTGTCTTGAATCTTAAATCTCTTCCCCACGTGTTTTGTTACTGTGTTTTTATTTCATGTAAGTGATACTTTGCTGCGGTTATCTTTTATGATCTGGGTTGAAGAGGACTCTTTCTACAGTGGTTGTGTGATTGCTGCTGACAGATCTATCAGGCTTATTACCAGCCCAGACCCCTTTTATGCTATTTTCTTAACTAGAATTTCATGCTCTATATGGGTAGCATAGATTAGAATCTCAAACTCTAGCTAAAAATGCCCCCCCACCCCCCCACCAAGGGTAATGAATTCCTAGGGAAGCCTTTTGTGTTTTCTCCACCTGGAGACAAAACCAAGAAAGACAAGTTCTTTCCTTGCCTATATGTGCTGATGGACAGATATTTTTCTAAATTTCCCTTTAACTGAGACTGTATTTACTCAAAGTTCCCTGATTTTTATTAAAGTTTTAATTCCATTTCCTGTGACCCCTCCATTTTCACTATGAGCTCAAAGGCTTTATCTCCTGGTTTTTCATGAATGTTATACCTCCAGCCCTCAGGTTTCTGGCTGATTTCATTTCCCAATTTATACTTGTCTTCTGGGAATTTCCCCTTATCGAAAACTCAGCTACACAGCTCAATGAAAAGTTTTCAGGACGTCTTCTCTTCCTTCCTACAGAAAATGGAAATCTCCCACTTACCTAAATTCAGTTCAGTTCAGTCGTTCAGTCGTGTCTGACTCTTTGTGGCCCCATGAATCACAGCACGCCAGGCCTCCTTGTCCATCACCAACTCCCAGAGCTTATTCAAACTCATGTCCATCGAGTCAGTGATGCCATCCAACCATCTCATCTTCTGTCATCCCCTTCTCCTCCTGCCCCCAATCCTTCCCAGCATCAGGGTTTTTTCCAATGAGTCAACTCTTCGCATGAGGTGGCCAAAGTATTGGAGTTTCAGCTTCAACATCAGTCCTTCCAGTGAACACCAAGGACTGATCTCCTTTCGGATGGACTGGTTGGATCTCCTTGCAGTTCAAGGGACTCTCAAGAGTCTTCTCCAACACCACAGTTCAAAAGCATTAATTCTTCTGCACTCAGCTTTCTTTATAGTCCAACTCTCACATCCACACATGACTACTGGAAAAACCATAGCCTTGACTAGATGGACCTTTGTTGTCAAGTAATGTCTCTGCTTTTTAATATGCTATCTAGGTTGGTCATAACCTTCCTTCCAAGGAGTAAGCCTCTTTTAATTTCATGGTTGCAGTCACCATCTGCAGTGATTTTGGAGCCCCCCAAAATAAAGTCAGCCACTGTTTCCACTGTTTCCCCATCTATTTGCCATGAAGTGATGGGACCAGATGCCATGATCTTAGTTTTCTGAATGTTGAGCTTTAAGCCAACTTTTCCACTCTCCTCTTTCACTTTCATCAAGAAGCCCTTTAGTTCTTCTTCACTTTCTGCCATAAGGGTGGTGTCATCTGCATATCTGAGGTTATTGATATTTCTCCCGGCAATCTTGATTCCAGCTTGTGCTTCTTCCAGCCCAGCGTTTCTCATGATGTACTCTGCATATAAGTTAAATAAGCAGGGTGACAATATACAGCCTTGATGTACTCCTTTTCCTATTTGGAACCAGTCTGTTGTTCCATGTCCATTTATAACTGTTGCTTCCTTACCTGCATACACATCCAACCATATGACTTGTTGATATTTGACTATTTTTGACCTGTAAAATCCTGTTCATAATATAACTCTGATATTTAACTTAAATAACCCTTGGTTGATGTGAGGATTAAGTGAGATAATGTATTTAAAGATCTTATCAGTTTGGACATATAGATAACAATAAATGGTAGCTTAACATTATAAACACGCATGTCCATAAATGCAAAGGATACATATTGTCTGGTTGGTCCTTCTTCCTAAGTTCTTGTCTCATCGTAACAAAGAATTGAAATGACCAGCAGTTATAGCTCAAGCAAGCAAGATTTACTGTGCAAGCAGTACACTTTTGACACTGAGCCACCTCACGGGAGTGTCCCTGTCCTAGTTTGGCTTCCCACTTTTATATCCCTTCTTCCCTCCCCTGAGAGGTTCCTGAGACCTCATAGGTTACACCCTATGCAGATAGGGAATAACCTGCATATGCCCAAGACCAGCAGGGAAGGGGACATGCTTTCTGGGAAACAGGCATGCTTTTAGGAAAGGGAACATGTTGGGCATATTTTTTCACCAGAGGTTCCCATTCCAGTCCATGGCTTCCCCTTTTTGCAGACTTGTTTCTCTAGTCACTGCTTCTTCTGACTGCCATCTGAGACCCCGTTTCCTTATTCTAACTAACAATATCATAAATAAAATGCTGTTAATAGGATTTGACTCGAGGGAGGGGACCTTACTTACTGGAAACAGGGAAAGAAAGAGATACTTACTAATTTTTCCTGTAAACTCTTTGGTAACTCTTAAATTTGGAACTATTTGCATATATTTCCTATTCAAAAATCATTGTAAAAATTATAAGCCCATGAAACTGCATAACATGCTATACGTAGATATATATGGAAGACGGTATGGAGATTCCTTAAAAAACTAGGAATAATACCACCATATGACCCAGCAATCCCACTCCAAGGCATGTACCCTGAGGAAACCAAAATTGAAAGAGACACATGTATCCCATTGTTCATTGCAGCACTATTTACAATAGCTAGAACACGGAAGCAACCTAGATGTCCATCAACAGATGAATGGATACAGAAGTTGTGGTACACATACACAAAGGAATATTACTCAGCCATTAAAAGGAACGTATTTGAGTCAGTTCTGATGAGGTGGGTGAACCTAGAACCTATTACACAGAGTGAAATGAGTCAGAAAGAGAAAGATAAATACTGTATTCTAATGCACATGTACGGAATCTAGAAAAATGGTATTTAAGAATTTATTTACAGGCCAACAAAGGAGAAACAGACATAGAGAATAGTCTTATGGACATGGGGAGAGGGGAGGAGAGGGTGAGATATATGGAAAGAGTAACATGGAAACTTACATTACCATCTGTAAAATAGATAGCCAATGGGGAACTTGCTGTATGGCTCAGGAAACTCAAACAGGGGCTAGAGGGATGGGATGGGGAGGAAGATGGGAGGGAGTTTCAAAAGGGAGGAGATATATGTATACCTATGGCTGATTCATGTTGAGGTTTGACAGAAAACAGCAAAATTCTGTAAAGCAATTATCCTTCAATAAAAAATAAATTAAAAAAAACGAAGCAGCCGTTGCTTTTCAAAACAGGCTCTTACCACAAGATTCCTCTCTATGTCTATGACAATCAAGGCATTCACTATAAAGATACTAATGGAATTTTTTAATTGCACCTAAACATATGAGGCCATTAAAAGAAATTATCAGAGCAGTTTATGTGCCCAACATTCTTCTAAGGACTCAAGCAATATGGCAGGAGTACCATATGGCAGAGTACCACAATACTTCTGTGTACCTCTGGACTAGTGGGATTTGCCTTCAATTATTGTTCCTTAGCCGTTTGAGGTAATGTCTTGTATTGATGTTTTTCCCCTGGTCTACAGCAAGGTTTCTTAACCTGCAGATATTGACACTTGAGGCCTGATAATTCTCTGCGGTGGGAGCTGTCCTGTGCACTGTAAGGTGTGTGGCCTCATCCCCAGTCTCTGTCCTAGTTGCCAGCAACACTCCCCTTCCTCAGTGTTTTCTACAGACATTGCTGAATACTCTCTGAGGGACAGAACTGCTCCCACTGGAGAGAGACTTTTGAGCAACCTACATCTTGCTAAATGCTTTGGTCTGAGCCTGTGTGGGTGAGTTAAGTGTCAAGACTGAGAAGAAATACCTGAAGGTCTTTCTGTGGCTTAGGAAGAGGAGGAAACTCCTTTCATAGCTTAAACTGGTTCTCTCACTAGATAAACCAAAGGGAACCAGTGGCAACATCCCAGTGGTACTCAAAAAAATGTCAGTGTCCTCCCTTTGAAACTTGTGAAATGTCAGTTCGAAAGGTGTTCCTTCTGCTATTCATATACCAAAGCCCCCTTGCAAATAGTACCTGGGCATTCTTTTGGGTGGGCTTCCCTGGTGGCTCAGTGGTAATGAATCCACCTGCCAATGCAGGAGACACAAGTTTGATCCCTGGGTTGGGAAGATCCCCTGCAGAAGGAAATGGCTACCTACTCCATATTCTTGCTTGGGACATTCCATGGACAGAGGAGCCTGGTGGGCTACAGTCCAAGGTGTTGCAAAAGAATCTGACATGATTTAACACCTAAACAACAATAATTGTTTTGGGTACAAGCTCATACATAAACTGTGGAGCACAGAAAAGGACTGGCAGGAAGTCTTAGGGCACATTCCACTCCTTGGCTTATTAAGAAGAATCACATTAAGTCTATCTCCTCAGTCAAATAAACCATTCTGCACACAACACAGCTTAGAAAAGCTTGCTTACTCTTAATTTAGCTGATATCTATTAGACACCTTTAAAGTTCTGGGTCGAGGATTCTATTTAAAACATTGCCATCACCTCAATCTATGTTCATTTCTAAATTACTTAAAACTTTTCACTTAAAAATATTAACTTTGTAAAAGTCTAACCAGGCATGGAAAGATACTGCAGGTCTTGAAAAAATTCTCTTTAAAAAGTGAGTCAGAGACTCAGACTCATATTAATCTGTTAGTTTCTCTCCCTTGTCCTACCTTCTTTAAAAAAAAATACTAAATGTTTTAGTGCAAATGGAATTACTTGTATGGATCCCTTCTTCAAACATAGGAAATAAACTGTAATTTGCAAAGTTCATTATCAAAGATCAGCATTGAGAAGTGAATAATCTTAGTCAGTTGGGTGCAAGTTTTCATCATTTAAATGTCACTGAAAGCCGGAATAGGCATATTTAATTTTTTAATTAAAGTACTCTAAAATTTCTCAAGGTTATTTTAAAAGTACAAATAAAAATAAAGGTAATTTTTAAAAGCTAGTTTACATTAGGATGAGTTTATATAAAAGCACTTCAACTTATTTTAAAATCTTCATAGCATCTTAAAATCCATTACTTCATGTATATGGGAAATGTCTCTAAGACTTAGTCACTTAAGGATAAGATAGTTTTATTTCTCCAGTTAAGCCCAGAATTGTTTTAGCCCTTTCACCTCACCTATGTATGCATCAATCAATTTGCTTCTGCCTCCCAAATTCAATATGAAGAATCGTATTAGTCTTGAATCAAAATAGTCTTGAAATAGTGTGTGGTTTTCAAATTGTGGGGGAAAAATCACTTGCCTTCTGCCTTATTTGTAAAATACTGTCCTCAAAATTCTATTTCAGGGTCAGCAACTGTGATATTATATTGAATATGCATGAACTGAACACATTTACAAGTTAAAAAGATCTTGGGTTTCTGAAAAGAATATGCCATTGTTCTTGTTTTGCCCTTCTCTTCTCCCTCCAGCTATTAAAAAAAAGATGTTCCCTTCTCTTTCCTCACTAGACTTAGTCTAAGAGTTAACTACCCACACCGGAGCACATGAGAAGCAAGAAGGAGGATGCAGATAACCTGATGTACAGAACACTGAGAATAGCTGCATAAAAAGGCTCGACTCTCATTTGGTCTTTCTCCATCACTACAAAGGGTAGTGATTACATAAAACTCCCTAGAGTGGATAAAAGTTTCTAGAATTTAAGATGGTAGCAAGAATGGGCATAACCCTTAGTATCTTTTCATCTACAAGAGACCTAGAAGTGATACCCTCTTAACTGATAACAGGAATACATGGTGGCTCAGACAGTAAAGAATCTGCCCACAATGCAGGAGACCTGGGTTCTATCCTGGGTCAGGAAGATCCCTGGGAGAAGGAAACGGCAACCCACTCCAGTGTTCTTGCCTGGAGAATTCCATGGACAGAAGAGCCTGGCAGGCTACAGTCCATGAGGTCTCAGAGAGTTGGACATGACTGAACAACTTTCACTCTCCCATGACTGATTCATGTTGTTGTATGGCAGAAACCAACGCAGCATTGTAAAACAGTTATCCTTCAATTAAAACTTTTTTAAAAATTAAAAAAAAACAAAAACCTGATAGGCAGGTTATATATATGCTGATGATTTGCCTACACTTGGAAGGGCCACTGCCTACATCCTAGTGGTGAGGCAAAGAGCCCCTGCTGTCATCTTCCTGGGCAGGAGACCTCATGAAAGTTGATGTATCTACCATTTAAACTGCCTAAAGCATGTTCCATGACCACACAGCAGTGTGACCCTAGGCAAATTTTCTTAACCTCTCCGAGTCTGTTTTACTTCTAGGATCTTGTACAGCTCAAACGACAGAATATAAACACAATAATCGAATCACAGTGAACATTCAACAAATGGCAGGGACGTGGGGAGTGCTATCTGCTGGTGGCACCTCTTTGTTCCAGCTCCCCTCCCTGTCATCCTGTCCTTCCTGCCAGCTCACTCTTTTTTTTTTTTTTTTTTGCCAGGCAAAAAATGGGGGCATGGGAGAGAAAGGAGAAGCACGAACAGATGCTCAGTTGAAAACAAATCGAAATTCATTCACAAGACACACATTCTTGATTTGGGTTGTGGCTTTGCTTATTGAGTGCAGTTTATGAGGGACCATGTTTTGACTGCTCTCCTAGTCTCCCCTTGATTATTACAGCCACAGGCTGTTCAGCACAACTCACATGGGAATTAGGTCCTTTAAGAAACTGACCCTCTGATGATGTGTTTCCAAAAGGAATCCGGCTCACTTCCAACATGAAGCCTAGATCTGGAGGATAAACAGAGTGCAACAGTTCCCTGATATGGAGATTGCCATAATGGTGCCTCTTTCTGCTCCTTCTTCCTCTTGGCTCTGATAAAGGATTAGCTTGCTGGTGGCAGTAACACTACCCTCTCTTACTTGTCCATTTCAATTTAGAACAGCCCCAGGGGAGTTACAGGAGGGGGCTGTCTCTTGTGAACCATCCTTGGGACTACATCTTGAAAATTTCCACAGTGCCAGCCACTTCCCTGACTCTTCGTGAAATTGTCAATTTTTTTTCTTTATTTTCTCTTTTTAAATTTTTAATTAGAGGATAGTTACTTCACAATATTGTGATGGTTTCTGCCATAAATCAACGTGAACTGGCCACATGTATACATGTTTTCTCCCTCTTGAACCTCCCTCCCACCGCCCTCCCCACCCCACCCCACCCCTCTATGTTGTCACAGAGCTCCGGCTTTGGGTCCCCTGCATCATACAGTAAATCGCCACTGGCTATCTATATTGCATATTGTAATGCATATGTTTCAATGCTATTCTCTCCAATCATCCCACCCTCTCTTTACCCCACTGTGTCCAAAAGTCTATTCTTTATGTCTGCATCTCCTTTGCTGCTTTGCAAGTAGGATCATCAGTACTATTTTTCTAGATTCCATATATATGCATTAGTATGTCATATTTGTCTTTCTCTTTCTGACTTGCTTCACTCTGTACATGTGTCTCTTTCAATTATGGTTTCCTCAGGGCGTATGACCAGTAGTGGGATTACTGGGTCATATGGTAGTTTTATTCCTAGTTTTTTAAGGAATCTCCATACTGGTCTTCATAGTGGCTGTATCAATTTACATTCCTCACCAACAGTACAAGAAATTTCCCTTTTCTCCACACCACCTCCAGCATTTGTTTTCTGTAGACTTTTTGATGATAGCCATTCTGAGTGGTGTGAAATATCTCACTGTAGTTTTGATTTGCATTTTGCTAATAATGAGCAATGTTGAGCATCTTTTCATGTATTTATTAGGCATCTGAAACTGTCAGTTTCCTCATTTATTGTCATGTATCAGTGTTCATTTCTCTTTTCTCACTCGAAAGAGAGGCTCTCTCTTTTCCATCGATCTGAAAGTGTTATCTTTAGTACAACTAACTGTAAATTTACCATGTTTATATGTTTTGCTTTATATTAAGTCCAACTCAGGAAATTTTTGATTCATTTCCTCAAGAAATTTCAGTCTTCAAAGAGAGTCACATTCATAGCAATTATTCCATCCTTTTATCACATCAATACATTGTGAATATTGACTGGTTAGAGTTTTAAGCAATGTGGAAATTTTTATTTTCAAAGAAAGGATGGGCACAGTGAGAGAATAAGTTCAGAGATCAAAATAAAATTTCTGAGATTAAGCAACTATTAAGGAATTGTTATATTTCAGCTGTAACTTTTTTTTAAATTTTTTATTGAAGGATAATTGCTTTACAGAATTTTGTTGTTTTCTATCAAACCTCAACATGAATCTCAGTTGTAGCTTTTAAAGTTTGAGTTTCAAGACTTCCTATTAAAATTTGTTTTTAGCATAAGTCAGGTTTCCTGAATCTGTATTGAATCTCAGTTTACTATCAGTTCCACCATTAAACATCATTATACCAGAAGGCCACTTCGCTTATCACTCCCAAAGAAGTCTCTTTAAACTAAGACTCTAAAGATCAGGCAGGTTTTATTTCTAGTCATGGTGTGGTGCCTTTATCACAGAAGTAAGTATTCTCTATAACATGTAAATCATCAAAGTGGAGGAAAAGAAACTTAGAAACTGCCAGTTTCTGATGCTATTCAACTGTAAAGAACTACATTCAGGGAGCAGAAAGCATTTTGGTTAGGATAAAATTAAAATCTATTCTTATTTCTTGTAAGAATGGAGAATGATAACTTGAAGATACATAAGAAATGACTTGGTAAAAAAGAATATTTGATACTCATAATAAGGTATCCAAAGTTGGCCAGAGCAGTGAGTTTCTATCACTTATATAGGAATCCTGTAGTCATACTACTCTGAATATATTTGTAGACAAATAGTAAATCTAAATTATCTGATAGTACATCTAAATAATCTCCTGGCTCTCAGCCTTGCCAGAAAACTTTTAAAGGCTGCCTGCCAGTTCATTATGTGAAAAGGTGTTAATGACTTTGCTACCAGGGAAAATTCTGGGGGGGAGAGAAAAGTCACTTGGAACCCAGACAGTCATTTTGTAGTGGGAGAACATGAACGTCTTGGTGGACCCCCGAGCACCCCTCCTCCCACCCCTCTCAGTTAACGGACGGGAGGAGAGGAAAGCGGAGCGGCCCCAGCCCATGGTCTCTCCTACCCTGAAAGACCATGGCCTCCACCGTTACACACTGCTCAAGAATAATGCCATGGATCACTCAGTAGCTGTGCTTCAAAGAGCTTTAAACAACTTACCACAGTTTTCAGGCAGCAATAATCTTATCATTTGTGTAGTGAAAAGACATCCTTACAAGTGATAATGACACTCCCAGTCGCCAAATGGTGACACCTCTACCTTACTCAGGGGGAACTGGAACTGGGCAAAGCGATCAAGAGGATTCATTTATTCCAAAGGAAATGAAACTTCCAAGTTCAGCATAGCAAACACAGATACATTTTTCTCCTCTCTCCGTGTACCCATTGTTTTTGTCAGGGTGCCCAAAACATATTCTTTTTCCAAGGACTTAATCGAGGCATCCAGAAGTTCGAGATTTGTAAGGTTCCAATAAGCACCTGGGACAGAACCATACAAAGAACTAAGGGAGCTCTTTCCCTCTTGTGCTTTTTCCAACATGGGTTCTTTCTCCTTCCTCTGATGGATCCCATTTTAATCTGGGTGTTTCTAAGCCTGTTTTATTGTTAGAAATGTTAAAGAATACACAAAAATATACTATTATATGTTTAACGTGGGTGAAACAGAGGGAAATTCACATTTGCTTTGAGGGAATTAAAAAGTTTTCAATCTAGGGAAGAAAAATGGCCAAATGATTCCCAAGCCAGTAGGAGATGAAGTCCAGAGTATCACTTTGACAGCACAGAAGTCTGCCTTTGGGTAAAGCATGACATAGCTCACTTATGCCTCTGTTCAATGACCATGAGAATTTTGGTTCTAGAACCAAGCTTTTGATTCTGGGTAAATAGTGAATTTTCCATTGCAGCAATGCTCAATAAGATGTACCCTGAGTATACTGTTAGTTGTCTCTGTAAGGTTGTTGTAAATTTTGTGGGTGTTGTCATAGGTGTGTTCTACACATGGGAAAGCCTCGTAGCACAGATGGAAGAGTTAGTGTGCCAAAGCTGGGCTTCATGTTCTTCCTGCAAACTCTCTCAGTTTAGCCAGAATCACACTGTCTTCAGAAGAGCAACCAAGCCCAAAACTACAGGGTGGCTTAGTACGTTGTTAAGTTTATTTAATTTTAAAGAATATGTGCCTTTATCCTCACCAATCTTAGTGTAGATAAATTTCTTAGGTAACTAGATGAATAATTTTTAACTTTTCTGAATAATATCCTTGTTCTGGATATATGTAAACCTTAAGAACAGAAATAAGAAAAGCATAAACATGAAATTTTATCTAGCTTCTGAGAAACAAATAGTGTTTATACCACAGAGGCAATTTTTATTTTTTTCCTAAAATGTAATGTAGACCATAAAATTATTTGCAAAATAAACCTAGGCTCTCATTTATCAATCCTATCAGACATTAAAAATGTGCAAGAATTTGCAAATAAATACATTTGAAAGAATGTATCCATTGGGAGAAAAAAATTATGCATTCGATTACATTCGACATCATTTTCCCCCTGCTATCAAAAATGAAAACAGAGTTTACTTTTCACTGGAGAAAATGCATTATAATCTTACTCCATTAAAGGCCAAACTTGAGGATTATACATCTGAGAGAAGAAAAACTTCCTTTTATTTGTTTAAAATGTACTTTTATTATGTAGGAGTGAGTTGACTGGGTACTGCTAAAGCTTCCACTGGTTTGTGGAATATGATTTCTGTTGAGGCAGTCTGAATGCAAGTTGGAAAATAATTTCCAGACACAGAGCATTTCAGAAGGGAATGAGTTTATTAAGAACAAAGAGCAGAAATAATGTGGGCATTGCGAGCGCAATGGGCCAAGCTCCTGACTGTACTTGTCTGTCCAGTACCTGGAGGCTTGTCCACATGCCTCCTCTTCCCAGTAACACTAGGTTTCCTAATGGATCATCTCTGTGAAGTCTGTACTTGTCTGTCCAGTACCTGGAAAAGAGTCTGAACACAGTACTTGCTTAATGCATACTAGATAAATGAACAATCATGTGCAAAAATAAATTGTACCCAGGGGATGGCCTGTTCCCCCCATATTCCCAGTACCCAGCACAATTCCTAACTAGGAAGGTCTTGGTATAGACAAGTAGGTAAAAAGATCTGTAACTCTGGCAAACAGACTCACTTTTGAACCTCAGCTTTAAGCTGGAATAATTTATTGGGTTGGCCAAAAAGTTTGTTTGCGTTTTTCTGTAATATCTTAAGGAAAATCCCAAAGAAACTTTTTGGCCAACCCAATACATCTCTGTACTTCCATTTTCTCACTTTAAAATGGGGTTGATTGATTAACTAAGTAATACACGCATTAAAGGTTTGCCCAGTACCAGGCATAAACAAGGCCTCATTAAAATATCAGCAAATCTTACAGTAAAGGCTATAAAATTGATTTAATTCTTCACTGTCTATTTAGCTTAAATGTTTATTTAATTTTTAAGTTCCAAAATCCTATGAGAAAAAGGCTAATGTGACAGTAAAAACCTTTGTACCTCTGGCACATTATCCATAAGAAAGTCAAATGAAATGGAATTACCCCAAAATCAAAGGGTACAATTGTCAGAAATAAACACATTGATTCAAATTAACTCTAGATATTTGTTTAGCTGGCCCCACTATTCACTTGGTCACTGTATGTTGCCATTACCTCAACTCATTAAATCTTTTCCACAGTATCACTAGTTAAATTTATTTACCACTGTATATCCCAGAGCATCTCAGGGCCTCATACACTGAGGCTTCATCTTAACACCATTCTTATGCCTGACAGAGAAAATATGGTTCTCATCTTTCAGAAATGGGATAACTGAAGTTTGGCTTAAGTAATCTGGCTTAAGACAGTAGGTACTTAACTTAGTAAGGAAATACCCAACTAGCAATTGGACAATAATTAGCAATTGGATAATCTAGCCCAGGGTCTAGGTCTATCTTAAGTAGCTGGGTACTACACTAGGGCTCATCTTTTAACTTCTCTGAGTTTCAGTGTCATTATTTATAAAATGTGAGTAAAAGTCTCTGCTCCTTTTAAATCTTATAAATATAAATGATGTTGTATACCTGAAAACTTTTGAAAATGTAAGGCAAGTATTAAATCTTACATCTAAGTACCTCATACTTGTTGCTTCTCTCTTCAAAAGAACCTCTTTTGAAACATTGCCAGGACATAAACAAATATTGCCAGTTCGCTTTGGAGGGATCTTTTCTTGATTGGATCAAAGATCAGTTCTCCAAGTATAATCTAGCATGATTGTATTGACTTAGCAAATAAAGAAGCTGGAACACAGAGGTGCTGTAACTTGCCCTGATTTTACACAGCAGACTAGTGTGTGGCTTCTATATCAAGAAACCCAGCCTAATTCCTTCTGTTCACTGCACTGACCACAGAATGAGGAGGCCTTTGTATTTTTTTACAGTTCAATTTGAAAGCATTCACTGTTTATTAACTGACCAGATACAAAAATAATCATAGTAGATACCTTAGTTCGTCCTTCTAATAAGCCTGTTGATCAGCTCGTCCCTGTTGCCAGCATCTCCACCTTCAAGAAAACACGTGATTTTTTCTTCATTCCATCTCCTAGAAAAGACAATTTGAAGGGCCACAGGAAGTTGTTTGTTTCTTTGAAACATTTTTCAACAGTACAGATCTCATGAATCAGATCCTCATGCCATATTTGCCTAGAGATCAAGCAATCAACATGTTATCTATCAGGGCAATTCTATTCTTATTGATTTTGTCATAACAACACTTATAGATCAGTTCATTTACAGACTTCGGGTTTGGATACCCCCATGCAGTGTATGGTTCCACAATTCTCGGCTTGTTATTTGAAACCTTGTTGAGCTTTACAAAGGTGCTGTTGAAGATCTGACAAATGCTAATAAGCTGCAACACCTTTTGATTCCCCGGGCTCACACCACTAATAACTCAGACCCTGATGACAAATGCCCATTTGTGTTCCACAGGTACATAGAAGTTGCCAGGTTTTCCTGCCATCCTAGCCATTTGGATTTCATTTCTGTACATCTGCCTGTATTCCTTGAGATAGTGCTTAGCTGTTTCATAGATAAGCTTCCTCCTTGCCTGTCGAAGCATCTTTTGGGCAAACTTATTTCTCAGGTACTTGATCTTAAGTTCTACAAAATTCTTTTGCTTTTTCTTAAGGGTTTCTGGCCCTGGTGGCTCAGACAGTAAAGAATTTGCCTGCAATGCAGGAGACCTGGGTCTGATCTCTGGGTCAGGAAGATATCCTGGAGAAGGGAATGGCAACCCACTCCAGTAATCTTGCCTGGAGAATGCGATGGACAGAAGAGCCTGGTGGGCTACAGTCCATGGGGTCATAAAGAGTCAGACATGAGTGAGCAACTAACACTTTCTGGCACAGCAGAAACCTTATTTTTCTTCTCTTCTTCACCCTCCATAGTTGCAGCCAGAAAAGAGGAAGGCCTTTGTAGTTTATGTGTAAATAAACAAATCCAGAAGTAATGAGCTGACACAAACAGGCCACCTGTTGTTTCAGAACTGGATATCTTGAATATTCAAACTGAAGATACATGATTTAGTAAATGGAAAAATATGGAGAATTTACATTTATTGTGGGTAGCATCGATGATCTGGAGCTTTTGTAAATGTTTCCCTGAAGGAAGAATCTCTGGAAAACTTGTGTTGAAATGTGTACAAATCTGGTGGAACCTTGTTTGCCCTTGGCTTTTTTTGATTGAAGAGGACATCTGTGCTATGATTGAGGTTGTGTCTGTAATAGGATCCTAGAAGGTCCTTTACTGTCTGTCACAGACAAATAAAAGCAGCAGCAGCTAAGAGGACATAGGAAAAATGCCAACAGCTACCCTAGAGCAGTGGTCAGTAAGTAGCATCTCACAGCCTACATAGAATGTTTTGGTATGTGACCCACTGGTAAACCTGTAAGCATTGTTAGCTTAAATGAAGAGTTGATTTTTCTCTTTGAATAACAGCAGGGGCAAACAATTAATTTATTGATTGACTAATGGTGTATATTCAGCTCTGTTCAGAGAGAATCAGTCATGTTTAATGAGAGACTCTGCCTTCATTAAATTCATCAAGTCATTACTAAGTAAATATGTGGCTAGATTTCATAGAATTTGTACCTCATAATAAAGACTAAGTTAAGTCAACATTTCCCTGAAACAAGCACTTAGAAAGAAATTGAGAAAAATTGAGTTAATTCAACTAATAATTTTTCCCTGAAGTCAAAAATGACTAGTCTCCAAGAAGAACATATGAAATCATCCTTGGAGCATGATACTCTGCATAGAAAATCCTAAAGACAGTACAAAAAAACTACTAGAATTCATCAATGAGTTTAGTAAATTTGCAGATTACAAAATTAGCATACAGAAATTTGTTGCGGTTTCTATATGTAACAACAAACTATCAGCCAGAAATTAAGGAAACAATCCCATTTACTATTGCATCAAAAGGAATAAAATACACAGGAAAAAATCTACCTAAAAAGGCAAAAGATCTCTACTCTGAAGACTGTAAAACATCGATAAAAGAACTTGAAGACAGCTCAAATGAAGGAAAGGTATACGATATTATTGGACTGGAAGAATCAGTACTGTTAAAATGACCATACTACCAAGGCAATCTCAGATTCAATGCAACCCCTATCAAGTTATCAATGGCATTTTTCACGGCACTAGAACAAAAAATGTTAAAATTTGTATGGACACTCAAAAGACCCCAAACTGCCAAAGCAATCTCAAGAAAGAAAAATAGACCTGGGAAATCATGCTCCCTGACTGCAGACTATATTATGAAACTACAGTAATCAAAACAATATGGGATAGCATAGAAAATCCGGAAATAAACCCACCCACTTAGCATCAGTTAATCTATGACAAAGGAGACAGGAATATACAATGGAGAAAAGATGATCTCTTCAATAAGTGGTTCTGGGAAAACTGGACAGCTACATGTAAAAGAATAAAATTAGAACATATTCTAATACCGTGTAAAAAAGTAAACTTAAAATAGATTAAAGACCTAAGTGCAAGATGGGATACTATAAAACTACTAGAGGAAAACATAGGCAGAACACTCTTTGACATAAATCATAGAAATATTTGTTTGGATGTGTTTCCTAGAGTAATGGAAAAAACAGCAAACAAATGGGACATAACTAAACTTAAAAGCATTTGCATAGCAAAGGAAACCCAAAATAAAACAAGGAGACAGCCTATGGAATGGGAGAGAATATTTGCAAATGATGTGACTGACAAGGGGTTCATTTCCAAAATATGTAAACAGCTCATACAGCTCAATATCATAAAAACAACCCAATTAAAAAATAGACTGCTGCTGCTGCTAAGTCGCTTCAGTTGTGTCCGACTCTGTGCGACCCCATAGATGGCAGCCCACCAGGCTCCCCCGTCTCTGGGATTTTCCAGGCAAGAGTACTGGAGTGGATTGCCATTTCCTTCTCCAATGCAGGAAAGTGAAAAGTGAAAGTGAACTCGCTCAGTTGTGTCCGACCCTTAGCGACCCCATGGACTGCAGCCCACCAGGCTCCTCCGTCCATGGGATTTTCTAGGCAAGAGTACTGGAGTGGGTTGCCATTGCCTTCTCCAAAAAAATGGACAGAAGACCTAAATAGACATTCCTCTAAATAAAACATACCGATGGTCAATAGGCTCATGAAAAGATACTCAACATCTGCAAATAATAAATGCAGAAGAGAGGGTGGAGAAGAGCGAACCCTCCTACACTATTGGCGGGAATGTAAATTGCTACAGCCACTGTGGCGAACAGTATGGAGTTTCCCTAAAAAACTAAAAATAGAGTTACCATGTGATACAGCAATCCCACTCCTGGGTATATATCTGGAAAAGGTAAAGATTCTGATTCAAAAAGACACAGGCACCCAAATATTCATAGCAGCACAGCACTGTTTATAATAGCTAAGACACAGGAACAACCTAAATGCTCATCAACAGATGAGTGGATAAAGAAGATGTTCTGTGTGTACACACACACACACACACACACACAAAAACAATGGAATATTACTCATCCATTAAAAAGAATGAAATAATCCATTTTCAACAATAGGGATGGGCTTAGGGATTATCACACTAAGTAAAGTAAGTCAGAGAAGACAAATATCTTATGGTACCATTCATGTGGTATCATTTATATGTGTAATCTAAAATACAAAAATAGAAATAGACTCACAGACATAGAAAACAAACATATGGTTACCAAAGTGGGGGATGAACTAGGAATTTGGGATTAGCAGATACATACTACTATACAAAATGTGGGTGCCTATCACCATGAGTTTAAAGAAAATCACTTCTTCAAAATCTGTCTTGCTGCTTCCCATAATTTTTGGTTTGTTTTGTTTTCATTTTCATTTGTCTTAATAAATTTTTTAATTTATTTTACTTAGAGGCTAATTACTTTACAATATTGTGGTGGTTTTCACCATACATTGACAGGAATCAGCCATGGGTGTACATGTGTCCCCCATCCCAAACCCCCGTTGACCTCCCTCCCCATCCCATCCCTCTGGATTGTCCCAGCACACAGGTTTTGAGTGCCCTGTTTCGTGCATTGACCTTGGACTAGTCATCCATTTCACGTATGGCAATATTCACGTTTCAGTGCTATTCTCTCAAATCACCTCACCCTTGCCTTCTCCCACAGAGTCCAAAAGTCTGCTCTTTATATCTGCATCTCTTTTACTGTCTCGCATATAGGGTCATCATTACCATCTTTATAAATTCCATATATATGCCTTAATATACTGCATTGGTGTTTTTCTTTCTGAATTACTTCACTCTGTTTAATAGGCCCCAGTTTCATCCACCTCATTAGAACTGATTCAAATGCATTCTTTCTAATAGCTGAGTAATATTCCATTGTGTATATGTACCACAAGTTTCTTATCCATTCATCTGCTGATGGACATCTAGGTTGCTACCATGTCCTGGCTATTATAAGCAGTGCTACAATGAACAATGGGGTACATGTGTCTCTTTCAATTCTGCTTTCCTTGGTGTGTATGCCCAGCAGTGGGATTGCTGGGTCAGATGGCAGTTCTATTTCCAGATTTTTAAGGAATCTCCACACTGTTCTCCATAGTGGCTGTACTAGTTTGCATTCCCACCAACAGTGTAAGAGGGTTCCCTTCTCTCCACACCCTTTCCAGTATTTATTGTTTGTAGACTTTTTGATGGCAGCCATTCTGACTGGTGTGAGATGGTACCTCATTGTGGTTTTGATTTGCATTTCTCTGATAATGAGTGATGTTGAGCATCTTTTCATGTGTTTGTTAGCCATCTGTATGTCTTCTTTGAGAAATATCTGTTTAGTTCTTTGGCTCATTTTTCAATTGGGTCTTTTATTTTTCTGGTATTGAGCTGAATGAGCTGCTTGTCAGTTACTTCATTTGCTGTTATTTTCTCCCGTTCTGAAGGCTATTTTTTCACCTTACTTATAATTTTCTTCATTGTGCAAAAGCTTTTAAGTTTAATTATGTCCCATTTGTTTGTTTTTGCTTTTATTTCCATTACTCTGGGAGGTGGGTCATAGAAGATCTTGCTGTGATTTATGTCAGAGTGTTCTGCCTATGTTTTCCTCTAGGAGTTTCATAGTTTCTGGTCTTACATATATATCTTTAATCCATTTTGAGTTTATTTTTGTGTATGGTGTTAGAGAGTATTCTAGTTTCCTTCTTTTACAGGTGGTTGACCAGTTTTCCTAGTACCACTTGTTAAAGAAATTGTCTTTTCTCCATTGTATATTTTTGCCTCCTTTGTCAAAGATAAGGTGTCCATAGGTGTGTGGATTCATCTCTGGGCTTTCTATTTTGTTCCACTGATCTATATTTCTGTCTTTGTGCCAGCGCCATACTGTCTTGGTGACTGTAGCTTTGTAGTATAGTCTGAAGTCAGGCAGGTTGACTCCTCCAGTTCCAATCTTCTTTCTCAAGATTGCTTTGGCTATTTGAGGATTTTTGTGTTTCCATTACAAATTGTGACATTATTTGTTCTAGTTCTGTGAAAAATATTGTTGGTATCTTAATAGGGATTGCATTGAATCTATAGATTGCTTTGGGTAGTATACTCATTTTCACTATATTGGTTCTTCTGATCCATGAACACGGTGTATTCTTCCATCTATTTGTGTCATCTGTGATTTCTTTCATCAGTGTTTTATAGTTTTCTATATATAGGTCTTTTGTTTCTTTATGTAAATTTTTTCCAAAGTATTTTATTCTTTTCATTGCAATAGTGAATGGGATTGTTTCCTTAATTTCTCTTTCTGCTTTCTCATTGTTAGGGTATAGAAATACAAGTGATTTCTGTGTATTAATTTTATATCCTGAAATTTTACTATATTCTTTGATTAGCTCTAATAATTTTCTGGTGGTGTATTTAGGGTTTTCTATGTAGAGATCATGTCATCTGCAAACAGTGAGAGTTTTACTTCTTCTTTTCCAGTCTGGATTCCTTTTATTTCTTTTTTCTTCTCTGATTGCTGTGGATAAAATTTCAAAACTATGTTGAATAGTAGTGGTGAGAGTGGGCACCCTTGTCTTGTTTCTGACTTTAGGGGAAATCTTTCCATTTTTCACCATTGAGGATAATGTTTGCTGTGAGTTTGTCATATATGGCTTTTATTATGTTGAGGTATGTTCCTTTTATGCCTGTTTTCTGGGGAATTTTTATCATAAATGGGTGTTGAATTTTGTCAAGGGCTTTCTCTGCATCTATTGAGATAATCATATGGATTTTATCTTTCAATTTGTTAATGTGGTGTATCACATTGATTGATTTTCAAATATTGAAGAATCCTTGCATCCCTGGGATAAAACCTACTTGGTCGTGATGTATGATCTTTTTAATATGTTGTTGGATTCTGTTTGCCAGAATTTGTTGAGGATTATTTGCATCTATGTTCATCAGTGATATCAGCCTAGTTTTCTTTTTTTGTGGCATCTTTGTCTGGTTTGGGTATTAGGGTGATGGTGGCCTCATAGAATGGGTTTGGGAGTTTACCTTCCTCTGAAATTTTCTGGGAGAGTTTGAGTAAGATAGATGTTAGCTTTTCTCTAAATTTTTGGTAGCATTCACCTGTGAATACATCTGGTCCTGGGCTTTTGTTTGTTGGAAGATTTTTTATTTCAGTTTTGATTTCCATCCTTGTGATGGGTCTGTTAAGATTTTCTGTTTCTTCCTGGTTCAGTTTTGGAAAGTTATACTTTTCTAAGAATTCGTCCATTTCTTCCAAGTTGTCCATTTTATCGGCATATAGTTCCTGATAGTAGTCTCTTATGATCCTTTATATTTCTGTGTTGTCTGTTGTGATTTCTCCATTTTCATTTCTAATTTGGTTGATTTTATTCTTCTCCCTTTTTTTCTTGATGAGTCTTGCTAATGGTTTGACTATTTTATTTATCTTCTCAAAGAACCAGCTTTTAGTTTGTTGATTTTTGCTATAGTCTCCTTTGCTTCTTTTTCATTTATTTCTGCTCTGATTTTTATGATTTCTTTTCTTCTACCAGCTTTGGGGTTCTTCATTTCTGTTTCTAGTTGCTGTAGGTGTAAAATTAGGTTATATATTTGATGTTCCTCTTGTTTCTTGAGGTAAGCCTGTATTGCTATGAACCTTCCCCTTAGCACTGCTTTTACTGAATCCCATAGGTTTTGAGTCGTCGTGTTTTCATTTTCATTTGTTTCTATGCATATTTTTATTTCCTTTTTGATTTTTTTCCCTGATTTGTTGGTTATTCAGAAACGTATTGTTTAGCCTCCATATGTTTGTATTATTAATAGTTTTTATCCTGTAGTAGACATCTAATCTTACTGCACTGTGATCAGAAAAGACACTTGAAATTATTTCAATTTTTTTGAATTTAGCAGGGCTAGATTTATGGCTCAGGATGTGATCTATCCTGGAGAATGTTCCCATGTGCACTTGAGAAAAAGGTGAAATTCATTGTTTTGGGTTGAAATATCCTACAGATATAAGTTGGGTCTAACTGGTCCATTGTATCATTTAAAGTTTGTGTTTCCTTGCTAATTTTCTTTTTGGTTGATCTATCCATAGGTGTGAGTGGGATATTAAAGTCTCTTACTATTATGGTGTTACTGTTAATTTCCCCTTTCATACATGTTAGCATTTGCCTTACGTATTGAGGTGCTCCTATGTTGGGTGTATATATATTTATACTTGTTATATCTTCTTCTTGGATTGATCCTTTGATCATTATGCAGTGCCCTTCTTTGTCTCTTTTCATAATCTTTATTTCAAAGCCTATTTTATCTGATATAAGTATTGCTACTCCTGATTTCTTTTGGTCTCTGTTTGCATGAAATATCTTTTTCCAGCCCTTCACTTTCAGTCTGTATGTGTCCCTTGGTCTGAGGTGAGACTCTTGTAGACAGTATATATAGGGGTCTTGTTTTGCATTCAACCCATCTACATTTAAGGTAATTATTGATAAGTATGATCCCATTCCCATTTACTTTGTTGTTTTGGGTTCAAGTTTATAAACCTTTTCTGTGTTTTCTGTCTAGAGAAGATCCTTTAGCATTTGTTGAAGAGCTGGTTTGAAGGTGCTGAATTCTCTCATCTTTTGCTTGTCTGTAAGCAAAAAGCAAAAAGCTTGTCTGTAAAGCTTTTGATTTCTCCTTCATATTTGAATGAGATCCTTGCTGGGTATAGTAATCTGGGTTGTAGGTTTTTCTCTCTCATCACTTTGAGTATGTCCTGCCATTCCCTTCTGGCCTGAAGAGTTTCTATTGAAAGATCAGCTGTTATCCTTATGGGAATCCCCTTGTGTGTTATTTGTTGCTTTTCCCTTGCTGCTTTTAATATTTGCTCTTTGTGTTTGATCTTCATTAGTTTGATAAATATGTGTATTGAGGTGTTTCACCTTGGGTTTATCCTGTTTGGGACTCTCTGGGTTTCTTGGACTTGGGTGGCTATTTTCTTCCCCATTTTAGGGAAGTTTTCAACTATTATCTCCTCAAGTATTTTCTCATGGCCTTTCTTTTTGTCTTCTTCTTCTGGGACTCCTATGATTCGAATGTTGGGTTGTTTAACATTGTCCCAGAGGTCTCTGAGGTTGTCTCCATTTCTTTTAATTCTTTTTTCTTTTTTCCTCTCTGCTTCATTTATTTCCACCATTCTATCTTCCACCTCACTTATCCTCTCTTCTGCCTCAGTTATTCTACTGTTGGTTTCCTCCAGAGTACTTTTGATCTCATAATGCATTATTCATTATTGTTTGACTCTTCTTTATTTCTTCTAGGTCCTTGTTGAACATTTCTTGCATCTTCTCAATCCTTGTCTCTAGTCTATTTATCTGTAACTCCATTTTGTTTTTAAGGGTTTGAGTCATCTGTACTATCATTATTCTGAATTGTTTTTCAGGTAGACTCCCTATCTCCTCCTCTTTGGTTTGGTTTGGTGGGCATTTGTCATGTTTCTTTACCTGCTGAATATTTCTCTGCCTTTTCATTTTGTTTAGATTGCTGTGTTTGGGGTGCCCTTTCTGTAGGCTGGATGTTCATGGTTCCTCGTTATTGTGGAGCCTGCTCCCTGTGGGTGGGATTGGACTAGTGGCTTGTCAAGGTTTCCTGGTTAGGGAAGCTCGCATCTGTGTTCTGGTGGGTGGAGCTGGATCTCTTCTCCCTGAAGTGCAGTGAAGTGTCCAGTAGTGAGTTTTGGAGTGTCTATGGGTTTGGTGTGACTTTGGGCAGCTTGTCTTTTAATGCTCAGTGTTATGTACCTGCGTTTTGGAGAATTAGTGTGGTATGTCTTGCTCTGTAACTTGTTGGCTCTTGGGTGGAGCTTGGTTTCAGTGTAGGTTTGGAGGCTTTTGGGTGAGCTCTTGTATATTAATGTTCCCTGGAATCAGGAGTTCTCTGATGTTCTCAAGTTTTGGATTTAAGCCTCCTGCCTCTGGCTTTCAGCTTTATTCTACAGTAGCCTCAAGACTTCTCTATCCATACAGCACAGAAGATAAAACATCTAGGTTAATGGTGAAACAGTTCTCCACAGCAAGGGACACCCAGAGAGGTTCACAGAGTTACATGGAGAAGAAAAGAGGGAGGAGGGATATAGAGGTGACCAGGAGGAGAAGTCGGGGAGGTCAAAAGGAGAGAGCAATCTAGCCAGTAATCAATTCCCTAAGTGTCTCCATGGTCTGGAACACCCAGAGAGATTCACAGAGTTACACAGAGAAGAGAAGAGGGAGGAGGGAGATAAAGGTGACCAGGAGAAGAAGAGAGGGGGTCAAAAGGGGGGAGACAAATCTAGTCAGTAATCTCAGCCCTAAGTGAAAGTCGATACTGAAGATTAGATTCTTATAGGTACAAAATTGATAACAAATACCAAAAAGCAAAGATTAAAAATCTAGAGTAGCAGTTAGACTCTCAAAACAAAATATTAAAAATACAAAACAAAATCAATCACAAAAATTATTTTTAAAATATATATGAAATTTGCTTTAAAAATAGGGTCTTTTTTTGGCAAGGTAATAGTAGGTTATAAAAATGAAAATTCAAGGAGTAATAAAGAACTTAAATTTTAAAAAATTCAAAGTTGATAATAGTAAAAATATATCTAGGAATTTCTCTGGAGCTGTTGTGGGCATGTGGGGTCAGTTCAGTTTCAGATAGTTCCTTGTTCCAGCTTATACTTGTACTCAAGGTCTATAGGCTCCCTCCAATGCTTTGTCAATGTTAACAACAGGGTTTTAATCTGTTGCACCTGTCACTTCTGGAGCAGTTCCCTCTTCTGTGTTTATTTTGGCTTCCTCTTTTTGCAAGTCTCTTCAGTGTCTAATTTCTACCCTGACACAAGGGGGCAAAGGTGGTCACTTATTTAGGCTCCCTTGTTCAGTTGTGTTGTGGGGAGTGAGGGACATTGCAAATAAATATCACTGGCATGGTGGGGAGTGCTCGCAGTGTATGGACCACACTGGGTTTGCCCCAGCTCAAGGCGGCATGTGCTTCCCTGGTCTACACTGCTCAGGCTCCAGGGTGCTCTGCAGGGGCACTGTCTAAAGTGGGTCCTGCATTTTGTGCACTTCCCAGGTCTAAGCCACTCAGGTTCTCGGGTACTCCACAAGGGCACAGACTCAGTTGGGCATGTGTTTCGTGCCCTTCCTAGGTCTGAGCAGCTCAGGTAACACCAGGTGCTTGGCGAGCACACTGTCCCAGTTGGGCCATGTAATCCCCTCCCCAGTCCTGGCCGCTCGGTTTCCCAGGTGCACCGGGAGAACATCATCTCAGCTGTACCTTGTCTCCTCTGGGGAGCCCATCTCAGGCTGTGGCCCTCCTGGCAGATGTCTACCACCCAGGATCCCAGGAAGATGTGGTTAGCAACTGGAAGCCTGCTCACAGTCTGGTGGAGGATGCTGGTCTCTGGGGCCGAGATTGCAGCAGCCCCTTTCCTTCCGGCTCTGGCTCACACACCTGCATCTCTACTTCCACTGGGCAAGGGGCCTGTACACAGCCGGCTAGCTCTCCTTCGGTATTCGCTCAATCCTTTGTTCTGTGAGTGTGCCAGGCTGTGCGTTAGAGCCTTTCATGGGAAAGTTCTTTTTTTTTTCTTTCTGACGATCCCACAGTTTGGGTTGCTATCTCATGTTAGCTCCTTCAGATTGTCTCCAGGGCATTCAGGCCCAGTCCTTACCCAAAGCACTGATTATGCAGCCCTGGCCTCCCTGTCCAGCCCCCGCTTGCTGGTGGCTGATGCAAGCAACTGGGCTACTTCTCCATTGGCAGCTGTGTATTCAGTGGGTGTTTTTTTTTTTTTTCCTCTCCTGGCTATGTTGCCCTCTGAAATTCCAAAACTCCCCACAGACCCACCTGTGAGAGGGTTTCCTACTGTTTGGAAACTTCTCCTCCTTCATGACTCCCTCCCCAGGACAGCTCTCCATCCCTAACTCTTTTGTCTCTCTTTGTCTTTTATATTTTGTCCTACCTCCTTTCGAAGAGAATGGGCTGCCTTTCTGGTTCCTGGTGTCCTCTGCCAGCGTTCAGAAGTTGTTTTGTGGAAATTGCTCAGCATTCAAATGATCTTTTGATGAATTTGTTGGGGAGAAAGAGGTCTCCCCGTCCTATTCCTCCACCATCTTGGGACCACTCCTCAGGGGCTCTTCTTGACCGAAGGATTGAACCCATGGGTCTCTTGCGTTGGCAGGTGGATTCTTTACCACTGTGCCACCTGGGAAGTCCATGAAGGGCTCTAAAATATGCCAAATCTCTTTTAGTTGCAAGAGTCAGAAACCAACTTGAACCTGCTTAGGCAATTAACTTTTGGAACTCAGTTACAGATTCAGAGATAAGCACATTAAGAATTTCAATATGGGGACTGTACAGCGTTAAATCCCAAGTTAAGGACCCTTCTGAGCTGGGCAGTGATGGGTGACTGTGTGGATGATGAGGCAATGCCTTGGCGTGTGAAGGAGAAACCTAGTGTCCTGGTTCAATTCTGATCCTAATTACCATTGTGACCTTGGGGAGGCCTCTTCAATTGCTTCCTGTGGACAAACCAAGCATTTTGGACCAGACCAACTTTATCCATTATCCAACAAGTCACTTCCTCAGAAATAAGTTTATACTCCTGAAGGAGGCACGAAAAATGACTTAACTTTAAAATGACAGTTTCTAGTCTCACCATCAAATGACCTGCTTTAAAAAAAAACAACTCAGTGATATTAAATACCCTTCATGTTAAATATACACATACACACAAACACAATTGTGATATTTTCAATTTCAAACAAATCCTAAACTAAAAGTTTCACATTAAAATAATTCATCTTTAATTCTGAAGCTCACTCAGAACCATCCAAATTCAATACAGCATGTAACTTCCTCTGTTTATCAGATTTAAGACCTGAAGTTTTGATGAATCGCCTTCAAAATTGAACCCTCCCCTCTCAGAAACTGAAACATGTCTGAAGAATAAGCAAACACAAACTTAAAAACTTGAGGGAAAAAAAAAGTTACCGCTTTAAATGAGAAATAAATTGTATCTTTGCAATCCAGTGCTTGATGTTAATAGCCTGTAGCAAGGTTCAGACACAAAACATCAAACATAATGGAGCATACACTTCCTCACTCCCCCTTCCTGGAGTAGCGCTTCTGACCGCCACAGCTCCCTTCTGTGCAGGGGACCAGAAGGAGCTTCTACCGGCAGACAGACAGCAATGAAGTCCTTGATGGTGTCCCCAGATGAGAGCTCAGGTTTTACCAGACCAGTACTGTGTTGTGAAACAATCTGTTTTGCTATGACACTTTAGTGACAAATCAGCTCATAATGTGGAGCTGGTGATGAAAGGCGAGAGCAGGGGAATGATAATTAAAATACAGAGATTGCTATTTCCAGCTTTTTTTCATTGAAATTATAACAAGAAGAGAAAATGAGAGTGAAGCAAAAAGTTGTAGAGGAAATAGCACTGGGAAGTTGAAAGACAAGACAATAGAAAAGTACCTTTATGATCACATCCCCTATTAGGTGCCCTTCACAAAACTTTAACCTATCTAGGCTCTTATAGCAGTTACGGTTTGCAAAAGAGAATAACAGGCAACATCTACAGTCTTTAGGCAGTGAAAGGCAGTGAGTGTTGGCTGCTCAGTCATTTGTGACTCTTTTCGACCTCATGGACTGTAGCCAGTCAGGGTCCTCTGTCCCTGGAATTCTCCAGGCAAGAATACTGGAGTGGATAATCATTTCCTTCTTCAGAGGATCTTCCCAACCCAGGAATTGAATCCGAGTCTCCTGCATTGCAGGCGGATTCTTTACCATCTGAGCCACCACAATAAATTGAAAAAAAAAAAAATAGCATTCTTAAAGCAAATATACAAGCCAAGGAAAAAAGCACATCAGAGAGCATTTTAGGACAGGTGAAGGAACATAAAATTTGAAGTCATTAGGAGCACAGATTCTGCCCGTTTTTATATACTCTTATTTTCTTGGACATGTTATTTACATTCTCTAAGCTTATTTCTCAAAGTTCATCTATAAATTGGAGCTGATATTAGCACCTATATCATAAGTTTGTTCTTAAGGTATTTCATAGAAAGTGCATAAGTAGCTCTGTGCAAAGCACATATTGCAATGTGTTTAATAAATATTATTTTTTAAAATTTATTTATTTTTTTACTTTACAATAAGAAACATTATTGATGTTTTTATTATTTCTGTATGATCAACCATTGTAGCACAAATTCGTGTTTCTCTCTCCAATATCCATTATCCTATTCTTATTTTTAAATGAGCCCCACTTTTGTGTAGGTGTTTATTCCTCAGAGATTATGACCCTCTCCCCAGCTCAGGCTAACTCTTAATAAACCCAGGACAATCTCATCTTTCTCACCCCCCTGCCAGTGATTGTGTCAGATAAAAGCAAGGAGCCACTGGGCCAATGAGACATGAGGAAAGTCTGTCAAGGGGGGTTTCTGGGAAAGGTTTCATCGTTCTTTTAAAAGGGATACCTGGGACAAAATGACCTTTAATATGTTGGATGCTGCGTCTAGATGTAAAGTCTGGAATTATGGGAGCATCCTGTGACCCTGAGGGGAGTGACTTCCACGGACAAAGCCAACAAGCCAAGGATGTCAGGAGCAGAGAGATGGGAGGAACTTATTAACGTTCTAAGGAGGCCATGGAACAACTGAATTAGCTAACAATAAAAGAATCACCTTATCCTGGGATTTTTTTGTTAAGATCAAAAGTAAATTTCCTTATTGTTTAAGCCAGTTGGGCCAGTCTTTTCCTTATAGATGAAAGTATCCTAACTGATAGAACCAAAGCACAAAAACAGAAACCAGGAAAGAAAGCGTCTTATGACCTCAACATTGCCTCTAAAGCCGACAAAGTTATCTATTCCCTGAGAATGTTAATTATTCTCCCATTTTCTCCCTTCTAGTCTCTCCAGTTACCCATTAGGGACACCACAAAAGAACCATGAGAAGTCTAACTCCCAGCATCTTAGGAAAGCTTCCCCCATGAAAGACTATGGTTCCCACCTGCACTCTCTCCTCCATGCAGGCAGCCTCACTTCCCTCCTGACTCCTGACCAGCTCTAGAAAGCAAGGAGCATGCAAAGGGAGGAACACACCAACTTCACAGTGAAATAGGTGGCAAGGAGAAGGCTGGAGGAGAAGTGCCTGTGGGTATGGAGGAGGAGGCACAGGGACACGTGTGTAGTGATGCTATCCAAGGGCCTCCTCACCTGATAACGGGATTATGTGGGGGTCCCTTCTCAAGCCTCAAGTAGAGCAAAGACCTAGAACCATTCAGAGCTCATGAACACCAGCTTACCTCCCCGTACAGGAGGGATTCTGAGAAGAAATGCATGCCAGTGCAATGCAATGCTGGCAGGAAAACTAACTTTGAGTCTACATGTCTGTGTGGAAGTTCTTTGGCCTTTTTTTTTCCATTTGAATTCACATCACCTAGCTGTCTGCCTGGAACATCCAACCACAGAAAGGTTTTTTTCTATAGGTTAAATTCTCCTACAGGTTTTTCCTACAGGTTAAATTCTCATCTCAGAGTAATTTCCACAATTTTCTTCTGGCTATAAATTAAGGCAATTTGGAAGTATATTGACTAAAAAGTGAGTTCTTTGCTACCGAGATCCACTGAGATAACAACTGTAAGAGTTGAATATAGATCTTTTCAGAAATTTCTCTTTACATTTATGCAGATAAATGTTAGGTGGGAATTGCTTAGCAGAGGAAGAAATCGGAGGGTAATCATAGGAGTATTCCTTGTATGGAAGGAGTACAACATCAAGTTTAGTTAGTATTGATAAAGTTAACAAGACCTTTAAAGCGACTGAGTTACAATAAGAGGAGAGCACAACCAAGGAAAGATTTGCACTTTTTAAATTACAAATGTTAAGACAGGCAAAAACCTGAAAGGGATTTGACCAAATAGAAGGAAAACTCTTGGTAAAAGTGGCGATGTGCATAATGCATTCTCCGTGCTCAAGTTGCATGACCTGCAGTTCATGGTAATGGCACTCTAATGAGATAAACCACAGACAAATGTATGAATAGTGATTAGAAGAGAGGGGCTTCTACAGACTCCAAGTAGGTTTACTGTGATGGGTGGTCCAGAGAGGAGTTAGGAAGGGGTTCATGCCTTACAAAAAAAATTCGAGAGAAAAGGACACGACGATTCCAACAGGGCTGACACACATCACAGGTCTGCCTTCTCTAAGAGCTTCTGGGCACCACTGACTTGTCATATTGGGGCTTCCCAGGTGGCACTAGTGGTAAAGAACCCACCTGCCAATGCAGGATGCATAAAGAGAGGTAGGTTTAATCCCTGGGTCAGGAAAATCCCCTGGAGAAGGAAGTGGCAGCCCATTCCAGTATTCTTGCCTGGAGAATCCCCATGGACAGAGGAGCCTGGCAGGTACAGTCCATATGGCTGCAAAGAGGCGGACACAACTGAAGTGACTTAGCACACACATGACTTGTCATATCAGCCCTCTGTTCCCCAATTTGGGTCAGAGATGGCATGAAGACAAACACCAAGTTGTTGCACAAGGACCAGCCTATCTGACATCTTTGTTTCATAAAAACCTGGATGTTAGGAAATCAGGATTGGGGGGAAAAGCAGTGGTTCATTTCCCTGGTGGCACAAGTAATAGTTCAGAGCACTATTGTGGTGCCTGTGTATGTGATGACACCCTTATCTTCTTCCATTGTTTTCTTGGGGGAAAACCATTTATAGGGTTTTACTCATTGGAAAGTATACAAATTTTTTGTTCTTTTACCTCTTCTTCTTCACTTGGTTTGCAACATAGATACAACATCTGAGTACCAGATGCTGTCTTATATTGTTAAATGGCCTTAAATATAGAAGTCATATGGCAGGTGCATCCTACTGAGAGGCAGGAGGAGCCCAGGTTCACGAGAGTTTTGAAGCATCCCTGTTTTGGACTCTCTACCCTGTTATTATTCTGTTGTTATTTGGTGCATTTCTTAAATGTTAATTCACCGTCATTCCAGGCTTTCTGTTTATATGAAGTCAAACTTAATCTTCATATACCACATGCTGTCTTCTTTTTGCTTCTTTTTCTTTCTTGTGTTTTGTCAGATTAAAGTTTGTTGTTGATTGTGGAGTGTTTTATTTTCTCTCTAATTATTTTGAAGTTCTACACCCTATGCCTATCCTTAAGTGTTTACCATTAATATTTTGAAGCACATGTTGAAGCTATGTTTTTATCTTCCTGTTCAGAATTAATGTCTTGTCTTTAGCCTTTCATTGAACAGGTCAAAAACCTAATCATTTACTGATGTCCCTCCTCACTTAGTTACCCATGTTGACATCTTTTATCCCTTTTAATTCTTTTTTGTTTTAAGTCACTTCATTAAATTATTATTGACATATAAAAAGTTGTACCAATTTAATGTATACAACTTGATGCATCTGGGGATAAGTATGTACTCATAAGTTCTTGAGTATTATTAGGTACCAAGACTCTCCCAGTATTATAAAGTTTTATTTTTAAACCTATGTATTATGATATTTTAAGGGACATATAACAGGAAGACTGGTAAACACATATGTTCATTCTATCTTCTAGATTTAACCTATGCATAATCACATAAAATATTCTATAATCCCATAATAAGATATTCGTTAAAAACACACCAAGGAAGTAGGGGATAGGGTTAACAACACATCTCAGTTTTTAAAAGTTGCCCCAATTTTTTTCTTACCTAACAACAGCATTTCTTCAGCAGTTGTGCAAATCTATCTGTTCTCTCTTCTGTCTCTCATCGTACCATCTGCTCTTTCTTTCCTTTCCTCTGAAAGCCTTTCCCTCTTGATCCTCCCTCAGTCAGCTCCCTTCTGATCTTTCCTTCACATCTACATTCCTTTCCCAACTGCCCACCTCTATATCTACTGGTAAACCTGTTCACTACCACAAGAGCTCCACGACCAAGAGATACACATAAAGGATTCTTCCACTTTAGAAAACATGAGAAGGGTTATTGTAATCGCCTAACATTTAACATATATGTTAAAGTCACACACACTGTAAATCCAATAAATAAGGGAAATTGCTGCTTAAAAGATAGACTTCCCAGGTGGTGCTAGTGGTGAAGAACCAGACTGCCAACGCAGGAGACATAAGAGATTCTGGTTTGATCCCTGGGTCTGGAAGATCTCCTGGAAAAGGGATGACAACCCACTCCACCATTCCTGGCTGGAGAATCCTGTGGACAGAGGAGCCTGGCAGGCTACAGTCCATAGCATCACAAAGAGTCAGACATGACTGATGCAACTTAGCACACATGCATGCTGCTTAACAGAATGCTGTATCAATTCCCATGTAAAATGAAGAATTAAATCCTAATTTTTCTGTTCTAAATATTTATTTTATGATTTGTGTTTCCTTAATGTATACCTATACTTACTTTCTTCAATTTAAGTCTGAATTTTGCAATAAGGAGTTCATGATCTGAGCCACAGTCAGCTCCCAGTCTTATTTTTGCTGACTGTATAGAGCTTCTCCATCTTTGGCTGCAAAGAATGTAATCAATCTGATTTCGGTATTGACCATCTACTGATGTCCATGTGTAGAGTCTTCTCTTGTGTTGTTGGAAGAGGGTGTTCTCTATGACCAGTGTGTTCTCTTGGCAAAACTCTGTTATCCTTTGCCCTGCTTCATTCTGTACTCCAAGGCCAAATTTGCCTGTTACTCCAGGTATCTCTTGACTTCCTACTTTTGCATTCCAGTCCCCTATGATGAAAAGGACATCTTTGGGGGGTGTTAGTTCTAGAAGGTCTTGTAGGTCTTCATAGAACCATTCTTCAGCATTACTGGTTGGGGCATAGACTTGGATTACTGTGATATTGAATGGTTTGCCTTGGAAATGAATAGAGATCGTTCTGTCTTTTTTGAGATTGCACCCAAGTACTGTATTTCTGACTCTTTTGTTGACTGTGAAGGCTACTCCATTTCTTCTAAGGGATTCTTGCCCACAGTAGTAGATATAATGGTCATCTGAGTTAAATTTGTCCATTCCAGTACATTTTAGTTCACTGATTCCTAAAATGTTGATGTTCATGCTTGCCATCTCCTGTTTGAACACTTCCAATTTATCTTGATTCATGGACCTAACCTTCCAGGTTCATATGCAGTATTGTTCTTTACAGCATTGGCCTATACTTCCATCAACAGTCACATCCACAACTGGGTGTTGTTTTCACTTTGGCTCCGTCTCTTCATTCATTCTGGAGTTATTTCTCCATTTGTCTCCAGTAGCATATTGGGGACCTACTGACCTGGGGAGTTCATCTTTAAGTGTCATATCTTTTTGCCTTTTCATACTGTTCATAGGGTTCTCAATGCAAGAATACTGAAGTGGTTTGCCATTCCCTTCTCCAGTGAACCATATTTTGTCAGAACTCTCCACCATGACCGGTCCGTCTTGGGTTGGCTCTACATGATATGGCTTATAGTTTCAATGAGTTAGACAAGGCTGTGGCCCATGTGATCAGTTTAATTAGTTTTCTATGATTGTGGTTTTCATTCTGTCTGCCCTCTGACAAATAAGGAGGCTTATGGAAGCTTCCTGATGGGAGAGACTGACTGAGGGGGAAACTGGGGCTTGTTCTGATGGGTGGGGCCATGCTCAGTAAATCTTTAACCCAATTTTCTGTTGATGGGTGGGGCTGTGTTCCCTCCCTGTAGTTTGACCTGAGACCAAACTATGATGGAGGTAATGAAATGGCAACCTCCTTCAAAAGGTCCCCTGCACGCACTGCCGCACTCAGTGCCCCCGACCCTGCAGCAGGCCACCGCCGACCCATGCCTCCACTGGAGACTCCTGGACACTCACAGGAAGGTCTGGGTCGTTTTCTTGTGGGGTCACTGCTCCTTTCTCCTAGGTCCTGGTGCACACAAGGTTTTGTTTATGCCCTCCAAGAGTCTGTTTCTCCAGTCCTGTGTAAGTTCTGGTGGGGTTAATGGCGACCTCCTCCAAGAGGGCTTATGCTACACCCAGGTCTCCTGCACCCAGAGCCCCTGCCCCTGCAGCAGGCCACTGCTGACCTGTACCTCCTCAGAAGACACTCAAACATTCAAAGGTAGGTCTGGCTCAGTCTCTGATACCAAGTAAATTATTAAAACATAATAAGGTATCTTGTTTGGAGAGTGTTGGCAATTAGTAGTTGAACATATAGATCAAATAATTTAGAATAAGGGAGTAAGGCAAGCATATATCCTCTCACCCACCATATCGAGTGCATATTTATAAAGCCCAACTGGTCTGAATACCAAAAGCAACATGGCATACAATTCACAAACAAAAATTGTCATTTTTAATAAATATATGTATATGACATGGAAGCTATTGCAAAGTCATAAGCTATCAAACCTATTAAACCTAACTACAAATATGGATATAAATGTCATCTCCAAAAAAAGGTTAGTAGCATTCTAGGAAACAGTTTTCCAAATATAAGAACTAAATGTTATGACAGAAAAAGTTCCAGTTTAAATACCTAAGGAATGGCTCTTTGAAAGACAAAAATTAATATCAGGGCCACCCTGTGGAACTTGTCTGAGTTGGGACCTTAAAATGGAGACATTAGTGATAGGTCCATTTGTGAGTAATGACTGTAAGAACCAATGAAGAGGCAACAATGTAGTCGTTAGACCCAGGGGTAAAGTTACATATACACATGGCCTTGCAATACCATTAGACACACACTACCCCTTAATTAGTGTCAGCCATGAGCCAGGATTCCAAGTGCAGAGTGGCATGTCAGAGTACATTGTGAGCATTTTGAGGGCAGGGATAATGTTTCATTCATGACTGCACAGAGTAAATGACACATGTTTGGTATGCAAGAAAGGAGATATCAAGATGTGCAATAAACTATTTCATGATTTACTTGGGTCAGTCTAGAATGAATAATTGTCCAAATGAGATGATAAACATTAGCCACCTCTAAGAAGCAATGAAGGGACCTCCCTGACAGTCTAATGGTTAAGATTCCAAACTTCCAATGCAGGGTGCACAGCTTCAATTCTTAGTTGGGGAATAAAAATCCTGTGTGGTATGCAGCATAGCAAAAAAAAGAAAAGAAAACCCAGAAAAGAAGAAATAGAGAGTTTATATTCACTTACAGTTTTACAGGGTGGGAAGATCAGGTTTAATTTATATGTTTGCATTTATAATTTGTTCTTGGGATGGTGGTATGACAAGAAGGTACAAATTCTTCCTCCCTTATGTGTATCCATGTGTGTTTTTATGTTAGTATGCACATCAGGGCCCAAAGTCTGTTTAAAATAAGGCTTTCCTGGAAATCTGATTTTATCCCAAATGCCTGCCACTAACCTGGCAGTTGTATTTGCTACACTGGTGGAGCCCCTGAGGAGTAAATTGGGGAATGAATGAAAATCCATTCCTCAGTCATAAAAAGGCTGTGCTTAAGACTATCCCCCTTATACCAGCACTTCTTTGTTTTAAAAGTAAAAGATATATGAGACAAAAAGGAGAAAAAAGAAAAAGCTCTACCAGGATAAGAGATGAAACAATGAAAGTAAACTGCTAAAGGTCAGATACATCAAGCCAACAACCCGGAACAAAAAGACATGCAAGTTCAAGGGGCAGATGAGACCAGTTATCTGAATCAAAGTGGCTGAAAGTAGTCGTAAGTCTTTGGTGCAAATACTGAAGACAAGATTGGGAGATCTCACAGGACATGTTTGGAGACAAAAGTTCTCAAAGATCATGGACCCTTAACCCTTTTTACAGCATTGGCCCTTCTGCTCCTCTGGATTCCTGGAAAGGCATACTTGTGTAAAACGTCTTGTACTTTTAGGGAACTCTAGCATCCCCTGAAGCTCATCTGTGAACTCGTCAAAGCCTTGGGCCTACCCTCTTAGCAAACTGCCCAAGTCATCTCCCCTGGGCTCGGCACCCCACCGAGCAGACACCCTTCTTTGTGCATCTCTTCCCTAAGTGGGGAAAGTTCTGCCACTATTGAAACTTTCTCCAGGCACACCGGCATCACTGTGAAGTGTCTGGTTTCAGGCTTTCAATAAAGTTGACACAAGCTGCATTTGATCATCTATAGCTCGAGGGGATGAATTCAGATCATAGTCTTTCTGTGCTAATCATACACATACAAGCTACTACAATTTGGGTTCCCAAGGAAGTGGATTGAGACACTGAGATGGAGTGTAGTGTGCAGATTGTTCATCAAGGAGAGATGGGGATCAACACCTGTGTGGAGGAGGGAAGGAAGCAGATGTGGGCACAGAGAGAATGGCTGAGGACAGACTCTGCTGACCTTCTCTTGCTCCAGAGCTAAGACAGCTCTTTGGAACTGGTCTGCATTGGAATGAAATAGCTGTGTCTCTGTATGCCAGTGGATGTGGGCTACCCCAAGAAGGACTGACTTTAGTCAAGGTGACCCCTTGCCGTTGCAGCAATTACTGAAATGACTGACAGCAAAAGGCCATCTGCTGACATCTTTCCCAGCTGCACACACCCTTTCTGAAGGCACTTCTGAGTGGTGTACCTCCATGTCTGTCCCACAACCCAGTCTACTTCCAATAAGCTTTGTTGACACAAGTTTGATGGGCTTTAAAATGGAACCCACTTCAGAAAAACAGAATATCTACTATCAGAACTAACTCAAATTTTTGTTCAGTTGCTCAGTTGTGTCTGCCTCTCTGTGACCCCATGGACTGCAGGACACTGTCAAATAGTATTCATTAATGTGCCAGGCACTGTTTTGGGTGCTAACAATGTGTTGATGAAAAGTCACTACCCTCATTGTAGAGAGATATTTAGATTAAAAAGGCAGTCCAATAAATTAGTAACATATTTTGGTAATAGGAAGTGACTTGAAGACAGACAAAACAGGTGAGAAGATAGAATGACTGAGTAGCCAGTGAGGTAGGTACGAGCTTAGGATGGAGGTCAGGACAGTCTTCTCTGAGGAGGTGACAATTCAGGAGAGAATTGTTAGTAGGCAGGGGCAAGTGGCATGAAACTCTGGAGATAAAAGTATATTTCTGGTAGAGGAAAGGAAGTATAAAGACCTCGAGCAGGACTGGGCTTTGCACATTTAGGGTCCGGCAAGGCTAGTATGGCTGGAGCAGAGAGAATAGGAAGTGGGAGGGACAGGGTCAGGACCTATAGGACTAGGAGCCCTGAAAAGCAATCTAGATTCCGCAGGAAGTACAGTGGAAAGTCCATGGAAAGTTTGCAGTAGAAAAGAAACATGACTTACTTTGTACTTTTTAAAAGTGTGGAGAATGAACTTAAGGTTACCAGGGGGAGGGGTAAAGGGAGGGGATAGTTAGGGGGTTTGGGATCCACACATACGCAGTGCTGTATTCAAAATGGATAATCAACCAGGACCTACTGTGTAGCACATAGAACTCTGCTTGATATTATATGGCAGCCTGGATGGGAGGGGAGTGTTGGGGAGAATGGATACATGTGTCTGTATGGCTGAGTCCCTTCTGCTGTTCACCTGAAACTGTCACAACACTGTTAATTGGCTATACCTCAAGACAAAATAAAAAGTTTTTAAAAAAGTCTGCTCAGTGGAAAATGAGCTAAGAGATTATGGAAATAAAGACTACAGATTCAATTATTTTAAAAATTCTGATAAAATATATAAAACAAAATTTACCATTTTGAATCTTTTTTTGAGCATACAATTTAGTGACATTAGGTACTTTCATGCTGTAGCACAATCATCGTGACCATTCATGTCCACAAGTTTTCCATCATCCCAAAGAGAAACCCTGTACCCAAACAATAACTTCATATGCCCCTCTCCTTCTAGGCCCTGGTAATCAGTCTTTCACCACTCTTTTCTTTCTGTACACATTTACCTGCTCTAATGTTGCCCTAATGGTCCAGGAACAAGCAACGAGAATGAAGACAGAACATGAACTCTGGTGCAATGAATCAGGGGACCTGCAGCCTCTAGCGGACTGAGGTGAAGAGTCCACTCTGAGTCCAGCTGTTATTCCTGATTGCACACTACAAGACTTTCTCAGATCTTATCTTTCTCAAGACACTACACTTACATAGTCCAGATCTCCTTGTTTTCACCTCAGGCCGGTCCCTTCTGGGCTAGTCTCAGGGACAATTAGCAAGCATGTAGGCAGCATTCATCCATGCCTGATGGCGACCTGGTGTTCCAAGGTCCATGCTTTCATGATCCCGGTCATATTCCTTTCTGGGTCTGGCCTTGGAGTTTGTAACAAGGCGATTATCCTAAGAAAAACATGAAAGATAATCATTAACAGTATCTTAATATATGCTGGTTTTCCAGGTGCTATTTCTGTGAAATTTCTCAAGGCTGTGAAAGTACATTATTAGGAATTCCCACTGCAGGAAATGGCAACCCACTCCAGTACTCTTGCCTGGAAAATCCCATGTATGGAGGAGCCTGGTAGGCTACAGTCCATGGGGTCGAGAAGAGTCGGACACGACTGAGCGACTTCACTTTCACTTTTCCCTTTCAAGCACTGGAGAAGGAAATGGCAACCCACTCCAGTATTCTTGCCTGGAGAATCTCAGGGATGGCGGAGCCTGGTGGGCTGCCGTCTATGGGGTCGCACAGAGTCAAACATGACTGAAGCGGCCCAGCAGCAGTGGCAACATACATACTATCTTTGACAGACTATCATTTATATTCCCATCAGCCAATGTACAAGGGTTTCAATTTCTCCACATCCTCATCAATACTTTTTTTAAAAAAGTATAATAGCCATCCTTATCAATGTGAGATTTAAACATTTATATTATCCAACATGCAGGAGGGAGAGGGAGAGAGAATATGCATCTTATGGGTAGATAGACTTACTTTCTCAACTCTTCAATACTTTGAAATTAAAAATGTTCTTTTACATAATTTCATGTGCAAGAAATAAATGGAAATAGACACTTAAACAGCCATCAAGTATCTTTTACTGGCACTAGTTCCCTCTAAGTTTAGGAATCTTTTGCAACACAGATGAGTGGATAGAGGTGCCTTTAGAGGAGCAGTAAGTAGGGATGTCATCAAGGGTCAACAGTGAGAACCCTTAGCATGTGCTTCCTTAGTGTGGGTGAGAAATGATGATATGATTGGGACCAGGGTACCGGCAGACAACTTAGGAAGAAGGAGCCAGAATTGAAATTTATCTTGAGAGTAGAACCAAGAGAACTTGATGATGGATTGGTTATGGGAGATGAGAGAAAGAATATTTAACACAATCCCTAGGGTTTTGGCTTGAATGACTGAATGAGGAATGCAGCTAGCTAGAGAAGGAAGAATTCAGGGGCAAAACAGAGTTGCTGGTAGAAATGACTCGTTTTCTTTAGAACATGCTACATTTGAGAGGTCCCTTAGACCTTCAGTTGATTGTCTCAAGTAAGCAGTTGACATATTAATATGGATGAGCAGAAAGCTTGGGGCTGACTTGAGCATCCAGAGCAGTTGGATGGTATTGGGTGCTCTGGCACTTAAAGAGGTCACCTAGTGATCTAATATTCAGCTAAGCCCTACAGCAGAAAACAGGGATATACAAATTCATCACTGTGGCTATTAGATAGATGAGGAGTCTACTTGTGAAATCACACAAAGTATCTTTTTGACCAAAATGGAATGAAACTAGAAATTAACAGCAGTAAGAAAGCTGGAATTAACAGCAGTAAGAAAGTTGGAATGCAGAAGGAAATGGCAACCCACTCCAGTATTCTTGCCTGGAGAATCCCAGGGACAGTGGAGCCTGGTGGGCTGCCGTCTATGGGTTCGCACAGAGTCGGACACGACTGAAGCGACTTAGCAGCAGCAGCAGCAGCAAGAAAGTTGGAAAATTCACAAAATGTGAAAACTAAACAACACAGTCTTGAACAACCACTAAATTAAAGAAGAAAACAAAAGGGAATTTTAAAAATATATTAAGACTAATGAGGGGCGGTCCAGAGATGGTGGAAGAATAGGACGGGGAGACCACTTTCTCCCCAACAAATTCATCAAAAGATCATTTGAATGCTGAGCAACTTCCACAAAACAACTTCTGAGTGCTGGTGGAGGACACCAGGCACCCAGAAAGGCAGCCCATTCTCTACGAAAGGTGGTAGGACAAAACATAAAAGACAAAGAGAGAGACAAAAGCGTTAGGGATGGAGACCTGTCTTGGGGAGGGACTCGTGAAGGAGGAGAAGTTTCCAAACAGTAGAAAACGCTCTCACAGGCAGGTCTGTGGGGAATCTCAGAGGGCAACATAACCGGGAGAGGGAAAAAAAAAAAAAAAAACATGAAATACGCAGCTGCCACCGAGAAGTAGCTCAGTCGCTCGCATCAGCCACCAGCAAGCGGGGGTCTGGACAGGGAGTCGCGGGCTGCATAATTACTGCTTAGGGGCCTGAATGCTAACCACATCTTCATGGGATCCTGGGTGGTAGACATTTGCCAGGAGGGTCACAGCCTGAGATGGTTCTCTCCTGGTGCACTGGGAAACCGAGCGGCTAGGACTGGGGTGGGGATTACACGGCCCAACTGGGACAGTGCGCTTGCCAAGCGCCTGGTGTTGCCTGAGCTGCTCAGACCTAGGAAGGGCACAAAACACTTGCCCAACTGAGTCTGTTTCCTTGTGGAGTACCTGAGAACCTGAGTGGCTTAGACCTGGTAAGTGCACAAAATGCAGGACCCACTTTAGACAGTGCCCCTGCAGAGCACCCTGGAGCCTGAGCAGTGTAGAACAGGGAAGCACATGCCGCCTTGAGCTGGGGCAAACCCAGTATGGTCCATACAATGTGAGCACTTCCCACACATGCCAGCGATATTTGTTTGCAATGTCCCTCACTCCCCACAACACAACTGAACAAGGGAGCCTAAATAAGTGACCACCTTTGCCCTCCTTGTGTCAGGGTAGAAATTAGACACTGAAGAGACTTGCAAATAGAGGAAGCCATAATAAAGAAGAGGGATCTGCTCTGGAATTGACAGGTGCAACAGATTAAAACCTCGTAGTTAACATTGACAAAGCATTGGAGGGAGCCTATAGACCTTGAGAACAAGTACAAGCTGGATAAGAAAGCTGTGGTACATATACACAATGGAATATTACTCAGCTATTAAAAAGAACACATTTGAATCAGTTCTAACGAGGTGGATGAAACTGGAGCCTATTATACAGAGTGAAGTAATTCAGAAAGAAAAATACCAATACAGTATATTAAGGCATATGTATGGAATTTAGAAAGATGTTAATGACAACTCTATGTGCAAGACAGCAAAAGAGACAGAGAGGTAAAGAACAGATTTTCGGTCTCTGTGGGAGAAGCTGCAGCTGGGATGATTTGACAGAATAGCATTGAAACATGTATATTATCATATGTGAAATAGATGACCAGTTCAAGTTTGATGCATGAAACAGAGCACTCAAAGCTGGTGCACTGGGATGACCAAGAGGGATGGGATGGGATGGGGAAAGGAGGTGGGAGGGGGATATGGGATAGGGGGACACATGTTCAACCATGGGGGATTCATGTCAATGTATGGCAAAAACCACTACAATATTGTAAAGTAATTAGCCTCCAATTAAAATAAATTAATTTTTAAAATATATTTTAAAAAAAGAGCTCTGCAGAAGGAAATGACAATCCACTCCAGTACTCTTTCCTGGAGAATCCCATAGACAGAGGAGCCTGTAGGGCTACAGTCCACAGGATTGCAAAGAGTCAGATACAACTGAGCGACTGAGCATGCACGCACACATAGACCTTTACAGGCTTATGAAATATTCAATTAGAATGCAGCCTAGGTAACCCTAGTTATCAAGTACTACTCCTGTTATGTGTCAGAATTTGATTTGAAGACAGTGTATTCTATGGACTTCATTTGCATCAAATTTTAAACCTTAAGATGTCTTCCCTACACTCTATAGCACATTGGCTTGAAAACTACTTCATTGTTAAATATACAAGAATTTATGGATTGTAACCTTTTAGAGAAAGAAAGCACCAGAAAGAGGGCTTTCTTTCTCCAAAACCTCATAATTTATTCAGAACAAAAACAATGGAATTGTCTGAGGGAGATGGATATTGGTCTTAAATACTGACAATTAGGAGTGATGCAATTATAAGGAAAGTGGCTTCCATTTGGAGCAGATGATGACACACACCACCCTGTTAATCCAAAGGAGAAAAACAGTACACTGTGATGAAGAAAACAAAGTATTGAGTATAAAATCTTGACTATTTTTCTGCAAAGAAAGTACACACATTTTTTCAAAGTTAAGATGAAGCAAAATAATGGCATTTTCTTAGTGAAAGAAAACTAGCAGGCTAGCATATTTGTCAGATTTCCAAATTCATGCTGCTATCTGTGCTGGCATTGGGCTCACAGGCCCTGGGGCCTTTCCTTGACTTGGATGAGACCCTGTGCTTGGCTGTAGACCTTGCTAAGCAGTGTTTGAGGAAATCACACCCTGGTACTCCACAAAGCCTCTGGTTCTCATCTCATCCAAGTTTCCACTAAGTAAGCTTGATAAAGTTGCATTTAGCATTCCTCAGCAAGCAATGGCCTGCATTTTCTCTAGAGTTCAGCCTCAGATGGAGCTGCCTGCACCTGCACTTTCAGTTCTTTTCTCTGAAGTGTGGGTGGTTTTTTCCCATTACATCCAAATTGAAAAGATTTCTTCCCATTTGAGAAAGAAAAAATAAATCACTTCTATCTCATCTACCGTAGTTCAGTGCTATGCTGCAAGTGCTTATAAAATTTTCTCTACAACAAATGGAACTGTTAACTCTTTAAATGTTATGAAGGTACAAGGAAACACAAAGTTTCCTTCCTGGAATTTTCCAGAGACTCTATTGCACATAACTGTAAGTCAATACATCCTTTTTGTTCAGTACATCAATCCCAAGTGAGTCAGTGTTAGGAAGACTACATTCAGTGGTGAAAGTGATAGTCGCTCAGTCGTGTCCAGCTCCTTGCAACACCATGGACTATGGCACTCCAGGCTCCCCTGTCCATGGAATTCTCCAGGCAAGAATACTGGAGTGGGTAGCCATTTCCTTCTCCAGGGGATATTCCCAACCCAGGGATCGAACCTGGGTCTCCTGCATTGCAGGCAGATTCTTTACCGTTCTGAGCCTCCAGAGAAGCCCCCAGTCACTGGTGTTTGTTTTAAAAAACAAAGTAAAGCTGTAGATAAAGTATCCAATCTCATGTAACTGATTAGTCACTAACTTAACATTGCTTAACAAGTTCTTATTGACCAACTAAAGAAAATTCTATCTTTTGTGGGTACTGTAGAATTTCTATAATACTGCTACCTAAGAGCAGGATGTTCCACTGGTCATTCAGAGTTTAAGTAGACTGTACATGCAGATATGGAGACCAGAGGACATGTTTGTTTTTTTATATATGTTGGATATTAGCCAACATTTCATAGTCCAAGAGAAGCAGAGAACAAGAACACTTTCTTCTGTGTTCCTCACTACTCACATGTTACATCAAATGTCAAGGATAGTACACAAGCTTGAAGATTCATTATACTGTACCTGCAAGTTTCAGAGATAAGACATATTCTGATTTTTGTTTTAAAAGAAAAGGTCTTCCATATTATATATGACCTGGCTCCAAGAGGAAAGCCAACCCCAGACCTTGAGAAAAAGTTTGCAGAAATAATGATATGATAAATAATGATTGACTCTAGCCTGACTTTGACTTAGTATTCAAGTCAGATTTAAAATGACCTGGTAAATCAGTCAGTTCAGTTCAGTCGCTCAGTCATGTCCGACTCTTTGTGACCCCATGAACCGCAGCACACCAGGCCTCCCTATCCATCACAAACTCCCAGAGTCTACCCAAACCCTGTCCATTGAGTCAGTGATGCCATCTAACTATCTCATCCTCTGTCATACCCTTCTCCTCCTGTCCTCAATCTTTCCCAGCATCAGGGTCTTTTCAAATGAGTCAGCTCTTTGCATCAGGTGGCCAAAGTATTGGAGCTTCAGCTTCAACATCAGTCCTTCCAATGAACACCTAGGACTGATCTCCTTTAGGATGGGCTGGTTGGATCTCCTTGCAGTCCAAGGGACTCTCAAGAGTATTCTCCAGCACCACAGTTCAAAAACATCAATTCTTTGGCACTTCAGCTTTCTTTATATTCCAACTCTCACATCCATACATGACCACTGGAAAAACCATAGCCTTGACTAGATGGACCTTTGTTGACAAAGTAATGTCACTGTTTTTTAATATGCTGTCTAGGTTGGTCATAACCTTCCTTCCAAGGAGTAAGCATCTTTTAATTTCATGGCTGCAATCACCATCTGCAGTGATTTTGGAGCCCCCCAAAATAAGTCAGCCACTGTTTCCACTGTTTCCCCATCAATTTGCCATGAAGTGATGGGACCAGATGCCATGATCTTAGTTTCCTGAATGTTGAGCTTTAAGCCAACTTTTTCACTCTCCTCTTTCACTTTCATCAAGAGGCTCTTTAGTTCTTCTTCACTTTCTGCCATAAGGGTGGTGTCATCTGCATATCTGAGGTTATTGATATTTCTCTCAGCAATCTTGATTCCAGCTTGTGCTTCATCCAGCCCAGTGTTTCTCATGATGTACTCTGCATATAAGTTAAATAAGCAGGGTGACAATATACAGCCTTGATGTACTCCTTTTCTTATTTGGAACCAGTCCATTGTTCCATGTCCAGTTCTAACTGTTGCTTCCTGACCTGCATACAGATTTCTCAAGAGGCAGGTCAGGTGGTCTGGTATTCCCATCTCCTTCAGAATTTTCCACAGTTTATTGTGATCCACACAGTCAAAGGCTTTGGCATAGTCAATAAAGCAGAAATAGATGTTTCTCTAGAACTCTCTTGCTTTTTCGGTGATCCAGCGGATGTTGGCAATTTGATCTCTGGTTCCTCTGCCTTTCCTAAAACCAGCTTGAACATCTGGAATTTCACAGTTCACTTATTGCTGAAGCTTGGCTTGGAGAATTTTAAGCATTATTTCACTACCATGTGAGATGAGTGCAAATTGTGCGGTAGTTTGAGCATTCTTTGGCATTGCCTTTCTTTGGGATTGGAATGAAAACTGACCTTTTCCAGTCCTGTGGCCACTGCTGAGTTTTCCAAATTTGCTGACATATTGAGTGCAGCACTTTCACAGCACCATCTTTCAGGATTTGAAATAGCTCATTGGAACCCCATCACCGCCACCAGCTTTGTTTGTAGTGATGCTTCCTAAGGCCCACTTGGCTTCACATTCCAGGATGTCTGGCTCTAGATGAGTGCGAGCGATCACACCATTGTGATTATCTGGGTCATGAAGATCTTTTTTGTATAGTTCTTCTGTGTATTCTTGCCACCTCTTCTTAACATCTTCTGCTTCTGTTAGGCCCATACCATATCTGTCCTTTATTGAGCCCATCTTTGCATGAAATGTTCCCTTGGTATCTCTAATTTTCTTGAAGAGATCTCTAGTCTTTCCCATCCTATTGTTTTCCTCTATTTCTATGCATTGATCACTAAGAAAGGCTTTTTTATCTCTCCTTGTTATTCTTTGGAACTCTGCATTCAAATGGGTATATCTTTCCTTTTCTCCTTTGCTTTTTGAAAATCAGTCAACAAGTATTTGTTTAGCATTTACAGGAAAGTGCGTTGCATAATAACACTGTCAGCTGGAAATCTGACACATCACAAAAGGCTCTTCTCTGTTATCATTACTTTGATCGGGTGGGGAGTCAACTCATAAACACAGTACACACATTGCCAAATCACCTGAAATGCAATCTTATGTCCAGGAGACACAAAAAGCTTCCTAGCTGATTCAAACGGCAGCCAACTCTGAGCATCATTACCCTTCTCCAAGTCCAGGCAGGGACCGGAGTCAAAGGGTTTTAAGCAGAGATGAGAAATTTTGCTTGTGTGTACCCAAGTTCTGGCTGGAATGAAGAGAAGAAATTTGAGGGGAGCATTAACTAAAGCTAGGAAGACCTGTGAGAGGGCACTTGCAGTAGCTCTACCAAAAAAATGCTAAGGGTTTGAGTGACTATCTCAACAAAAACAAATAACAGGTAATTAGGGAAAGTCAGCAGGATCTGGCGATCAGGGGGACGTATATGAGGTAGTAGGAAGGAAGGAAGAAATGCCTGTGGTTCCCAGGTTTCTCACCCTTGTACATTGTCCATGGATTTATCCTAAGTTTTCTTAGGACTGATGGAGCCTTCAACAGCCAACACATACACACACACTAGAGGAAGGACTTTGGTTGTTTTGTTTGGAGGGGGACACACTTGGTCTTGGGGGAAAGTTAGAGGAAGCCATGGGGGAAGATGGAGACTTTGGTGCCTGACAGATGGTTGAAAAGCTATCTGAGCTTAAGTCTAACCTGAAAATAAACAGTCATTAGCAAGTAGCCATCCATCTTGGTAATACAAATCATGATGTTCCAGAATGCCCTCTGTTTGCATGAGTTAATTTCTCAACTTCCAATCCCAGCAAATTGGTCAAGCTTCTGTCTGGACTCATTAAGAAAAAATATTTTGTTTTAATTCAACCACAACTTTTCTTGTCTTGTTACAAGTCCCCTTTTAGAAGTATGAAGAGTACATCTAAATATGTATACTGTAATCCATTAAAAAGTATCCACTTATGGATCATGTGTTTTTGGACTTTTTTCAATAAACCACAATCTATAGAATCCCTTATATGTAGATGGCACTCTTTTTTAATTGTTTTACTATTACTATCTAGTGGGGTTTTTTATAAGTTTATTTTTAATTGAAAGATAATTGCTTCACAATATTGTGTTGGTTTCGGCCATACATCAGCACGAATCAGCCACAGGTATACATATGTCCCCTCCCTCTTGAACCTTCCTCCTACCTCCCACTCCATCCCACCCCTCTAGATTGTTACAGAGCCCTGGTTTGAGTCCCTGAGTCATACAGCAAATTCCCATTGGCTATCTGTTTTTATATATGATGGTGTATATGTTTCCATGCTACTCTCTCCATTCGTCCCACCCTCTCCTTCCCTCTCTGTGTCCATAATTCTGTTCTCTATGCCTGTCTCCATTGCTAGATGACACTCTTTAGTTTGCTGCCTTTTTCTATACATCATGTGTCATCCAGTTTTTAGAAAAGTTCTTCCAAATGAGGAAACTCAAGCTCAAATTGCTGAGACGACCTGACCAAACTGATGCTGTTATTAAGTGAAGGATGCAGGACTCATGTTAGCTTCTTCTGACCCCTAAGCTAGTGCTCTTTACCAAGTGGTAAGTGGGCTTTAGCAAGTTCCATCCTGTAACCACCACCACCACCATCACCATGTCAGGCTCAGGAATCAAACTTTGTGGACTCTGATTACTTCAATATTCTGAAAGGCTGGTGAAAACTCTACTTAAATGGCAGGGCATTATGGGAAAATGGATACTCCCAAGAATTCAGTTTAAAGTTCAGTATCAGAGTGGGCTACTGGTTCAAGGCCCAGAGAAGAAAGCCTGGCTCTGAGAAATTCTTTCATCCCTCCATGATTTAATTTTGATCAATATTTTGTCACATGTATAAGAAAAGCAACGCCTGCTGCAGTTCTTTTAACTGCCAAGCATATTCATTTTCATTCATTTGTTCTCTCTCTTAGCAGAAGGTCAGAGTTAATCAAAGATGATGGTATCCATGCTCAGTCTGAAATTATTAAAGACCTCAGAGATCTGCTGCTGCAATCTCTGAACTGCAAAGCCCCCACTTGTTCTCCAGGAACAAAGAAAAGATGAGTCAATCGACCCTGTACACAGCTTCGATTGTTTTTGTGGAGAACAATTTGTTTTTATCTCCGGTCTGGGGTAGCCGTCATCTGCCTGGGGGTTATGATGAATAGAGTATGTAGAAGTGTGGGCCTCAGGGAATTAGCCAGTGATTCAGATCTATTGGAAGGTCACATTTCATTTTTCATGCCTCGAAAATCTGAAGTGTTAACAGTGCAGGCTTACCCCAAACAGCCTGGCAGGCCTTACCACAAGTTTCATTTTTATTATTAAATTTACTACAATACTTAATAATAAAACAAGTATATTCAGAACTCAAAGCCTAGTTTCTTGAGAATTTAAGTTCCTTACAAACTTTACTGTATTACAGATACAGCAAAGTTTAGAAATGATGTGAAGAGGTTTCTGACTAATGATTGGACCCTCTTACAAACTAATTTATAACCTGCATTTATAAATTTAACATTTTTGAGTTCTGTACATGGGATTCTTTCATTCAAACCCTATAGGCCATGCCCAGTGTGAGGGAACCTGGGAAATGCATTCTCTATGTAGGTGACTATGGGTTCAGCTAAAACTTGCATAGCTTTATTTTTAAAAGGAAAAAAAGAGACTGGGTGCTAAGGGGACATGAGCGGTCTCTGCCACATCCATGTTGCCTCTGATAAGTTAGGCCCACAGCTGATCCTCCCAACCTTATTTTTTTCCTAGCATCTCCTTGGGGGTCCAAGGATCTCTTTTGAAATTACACAGGAGCCTCAGGCACATATAAACTCAGGATATAGCCCTGGCCTCGCGGCAAGTTTCCTAGGCGCTTGCATCTTTCTTGTCAAATGGTTATGTAGACATTCATGCTATAGGAATGTACCGCCAAGGGATACAATTCTGTTATGTGTTTCAACTCTATGTAATGAACTATAGTTACGGTGTTGTTGTTTTTTTTTTTCCTTAGAGATATCTCTGTATAGGTTCTTGAATGCTGAGGATTTTCATACTCATCCCTTTGTGATCCTCTGTATTCAGAACATTGGTTTAGGGGAGCTAAGAAGAGGAAAATTAGAAAATCAAAGTGAGATCACAGTTCACTTAAAAAACAAAACTCTGCATTAAAGTATTTTTGATTCTCTTTTTTTTTTACTCTATTTTTTTTATTGAAGTATAGTTGATTTACATTGTGCCAATCTTTGCTGTATAGCAAAGTCATTCAGTTATACACATATAGACATTCATTTTTATATTCTTTTCCATTATAGTGTATCATGGGATGCTGAATATAGTTTCCTGTGCTGTACAGTAGGACCTTGTTGTTTATCCATCCTATATCTGATTGTTGTTGTTCAGTAGCTAAGTCAGGTCTGACTCTTTGGGACCCCATGGACTACAGCGTGCCAGGTTTCACTGTCCTTCATTATCCTGGAGTTGCTCAAGCTCATGTCCATTGAGACAATGGTGCCATCCAACAATCTCATCCTCTGTCACTCCCTTCTCCTCCTGCCCTCAGTCTTTCCCAGCATCAGGGTCTCTTCCCATGAGTTGCCTCTTCGCATCAGGTGGCCAAAGTATTGGAGCTTCAGCTTCAGCATCAGTCCTTCCCTTGAATATTCAGGGTTGATTTCCCTTTGGATTGACTGGTTTGATCTCCTTGCTGTCCGAGGGGCTCTCAAGAGCTACTTTACATCTACTAATCCCAAATTCCCAGTCCTTCCCTCCTCCTGCACCTTGGCAAACACAAGTCTGTTTTCTATGTCTGTGAGTTTGTTTCTGTTTTGTATATATGTTCATTAGAATGAACACATATAAGTGATATCATAGATTCCACATATAAGTGACTGTTCATTGTTGTTGTTCAGTCATTAAGTCATGTCCAATGTTTTGCGACCTCATGGACTGCAGCATTCCAAGCTTCCTTGTCTTTCACTGTTTCCCGATGTTTGCTCAAATTCATGTTCATTGAGTTGGTGATGCCATCTAACATATGATATTTGTCTTTCTCTTTCTGACTTACTTCGCTTATTTTTGATGAACACTATTTCTGCCTGCTTGACTCAGGCTATGGAAGGAAAATTTGCATAGACTATGATTAAGTTAGGTTCATAGCTATATACATTTAACAACAAATCAGATTTGAACCAAAACAATCAGCTTATCTTATTAAAGGTCTTCAATATTTTCTGAAAGATCACATTTCCAAACAACTACTTAGCTTAAGGGATTGTTTTTCTCCCATAAACATTGCTTGACATTTGAAAAAGTTATTTCTTTTTGATAGCTTAATAAATCTTTAGTATTTCCTATATCAATAGCCTGAGCTCATATGTAGAAAGGATGATTGAGAAAGGCAGGAATGAATAATGTGAGGGTAAAGGATAATAGCACAACCTCATTTCCCTGCCTTTATCACAAATAAGTCTGTTTTTCAAAATACAAATCATTTGTACTACTTTCCATTATCCCTGCAAATTCTTTAAACTATGTACCAGGTAAAAAGTCATTTTTTTCCTGTCATCATAGAAATAGGTATTTTATATTAAATTATTCTCAGAGGTTTTGCTGCTATTTTAGAATTTTGAATGTCATACAATTAAAATTTGCAAACTTCTCTGTTAAAAAAACACTTATTTCTACATCCAGCTAGAGATAGAGAGCCATTACTTTTAATGTTTTATTTGGTTTCCCTCCCAAGTAGTTGAGCATGAGTGTTTAGATTTATGTTTCCTGTGTTCCATTGCTGGTTTTCAGGAGTTTTTTCGTCCGTGTGGTGAGCACAGGAGGAAGAGCCGTTAGTGCTACAAAAAGAATGGATTCAGCTTTTGCCCTGGGTGAGTGTCAGGGGAGTCTAGGTTTACACATACAGCTCGTAGGATTGTCTGTATGAACGTTTACATTTTCCTTTAATATTTATTTATGTGGCTTTGCCAGGTCTCAGTGGCAACGTGAGGAATCTTTCCTTGCAGTATGCAAACTCTTAGTTGCAGCACGTGGGATCTAGTTCCCTGACCAGGAATCAAACCTGGGCCCCTGCATTAGCAGCGTAGAGTCCCAACCACTGGGCCACCAGGGAAGAATTCTATGTTTCCATTTTTTGAGGAGAAGCTCCAAAAGTTTTCATTGCTACCTGTGACCCCAAACATGTTGAAAACTGCAGTCACTATTGCTTCTCTCAGTTCTTGAGGATGTTACTGTACCTCTAAGGAAGCAATGTCTTTGTTCCATGTCTCCCTTCTCTACCTGTGGGGGTGTGGTGGAGGCTGGGAGAAGGACCAAGACAGGAGTGTTGGCTTTGGATAGAGAAGGGTGTCGTGGTCCATTCTGCTCAGCCTGGGCCCCTCCATGACATTTCTGCACTCAGTCCTGAAGAGCCTCTATTTGTTAACAGTGTGTGTTTGCAGGAGGAAAGCTCCACCTTGCCCTTTTCCCATCAAGGTGTCTATTTTAGATAGCAATTTCATACAGTAATGTGTACATTTCCTGAAATCTTAGCTTCCTGGGAACAAAAGGCATCTTTCCTCCTTTCAGGACTCTGCAGTCCTGCAGTGTGCATTATTTCTAGTAGGTCCCCATGAAAGTGAAAGTGAAGTCACTCAGTCATGTCCGACTCTTTGCAACCCCATAGACTGTAGCCTACCGGGCTCTTCTGTCCACGGGATTTTCCAGGCAAGAGTACTGGAGTGGGTTGCCAGTGCCTTCTCCAGGGGATCTTCCCGACCCAGGGATCGAACCCAGGTCTCCTGCATTGCAGGCAGACGCTTTACCGTCTGAGCCACCAGGGACCTAGTAGGTTTCCATAGAGGTTTATTAAATTGAATTAAGCCTAAGAATAGATATTTTTTTTATACTGTGTGTTTATCAAATCACTCGGGATTTATATAAAATCCTGTTTCTCCAATTTTCTAAACAAGTGAAATTTTCCTTGGACTTCAAGTACTGTACAAAGCAACAATTCAATTAAATCTAGCAGCAAAATTCCCCATGGACAAAAAGGATGTTCATTCCCACTAACATTCTTTCTGCCTAACACAAGGATTAGCCCTATACATGCTAGGTTTATTTTATAATTCTACATATGTGGACATGTCCAGAAAAAAGAATAACCCACAGAAAATGGCCAGCCCTTGATCTGTAGAGATTTGAATCAAGAGATATTTATATTTTATTACTGGTTGTAGTTGATGTTTAACATGATACATCCACCTATTTACATATTTAATTGCTTTTATTCTTGTAGCTTCTTCTAAGAGTGCAAAGTCTTTGAATAAGTGAAATTTAAATAAAATATCCTAATCCTGAGTAATTGATAAGGAAATAACAAATAGAAGGAAATTAAAAAGGATGAAAGTATACGTAACCCAATACTTTATCTTATCTCCAGGACTTTTATTTATTCTATTTGATGTCACAACAAATATTTGCTGAGCCCCTGTGGAGAGCTCTGTGCCAGGCACAGAAGCACAATGGTGGATAAGACAGGGATCGTGCCCCCAAACTGGGGGACACAAATAACTAAAAATATTGAAACCATAGAAATAGAGAATTGAATGCCAGTTGCCAGGGGCTGAGGGGTGGGGGACATGGCATAAGTTGGTCAAAGGTTGCAAACTTCCTAGTGCAAGAAGAATAAGTTCTGGGGACAAATGTACAGCATGGTTACTATGGTTAGCAACACTGTATTACACACTTGAAAGTTGCCATGGCAGTAGAGCTTTAATGTTCTCACCATGACAGCAACAGAATGGTAATTACATCAGGTGAGTGATGTGTTAACTAACCTTATTGCGGTAAACACTTCAAAATATATACAGATATAAAATCATCACACTATATACCTTAAACTTACATATGTTACATGTTAAATGTAGCTCAAGAGTGCTGCAGGAGACGAGGATTTATCCAAGTCACCTGCAAGCATTTTGATTCTGTTCTGAATAGCTAATATTTACCACCAGCTAACCCCATCCCACTTGCCAAACATACACACACCTTGAAATTCATGTACTCATAACTTGGCCTTCTAAATATTTCAAGCATTAAGATTTAATTTCATGAGTACCTACTAATGAAAACCACCCTCACACCCCTTGCCACCCAGTGACACCAGTCCGACCATCTTCCTCTTGAAAACAGTCTAGGATTGTTCAGTTCTCAATTCAATTGTTCAAGTCAATCCGCTTCAATTCTCAGGATGTCAAGAAAGGTTTCTGCCTTCAGGCAACAGCCAAGAGATGTTTTGGAAGTTGCCATTGCCTTCTCCGTTAATGGGGTAAAGTTTTAGGAAAAAGAAATTAAAACTTTATTTTAAAATGCATATGTAGTTTTTAATTTCTATTTAAAATTTAAGTGCACATTTACACTGCCATAAAAAGGACACCTAACGTCCAGCAATAGGAGAATAGTTAAATAAATATTGATACCTATATATATTAAGAAACTAGGTAACAGTCAAAAATTATTTAGAAAAACATTTAATGATGTAGGAAAATATAAAATACATGAGAAATTAAGGAAAGAAGCAACCACAAAGCAGGATATATGGTATAATTGCATCAATTTAAAAGCATGTATACAAACAGAAAAAGATTTAAATGTAAACATCAAAATACTATGTGATAGAATTGTGAGGGATTTTTATTCCTTTATTCCTTTGGCTTCCCTGATAGCTCAGAGGTTAAAGCATCTGCCTCCAATGTGGGAGACCTGGGTTCGATCCCTGGGTCAGGAAGATCCCCTGGAGAAGGAAATGGCAACCCACTTGAGTATTCTTGCCTGGAGAATCCTATGGACGGAGGAGTCTGAGAGGCTACAGTCCACGGGGTCCCAAAGAATCGGACACGACTGAGCGACTTCACTTTCACTTGAACTTTTATTCCTTTGTATACCTTTCTGTAGTTTCCAAATTTTTAAACACAAATACGTGGTTGCTTTTAAAATGATAAAGGTCAAAATTGTTTAGAAAACAGAAGGAAAAGTTTTTCTGCAGCCTACTCAATCTGAAAAATTATTACTTTACAATTTCATATTTGACTCAGAAAAAAATGCAGTTGCTGTAGGTCAAGGTAGAGGGAGTTAATCAGAAATATTTTTTCCTCTTTCTCTAAGTGAGACCATTATTCTAAGAGAATTCTCTACCCCAGAGTGCCCCCTTTCCTTGTCTCTCCCTGATGTAAAAGGAGAACCTCCCCCAAAGAACTTAGTAACATCTTAGGGCCATTCATTCCCCAAGGGTCCAATTTCCAACTATGCTTCCTTAGCCTCAGAACCCACATGGGATAGCCTCTTTTAGTTCAGAGACAAGGACATATATCTTCAGGTAAAACTGATATTAAGGAAACACAGATACCTCTAGGGGATTACATGTGCCCCTTAGAGTTAAGCAGCTATTATGCAAGGTGAAAACCTCCCATATACCTTGCACTGCTTTGTTTATTATTATTAATTTTTACTGGAGTATAGTTGCTTTACAAGGCTGTGTCAGTTTCTGCTGTACAGCAAAATGAATCAGTTATATGTATACATATATCTTCTCTTTTTTTGGATGTCCTACCCATTGAGGTCACCACAGAGCATTGAGTAGAGTTGCCTGTACTATATATTAGGTTCTCATTGGTTATGTATTTTATACATATTAGTGTATATATGTCAATCCCAATCTCCCAATTCATCCAACCCTTCCTTCCCTTCTTGGTATCCATATATTTGTTCTCTACATGTGTCTCTATTTCTACTTTGCAAATAAGTTTATCTGTACCATTTTCTGGGCTTCTCTGGTGGCTCAGCTGGTAAAGAATCCACCTGGAATGCAGGAGACCTGGGTTCGATCCCCTGCAGAAGGGAACAACTACCCATTCCAGTATTCTGGCCTGGAGAATTCCATGGACCATATAGTCCATGGGGTCACAAAGATTCAGACATGACTGAGCGACTTTCACTTTCACCATTTTCTAGATTCTATTGTACATATAGGCAATATTACATGATACTTGTTTTTCTAATTTACTTTACTTTGTATGACAGTCTCTAAATCCATCCATCTTCCTCCAAATGGCACAATTTCATTTCTTTTTATAGCTGAGTAACATTCCATTGTGTATATGTACCACATCTTCTTTATCCATTCATCTGTCAATGAACATCTGGGTTGCGTCCATGTCCTGGCTATTGTAAGCAGTGCTGCAATGAACATTGGGGTGCATATGTCTTTTTGAATTACGGTTTTCTCCAGGTATATGCCCAGAAGTGGGATCACTGGGTCATATGGTAGTTCTACTTTTAGTTTGGACTGCTTTAATTCCACCTTCCTCTCTTCCTACTTTGCTGAGAGTTACCTTATCCTCTTAACTATCAATGCCTTTCTGTAAACTGAAACATCTGCCTGAAAACTTAACCCATGGATAACAGATGCATCTTTGTTTTGCATTGGTCCTAATCTAGGGAAAGATTGTTCTAGATGATAGGAATTCGGCATTCCCAAAGCAAAATTTGGGAAAAGGCTACATCATTTGTTTATCAAAAAATTATTCCAGCAGAAAGGGACTGCCTTCCTAGTAGGACCCCTTGGATTATACACATCCCTGTGACCTAACATCAAGTACAGAAATACTTATTTGGGAGTTAATTTTTTTTAATTGTATTATTTCTAGATGATTTTCTTCCTGATTTTACCTACCTCCTACTCTTTCTTTTTCCTTCTAGTTGTTTAGCCAGTGATCAATTTCTGAAACTTTTCTAAAAGCTACCTGTTAAGGATTGGTATTTCCCCTAAATATTGTCTGCTCTGGGCACAAGAGCATCTTTATTAGAAAAAGAAAATCCCCAAGTCTAATGGGGATAGATTCCTAATGATCGAGTTCTGGATGCTACGAAAGTTGAGGTGGTGAAAATATGTTTTGAGTAGGAGGTCTTCTTGTACTCCCTCAAAGCATTCCTCTTTGGAAACTCTTGGATCTGCCAGCAAGTCAAGTTTCTGCCCCAGCCTTGGAATCATAAGTGCCTTAAACTGGTTTTTTAGTGGGTAGGAATGGGTATGAGCTGACTCAGCTCCCGTCTTGGTGGTGCAGCTTGGGACCAGTCATGGTCAGCTGTTAAGACCAAAAGCATGCACCTAATTTCATCTCCCTGGGGATCCCTGGATGCACCTGCATTCAGGAAAATGGAAACATTATATATCTCTCTGAGAAGTTTAATTTTCCCACAACTTTGACTTAAATGACTTAACTGCAATGTAAATATCTGTGGATTAACTTGGATGCATTCTAGTACTGCCACATCCCTTGTTAGGTTAACTGTCCTATCACAGACCTTGCAGGGCACCCAGCATAAGACCAACCAAACAGTAGGAAACCCAGGAATCTCTATTAGGGAAAAAGATGAGATTTTTACTTTTTTTTTCATTTATTTTTCTATTCATTACATATCTTTATTGAGAGCTTTCTTGTGTCAGAAATTGTTCCAGATGATAGAAATTCAGCAGTACAGTGAAGGGACTGGTGAGAAAAATATCCCTGCTCTAATGGAATTCCCATCGAGTGAGGGGAAACAGATGATGACAAAGTAAACAAGCAAAATATGTATACACTGTTGGTGAAAACTGCTATAGTCAATGAAAAAAAAATGCAAAACCTAAAAGTTGAGAATTTGCTTCCCTAATGGATCAGATGGTAAAGAATCTGCCTGCAATGCAGGAGATCTGGGTTCAATCCCTGGGTTGGGAAGATCCCATGCAGAAGGAAATGGCAACCCACTCCAGTATTCTTGCCTGGAGAATCCCATGGACAGAGGAGCCTGGTGGGCTACAGTCCATAGGGTCACAAAGAGTTGGACACGACTAATTGACTAACACTTTAAAGTTGAGCATTTTGTTTTATTCAGGTACCTTACTGTTTACTGAGAAATATAGCCTGGGATAACAGACTCTCAGAAATCTCTGAGGGACTGTTCCAAAGACATGGGGAGGAGCCAGGAAATACAGGGGGATTTGCTGGAAAAAAAGGAGAAAACCATATAGCCAAACATCAAAAAATTATTACTAATCACAAAAAAACAGACTTTCAAGTTAATGATTTTAGAGCCTTTCTGTGTATGGCAAGTTGTAAGAGTCTGGCTTATTGAAACCATTCTATAATATGCATCTTACCATTTAAGAGCCGGCTGGAAGAGGAGGTGACTGAGGTCAGGGGCCAGGGCCACACTGACCACGTCAGGATTCAGGATTTGTTCTGAGACACATGAGAAGTTAATGAACCAATGAGACACACTTGTTTTAACAGCACCTCTCTGGTTGTTGTATTGAATATAAACCACAGGAAGGCAAGGGCAAAAGCTTAGAGATCAGATAGAAGACTTTTGCTAAAATCCTGACCAAAGAGGTTGATTAATTGGGTCAGGATGGGTCAGTGGAAGTGGCAGAAGTATCAAAACTGCTCAATTAAACATGCCGTTTATTTATAATTGTACCAAAGAAGAAAATGTTTGTTCCTCTCCCCCATGCCCAACTCAGAAGAGAAGTTTTCCATATCCAGTAAGTAAACAATATTGTAGACTCAAGGTTAAGGGCTATGTAACAACAAATCTTTGTAGTTAAACTAGAGTCCCTCAGAAATTTCTTGCAAATAAACTAGTCAGCATTCATTTACGGTGACAAGACCAAGAAAAGATATAAATCTGGCAAAAAAACCATCTTCATTCCAATTTACCCAGTGTTTATATTCTGAGTGTCTTTAGTGTGGTTGATTCATAAATAGACTGCAGATTTCTCCCCTAACTTTAAAGGAGATGGGGAAGGTAGCTGTTTGAGAACACAGAACATCTGGGCCTTAGAGTCTCTATCCGTTTAAGGTTCTTTCTTCCACAGCTAAATGAGATGAGTGGTTTCTGTCATCGACTCAAACACAATCCCAGGCTGAGTCAGAAAATCCAGGGCTCATCCTTTTTAGTTCTATGTCTGGCCATGAGAAGCACTCCTGATAGGGATAACGATCAATAGACCAACTGGATTTTCCCTTTGGGAATTCCAATTGGGGGAAATAAGAAAGACTAGGTCAAAAGGAAAGTATAGAAGCAGAGGAAAGGACAGGGGCCAAGCTACATTGGTGGGAGGGGACAGAAGTGCAGACAACTGTGGTGAATCCTGATCAGCCCCAGGGCTGGTCTCCCCAGGCTGCCATGATTCAGTCTGTTTGCAGATTTCTCTCCTTTTATTGCCTTTGGAATTCTTGCTTGAGTCTTCCTGAATGAGTTGGCTCTTTGCAACTAAAAGTGCCTCCATGGAGACTAAGAAAAAAGAGTATTGAGGGTTATTTCTAATTTATAATGGTAAGATACTTAAAGGAAAAAAATTCTTTATCTTTAAAACTTGCATTAGTATACACATTGAGCTGTATACTAGGAGAGATTTTTCTGGGAGAGGTCTGGCCTTGCTATAAACATCAATTGAGATCTACACAGTGCCTGTTCCAATGTCTGGTTAGAAACAAGTCTATGGCCACCATGAAACAGAAAAAAAGGCAACTCGATCCTTCTTTTTCTCAGAAACACTGTAAGCAATTTAACTGCACTCTATAAATTATCTTCTTCATGAACCACGTGGCCTTCTGGGTAAAACTGTTGACTGGTGATAAACGTGATATAAATAATAATGCTATAAGCTACTATTTACCAGTACTTAGTATATGTCAGGCCCTGTACTGAGAGTTTTATGTATGTTATTGTAACTAAATCTCACTGTTGTAGCCACACGTTCCGGGAAACAAACTCACTCAGAAGGACAATGCAGATAGTGGAGTGCAGTTTATTACACCAGCGGGCCCAAGGCAGAGTCTCCTCTTACCCAAGGACCCAGACCAGTTTTTGTGAAAACCTTATACACCCTAAGTGTAAGTGCCCAAACCCACCTCCCCAAATTCCCTGAAATTAGTCTCAGCAAAGGAAAAGAAAGATACAATCAAAGTTAACCCATGATTCATATACCTTAAGCCTAGGTAGTTCAGTTCAGTTCAGTCACTCAGTCAGGTCTGACTCTTTGCGACCCCATGAACCGCAGCACGCCAGGCCTCCCTGTCCATCACCAACTCCCGGAGTTTACTCAAACTCATGTCCATTGAGCCGGTGATGCCATCCAACCATCTCGTCTTCTGTCATCCACTTCTCCTCCCACTTTCAATCTTCCCCAGCATCAGGGTCTTTTCCAATGAGTCAGTTCTTTGCATGAGGTGGCCAAAGTATTGGAGTTTCTGCTTCAACATCAGTCCTTCCAATGAACACCCAGGACTGATCTCCTTTAGGATGAACTGGTTGGATCTCCTTGCAGTCCAAGGGACTCTCAAGAGTCTTCTCCAACACCACAGTTCAAAGGCATCAATTCTTTGGAGCTCAGCTTTCTTTATAGTCCAACTCTCACATCCATACATGACCACTGGAAAAACCATAGCCTTGACTACATGGACCTTTGTTGACAAAGTAATGTCTCTGCTTTTTAATATGCTGTCTACGTTGGCCATAACTTTCCTTCCAAGGAGTAAGCGTCTTTTAATTTCATGGCTGCAGTCACCATCTGCAGTGATTTTGGAGCCCAAAAAAATAAAGCCTAGGTAGTTAACAGTGGACAATTATCAATAGGGCTGTGGTCATACCCCAATAAGCATAATAGAATGTGTGATTCTATTCGGTTACACAGATAATTAGGGTATTCTTTTAGGCATGAGAGTCTAGGTACGAGCGCTGGGGCTCTTCCTTCCAGGGGCCTGGTTTTCCGGTTGGTATGTCGTTTCCATAGATACTGGGCATATAGCTCAAAGTCCACAGTCCAGCCCAAGATGGAGTCCTGCCTTTAAGATGGAGCCTGTTCTGTTTCCTCCTTCATCACAACAAACCTAGGAGGTCATTTTTAATCTACTTTTACAGAGAAGAGCTCCACATTTACAGAAGTTGTGTGAGCTGCTAGAATCACACAACTAGTAAATAACAGCCTGGATTTGAATCCAGATATAACTGGAGACCACTTCCTAACTCCCCACCCATATCCAAAATCCAGAGGAACTTGAAGCCTGTTGTGCAGATGGCAAGGTCAAGTTTAGAGGACTGTGGGTGAACAGGTGTCTGGAGTAGTGATGTTACTGAGTCCAAGCTTGCTCTGCTCACTGCATGATAGACCAAATGCGAGAGACGAGATGTTGAGGCAAAGAATACGACTTTATTCAGAAAGCCAGCTGACTGAGAAGATGTCAGACTAGCATCTCCAAAACAGTCACCTTGTCAGACCTAGATGCCAAGTTCTTTTATGGATCAGAGATGGGAAAATAAGGAAACAAAGTAAAAAGACCATTAAATTCTTGCAAATATCTCCTAGAATGGCAAGCCTCAGGCAGGGGGATGTGTTAGTTTCACTTTCTCACAGTCTCCTACAGGTGGGCAGGCTCAGGTTATCTCCCTGAGACAGGTCATTAGGGGGTGCACTTAGTGGTAAAGAACCCGCCTGGCAATGCTGGAGACATAAGAGGTGTGAGTTCAATCCTGTGTTGGAAAGATCCCCTGGAGAAGGAAATGGCAGCCCATTCCAGTATTCTTGCCTGGAGTATCCCATGAACAGAGGAGCCTGGCAGGCTATGGTCCATAAGGTTGCAAAAGGTCAGACATGACTGAAGCGATTTAGTACACATGCACAATAACAGAAGCATCGAGATAAAGACTAAAGTCACAGAAGCGGATCCAGTATGAATTCAGAATTAACCCTTATGGTGTCAATGACTTTCTATTGGTACAGAGCCAGTGATGAACTGGGACCCACTTTTCCCTGCTGCCAGCCAGAATTTGTCTCAAGACACTCAAGTGACCAGGTAGAGAGAGCAGGACAGAGGGCATGTACCTGGGAAGCAGGCAGGACTCAGCCCCGCTCTTCAGGTCTCCTGGTGGTTCATGTGGACAAGTAAGAGATCAGGACACATCCATGTAACAGGCCTTTAACCTCAGGGGTTAGTTTCTCTTTTAACAGCCAGATCTTTCAGAATGTGAAACAGCCCACACATAGGCATTCCTTCTCTCAACTTTCCTTTTTGTAATCAATTCCACTCCTCAATACCTCTTGCCTCTCAGCTGCCTACATGCAAAAGGCCACAGAAAAGCATAAAATATGGCTAAAGGTGTTTATTTCTCAGAGAAATCACCTTGCATATTTACACGTCTATGAAAATAGCAAGAGTGAAACACCAAAAGCTTCTTTTTTTTTTTTAACTTTCCAAGGTATGTTTTATTTTTATTTTTATTTTTTTAAATAAATTTATTTATTTTAGTTGGGGGCTAATTACTTTACAATATTGTAGTAGTTTTTGCCATACATTGACATGAATCAGCCATGGGTTCACATTGTGCTCCCCCTCCCGAACCCTCCTCCCACCTCCCTCCCCATCCCATCCCTCTGGGTCATCCCAATGCTCCATCCCTGAGCATCCGTCCCATGCATAGAACATGGAATGGTGTTCCGCTTCACATATGATAATATACATGTTTCAATGTTATTGTCCCAGAACGTCCCACCCTCACCTTCTCCCTCAGAGTCCACAGGACTGTTCTATGCATCTGTGTCTCTTATTCTGTCTCGCATATAGGGTTACCGTTACCATCTTTCAAATTCCATATACATGCATTAGTATACTGTATTGGTGCTTTTCTTTCTGTCTCACTTCACTCTGTATAATGGGCTCCAGTTTCATCCATCTCAATAGAACTGATTCAAATGTATTTTTTTTTTAATGGCTGAGTAATATTCCATTGTGTATATGTACCACAGCTTCCTTATCCATTCGTCTGCCGATGGACATCTAGGTTGCTTCCATGTCCTGGCTATTGTAAACAGTGCTGCGATGAACATTGGGGTACATGCGTCTCTTTCAATTCTGGTTTCCTCAGTGTGTATGCCTAGCAGTGGGATTGCTGGGTCATATGGCAGTTCTATTCCCAGTTTTTTAAGGAGTCTCCACACTGTTCTCCATAGTGGCTGTACTAGTTTGCATTCCCACCAACAGTGTAAGAGGGTTCCCTTTTCTCCACACCCTCTCCAGCATTTATTGCTTGTAGACTTTTGGATAGCAGCCATTCTGACTGGTGTGTAATGGTACCTCATTGTGGTTTTGATTTGCATTTCTCTGATAATGAGTGATGTTGAGCACCTGTTCATGTGTTTGTTAGCCATCTGTATGTCTTCTTTGGAGAAATGTCTGTTTAGTTCTTTGGCTCATTTTTTGATTGGATCGTTTATTTTTCTGGAATTCAGCTGCAGGAGTTGCTTGTATATTTTTGAGATTAATTGTTTGTCTGTTGCTTCGTTCGCTATTATTTTCTCCCATTCTGAAGGCTGTCTTTTGACCTTGCTCATAGTTTCCTTTGTTGTGCAAAAGCTTTTAATTTTAATTAGGTCCCATTTGTTTATTTTTGCTTTTATTTCCAATATTCTGGGGGCTGGGTCATGGAGGATCCTGCTGTGATTTATGTCGGAGAGTGTTTTGCCTATCTTTTCCTCTAGGAGTTTTATAGTTTCTGGTCTTACATTTAGATCTTTAATCAATTTTGAGTTTATTTTTGTGTATGGTGTTAGGAAGTGTTCTAGTGAAACACCAAAAGCTTCTTAACTTGAGTAGCTAATTAGTAGCCCAGAGTCTTCACTCTCAAGTAACATTCCAAGATCCTAAATTATTCATAGATGACTTCATCAGACTGAAGACTGAATGCAAGCCCCAGATAACTTCACCATGGACTTGGAGTGATTTGCTGTCTGAGAAAATGCATTCCACATTTGCTCAGAAAAGTGTTCTGGGAGGCAGAAGTTCAGTAATACAATTCACAGCCCCCAGGAACTGTTTTGTCATCCACCACCCTCCCACCACCACCCCAACAAAAGGAAAAGGGCAGGCTGTTGATGCCAGGAGCAAACTGGATGCTGAAGGAACAAAACAGAAAGTAAATAACCTACAGCTTATGCATCTTCAAGAATAGAAAGAAGTTGCCTCAACAGGAAAAAAAAAAAAAACCCAATGTTTGTGTTCTAACACAAAGGCCCACCGGCTGTGGAAAGTCCATCAACGCAGCAGGACCGACCCCTGCCCACGTACCTGTCCTCCTACCTCAGCCCCTTTCCGGTGAGCATCAGAGTCAACAAATGAGATCCATGACTTTTCATAGAGAAGGCTGTAGATTCCTTTGGGTTTAAAGTCTTCCTAACCATTTTCTCAAGCCACTTGCATGGCTTCTGTTCCATTTACACCTCAACCAGAATTTACCACAATTCAGTTCTGGCACTACCCTGAGTCAGTGTCAGACTTCACAGGGTTTTTTAACTTATTTTTAACTGGAGGATAATTGCTTTACAATGTTGTATTGATTTCTGCTGTACAACAACATGAGTCAGCTGTAAGACTTCACGAGTTTAAGGACAGAGTCCTCCATGAGACTGCCCTAACTTCAGATGGCAGCCACAAGTTCCAAGAATCCCCAGGCCACCCCCACTTTTGACCAACTAGACTGCCTATTTGAGGGTTCCCATGGCACCCATCAGGTTGGCAATTTGCTAAAACAACTCTTAGAACTCAAGGAAGCACTATACTGGGGATTAGTTTGATTATAAAGGATGCACACAGAGGAGGTTCTGGAAGGGTCCTGAGTGCAGAGCTTCCATGCCCTCTCCCTATGGAGCTCAAGGACACGTCACCCTCCCAGCACATCCATGTGTTCACTAACCAGGAAGTTCCACCAAGTCTTCATGTCCAGAGTTTTTAATGGACATTTTCATTAGTTTTCTTTATGTTGATACGATAGATTAAACCATTGGCCATGTGAGTGAATATCTCCAGCCCTCTTCTCTTCCCTGGAGGTCAAGCTGGCCCAAAGAACACATTATTTTTTAAAATTTTTATTGGACTGCAGTTGCTTTACAATGTTGCATTGGTTTCTACTGTACAACAAAGTGAATCAGCCATACATATACATATCTTCCCTCTTCTTTGGATTTCCTTTCCATGTAGGGCATCACAGAGCACTGAGGAGAGTTCCCTGTGTTATACAGTAGGTTCTCATTAGTTACCTATTTTACACATACTATCAATCATGTATATATGTCAATCCCAGTCTCCCAGTTTATCCCACACACCTTTCTTCCTTAGTATCCATACATTTTTCTCTACATCTGTGTCTCTGTTTCTGCTTTGTAAAAAGATAGTCTATACCAATTTTTTCAGATTCCACATATATGCATTGATACACAATATTTGTTTTTCTCTTTCTAGCTTACTTCCTTCTGTATGACAGTCTCTAGGTCCATCCACATCTCTACAAATGAACCAAACTTGTTCTTTTTTAATGGCTGAGTGATGTTCCATCATATACATATACCACATCTTCTTTATCCATTCCTCTGTTGATGGACATTTAGGTTGTTTCCATGTATTACATGCAGGTCTTCCTGATGACCAGCCCCCATCCTGAAATTATCCAGGGGCCCACCAGGAGTCACCTTGTTAACATAATAAAGACATTCCTGTGCTGTGTCGCTCAGTCGGGTCCAACTCTGTGACCCTATGGTCTGCAGCCCACCAGGCTTCTCTGTCCAAGGGATTCTCCAGGCAAGAAGACTGGAATGGGTTGCCATGCTCTCCTCCAGGGAATCTTCCCAACACTCCTAACACGAAAGAAATCCCCAGGGCTTTTGAAGCTTTGTGCTAGGAACCAGAGAAAAGGGCAGATACATATTTTATTTTACCACAGCCTCCATTATTATCTATATGACTCCTGAATTTACATTATCTTTGATCCTCAGACATGAATACCCTGCTCCCTATTTGATACCCCGCTTCCTATTTGATACCCCTATTTGGCTGCCCCACAGACCATTCAAATTCAGTATGGAACAAAGTAAACTAATCTTCCTCTAACACAGTGCAGCATCAGTCAGCATTCAGTTATAGAAACGGAACCATTAGATGTGACAGAGAGTAAGATACTCATGACAGAGACTCCAACTGATGCAGTGTGTGAACTGGTTAAACCATGTGTGTAAGGCTTTGTGCCTGATGGTACAGCCTCAAGTCAGCAGGGAAGGGAAGATGGGTGTGAAGGAGGAGAGAGGAGGAAGACTGAAAAAAGTGAAGGTGAGCTGGAACCCACCAGGACTGTGTGGACCGACTCTGGTCTCTCATTGCTTCCAACTTGCATGACACAAGAGCCCCGTAGTAGAAGCTGGCACCCTTCATTGTAGAGCTACGCGTATCCCACCCAGGAGTCAGAGAAGCTAAAGGATGATACAAGCCTGGCAGCTGCCTCCAAGCTAGGCAAGCTATACTGTAGAAGAGCAGCAGTGCTCATGAAGAGAGCAGCTGTCCCCACACCAACCTTCCTGCATAAAAACAGAGTGGCTGCTGCTTCAGTTCTGCTTTCCAAAAGCACTTAGTTGTGTCTGACTCTTTGTGACCCTTTGGATTGGAGCCTGCCAGGCTCCTCTGTCTGTGGGATTTTTCATGCAAGAATACTGGAGTGGATTGTCAATTCCTTCTCCAGGGTATCTTGCCAACCCAGGGATCAAACCCACATCTCCTGTGTTTCCTGCATTGCAGGTGAATTCTTTACCCACTGAGCCAACACGGAAATGTCTGCTTTCCAAACCTCCTGCCAAATAGTTCCCACTGCTCTGCTGATTTGGGATATTCAGGGAAAGGGAAAGATTCAGCCAAAGATGGAGAAGCTGATAAGAAAGCCTTCCTAAGAGGTCAAAGCAAAGAAATAGAGGAAAACAATAGAATGGGAAAGACTAGAGATCTCTTCAAGAACATTAGAGATACCAAGGGAACATTTTATGCAAAGATGGGCACAGGAAAGGAAAGAAATGGTATGGACCTAACAGAAGCAGAAGATTTTAAGAATGGTGGCAAGAATACACATAAATACTATACAAAAAAGATTTTTATGACCCAGATAACAATGATGGTGTGGTCACTCACCTAGAGCCAGACATCCTGGAATGTGAAATCAAGTAGACCTTAGGAAGCATCAGTATGAACAAAGCTAGTGGAGATGATGGAATTACAGTTAAGCTATTTCAAATCCTAAAAGATGATGCTGGGAAAGTGCTGCACTCGATATGCCAGCAAATTTGGAACACACAGCAGTGGGCACAGGACTGGAAAAGATCAGTTTTCATTCCAATCCCAAAGAAAGGTAATGCCAAAGAGTGTTCAAGCTACCACACAGTTGCACTCATCTCACATGCTAGCAAAGTCATGTTCAAAATTCTCCAAGCCAGGCTTCAGTAGTCCATGAACTGACAACTTCCAGATGTTCAACCTGGATTTACAAAAAGCAGAGGAACCAGAGATCAAATTGCCAACATTCGTTGGATCATAGAAAAAGCAAGAGAGTTCCAGAAAAACATCTATTTCTGCTTTATTGACTATACCAAAGCCTTTGACTGTGTGGATCACAATAAACTGTGGAAAATTCTGAAAGACATGGGAATACTAGACCACCTAACCTGCCTCCTGAGAAATCTGTATACAAGTCAAGAAGCAACACTTAGAACTGGACATGGAACAACAGACTGGTTCCAAATCAGGAAAGGAGTATGTCAAGGCTGTATATTGTCACCCTGCTTATTTAACTTATATGCAGAGTACATCACGCAAAATGCCGAGCTGGATGAAGCACAAGCTGGAATCAAGATTCCCAGGAGAAATATAAATAACCTCAGATATGCAGAGGTTATTCATGGCAAGTAGATAGGGAAACAGTGAAAACAATGACAGACTATTTTGGGGGGGTCCAAAATTACTGCAGATGGTGATTGCAGTCATGAAATTAAAAGATGCTTGCTCCTTGGAAGAAAAGTTATGACCAGCCTAGACAGCATATTAAAAAGCAGAGACATTACTTTTCCAACAAAGGTCCATCTAGTTAAGGCTATGGTTTTTCCAGTAGTCATGTATGGATGTGAGAGTTGGACTATAAAGAAAACTGAACACCGAAGAATTGATGCTTTTGAACTGTGGTGTTGGAGAAGACTCTTGAGAGTCCCTTGGACAGCAAGGAGATCGAACCAGTCCATCCTGAAGGAAATCAGTCCTGAATATTCATTGAAAGTACTGATGCTGAAGCAGAAACTCCAATACTTTGGCCACCTGATGCAAAGAACGGACTCATTTGAAGAGATCCTGATGCTGGGGAAGATTGAAAGTGGGAGGAGAAGTGGATGACAGAAGACAAGATGGTTGGATGGCATCATTGGCTCAATGGACATGAGTTTGAGTAAACTCCTGGAGTTGGTGATGGACAGGGAGGCCTGGAGTGCTGCAGTCCATGGAGTTGCAAAGAGTCGGACACGACTGAGCGACTGAATTGAACTGAACTGAACCACATCTTCTTTTGTCATCTGTTGGTTGGCATTCAGGTTGCTTCCATGTCTTAGCTATTGTAAACAGTGCTGCTACAAACATTGCAAATATCTTTTTTAATTAGAGTTTTCATATTTTCTCTGCGTATATGCCCAGGAATGGGATTGCTGGATCCTCTGGTAACTCTATTTTTAGTTTTTTAAAGTGAAAGTGAAGTCGCTCAGTCATGTCTGACTTTTTGTGACCCCATGGACTGTAGACTACCAGGCTCCTCCATCCATGGAATTTTCCAGGCAAGAGTACTGGAGTGGGTTGCCTTTTCCTTCTCCTGGGGATCTTCCCAACCCAGGGGTCGAACTTGGGTCTCCCGCATTACAGGCAGACTCTTGACCATCTGAGCCAGGGACCTCTATTCTAGTCTCCATAGTGCCTGCACCAATTTACATTTCCACCAACAGCATTTACTTTTTGTAAACTTTTTGATGATGGTTATTCTGACTGGTGTGAGGTTGTAACTCATTGCAGTTTTGATTTGCATGTCTCTAATAATTAGCAGTAAGGAACAACTTTTCATGTGCCTATTGGCCATCTGTATGTCTTCTTTGGAGAACTGTCTGTTATGTCTTCTGCCCATTGTTTGATTGGACTGTTTGTTTTTTTGGTATTGAGTTGCATGTGCTGTCTGTATATTTTGGAAACTAAACCCTTGTCTGTCACGTCATTGTCAACCATTTCTGTCCGTTGAGTCTGGAAGGGGATCTGACTCATGTCATGCCACCTCTTGGTATGGTATTGAAGGCAGTTCAGGAACTAGATTTTGGGGGACTTAAGAAGTCCATCAGTGATGTCACACTCTTGTGTGTGTGTGCCCAGTCGCTCAGTTGTGTCTGATTCTTTGTGATCCCATGGACTGTAACCTGCCAGGCTGCTCTGTCCATAGAATTTTCCAGGCAGGAATACTGGAGTGGGTTGCCATTTCCTACTTCCAGGCCACACTCCTAGTCTGGCTATTTCTTTGACCCTTCAGGAATTGGCTAACCTTTGATATTTTGGCAAGTTTCAAAACAGGTAGAATTTAGTAATGAGTGAAAAACCTTCAACCTTGAAGGTTATCTTTAGATGTTTTCTTTTCATGTCATTATGATTATAATAATAATAAAATCTTAAAGTGAATAACAAAAAATTTACAAGTCAAATTCAAAAACTTTTTAATTAGTTTTAAAAATATTCTATAATTTATGACCTTAACTCTGTGAAGACATTGACTGAAGATGAGCCCTCTGGTAAATTAAAGCCATAAAACTTAATAAGTGAGATACTGTTGAGTGTCTGTAATTTACAAGGCACTATTCACATCGCTGAATTGAGGGACACTGTCATTTACTGGCAGGCACTAAGATTGATAAAAAAAATTAGAAATGGTAAATCTGGTATGATTGTAGCTGACAATCTAAGTGTAATATACTCTTAATTATATCACTGGACTTCAGCCTTCGGATGTTGTCATGGAAATTTAATGAAGTCATTTTATTCTGAGTGACTCCAGCATATACTGCTTGTTTTTTTTAATTAAGAAAGCCCATAATTTTCTCTTCTCTCTAATTATTCTACTGGATTCCCTTTTCTCATCAATATTTTTCCAGAATGTGAACCTTATACTTAATAAAATTGCTGAACATGGATTCAGAGCTACCATAACTCCTTTTTCTGTAATACTGCTCCCAAAACAACCAAAATTACCAACTGTGAAGTATTAATCACAGCTAAATTCATGTCTTGGATGTAACTGCACAATCTGTCAAAATAAAGACTCTAGCAGCCACTGAAGAGAAATCTTGAGTGACAGCCTGGGAGATACACTTTGGCAAATTGTAAATATTGATTCAATTTACTGAGAAACTAAAAACTGGCCCATCTCTATAAGTGTTATTAATTCACATTCAGGTTTACATGACCCCAGGCTTTCAGCTTCCCTGGGAAGTGGTAGCAGCTGTTTATCGAGCTCGTGCTGGGGAAGCCCCCTTGCTATGCTCCCATTCCTGCTCTTGGCAGTTCCCCTCAACCCCACCATCTGCTGTATTCTAGGGAAGGCTCCCAAGAAAGGAAACCACTCTCCTGAGCCTCTCCTTCAGATCTTCAGGGTAGCTCAGGGCTGTAAGGCTAGAGCAAAAGACCTGTGCCCTGCATGTTTGCAGCAGATGCTGAAGAAGGAAGAGACCCGGGGCTTCTCTCAGTATGCATGTGGGCTTCATGCAGCGCTCACCCCAGATCTGGATCTGGGGACCCACGGCTGCTGCTCCAAGTCAGAGGCAGTACGAACAATAGAAATTACCATCCAGGGGCCCCGTCTTGTGCCAGGCACTTTGCGAGGCTGTTCCCATACCCTGTCACACTGAATAATGCCAACAACCCTATGAGGGAGGTGTGATTATTATGTCCACTTTACAGATACATAAACCGGGTCAGCGTCTAAGTAATGTCCCCAAGACATCAGAGGGTCTCTTAGTTACCAAGTTCTCTGCTTTTGATTGCTATACCATATGTGTCCTGTGTAATACTAACTATAAAAGGGAGAATAACCCCCCACCTGCTAGCTCATTCATTGCTTCAACATGTTTGAAGCACATGTAAGGCCAGCCCCTCCCCTGTACACAGGCTCTCATCTCCTGTACTTCAGCAGGATGTACTCTGGTAATTCTCTCCTCTCTCTTCTGTATCATCAACTTCCTCTCTCTACTGGATCACTCCAGTCATCCTGCAAGTATCCTGTTATTTCTTGCATCTTAAAGTAATCTTGTTTGGATGGCATCACCGACTCAGTGGACATGAGTTTGAGCAAGCTCCGGGAGTTGGTGATGGACAGGGAAGCCTGGCGTGCCGCCGTCCATGTGGTTGCCAAGAGTCGAACACGACTGAGCAACTGAACTGAACTGAACTCAAAGTAATCATTTCATGGCTCCAGATCTCCTCTACCTACCAGGCCATTTCTCTGTTGCCCTTGAGAGCATAACTCACCAAATAATTCATGTATTCTCCCTGGCATTCAGTAATCCAAGTGGCTTTGTATTCCTTCTGTATTCTCTATCAGAGGTTTACAACCATGGAGACGCCTTCAGTACCTTTTACTTCAGGACATTTCTTTGAGCAGTTGCAGCTTGCATTTCAAATGTGGCTGGTTCTTTTTTGGCATTAAACTGAAATTTAGCAGTAAAAAGACATGGAAATCGATCTTGGAAGGGACAGTAGAATTTCATGAACTCCTTGGCCACATTCTACCATTTGACCAACATTGTATGGCTCCAGAGTTAGGTGTGATCTATGGAAATCCACCAGCACAACTGAAAGGGACTCCCTCCCAGGAATATCCTATAAGTGTTCTTTTTCAACAGATAGATCCTATGTGATACAATATTTTGACATAGGTTTATGTATAAATCATTTTCTGTACATAAAATTATGTCATAAGCATTGTTGGAGAGCTTACTATGTAAAAAGATGAAACATAGACGCAAACTATTATATATAGAATGGATAAACAATAAGGTCCTACTGTATAGCATGGGGAACTATAGTCAAGACCCTGTAGTAAATCATAATGGAAAAGAATATGAAAAATAATATATATAAACATATATAACTGAAGTACTTTGCTGTACAGTAGAAATGAACAAAACACTGTAAATCAACTATACTTGAATAAGTTTTTTAAAAAGGATGAAACAGAATGAGCAAAAAGAACACCGAGATGCAAAAGAGCATTGTGTGAGTTATTGTGGATCCCTTTGTAATCCAGGGGATGCTTTCATAAGGAAGGCATCTGTCTTTCCTTCAGCTCAAATGTTCATGTATCACAGGTGCTTTAGCAAGCTCACATGCATGGAAAGGACAGCATTACTTGTTACTCTGTATTTTAGAGATATTCTCTTTGAATTATATGATTCATTTGAAATTCTATAAGAGCCATATGTTTGGGACTCTTCTCTTTCTCTCTCAAGGGAATTTTAAATGACTCTGATGGAATATGTACTCAGAAAGTAACATCATCCTATAATTCTAATATGGCTATTTACATAAACTGAGTCACGGCTGTTTACACAGCATACTCGGAAAACAGGCTGGGGACTATGGAATGAGACCAAACTCTCTAAAAGAAACTCAGCATAAAGGTGGGAAGAAAGAAAGAGTGGGAATGAAATAAGGAAGAGAAGGAAGGAATGGGATAGGAAGAGACAGAGATTAAGGGAGGGGAACGGAGCGGGGAGGAGAAAGGACAAGCAAGATATTTCCTAGAAAACTGTCTTGTCATTACTGAGTACAGAAATGTCTTATGTATGAAAGAGGGAAAGTCTGGGCCCAGACTGCTAAATGACAAGTTTTTTTTTTTTAACAATTAACAAAGTATTAAATAGTATTCTTAGCTTTGGATCTGGAGAAGGGAATGGCTACCCACTCCAGTAGTCTTGCCTGGAGAATTCCATGGACAGAAAAGCCTGACAGGCTACAGTCCATGGGGTCGCAAAGAGTCAGACACGACTGAGCGACTCACACTTTGACAGCTTCGGATATGAAAATAGATATTTGGCTAATTATATCTATATTTTTTAAATCCTTGCAAAATACATTCATGAGATACATTTGCAAGACAATCCAATGTTTTATTTTTCCAATTTTTCTTTTTTCAATAGAAAAAAACAACAATCCAATAAAAAAGGAGCAAAAAGCTTCAAAAGCCACTTCACAAAAGTGGACATGCCAAGTACCAGTAAACAATGGAACTCAACATCATTAATTCTGAGGGGACTGCAAATTAAAACCGCTATGAAATACCAAAATGTGCCCATCAGAATGAAAAAGAATGAGAGCGCCACTGTGCACTGGCCAGAGCCCTCAGGCTGTGCTGGTGGGAGTGTCACTTGGTCTGGAACTTTGGGAAATTGTTTGGTATCACCTACTGAAGTGGGCATAGGCTTCCCTTGTGGCTCAGCTGGTAAAGAGTCTGCCTACAATGCAGGAGACATGGGTTCGATCCCTGGTTGGGTTGGGAAGATCCCCTGGAGAAGGGAAAGGCTACCCACTCCAGTGTTCTAGCCTGAAGAATTCCATGGACTGTACAGTCCATGGGGTTGCAAAGAGTTGGACAAGACTAAGCGACTTTCACTTTCACTTTTCACTGAAGTGGGCATATGCATAGCCTATGACCCAGCAATTCCACTCCTTTGAATATACCCAACAGAATGCATATTTTTATATACACGACATGTATGGGACATGTCATGTACGATGTATAAGCAAAAGACATGTACGGAAATGTTTATAGAAGCACAAGTCATAGTAGCCAAAAGCTAGAAACAGCCCATCAGCTGTAGAGAAGATAAGTAAATCATGATATGTTTAAGTATGGAGTATTACACAGCAAAGGGAACAAGGTGAGTTATTGCTGTATTAAACAGCATGGATGAAGCTAAGAAATAAGAGACTGAGAAACATAAGTCAAACATAAAAAAGAGTAATTACACATGATCCCTTTTATATAAGGTTCAAAAATAGAACAAGCTAGTCCATAAATTAAAAAAGTAAAGGATGGTGGTTGCCTTTGAGGAGGGTAGTGCGAAAAAACGAGAAGGCTGTAAGGGGGCTTTTGGGGGCTGGTGATTATCCGGCTTTTATCCGGGTGGTCTTACACGGGCATGCTTCCCTCGGGAAAGTGTGTCAAGCTCTGTGCTTGAGCAGTTTTATATATAAATATATATATATATATAAATTAAAAAGTTAATTTTAAGATGGATGGCAGTGAGGAGACAGACAACCACATGTTGTAACATACCATCCATCCTGTGACATAGACGAGGGCCGCCACTGCCCATCTCCTGGCCTTTCCCTGGTACCACTTCCCAAGGAAGTTCTACACTCCTCACCCCCTTTACATGGCCTGTTTGGCCATGCTCAGAACTCCAACTGCCCTTACAGCACGTTCTAAGAAAGAAGATTCCATCGGACCCCCTCTGTTTAAATCCCACCCCCCTGCCACTTCGCACCTGTGTGACCTCAGACAAGGGATTCAAACTAAGGCCTTGGTTTCCTCATCTGGAAAGTGGGATTAATACTGCACAGGTTTGTTAACAACTGAACTCTGGTCAGCATGCAGAGCAATGCCTAGCTGATAATGAGCACTCAATAAATGTAAGTTGGTTTCATTATTGGAGCAGCAGGCAGGGTCTAGATCATGCAGGCTCTTCAGGCCTTGGCAAGAGTCTGGGTTTATTCAGCATGTATGGCAAAATTTGTAGGAATAAGCCCAGAGCGAGAGGCCTGCCCAAGGGAGAAAGCAAAGGTGATGGTTGTTAGCTCTGCCTCCCCTGTATCTAGGACTCAGGATATAGGGAGGGACTTGGATGCTTTGATAGGGAGAGCTTTGAAGGACCTTCACTGATGCCCTCTGTTGGCACCAAACTCCTTGCTAAAGTCAAGATAATTTATAGCTACCACTCCACCTCTCTTTCTGGCAATTATCTGGCTTCCTTCAAAGCTATTCCACCTCCATCCTCTCGTCTCAGATTTGACCATTATTTTTCTTAGTGGTGTCCTTTAGTGGGGGAAAAAAGCCCCTAAAATGGGTGGCTGAGTTGAAAGCAGGTGGTAGGCAAGGAGAAGCACTGAATACCAAGAACGGAGACACAGTCATTGAGAAGAAAAGTACAAAGATGTTAAAGACACTCTAAGACTCTCACTCATGCAAATCTTGCCTTTTAAGGAAGTTACTGGCATAGTCCACAGTATATACCATAGTCCTGAGAACTCAAAATATGCTCATGTGATCAAAATAGTCCACAGTATATACCATAGTCCTGAGAACTCAAAATATGCTCATGTGATCAAAATAAATACATGTGATCAAATCTCCACACAGATCTAATAATTCTCAGATATGGAAGTATAGATTTTCCCAGGACTCATGATAGAAGACAGAGTGAATTTAGAACTAATCCAGCTTGGAAGACTGTAAACCTATCTCAGGCTCAGATTAACAAAACAGTAGTGCCCCTTTTTTGCCATGAGTAAAATATCTTGATTTTCATATGGCTAGCAATTCTACCTTCAATACTCAATTTTTGAAAATTTCAGAGTTAAGAAACACTCTACATACATATTGAGCAAATCAGGGGCGACCTCTAGTTACATGATTTACAGATTACCTCATTTTATCACCATACTGTCTCTGTGGTAGGCACAAGAGGTCACTGTTAAATTTCCAGGAAACTTGTGAGCCAGTCCTCTTGGTAACTTGAGGTCTGACATGATGCGAGTACTGACAGGTCAGAAACTGGAAAAGAACACAAATCAGCCGCCCCTCCATATCAGTACCCAACTGATAGATTATTATCTTCATCTTACAAATAAGGAAATTTATTCATGCTTTGACCTTGTATGTCTTCTCCAAAGTTATCCATCTAATACTGCAAAGTCAGATTTTAGACCTAGTCCATGCTTTGTCACTGAAATCTAGCTCTATGATTTGAAATTATCACTAATGATCCACTTCATTAGAGATGTAATTTGAGTTTAATTGAAAAGCCTAACTTGTAGTTTAAACAATCATTTTCTTAATTTATCTTACTACCTTATTACTTAAAAAAAAATTATAAGGACCCTTCAAACAGCACAGATGAGGGAAACTTGCTTAATTATGCTTTCATTAATTTTGCGAAGCCAGGCTGATGCCAATGACAGCATAATTTTGTCCCAGAAGCAAAATCACTTGGAATGCAGGACTTGCTCAGAAAGAGATGACACCCATCTAACAAAAACAGAGCAATTCCCTGGGAACAATCATCGTGTTTTCATTTAACATCAGGAAACCAGTAACCTCAGTGGTGACTTTTTTTTTTTTTTTTACCATAAGGATACCTGTGGAAAGCAGAGCTGTGAAATCAGTGACACCAGATCCTAGTGTCCAGGAAATAAAGTGAAACCTTGGGACAGGATTTCTCAAGCCTGGCTGCACCTTACGTTTCAGAATATCTTAAGGCTCACCTCCCAGACTAGTATAATCAGACCAGATCATCTGGAGAGAGGACATGGATATTGCTATTTTCTTTTTTACCAGTCACTAGGTGGCGCTAGCGGCAAGGAACCTGTCTGCCAATGCAGGAGAGGAGAGGCGGGTTCGATCCCTGTGTCGGGAAGATCCCCTGGAGGAGGACATAGCACCTACTCCAATATTCTTGCCTGGAGAATCCCATGGACAGAGGATCCTGGTGGTCTACAGCCCACGGGGTCACAAAGAGTCGGACGTGACTGAAGCGACTGAGCATGCACATGCAGGGTGATTTGTTCACCCACAACCAACTTCCATCAAAAGATTGTTTTCTTCCTCTTTCGTATTGTCAGGCAATACCGTTGTGTCCACAGTTGGGTCTCCATCCCTATCAGTTCAGGTATAGAACGTCCAGTGGCCCCACCACAGTCTGGACACCTTCTGACTGCACATCCCATGCTCTGACACACCCTGCCAAGCAGACCAAAACTTTCTTCCAAAGAGCTCAGAAATGGACAGAAGAGTTCCTTGGTACCTTCCTCCCACCTCTAGAATACACAGACTACAATATATACATGATTAAAATCTCACTCTTTAGGTAAAATATTACTTACCTTTACACTTGCCATTCATTCACTCATTCATTCATTTCCTTGTTCTCTCCAGTAGTGACCAACTCTGTGCGACCCCATAGACGGCAGCCCACCAGGCTCCCCCGTCCCTGGGATTCTCCAGGCAAGAACACTGGAGTGGGTTGCCAGTTCCTTCTCCAATGCATGAAAGTGAAAGGTGAAAGTGAAGTCACTCAGTCGTGTCTGACCCTTAGCGACCCCATGGACTGCAGCCCACCAGGCTCCTCTGTCCATGGGATTTTCCAGGCACAAGTACTGGAGTGGGGTGCCATTGCCTTAGAGTACATCTTTTAAGTCAGATGGTTTCCAATTCTACATGTTTTTTGCCTATACTTTTTAGTAGCTGTGTGATGACAGGCATATTCAAACTTCAATATCCTTTCCTGAAATGTGTGAATAACAATGCTAAACTTATACTAGGTTTATTAAACCAAGTTCAGTGTTACATACAAAGTACCTAGCATAGTATCTGACACATGAGGTATACTCACTGATAAAGTAATAAAGTCAATTGATTCTTTAAACAAGTGTTTTGAGTCCTACCTATGTTCATAGCAGTTTTCCCTGGTATCTCAGCTGGTAAAAAATCTGTCTGCAAATCAGGAGACCCTGGTTCAATTCCTGGTTGGGGAAGATCCCCTGGAGAAGGGCTAGGCTATCCACTCCACTATTCTTGGGCTTCCCTGGTGACTCAGATGGTAAAAAAAATCTGCCTGCAAAGTTTGAGACCCAGGTTCAATCCCTGGGTTGGAAAGATCCCTTGAAGGAGAGAGTGGCAACCCACTCCAGTATTTTTGCCTGGAAAATCCCATGGATGGAGGAGCCTGGCAGGCTACAGTCCATGCAGTTGCAAAGAGTCTGGACAAGACTGAGCAACTGTCACTATGTTCATAGCAGTATATGCATGCATGTATATGCATGTCCAACTCTTTGGGACCCACCAGGCTGCTCTGACCCTGGGATTTTTCAGGCAAGAATATTGGAGTGGGCTGCCATGCTCTCCTCCAGGGGATCTTCCCCACCCAGGGATGAAATCTCACATCTCTTGTGTCTCCTGCATTGGCAAGTGAGTTCTTTGCCACTAGTGCCACCTGGGAAGCCCATTCAGATAAGTACCCAGGAATAAAATAGCTGGACCACATGGTAGTTCTATTTTTAACTTTTTAAGGAACCTCCATACCATTTTTCATAGCAGCTGCGTCAGTTTACATCCCTAACAACAGTTAACAACGGTTCCTTTTTTTCCACATTCTTGCCAACATTTGTTACTGTCTTTTTGATAATAGCCATTCTGACAGGTGTGGGGTGATATTTCATTGTGGTTTTGATTTGCACTTCCCTGATGATTAGTGATGTTGGAAATCTTTTTATATGACTCTTGGTCATCTATATGTCTTCTTTGGGAAAATATCAAGTATTTACTGAACATCAATGCTCCCGGTCTTCTCAGTGCATCCTAGCATGACCTCAGGACAATCTCTCCTCATTGTCCCTTCTCAATGGGACCATTCCCACCTCCAGGCCTGGCTTTTTGGCTATCAGTGGAGAACTGTCTATTCAGTTATGCCCATTTTTTGATTGGGTTGTTTGGTTCTTGACATTGAGCTGTTTTTAGAAATTAACCTCTTATTGGTAGCATGGCTTGCAAATATTTTCTCCCATTCTCTGTGCTGTTTTTCTTTGTTTTGTTTATGAGTTCCTTTGCTGTGCAAAAGCCTTTAAGCTTAATTAGGTCCCATTTATTTATATTTGCTTTTATTTGCATTACTCTAGGAGATGAATCCAAAAAAATATCGCTGTGGTTTATGTCCCTGAGTGTTATGCCTATGTTTTCCTCTAGTAGTTTTATAGTATCTGGTCTTACATTTAGGTCTTTAATCCATTTCAAGTTGATTTTTGTGTGTGGTATTAGATAATGTTCTAATTTCATTCTTTTGCATGTAGCTGTCCAGTTTTCCCAACACAACTTATTGAAGAGACTCATTTTCTCTGTTGTACATCCTTGCCCCCTTTGTTGTAGATTAACTGACCATAGTTGTGTGGGTTTATTTCTGGACTTTCTACTCTGTTCCATTGATCTATGTGTCTGCTTTTGTGCCAGTACCATACTGTCTTGATTAGTGTAGCTTTGTAGTAGAGTCTGAAGTCAGGGCAGTTGATTCTCCAGCTCCATTTTTCTTTCTTAAGATTGCTTTGGCTATTTGGAGTCTCACCTTTCTTTGAAATCTTCCCTGGCAGATATTTGGCCTAAAATAGCCTTTGTTCGAGTATTTAATAAGCTCCAATTGTAGTGTTCCTCCAAATGAATAACTTGGAGCATTTTCAAAACTGCATATTTCTAGGCCTTAAATCAAATCTACTGAATCTGAGTCTCTATGGAAGGGGCCTGGAATATACAGTTTACATGCATGACAGATTGGCCTACACGCACACTCATGTTTAAGAGCGCCCGACCATTATATTTCTTTTGTTCATGCTGTTGCGTCCACAATGAGGAAAACTTTGAATCACACAAGAGTCAGATTTTTCGACCAGCATCCCCAGTGGCTATTACTGTGCCAAGTACACAGCAACAGAAGGACACACGTACACACTAATCCTGTGCACGTGCCCTTACGCATTAGGTGGTCCATAGGCAACTGAAGGAACCTGGGGGCCTTGCTTGACTGACACTGTTGAGAGTAAAATTGCTCCAATTTTAGACAGAATTAATTTACAGGATGAAAACATCCCATTTGTCAAATATAATTCATGCAAATTTTAGAATTATGACGGCATTCTCCTTTGCTCTTAGTAAGTCATGAGACGAATTTTTGGAAATAAATGGAGCTAGGATTTGTTTAAACAAGTATCTTGATCTTGTAATTTCTCAGAGCTTTATTCTCATCCAGGCTTACTGCTGCCTTAGCATTTTGACCTCTAGCTGCCTTAACCTGTGTGGGATGTTTTTACTCAGAAATGAGTTTCTTTAAACATTCGTTTATTTACCTACTTCTCCAGTGGAAATAGATAACTATAAGCATAATGTTTTTAACTCAGTCTTGGCTAGAAATACAACTGTGGTAAAGGAACTTCAATGGCGAGCCTCTTGAAAGAAAGAAACTTGACACAGCGCTTGAGAAGACACATTAGGCAGCTTAGCGTCTTGTTAAATAAGGAAGAGGTTAGAAACACGTACACACCAACTCCCATAAACATAAAGTAAAATTTGAGCTTCTGAGATTGTTTGCTTGGAAAGACAAAGTGCTTCTCTGCAATGTGGGAAGTTTTGTTTTAGTATTTCCAAAGACTATCAAGTTATAACCTTGACACTAAGGATGTTTATCATAGGAAACATTGATTACAATATTATTGCAAAAGTAAATTCACTTAAAGTTAAACTTCACCCTTCAACTTAATCCAGATTACCCATTAACTAATACATTAGAGTTCTTAGCTCTAATTACCTTCTCAACCATAGTAAAAAGAGGAGTTGATTCCCTTAAAAACAGGAACATAGTTAGCTAAGGCACTCCTCTTTATGCAAAATTTAAAAGTTAATACCTAGTGCAGAAACTCAATTTTACATTTCAAACTGTTGGCTGAAAAGTATATATTGCTATAAAATTCCAACCAGAATGGGCAGAATGTTTAGAAAAAACAAAACTAAATTAAGTACAGACCTCGGAATTTTTTTGGACAATTCTATTTATTTATTTGTTTCTGGCTGTGCTGGGTCTTCACTGCTGCATGCGCTTTTCTCTAGTTGCAGCAACCAGGGGCTACTCTCTAGCTTCAGTGCCTGGGCTTCTTGTTGCAGTGGCTTCTCTTGTTGCAGAGCACGGGCTCTAGGGCACATGGGCTTCGGTAGTTGTGGCATGTGGGCTCAGTAGTTGCAGCTCATGGGCTCTAGAGCACAGGGTCAGCAGTTAAAGCACAGGGGCTTAGTTACCCTGCAGCATGTGGGATCTTCCCAGATCAGGGATCAAACCCATGTCCCCTGCATTGACAGGCAGATTCTTGACCACTGAATCACCAGAGAAGCCAGGGAGTTTTTTTTTTTTCTGACAACAAGATACCACAGTGTACTCTGGCTACAAAACAGTCAAAAATGCAAGAAAAAAAAATGGGTAAAATCTTGTAAACCAATGGAAGAACTTGGAAGACAGTTTTTAAAAAGTCATCTGAAGGCAGGAACAAAAAAAGATAACATGTCCACCTCTAGAACACAGGGCCTAGGAGGAAGAGTAGGACTGGGGTGGTGCTGAGGACTAGACCTTGAACCCACGTTGCTAGTGTTTGACCAAAGACCGCTCCACAAAAAGCTAGGAATCAGGAATGGCTATAGAATGAAGGAAATGCTCAGCAGAGGCAAAAACAAACTTTGTCATTACTGTTACATTTGTCGCAGTGATCTGTGGTCAGTGATCTTTGATGTTCACTGATACAACTCACTGAAGGCTCTGGTGATGGTTAGCTCTTTTTTAGCAATAAAGCATTTTTTTTTAAATTTAGGTATACATTGCTTACTTAGACATAATACGATTGCACACTTAATAGATTGTATGTGCCTGCATGCCAAGTTGCTTCAGTCATGTCCAACTCTTTGCAGTCCTATGGACTGGAGCCCACCAGGCTCCACTGTCCACGGGACTCTCCAGGCAAGAATACTGAAATAGGTTGCTATGTTCTCATCCAGAGGACCTTTCCTACCCTGGGATTGAACCCACATCTCTTATGTCTCCTGCATTGGCAAGTGGGTTCTTTACCACTAGTGCCAACTGGGAAGCCCAATAGACTGTATAATATGGTGTAAACAGAAGTTTTATATGTACTGGGAAGCCAAAAAATTCATGAGTCACCTTATTGTGATAGTCACTTTATTGCAGTGGTCTGGAATTAGACCCACTGTATAATATCTCTGTATAAAGATAAATGTCTCACCCTAGAGCAAAGGGCAGATGTGTTTAGTGTCCATTAGTGAGATTCGTGTCCCCTAACTCAGGGTTCTTCTCCTGTAACTCAGCCTACCATATGCGCAGCTGCCATCTGCTCTCCTCTGCATCCCTTGATAGGGTTAAATCTCTGGAACTCAGCTCAAAACAAACAGAAAAAACGACTGGTAGCTGAAGGCTACTGCTATGGCTGTGAGTAATAAACCATTCTTTGTCTGTAACTCAGGAGTCTTGTGCCTTCTGTAAGCACCCATGAAATGGCATCAGGATACCTTGTGAGCTTGCAAGTAGGGTAAAATCTCAGATTCCTAATATTTCTCAACAGAGAATTCATTTCTTCTGCTCTGATCTTCCTTCAGGAGCCAAATGTGGCCCATGCAGACTTTAGAAGTGAGAAATAAAGAGCATGGTTTAGGTTGCTTTGTTTTGTAAAACTGAGTCACAAGTTCAAAGCTAGCTTGGAAAAGAAAATGAACTTCTGACTCTATTAGATGAAGGCTCTGAGGAGACAAGAGTGATGGTTTGCCATAGTCTAGTTTCTGCTTTCCTGGGTGCTTGCAGGAGCCCTTCATAAAATAGTGGCCAAAGTCAAAGTGAGTGCTGGGAAACAGGACTTACCATCACTGGGTACCTGGCTGCACGCTGAATCAGGTAATAGGGAGGAATTTTGTATATTTTCCTGGATTTGGTACATTTAGTGATAGAAACATCATTTTAAATTTACTGATTCAAAATAAATCCTACCACAGCTCCATTATCCTCAGCTTCCTCATTAGGTAACAGTGTAGCAGACTACAGCAAAGTGGTGTGTACGATCTGATAATTATTGTGTTCTAACATAAACACCTCAGTTCTAGAAAGAGTGAGATACTTAAGTATGTGAGGAGCTGTGTATCTATTTTACAAGTAAGGTACATACTTAAGTATGTGAGAAGCTGTGTGTCTGTCTGTTACGTGTAAGTAACATTCTGACATTAATTTCAAATTCTAGAAAACTGCTAAACTATAATAATGCCGCTTCTGGCCCATCCCTTAGAAACCGAATAATGACAAAATTTAAAGTTCAGTGAAATATCTCCAGTAGGAAACCAGTTAAGTGGGTCTGCTGAGGGACTCAAAGCTTATTTTTAAGACCTTACATGTGATACATTAACTAAAATAACTTACGCAAGAATGATATAGTTTTGGATGGAAGAAGATATGAAAATACAGTTATTGGGGACAACATACTGCGGGAAAAGCTGAAGAGAGAAATGAAACGTTCTAAGTTAGTAACTCCGAGGAAAAGAACGTACCTGGGCAGAAGACGGTATCAGCAGATTGTCAGTACTTCTCCCTAGTGACTTAAGTTTGAGGATACAATTTTTAATTCTTCAAAATATTTACCTTTAGAGTTGGATTCCACAACAGATGAAAAACCCTATATAAAACAAATCAAAATGTGAGATAATTTCACAGTTTTCCCCCATGGTGGCAGTATCAATCACAAAGATGTATTTGGAGCATTCATGTAAAATGCAATTTTATAAAATGATATTCTTTCCGAGTACATGGTAATGTATTCTAAATGGATATAAATCTTTTGAAAAAATACATTATTCTGCATTTATAATCTTTTAGTGCAAATATGACTCACTAATATTGTTATAAAAGTATTCTACAATTCCAAGGAAAAAAATTAAGGCTGATTTTTGTAATACTATTCCATTTTAATGGCTTACTTGGTACCATCTTCTTAATATGAATTAAGAATTCATGTGAACAAAAGAATTCAGTTCACTTCTAATAGCTTAGCAGGAGAGCTTGTTGAATTATTCCAACAAAGCATACTGGGAAACATCATTGATTCAACACATTTGACCATTTGTAGTTGTAATGCACTGAGGTAAGCGCCACAGGGCAACACTGATAAATTGTAAAATGAGGCTACCATCAAACCATTCACTGTGTTGCAGGAGAGTAAAATGTTTACAAATGACAAAAATGTACTGAGTGTCATTGAAGAAAAACATAAAGGAAGATCTGTGAGGACAGAGATTATTTACATCCTACTTTCTTTTGAATCTTATGCACTGTGAAAATAATTTTGGCACTTAGTATGTATTCCTGAAAAATAAACAAAAAGGTAGCATTTGCCTTGTTCTTGAAATATATAATGGTGTGTGCAAGAAATGATAATAGGGGCTTCGCTCATGGTTCAGGTGGTAAAGAATCTTGCCTGCAATGCAGGAGACAAGGGTTCGATCCCTGGGTCAGGAAGATCTCCTGGAGAAGGGAACGGCAACCAACTCCAATATTCTTGCCTGGAGAATTCCACGGACAGAGGAGCCCGGAGGGCTCTGTCCTCACAGATCTTCCTTTATGTTTTTCTTCAATGACACTCAGTACATTTTTGTCATTTGTAAACATTTTACTCTCCTGCAACACAGTGAATGGTTTGATGGTAGCCTCATTTTACAATTTATCAGTGTTGCCCTGTGGCACTTACCTCAGTGCATAACAACTACAAATGAGTCACAACTCAGTGACTAATACACACACACACACACACACACACACACACACACACACACAAGACATGATAAAGCACATTTGTGAAAATCAAAATTATATTTGTGGGTTTTTTCAGTTCTTTTCCAGCTGTTGATAAATGGCATAGCATGATTTCAGACTTTCCTCTCCACATCTCCCTGCTGTTGTGAACCAGGAAATCATCAATCAGCCTAAGGGTACTGCAGGCCCAGTAGGAAGTACACTGAATCATGGTTCATCCATCCAATGACTGTTGTTTCTATCAACGGAGTCACTTTGAAATACACATTGGCTACCATCACTCAATATATGCTTGAAAGTCTTCTTTGTAAATTACCTTCAGAATCTGCATTAGTTGCTTTCAAGCATCTTCATCCTCTTCTAAGTTCACAAAAGATTAGAAATCAGAATGACCTCAGACCTCTCAACAGGAAAAAACGGAAACTAAAAAATGGTAGAGCAAGGGCTGCACAATTTTGAAGAAATTGTCTTATGAGACATATTTACCTTCAGTATTACAGATTTCTTTATTTAATCTTTACAATGATTATGAAATATGTTAGCTTTTAGGGGGAAAAATTGAGAATAAATCCCTGTCTTCCTCCACCTCAAATTACTATTAGTATGTCAGAAAAATGCCCTTTTCCTTAGAGCCATAGAATCAGGATTCAGGAAAAAAAAAAACCAAAACTTGGTTTATAAAAGAAGGCAGTGGTGAGAAGAGATCCAGTCTGGTTAGGAACGGTATGTTAACTTGTAACAATGAATAATGCATTAGATACATGTATGCGTATGCATAGCTTTATATATATGTATATGTTGTATGATAGTAAACTGTTGTAGAATTCAGACAGTTAATTCAGCACAGTTCTACTTCTGCCTTTGACAAAAATGCTCTCTGACCTGTTGTTGCCACTTCTTTGTTTTTTCATTTGCTTTTATTGAGATATAACTGACATATAACATTGTGTAAGCTTAGAGTATACAAGATGTTTACTCAAAACATTTGTGTATTGTGATGTGATGGCCACTGTGGCACCAGTGACGCCTCTGTTGTTTCACATAATTATCATTTCTCTTTGTGGTGGGAACAATTAAGTTCTAGTCGTCAAGCAACTGTGGAGTTTGTAATACAGTATTGTTGGCGTTAATTACTGTGCTGTGCATTAGATCTCCAGGACTCATTTATCTACTGGTTAAAAGCCTGCCCTTAACAGCATCTCCCCACTTGCCCCAGCTCCCAGCCCCTGGCAACCACCGTTCAACTCTCTGTTTTTATGAGTTTGGCTTTTTTTTTTAATATATATTCCACAGATAAGTGGTGATGTCATACAGTTTTTGTCTTTTTCTGACCCCTCTTATTTTGCATAATGCCCTCAAGGTCCATCCAACCAGGTTGTCACAAATGGCAGGATTTTCTACTTCTCATGGCTAAAACATATTCCATTGTGTGTGTATATATATGTGCGTACATGCTCAGTTGCTCACTCATGTCTGACTCTTTGCAACCCCAAGGACTCTAGCCCATCAGGCTCCTCCCTGCATGGAATTTTCCAGGCAAGAATACTGCAAGGGGTTACCATTTCCTTCTCTAGGGGATCTTCCCAAGCTAGGGATCGAACCCATGTCTCCTGCAGTGGCAGGCAGATTCTTTATCATTGAGCCACCTGGAAAACCCATGTATATGTCAATACATACATGTGTGTATATATTTTTATGTTGTGTGTATATATATATTTTTTAAAATGCATCTTCTGTTTCCATTCATCCAGTGACAAACATTTAGGTTGTTTCCATATCTTAGCTACTGTGAATAATGCTGCAATGAACTTGGGAGTGCAGCTATCTCTTTGATATCCTATTTTCATTTCCTTTGGATATATACTCAGAAGTGGGATTGCTAGATCATGTTGTTGTATGTCCAGTCACCCAGTCATGTCCGACTCTTTGTGAACCCATGGACTGCAGCACGCCAGGCCTCCTGGTCCCTCACCATTTCCTGGAATTTGCCTAAGTTCATGTCCATTGAATCGGTGATGCCAGCCAACCAGGGCAACAGAAGATAAGATGCTGAATCATACGGTAGTCTTATTTTTAATTTGTTGAGGAACCTCCATACAGTTTTCATAGTGGTCACCAATTCACATTCCCAGCAACTGTGTACACACTTCCTTTTTCTCTGCATCCTCTCTATACTTATTATCTCTGATCTTCTTGATAATAGCCTTCTAACAGGTTTGAGAATATGTCACTGTAGTTTTTATTTGCATTTCCCTAATGTTTAGTGATATTGAGCATCTTTTTATGTATCTTTCTGCCATTTGAACGTCTGTTGTAAAATGTCTATTTAGTTCCTCTGCCCCATTTTTAACAGCATTGTTGAGTTTTATTATTGAGTTGTATTAGATTTTTATATATTTAGACTTTAACACCTTATCAGATACATGGTTTGCAAATACTTTCTCCCATTCTGTAAGTCATCTTTTCATTTTTTGATTGTTTATTTTGCTGTGCAGAACCCTTTAGTTTGAGGGATGTCCCTGGTGGTTCATTACAAGGGGCACAGATTTGATCCCTGGTCAGGAAACTAAGATCTCGCATGCCTCATAGCACAGCAAGAAAAAGAGGAAGCCTTTTAATTTAATGCAGTCCTATTTGCTTTTTGCTTTTGTTGCTTGTGCTTCTGATGCCACATCTAAAAGTTCATTGCCAAGACCAACGTCAAGGAACTTCTTCCCTATATTTTCTACTAAGACTTTTATTATATCAGGTCTTATATTTACTCTTTAATTCAAGTTAATTTTTGTTAGTGGTGTAAAATGGCGTCCAATTGCATTTTTCAGCCTTAAGTTATTCAGTTTTCCCAAGACCATTTTTTGAGGAGACTGTCCTTTTCCCATTGAGTGTTCTTGGCTCCTCTGTCAAATATTAGTTGACCATAAAAGCAAGGGGTTATTTCTGGGCTCTATTCTGTTCCATCAGTCTGTTGTCTACTTTTTTTAAATACCAGTACCATACATTTGAGTTACTATAGTTTGAAGTCAGGAAGTGTGATGCTTTCAGCTTTGTTATTCTTTCTTTGATTGCTTTGACTGTTGAGGGTCCTTTGTGGTTCTGTACATATTTGAAGATTGTTCATTTCTTTTCTGTGAATAATGCCATTGGGATTTTGATAGGGATTACACTAAATCTATAGATGACTTTGGGAAATATGTTCATTTTAAGAATAATTAGTTTTTTACATCCATGGTCTACCTGTCCATTTCTGTGTCTTATTCCATTTCTTTCATCAAGCCTTGTAATTTTCATTGTACAGATCTTTCACTTCCTTAATAAGATGTATTCCTAAGTACGTTATTGTTTTTGATACTATTGTGAATGGGGTAGTTTTCTTTTTCAGATGTTTGTTACTGAATAGAAATGCAACTGACTTCTGTATGTTGATTTTACATCCTGCAGCTTTGCTGAATTCATTGGTTTGTTCCAACAGTTTTTTTTGGTTGATCTATAGCATTTTCTATATATAAGATCACATCATCTGCAAATACAATTTTACTTCTTCCTTTCTGATCTGGATGCCTTTTATTTGTCTCGACTAATGCTCTAGCTAGAGCTTTCAGTATTATGATGAATAACAGTGGTGAAAGTGGGCACCATTGTCCTGTCCCTGATCTTAGTGGGACAGCTTTTAACTTTTTACTCTTGAGTATAATGTTAGCTGTGAGTGTTTTGTCATATATGGCCTTTATTAGGTTATGTTCATCCTAAACCAAATTTGCTGAGGATTTTTATCATGAAAAGATGCTATATTTGGACAAATGCTTTTTCTGCAGTTATTAAGATGATTGTGTGATTTTTCTTTTTCATTCTATTAATGTTGTTATCACATTTATTGATTTACCCATGTTGAACCATTCTTGCATCTCGGGGATAAATTCCATTTGGTCATGGTATATAATCTTTTAAATATGTTGTTGAATTTGGTTTGCTAATACTTTGTAGAGATCTTCTGCCTATATATTCATCAGGGATATCAGTCTAGTTTTCTTTGCTTGTAGTGTCCTTGTGTGGCTTTGGTGTCAGAGTAATGCTGACACCATTTTGGCCTCGTAAAATGAGCTTAAAAGTTTTCCCTCTTCTTCAGTTTTTTGGAAGAGTTTAGGAAGAATTGGCATTGGTTCTTCATTAAATATTTGGTGGAATCTGACATAAAGTCATTTGGCCCTGGTCTTTTCTGTACTGGAAGGTTTTAATTTCTGATTCAACCTCCATACTAGTAATTGGTCTTTTCAGACTTTCCGTTTCTTCCTGATTCAGTCTTGGTAGATTGTACATTCCAATAAATGTATCTATTTATACACTATCGAATTTGTTGACGTATGATTGTTTAATTGTAGTCTCTCATGATCCTCTGTTTCTGTAGTATGTTTTAGGGTCTCTTCTTTTACTTATGATTTAATGAATCTGAGTCTTCTCTCTTTTTGTCTTAGCTGACCCATCTAAAGAGTTGTTAATTTTGTCTTTAAAAAAAAAAAACTCTTAAGTTTTTGATTTTTTTTCTCTTGTTTTTCTAGTCTTCATTTATTTTCTTTCTCATATTGTTATTTTCTTCCTTCTGCTAACTTTGGGTTGAGTTTATTCTTCTTTTTCTAGTTCTTTGAGATGTAAAATTAATCTGTTTATTTGAGATATTTCTGCTTTCTTAATATATGCATTTATGGCTATAAACGTTCCTGTCAGAAATGTTTTCTGTTTTGCAGCATCCCATCAATTTCAATGCATTGTTTCCATTTTCATTTGTTTCAAGATTTTTTAAACTTGTATCCCCTCCTTTTATGTTTATGTTTATGTAATTACCTCTTTTGGTATTATATATTTATTCCCAGATTTTAGTAGCTATAATTATTTTTAATACTGTTTTCCTTTAACCTTTATACTGTAGCTTATTTGTTAACACACCATCCTATTACAGAATTAGCACTTCCTAAGTCTGACTACACATTTAGTTTTACCAGTGTGTGTATACTTCAATGTATTTTTACGTCCCTAATTAGTGTCTTTTCATTTCAACTTGAAGAACTTTCAGCCTTTCTTGCAAGCTGAGGTGATAAACTCCCTCAACTTTAGTTTGGGAAAGTCTTTACTTCTCTGTATCAGAAAATAACTTTGTCAGATAGCATAATCTCAATCAGCATTTTTTTCTTTTAATACTTTGAATGTTGTTCCACTCTCTCCTGGTCTTTGGGGTACCTGCTGAGAAATGGACTGATTGCCCAATGGGTTCTCTGTAGATGACAATCTTTTTTCCCCTGGCTGTTTTTAGGATTTTCTTTACCTTTAGTTTTAACAGTTTCATTACAACATGTCTTGTAGAAGGTCTTTTTGCATTGAATTAGAGATAGCTGCCATTTTTCAATGGGATGATAATGAAGACTATGGTTGTTCTCAATCTAAAGAATTAATCTCTGTTCCAAAAATCCTATTATTTTTTTAATTTTTTAATTAAGTATTTTTAATTGAAGGATAATTGCTTTACAGTATTATGTTGATTTCTGCCAAACGTCAACATGAATCAGCCATAGGTACATCTGTGTCCTCTCCCTCTTGAACCTCCCTCCCCATCCCATCCCATCCCTCTAGGTTGTTACAGGGTCCTGGTTTGAATTCCCTGAGTCATACAGCAAATTCCCATTGGCTATCTATTTTACATATGGTAATGTATGTTTCCACGTTACTTTCTCCATGCATCCCACCCTCTCTTTCCTCCATCCCCCACTCCCTTGTCCATAGATCTGTTCTCAATGTGTCTCCATTGTTGGCCTTCAATGAGGTTCATCAGTACCATCTCTCTAGATTCCATATATATGCATTATTATATTATATGATAGTTGTTTTTCTCTGACTAACTTCACTCTGTATAATAGATGCTAGGTTCATCCACCTCATTAGAACTGACTAATATGCATTCCTTTTTATGGCTGAGTAATATTCCATTGTGGAATATTACTTTATGGATAAAGAATTACAACTTCTTTATCCATTTATCTGTTGATGGACATCTAGGTTGCTTCCATGTCCTAGCTATCGTAAATAGTGATGCGATAAACACTGGGGTAGATGTGTCTTTTTCAATTATGGTTTCCTCAGGGTATATGCCTAGTAGCAGATTGTTGGGTCATATGGTAGTTTCATTCCTAGTTTTTTAAGGAATCTCCATACTGTCTTCCATAGTGGCTGTATCAATTTACATTCCTGCCAACAGTGCAAGAGGTTCCTTTTTCTCCATACCCTCTCCAGCATTTACTGTTTGTAGATTTTTTTAAGATGCCCATTCTGATCGGTATGAGGTGATATCTTATTGTAGTTTTGATTTGCATTTCTCTAATAATGAGTGATGTTGAGCATCTTTTCGTGTATTTATTAACATCTGTACAAACATCCTATTATTGTATACTACCATTCCCAAAACTCTTCCGATTTATGATCCTATTTTGCTCCTCTTATCCTTAGATTTGCTGAGGTAATTATCAGAATTTTGAAATTATATCATTAAGGCTTTCATAATGTTTAAGAAAGAATGCCAGAAGGATAACATAAGTAGAATGAAAATGAAAAGATTTCTCCTTAAGAGTCCCAATATTCCAGACTAAATACTACTCATAAAATAGTATTTCAGAATATATGAATAAAATAAATTATCTGGTGACTTCTTAGGCTGGGCAACTTAAACCATGCTCCCATTTCTAATTCATAAGACAAGAACAATTTTGTTTTCCATGGCTAAGTAATTAAAATGGCAACTATCATAAAACTGTTATTTGTTAGTTTAATAAATGGTTATCTTACTTGGCACTCCACATATTTCAAACTGAAAACAGCCCTCTGGGGGACTCCCCCTGCGGTCCAGTGGTTAAGACTCCACACTTCCACTGCAAAGGGCAGTGGTCGGGGAAATAAGATCCCACATGTGGCATGGCATGGTCAAAAAAAGAAAGAAAATAGCCCTCTGGCTAAATAAGAATATATGTAACTTTTAGAAAAATGATTATGCAGAAATATTTTCTCATAGCACTAAAGTAATTATCGTATATGTTTTTAACTTACCTAATGTGCAAAGATGAATTTTTCTGATAATATTGTTGGTCTTGAGTTTTATAACCACCCTGGATTTCCAAGCCTCAGATATTCAGTATCCCTATAGCCTTCACAAAGTCATAGAATCAGTATTCAAAAAAAGAACAAAAAATCTTGGTTTATAAAAGAAGGCAGAGATGAGAAGAGATCCAGTCTGGTTAGGAAGGGTATGTGAACTTGTAAAAATGAATAATGCACTAGATATGTGTATGTATATGTATAGTTTATATGTATAGTTTTATACATATGTATCAGTTGTATAATAGTAAATTGTCATAGAATGATAAATTATTATAGATAGAGGGAGCTTGTCTTTTTCTTCATCTCCTATTTTCTTCCCCTATTTTTACCTGATAAAGAGAAGATCTTTAGTAAGGCAAGAAAAGAGAACTTTTCATACTTTATGCTACAAAGTTCTAAGGTTTGCCTCAAAAGATGTTTGATATCAGGAAGAGAAAGTGTATAACAGCTATTCCCCTGCGAAGAAATGAAGAGACTTTACTTCATTCTCAGGAAGGCCCTCCCTGGGACCTTGCAATGAGGGAGTCAGGGGCCTGTTTCGCACCTTTGAGATTGGGGCAGGGGAGGGGGGGAGTGTGCTTTCTCAGGCTGCAAAAGACAGAGGAACACCTGCAGGAGTTAGAGGAGTGGGAAAGAACCGAGAAAGCAAAGGCCACTCTTGGGAAAAATGAGGAAATACTTTATACCTCTCTGTTCTTTATTCATGCCTGCGTGCTCAGCCACTCAGTCATGTATGACTCTTTGAGACATCATGGACTGTAGCCCGCCAGGCTCCTCTGTCCATGGACTTTTCCAGGCAAGAATACTGCAGTGGCTTGCCATTTCCTTCTCCAGGGATCTTCTCAACCCAGAGATAGAAACCAGGTCTCCTGCATCACCAGGCAGATTCTTTATCACTGTGCCACCTGGGAAGCCCTTGTTCTGTATTCTGTGTGTGTTAATTGACTGGTGATAAGAGAGTTTTTTCCCCATGGTAATGGATTATATGTACTTCAGTACTTTTCCAGATGCTGTAGAAAACACGAGCAATGTCTATCTGTCTGTCTGTCTACCTACTAAAGGAAAGATTCAAAGATTATGCACTGAACTGTCAAATAATAATAGGGAAGAGTACAGAATTTTTTTCTACTTCATTCACTTCTATATTTTTTGAGTCTTAAGAATTAAAATATAAATTATGGAGGGAAATATTGCCCCCCCCACCGTTGCCAATATTCTTTTCTTTGACTGTACTTCTTCCTTAGGGGAAGAATCTCAGAAAGATGAAGATTTGGTTTTCAGTCTTTAATTATGTTCATCCATCTTTAGTCAAAGGGTATATAGCAATCAATGTAACTTCCTGGTGGCTGAGTGGTAAAGAATCCACCTGTCTGGGAATGCAAACTAGTACAGCCACTGTGGAGAACAGTGTGGAGATTCCTTAAAAAACTGGAAATACAACTGCCATACCACCCAGCAATCCCACCGCTGGGCATACACACTGAGGAAACCAGAATTGTACCCCAATGTTCATCGCAGCACTGTTTACAATAGCTAGGACATGGAAGCAACGTAGATATCAGTTCATTGGCAGAGGAATGGGTAGGAGAGCCATGGTACATATACACAATGGAATATTACTCAGCCATTAAAAAGAACACATTTGAATCAGTTCTAATGAGGTGGATGAAACTGGAGCCTATTATACAGAGTGAAGTAAGCCAGAAAGAAAAACACCAATACAGTATATTAATGCATATATATGGAATTTAGAAAGATGGTAACAATGACCCTATATGCAAGACAGCAAAAGAGACACAGATATAAAGAACAGACTTTTGGACTCTGTGGGAGAAGGTGAGAGCAGGATGATTTGAGAGAATAGCAATGAAACATGTATATTACCATATATGAAATAGATCACCAGTCCAAGTTCAATGCATGAAACTGGGGACTCAAAGCCGGTACACTGGGAAAACCCTGAGGGAGGGGATGAAGAGGGAGGTGGGAGAGGGGTTCAGGATGGGGAACACATGTACACCCATGGCTGATTCATGTCAATGTATGGCAAAACCACTACACTATTGTAAATGATTAGCCTCCAATTACAATAAATAAATTAATTAAAAAAAATAGTAGCCACAAAAAAAAAAAGAAAAGAATCCACCTGTCAGGAATATCCCCTGGAGAAAGAAATGGCCACCTACTTTAATATTCTTGCCTGGAGAATCCCAGGCACAGAGGAGCCTGGCAGACCACAGTCCATGGCGTCAGAAAGAGTCAGACATGACTGAGTGACTTAGTACACATGCATGTGGATAGCTTTCTGCTCAGGAACCTGGAGGGGGAAAAAAATGTTGAACTTCAATTTGGAGGGATGAGGCTCTGAACACGAGAAGCAAGTAAGGGAATTTCCTGGTGGGATCATGGTTCAATCCCTGCTCAGGGAAGATCCTGCAAGCCACGCAGTAAGGCCAAAAGAAAAAGAAGAGTTGGGAAAATTGACTGAGATAAAGCAAAAGTTATATGCCTGCAGGTAGGAATATTTATTGAATGACCAGATATGGAAGTGAGGTGATTACTCACTTAGTCAGGTTAGTCAGAGAGAGGAATCAAGAAAACCAGGAGAAAGATGGTCAGGTCACTTGCTATAGATCCACAGTTGACAACTAACTTTTCAGGGTGTCATGTCAACAGAGTATTTGAAAATTAGCTGTGGGAGAGTCAAAGAATGATGAGAATAAGCTACAAGGGGATATATCAGACAACATAGGGGATAGAGCCAATATTTTATCATAACAATAAATGGAGTATCTGCTCAGTCTCATCCACCTCTTTGTGGCCCTATGTAAATGTAGCCCACCAGGTTTCTCTCCTCATGGAATTTTCCAGGCATGAATACTGAAGTGGGTTGCCATTTCCTCCTACAGGGGGTCTTCCTGACCCAGAGATTGAACCCACATCTCTTGTGTCTCCTGTATTAGCAGGAGGATTCTTCACCACTAGCGCCACCTGGGAAGCCCTAAGTGGAATATAACCTTTAAAAATTGTGAGTCACTATATTGTACATCTGTAACATATAATATTGTACAACAGTTATACTGCAATTCAGAAAGAAGTCCTAGTCTAATTTAGCAAGAAAAAGTCCAGAACTTGAAATACAGTAAAAGAAAAGCTAAAAAAAAAAAGAGAGAAAAAGAGAGAAAATATGAGTAGAAAGAATCAAGTCTAAATTGGAGGCATGACTAGAGATCTCTTCAAGAAAATTAGAGATACCAAGAGAACATTTCATGCAAAGATCGGCTCGATAAAGGACAGAAATAGTAGGGACCTAACAGAAGCAAAAGATATTAAGAAGAGGTGGCAAGAATACACAGAAGAACTGTACAAAAAAGATCTTCACGACCCAGATAATCATGATGGTGTGATCACTCACCTAGAGCCAGACATCCTGGAATGTGAAGTCAAGTGGGCCTTAGAAAGCATCACTACGAACAAAGCTAGTGGAGGTGATGGAATTCCAGTTGAGCTATTTCAAATTCTGAAAGATGATGCTGTGAAAGTGCTGCACTCAATATGTCAGCAAATTTGGAAAACTCAGCAGTGGCCACAGAACTGGAAAAGGTCAGTTTTCATTCCAATCCCAAAGAAAGACAATGCCAAAGAATGCTCGAACTTCTGCACAATTGCACTCATCTCACACACTAGTAAAGTAATGCTCAAAATTCTCCAAGCCAGGCTTCAGCAATACGTGAACCGTGAACTTCCAGATGTTCAAGCTGGTCTTAGAAAAGGCAGAGGAACCAGAGATCAAATTGCCCATATCCGCTGGATCATCGAAAAAGCGAGAGAGTTCCAGAAAAACATCAATTTCTGCTTTATTGACTATGCCAAAGCCTTGACTGTGTGGATCACAATAAACTGTGGAAAATTCTGAAAGAGATGGGAATACCAGACCATCTGACCTGTCTCTTGAGAAACCTGTATGCAGGTCAGGAAGCAACAGTTAGAAATGGACATGGGACAACAGACTGGTTCCAAATAGGAAAAGGGGTACGTCAAGGCTGTATATTGCCACCCTGCTTATTTAACTTATATGAAGAGTACATCTTGAGAAACGCTGGGTTGGAAGAAGCACAAGCTGGAATCAAGATTGCTGGGAGAAATATCAATAACCTCAGATATGCAGATGACACCACCCTTATGGCAGAAAGTGAAGAAGAACTAAAGAGCCTCTTGATGAAAGTGAAAGAGGAGAGTGAAAAAGTTGGCTTAAAGCTCAACATTCAGAAAACTAAGATCATGGCATCTGGTTCCATCACTTCATGGCAAATAGATGGGGAAACAGTGGCAACAGTGGCTGACTTTATTTTTTGGGGCTCCAGAATCACTGCTGATGGTGATTGCAGCCATGAAATTAAAAGACACTTACTCCTTGGAAGGAAAGTTATGACCAACCTAGATAGCATCTTTAAAAGCAGAGACATTACTTTGGCAACAAAAGCCCGTCTAGTCAAGGCTATGGTTTTTCCAGCGGTCATGTATGGATGTGAGAGTTGGACGGTGAAGAACGCTGAGCGCCGAAGAATTGATGCTTTTGAACTGTGGTGTTGGAACAGACTTTTGAGAGTCCCTTGGACTGCAAGAAAATCCAACCAGTCCATCCTAGGGGAGATCAGTCCTGGGTGTTCATTGGAAGGACTGATGTTGAAGCTGAAACTCCAATACTTTGGCCACCTCATGCGAAGAGTTGACTCATTGGAAAAGACCCTAATGCTGGGAAGGATTGAGGGCAGGAGGAGAAGGGGACGACAGAGGATGAGATGGCTGGATGACATCACCGACACGATGGACATGGGTTTGGGTAGACTCTGGGGATTGGTGATGGACAGGGAGGCCTGGCGTGCTGCCATTCATGAGGTCGCAAAGAGTCGGACACGACTGAGCGACTGAACTGAACTGAAAGAACTTAAAAGAAGCTCTTCTCTTCAGATCCCAGAGCTTTAACATTGGCAGAAATTTGATTAGCCAATCCCTTTCAATTTACACGTTTGTAAATGAGGCTGCTGCTGCTACTGCTGCTAAGTCGCTTCAGTCGTGTCCGACCATGCGCGACCCCACAGATGGCAGCCCACCAGGCTCCGCCATCCCCGGGATTCTCCAGGCAAGAACACGGAGTGGTTGCCATTTCCTTCTCCAATGCATGAAAGTGGAAAGTGAAAAATGAAAGTGAAGTCGCCCAGTCGTGTCCGACTCTTCGCGACCCCATGGACTGCAGCCTACCAGGCTCCTCCGTCCATGGGATTTTCCAGGCAAGAGTACTGGAGTGGGGTGCCATTGCCTTCAATAACCAGGTAGAGGTTATACAATCAGTTTGCTGCAGAGTAAAGACTAGAGTCCTGATCTCTGGACTTGTGACCCTTCACAAGAATTATATCAAATTATGGTCCTGGTTTGTTTTGTCTAAATAAAAATAATATTCACATATGTACCAATTTTTGGAATCTATAATTGTGTTTGAGAGCATAACTATGAAATCCAGAAAATTATACATGGTAATTCTAAGCTTTCTTTGCATGAAATTTCCTGAGAATGGAACTGAATTCCAGAGACTGTCGGCCACCCAGTAAGTCACTCGGGTGCCTCTCTGACTGTTTATTTGGATAACACTTGAATGTTCTGAAGAGCTGAAGATACCACCAGGGCCTAACCCTTCTTTCTAGGGAGGTTTTCTAGCTCCAAATAGACAAAGATTCTCAAGGTGAGGGCAAGCATTTGAGAGAAACCATTTTTACCTGTTCAGGCAATTTTTCATGCAGATTCAAACTGAATCCCTGTCACTGGTTTTAATGAAAAGGATTTAGCATCTTTCAGAAACTCTTTTACCGCAGCATCTGAAAATCAGTGACACCATCAAAGCATATACTCATCTCATACTCAAAATCTTTTGTGAGTTTAGAGAAATGCTTTATTTTTGTACACTTAAATAGTTTAATACATAATATACACGGAAAAGATTGTCTTGAGTTAGCTTTATCAGAGTTCAGAAACAATTGTGAAAAAAATGACCTGTTTGTAAAATGTTAAAACATGATGTTTTCCTTCATAATTATCACGCTCTGGGGCATAGTCTTATAATTACGGTTTAATAGTTATATCGGTCAGGGTCCAATCCAGACACAGAAACCACAGAACAATTTGAATAGGTAAGCTTTAAGGCAAAATCTAATATGTGTGTGTGTTCAGTCATGTCTGACTCTCTGCGACCCCATGGACTGTACCCACCAGGCTCCTCTGTCCACGGGATTCTGCAGGCAAGAATACTGGAGTAGGTTGCCATTCCTCCTTCAGGGGATCTTCCTGACACAGGGATTGAACCTGCATCTCTTGCGTCTCCTGTACTAGCAAGCGTATTCTTTACCACTGCATCATCTGGGAAGCTCCATATCGAATATAGAGAATTATTCAATGTAAGAGGAAGATGAAGAAACACAGGATTGACCTATGAGGAGTAAAGAGAAAGAGCAGTTACAGGAGGAACCCCGACCCCTGGGGCTGAGGCACAGAATCAGGAAGCGACAGACGTGGAAGAGGGCTTCACTAGGGATCCAGACCTCACTGGACAGGACACAGCCCAGGACGGCAGAAAAGTCCCTTGAGGCCATATTCACTGGGGGCTGTGGGGAAAGCCGCTCATGGAGGATGGTCAGACTGGTAGTGCTGTGCTGTGAGGGGAGGTGCTGAGGGAGGTGCCCACAGGGGAATTCCACGTGCTGCTGCCCCCTGGCTGCCAGGAGAGCCTAGGGCTGCAGAAATACACCCTTGGCAGAACCTTCCCAGAGGAACACACAGTTGCCAGAAGAAAAAAATTCCTTCCTCCTGAGACTCTCTCCTGACAAAGCTTGACATCATGCCCACTGGCAAGAGAGAAATATTTTTAGGGTCCATTGTTACAGAGAAGAAAATAAGGGGGAAATTATAGCTGAGAGGAGCTTCCCAGGTGGTTCCATGGTAAAGAAGCCGCAGGAGCTGCAAGTTCAATCCCTGGGTCAGAAAGATCCCCTGGAGAAAGAAATGGCAACCCACTCCACTATTCTTGCTTGGAGAATCCCCTGGACAGAGGAGCCTGGCGGGCTATGATCCATGGGGTTGCAAAGAGTTGGTCACAATTTAGCGACTAAACAACAGTTTGTCACTGTAGGGGGCACACTTTTCAACTTTGATCTGTTTCTCACTTGTTTTATTATTTTCCCTATCATGCTTTATTCCTACTCCCATCCCCTCCTCCCACCTTGACTGTGGCTCCCATATGGTTGTATGTGTTTTGGAAATGTACGTTACCTCTGAAAATGATGTGATTTTATGTAGAAATATAGAGACAGCGACATATCCCTGTTTATAGTGTGCAATTGAATCTTATATAAATATAAAATAGAGATTTTTCTTTTGCTCTGTAGAACTTGTTCTTTCTTGACCTACATGAATGATCTGCACCATAGATATCATCCTCTCTTACTGTTAATACTGTTGCAATATCCATCCTTATTGCCATTCAGTATGCATGTAGTTGATTTCTGCTGACGGACACAGGGGACTCCCCGCTTGCATTCTCTAGGACACACTAAACCGTTTCCCTGGAAATGAACAACTAGCAGCCTCCAACTCCCAGTGGTGCTGTGATAAATAAATATCCCTGTTCACGTCCCATATATCCTGACTCGGTCAGATGGGGGGTCAAAACGTCAATGTGTGTTCAATTTCACCAACCTCCAGAAAGGCTGCGTCAGTTTAAATGTCCACCAGCAATGCATGAATAGTCCTATTTCTTCCCATGATCCCCAGTATTTCACATTATCCAGTGTTAAAACTTTGGTCAATTTGATGGATAAGAAGTCTCTCTCTCTCTCTCTCTCTCTCTCTCACACACACACACACACACACACACATATATACATATATCATTTCTTAGGACAAATTGTGTAATTAAAACATTACTAAGAATGAATAACCAACCAGTTGAGAGTAAATATATCAATAGCAAGGTGGGAAGGGAGGGTGGAAGGAATTGGGAGATTGGGATCTACACACTGATACTGTATGTAAAATGGATAACTGATGACAACATACTGTATAACACAGGGAACTCTACTTAATGCTCTGTGGTGACCTGAATGGGAAAGAAGTCCAAAACGGAGAGGATATATGTATATGTGTGGCTGATTCATTTTGCTGTACAGTAGAAGCTAACACAACATTGTAGAGGAATATACTCCAAAAAATTAATTTTTTAAAAAAGAGTGAATAACCAAAGTAAAGTACTTGGGACCTGCAAAAGGTTTGAATAGATGGTGTGCCCTGAAAGGCTGTATTTTGACTGGGTGAAGAAACTAAAGTTTAGCAGAGCTGTGAGTTAAGACAAGTAAGGGGCTGAGTGAATTTAAGGTAAATCTAACTATGTTTTTGCTTTATTTGGAGCAAAAATTAATAAATCATGTCAAAATTTCCCCACTGTATTTAAATAGCTGCAATGTAATCTTTCAATTTTAAGCCTGAAAGAATGGCTGAGAGTCAAGAGTCACTGTTTTTTTTCTTATTGCAAAAGAGTATAATAGCTTATAAAATACATTCCTGTTAAACTGCACGTAAGTTTTAAATGACATCACCAATATATTTTTCCATTTCAGTTTTCCCTTCTACAAAAGACGAATTCATCTATTTTGCCCACTTTTACTTGGGTTTTCTTTTTTTCCCCTTGATTCATTGGAGCTGCTTATATGTACTAGAATAATGTTTATTTCTTGTTACTTTTAGATATTATAAATATCTTTCCCCTATCATTTCCTAATTATGTCTTTGGTGACATCACATAAGGAATCCTACTTTCAGCCACATGATTTATGCTTTGAGGTCTGGTTTAAACAATCATTTCTCATATGTATGCCACAAAGACATTCCCCTATATTTTCTTTCATAAGCTTTATAATCTTACCTTTCTTATTTAGACTTTTAAACATCTGGTATATTATTTTCTATAGGACAGTAAAACAATTTGTTTTTTTCCAGTGCAAAGAAATTTCCTGCTTGATTTATGAGTCCATCTCTATCATAATATCAAGATTGACCACTTATGAGGATTATCTCTGGGCCTTTGTACTTTTGGTTCACTTTTCTATTCTCATGTTAGCTCCAAACTCTTTTTTATAGTTATGTTCTAAAGTGTGAGAGGGCAAGTCCCTCACCTTCATTCTTCATTTTCAAAATTAGCTTAGCTGTTAATAGACTATGTTGCGATTATTATTAAGCTGCGTCTTTCAGCTTCTAGCCTACCTTTTACAAGTCTCTTTGTGATGCTGAAGCTGGGGTCAACAAATCACATTTCTCCTGTACTGAGTGGCTACCTGTCACTAGGGGTAACTGTCACTAAAGGATAACCGGAGGGCTGGAGGAGAACAAGGGCTTGTTCCTTAACGTCTGCCTTTTGGTTGCTGTCTGTGTTGCCCCAGCCCAACTTCTTCACCCCAGTTTGCGGTGCTTCCTGTTCTCCAAAAATCAGCCTCATCACACTGCCTTTGGTTTGCTGGAATGGGATGGCTTGGCTGAGCTTGTCAGCGCTCTGAGCAACCATGAACTGCCCTCCGCCCGACAGTCTGAGTCCCAGCTCCAAGAGACCAGACCTCTAGCCCCATCCCTTTGTTTCTCCAGCCCTAGAGAAACTCACTGCTTTCTTTTTGCCTCTTAGTTCCGCAATACCTGCTTACAATTTTATATATATTAATTTACCTCTGCTATATAACCTGTGTGGTTTTTAATTTCTGACTATATCTTGACTGAGACAAATAACAAGTTCAGAATCAATCTGTCAAATTCAAAGAGAAAAATTCCACAATATTTGTATTTCTTGTTTTTCTCCAAAACTTTATAAACTTTTTATTTTATATTGGGGTATAGCCGATTAACAATGATGTGGTAGTTTCAGGTGAACAGCAAAGAGACTCAGCCACACATATACATGGATCCATTCTCCCTCAAACCCTCCTCCCATCCAGGCTGTCCCATAACATTGAGAATATTTGTACTTCAATTGCTCTAAACGTGCAGATTAATTTTGAAAGAATTTATTTGGAAACAATATTAAGTTGGCCACATATTAATATGACAGCTCTTCATTTACTCAGATCATCGATGTAGTTCAATAGGGTTTTAGAAACTTTATTCATTTAAGACTAGTGTGCTCTTGGGAAAAAAGGAGCAGATTCAGGTTTCGTGGGGCCCAAAGCATATGCTTAACTTAGAGAACTATCTTTTAGAAAAAGAATATAAGATTACACATAAAGAGTTAGGCACAGAAGTAAATTGATTCAGAATGAGAACAGAATAAAAATAAATTACATGTTTAAACTTTACAATATCAATGATGTAAAAAAATCCAGAAAGATAACAATGTTTTTATTAACTAACTACACAGCACACTTCTGTACATTTTGACTGCACATTCATTGATTACATATTCACAGGAACACAATTTTATAATATTTTATAGAATAATATAATGCTAATTCAGTTTTTTTTCCATAGTAGATTGAAATTTGTTTCTTCTTATTGATAGTTTAGAAATTTTTTTCTTTCAGTTTCATATCTCATTCTTTGTAAGTCATACATTTTTTAAATTGTTACCAAATTTGTGATTTCATTCAAGTGTTTTTTTTTTTTTTTTTTACTATATATTGGAGTATAAGATTTTAGGACATTTCAACAATAACTAACAAGTCTTAAGACAAACTTTGAATTGGTGATATTCAACCAGTTTGCTATTGATGTCTATTATAAATCTTGTGATATAATAAATTATTTCATGGCAAAGTAGCAGGAAATTTAATTTTTTTCAATTTTTTCATATGATTTACTGTTCTATCATTTTCTAACAAGGCTGTATAAACCCTCTAACCAAAAATGGTTATTTATTTTTTCTCCCCATAGATCTATTCATTGTTGCTTTATATATTTGATCTATATTATTATGTGCATTAACAGGGCCTTAAGCAAAATCTCCTGATCTACATTTTTATCTGTTTACAATGTCCTTTTTAGTTTCTTTTTTCCCCACTAATGGAGGCTAAATGTTACATGTAGTAAAAGAAATTTAAGTAGTTTTTAACAAATATCTGTGCCTTTGCTGTTGACTGGTTTTTTTTAGTTTTATTTTTTAATAGAAGTATAATGGCTATACAATACTATTTAAAGTTACAGGTGTACAATATAGTGATTCCCAATTTTTAAAGTTATACTCCATTTATTGTTCTTATAATATATAGGTTATATTCACCATGTTTTACAATATATCCTTGTAGCTTATTGCATACCTAAGAGTTTGTGCCTCTTACCCCTCTACCCAATTTTGCCCCTTCCCAGTTCCGTCTCCCTACTGGTAACCACTAGTTTGTTCTCTACATCAGTGATTCTGTTTCTTTTTTGTTAGATGCACTAGTTTGTTGTAGGTTTTGGATTCCACATATAAGTTATATCATATAGTATTGGTCTTTCTCTGCCTTATTTCACAAAGCATAATGCCCTCCAAGTCCATCCATCTTGTTGAAAATGGTAAAATTTGGGGGCTAAAATTTGTACTATTCCTATATATGTGTGCATGTGTATATAGATATAGCTATAATGAGTGTGCCTCTGTGTGTGTGTGTGTGTGTGTGTGTATATAAAAATTCTATATCCATTCATCTGCTGACAGACACTTAGCTTGCTTACATATCTTGGCAGTTGTAAATAATGCTGCTATGAACATTGAGGTGCGTGTATCTTTTCCAATTAGTGTTGCTGTGTTTCAGTATATACCCAGGAGTGGAACTGCTGGGGCATATAGTTAAAGCTCAACATTCAGAAAACTAAGATAATGGCATCTGGTCCCATCACTTCATGGCAAATAGATGGGGAAACAGTGGAAACAGTGGCAGACTTTATTTTGGGGGGCTCCAAAATCACTGCAGATGGTGATTGCAGCCATGAAATTAAAAGACGCTTACTCCTTGGAAGGAAAGTTATGACCAACCTAGAAAGCATATTATAAAGCATAGACATTACTTTGTCAACAAAGGTCTGTCTAGTCAAAGCTATGGTTTTTCCAGTGGTCATGTATGGATGTGAGAGTTGGACTATAAAGAAAGCTGAGCGCCGAAGGATTGATGCTTTTGAACTGTGGTGTTGGAGAAGACTCTTGAGAGTCCCTTGGACTGCAAGGAGATCCAACCAGTCCATCCTAAAGGAGATCAGTCCTGGGTGTTCATTGGAAGGACTGATGTTGAAGCTGAAACTCCAATACTTTGGCCACCTCATGCGAAGAGTTGGCTCATTGGAAAAGACCCTGATGCTGGGAAGGATTGGGGGCAGGAGGAGAAGGGGACGACAGAGGATGAGATGGCTGGATGGCATCACCGACTTGATGGACATGAGTTTGGGTAGACTCCGGGAGTTGGTGATGGACAGGGAGGCCTGGCGTGCTGCTATTCATGGGGTCGCAAAGAGTCGGACACGACTGAGCTACTGAACTGAACTGAACTGAACTGATGGTAGTTCTCTTTTTAGTTTTTTGAGAAACTTCCACACTGTTTTCCACAGTGGCAGCACCAATTTACATTCCCACCAACAGTATTCAGGGGTTCCCTTTTCTCCTCATCCTTGCCGACATTCGTTATTTGCGTTCTTTTTCATGATAAGCGTTCTGACAAGTGTAAGGTGATATCTCATTGTGGTTTTGATTTGCATTTCACTGGTAATTAGTGATGGCCTGTTGGCCTTCTGCATTTCCTCTTTGGAAAAAATGTCTATTCAGTTTTCTACCCATTTTTTAATCAGATTTTTTGTTCATTTGATATTGAGCTATATGAGCTATTTATATAAGTTGAATACTAATCCGTTATTGGTCACATCATTTACAAATATCTCCTCCTATTCAGAAGGTCTTTTTGTTTTGTCGATGGTTTTCTATGCAAAAGCTTTTAAGATTTAATTAGGTCACATTTGTTTGCTTTTGCATTTCTTTTGCTTTAGGAGACAGATCCAAAAAAATATTATTGCTATGATGTGTGTCAAAGAGTGCTTTGCCTATGTTTACCTCTACAAGTTTTATAGTATCTGGCATTACATTTAGATCTTTAACCCATTTTGGGTTTATTTTTGCATATGGTGTTAGACAATGTTTTAATTTTTTTACATGTAGCTGTACAGTTTTCCCAGCACTTGTTGAAGAGATTGGTTTTTCACCATCATATATTCTTTCCTCCTTTGTCATAGATTACTTGACCATAAGTACATGAGTTTATTTTTGGGCTCTCTATTCTGCTTCATTGATGTGTCTATTTTTTGTACCAGTTCCATACTCTTTAGATTAATGTAGCTTTGTAATATAGTATGAAGTCAGGGAGCCTGATTTCTCCAGTATTGTTCTTCTTTCTCAAGATTATTTTAGCTATTTGGGGACTTTAGTGTTTCCATAAAAATTTTAAATTATTTGTTCTATTCTATGAAATACGCCACTGGTATGCTGATAGGGATGTCATTGAATCTGTAGATTTCGTTGGGTAGTACGGTCATTTTTACAATATTGATTCTTTCAATCCAGGAGTGTGGTATATCTTTCCATCTGTTTGTATTATCTTCAATTTCTTTCATTAGTGTCTTACAGTTTTCTAAGTAGAGGTCTTTTGTGTCCTTAGGTAGGCTTATTTTTAGATATTTTATTCTTTTTTATGTAATGGTAAATGGGATTGTTTATTTAATTTCTCCTTTTGATAGTTTGTTGTTAGTGTGTAGAAGTGCAACCGGTTTCTGTATACTAATTTTGTATCCTGTGATTTTACCAAATTCATTGATGATCTCTAGTAGTTTTCTGGTGGCATCTTTAGGATTTCTTTTACATGTAGCTGGCACAGTTTTCCCAGCACCACTTGTTGAAGAGATTAGCTTTTCACCACCATATATTCTTGCCTCCTTTGTCATAGGTTATGTGACCATAAGTGCATAAGTATAGTATCATGTCATCTGCAAACAGTGAGAGTTATACTTCTTCCTTTCCAGTTTGGACTCCTTTTATTTCTTTTTCTTCCCTGATTGCTATGGGTAGGACTTTTAAGACTATGTTGAATAAAGATAATGACTGTAGGCATCCATATCAGATGCCTTTTTGTTTCTTAATTTGTCTACAAAGGTGGAAAAACAACATTTTTCAGATTCCTTTGGAGCCATGGCTCAGACTACCGATTAGGTTCTGCCAATTGGAGGTACACACCCAGGATTGGGAGGACTGCCTTTTTGGATATATTATCTTTCAAATCAAAGTTATAGAGACGTGAGTTTCTGCATACTTACATGAACATCCACTGTCCAACTTCTTGGGTAATTAACAAGAAATTCTGGTGGTTGCAACGGTCAGGCTCTGGATTCTGGTGCCCAGCCACAGTGGAGGCAGCATTGCTGGCATGAACCTAGCCTCGATGGTAGTGTGTCTTTGAACTCAGGGATTCCAGGGATGACCTCTGCAGTATAAGTCCCCTAGTAGGTCAGATGTGGGATCTGGGAATGATTTCTGAGACCTAGGCTAGATTCCACTCTTCTGGCTGTCCTATGATTTTCAAAGCATTGATTACTGCTATTGAATCTTTTTCTACTTAATAACTGAAGACAGTCACTATTTTCTGCAGTGAACCTCAAAGTCTTATTCAGTTTTTCCTCTTTCATTATACAAATCAAAGAAGTAAAAAAAAAAAAAAAAATGCCACTCCTGCTTCCAGAAATTCTCTTATATCCAATCACCCTTTTCCCCTTTCATAGTTTAGGCTTTTAGGATATAAAGGGAAAAGCATCAGCTTTGGATCCTGGAATCAGTTTGTGGCCATATCACTCCCAAGCCATTCCATGCCTATCTACCAAGGAAAACTCTTGAGATTTTTCTACATCCTTATTTTTTTCCAGTACACTTGTCTTATTCTGAAAATATGTACATTAAAGTCTCTCACTATGGTTGTGCTTCTGTCAATCTATCTTGCAGATCTAACACTGGTTGCTTTATACATTTAGCTGCTCCATCACTTGGTGTGTGTGATTCATTAAATTGTTTTCCTAAATTGCACTTGTTATGATGCCACAGTGTCTCACTTTTCCCATTAGTATATCTGCTCTTGTGTGAGCAGGCCATTGTTAAGTTTGAGGTTTCCAAACGCTATAAGGAAGGTGGCTCTCTTGCAGCATATCAACACAAGCTGTAAGACTTTCCAGCTTCCCAGATGATGCATTCTATTTCTTCAGAACGAGCCTGTCACTTTTTTGGCCTGGGGCCATCTACCCTTCAGGAGCTTGGGGGCAGGGTTGTACAGGAAGATACCTGTATTGATATGTTTTCTCATCGATCTCACTTTTCACTCCCAATTTCTGTGACACGTGCTGAACCCGAACCAAAGTCAGTCTGAGGTTCTGAAGGGCAGAGAGGAAGGGAAAGACAGAGGGGAAGAGAGAGACAGAGAAGGAAAATCAGCCTGGAAAGTTCAAGGTGTGTTGTATTTTGATTTTCCTGGGGGCACAAATTTGGCTGAAGACAGATGGTGGAGGTGGAGAGTTTAACTGGAGAGCTAGGAACACACGCTTTCTCTCCACTGGTCCCTCAAAAGGAGGCTTCTGTGGAGGTTCCTAATTGTCCCAACTCTTTCTTTCTATTTCCTACAACAGAGTTCTTCCTAGTGTGATATTAAGGCAGTCAACACTGAGACCTCAAGGCATATTGGTTTCTGTCAATTTGTAACAGTGGAAGGACGGATTCTTCTTATAGTTCCATTATTGGCTATGGGTTCCTCATTAGAAGAACTAGTGGTTAAAGACATGAGTTTTGATATCGACTTCCTTGACTCAAACCCTGTTTCCATCATTTAGCAATTGTGTAACTTTGGGCAAGTTACTTAATCTCTATAAATCTCCAGTCCTCAATTTACAGAGCAAGACTATAATCATTTCTGTCTCATGGTTACCGTGAGGAGCATATGATATAATGTGCTGTGTTTCATACAACACTTGCCACCCAGGAACCTCTTCATAAATAGTAGCTGCTATTACTGCTGTTATTAATATTGCTACCCAACAACATCACGAGCCTGCATTCTCATTTTCAAATGCAGCAGCTGGGAGTTAATTTAATGCTCTTTCCTTAGAAATGTGTGCATGTGAATTTTTCTCTGTCAGCCTTCCTGGCTCAGGTTTATTTAAATCTACTTTAATTGTGGAGGACACAGAGTTCTTTTTGTCTGACCTAGTATTTGTTTCATCCCATCACTGGCTCCCTGTGGTGCCTGATGCTCAGTACTTACAATTACTCACCTAGCACTGAGATCTCGGCTCTCCAGCAGCACTGGCCTTGGCAGCATCACCTTGCCTGCCCCTCCTTTGAGTGAAGGCCTTAGGTTGCACTTCCAGCTTCTGAGGCAGGATGAGGTGCGGAAGGGGCCAAACTTCCCTTCTCTCTAAAACAAAATGAGAATTAAAAATGAACTCTGAACTTACACAAATCCCACACAAGCACATTGAAAAGTTGATGCCCTTTTCAAAGAAGGTAGGAAATTAGATTTACTTATTGACAAGGGATGAACATGGAACATTTTACATACTAACAGCAACCTCTTAACTGAAGCTTGTGAAGGGAGAAAGGAATGAGATTCAGATAAGCTTAAGAAAAGCCATAGTAAAAATTACAGGAGTAGGACCTTACAATATACCAATGCTATTTGTTGGAGTAGGAGGTGGCAGCCCACTCCAGTATTCTTGCCTGGACAATCCCACGGATTGGCAGGCTACAGTCCAAGGGGTCACAAATTGTCAGACAGGACTGAGCGACTAAGCACAGCACCAATACTATTTGTACTAACACGCTGGTTACTTTTTGTCTCTTAAAGAATGCTCATATGCATGTAGATAATACACATTTGCAGTCTGGTCTCCCAAACGTGCACGTCTAATCAAAGTTTATTGGAGAGGGAAACAGTCATCAGTCTTGTCTATACTTTGCAGAGTCCAGGGTAAATGTCTCTATCACAGAGTAAAAGCCAGAGCCTCATAGGATTCCATGCGATGAAATAAAGAGAAAAAGACTTTGGTGTCAAGGCTGGCTCTGAAATAAGATTCTATCCTTTATTATCTTGATGACTTTGGACATATTTATACTTCTTCTCTATAAAATATTCCTAGCTATTTCATCTCTAAAATATTATAACAGCTACTTTAAAATATTGCTTCAATGATTAGAAATCATGCTTGTAAATAGCCTGGAATATACAAGGTATTTAAATGGTAGCTACTACAAAGAATGGCTTCATGACAGACTGATGTGAGGTATATTTAAACTTTTATTTAAATGTGTGTGTTGTAAAGAATACACCCTTGCTCAAAGAGGTCTGGAGAATATCCTACCTAATAAAAATGTCTTTGTTTACCTGGGGGTTTCAAGTTTCCTATAGTCTAACAATGTGATTCAGGGTGGGGGCTTTGGGTCCCATGATATTAGCTCAGCCTACAGGAGCTGGGGACTGAGGTCAGCCATATGTACAGCCAACCAGGTCTGCTGCTGCTGCTGCTAAGTCGCTTCAGTCGTGTCTGACTCTGTGCGACCCCATAGACGGCAGCCCACCAGGCTCCCGCCATCCCTGGGATTCTCCAGGCAAGAACACCAGAGTGGGTTGCCATTTCCTTCTCCATTGCATGAGAGTGAAAAGTGAAAGTGAAGTCGCTCAGTCGTGTCCGACTCTTCGTGACCCCATGGACTGCAGCCTACCAGACTCCTCCGTCCATGGGATTTTCCAGGCAAGAGTACTGGAGTGGGTTGCCATTCATGACCAATAAAACATCTGGACACCAAAGCTCTGGTGGGCTTACCTGGTTAGCAATCCTTCCTGTTTGTTGGCATACACTGTTGCCAGGAATGTTAATGCTATTCAAGACTCCACAAGAGGGCAGTAGGAAGCTCCATGCTTTGAGCTTGCCTGGACAGTGCTCCATGCATCTTTCTTTGGCTGATTTTAATCTGTATCATTGCAGTGTAACAAACTGTAGCTGAGAGTCATTTCAGTGACTTCTATGCCTCTTTCTAGTGAATATAAAACCTGAGGATAGTCTTGGGGACCTCTGAGCTTGCAAATGGTATAAGAAGTGAGGGTGATTTTATGGAATGTTTCCTAACCTTGCAAATCGCTTTGCAACTTCTCCATATGTCTAAAGTAATTTCAAATAAAAATGTTCACTTGAAAACAAAACAAAAACCCAGAATATACCAGAATCTTCTCTAGAATATAAAGCAGATATAGGATACTAAGTGGAAGAGTCTTAAGGTTAAAGAGCAAAGCCTCAAATCACACCATTAAACTTTATTAACACCAGCAACTTGACTTTACTGCAACCACTGTAGCTCTTTCACTAGGTCTGTTTCTGTCTTAGAAACTCAACCTTGCAAGCGCTAGAAAAGCACCACTACTGCTGTTCCTGTGACCTGTACCAGCAAAAAGTGGAAGCCCCATTGACAGTATTCTATCATATACTTTAACTGCAAAGGAAGCTTGCAACTTGAAGTCTGACATCTCCCTTTGGGAAGGGATGGCTTATTTGTGGGAAAAAATTCAAAAACAATAACTAAATGGATGATGGAATAAATACACAAAAGAGAACACAGAAATTGCAGCTCTAACTAATTCACTCATGATTAGAAAGATATTATTAACTCCATACATTACCATGCTTTGTCACTTCAGTCGTATCTGACTCTTTGCAATCCCATGGACTATAGCACGCCAGGCTCCCCTGTCCATGGGATTCTCCAGGCAAGAATACTGGAGTGGGTTGCCATTTCCTCCTCCTGGGAATCTTCCTGACCCAGGGATTGAACATTTGTCTCTTATGTCTCCTGCATTGGCAGGTGGTTCCTTACAAATAGCACGATCAGAGGCAGAAGTGGCAAATATAAAGCAATAAAAGGTATCATTAGTTTAGCATGGGCTTCCCTTGTGGCTCAGCTTGTAAAGAATCTGCCTGCAATGCGGGAGACCTGGGTTTGATCCCTGGGTTGGGAAGATCCCCTGGAGAAGGGAAAGGCTACCTACTCCAGTATTCTGGCCTGGAGAATCACAAAGAGTCAGTCACAATTGAGCAACTTTCACTTTCACTTTTAGTTTAGCATCTGTTATGTGACAAGCACTATATATACCCCATCTCTAAAGTCTTTAGAAACCTCGTATGGCAGGTATTACTATCCTCACGTTATAAATATTAGTAACAAAACTGGAGTCAGAGAAGTGAGCATGCCAAGGTCACACAGCAGCGGATCTGACTCCTTTCCCTCTCCTTGTTGCTGCTTTAGAATGTCACCAAACAGGGCACCTGAAATTAGGTTCACATTTCTACATGAGTAGTTAGTAAATATATTAAAAGTCTATTAACGTACGTTTTCTTGAAAGAATGGTTTACATTCTGAAATCCCAGTCAGTGTCATGTGTTCCAGGCGTTGTGGTAGTAGAAATGTCTCAGCCCAGGTAAATGCTAGTGGACAAGAGCTCAAGAAAGGTGTCCACTCAGAGGTAGTCCTGGAGTGGGCACTGTTGGACAGGTGATGGTAGACATGGAGCATCAGGAGGCACCACCTGGCCTCAGGATCACCATGGAGGGAGGTTCGCCTTCCTGGGGATGGGAAGATTGGATCAGGCCATCACCCCACTGTTTAGCTCCCCACCTGGTGCAGCCTGCCTTATGATGACACGTAGGAAAAAGAACACTGCCTTTTTTTTTTTTAACTTCTAGCAAGTGTATCATTAGGACATTGTATACCTTTTACCTTGTGAACTTCCATTAGGTTTTCTGCCAAAGACTTAAAAGACATACTTCTTTGTTTTAGCTGAAATGTTACTTTGGGAAGGTTATGATTTCCCAATAGGAAATTCACACACGGGAGAATATGAACGTGACAGGTTAAACCCGTTGTCTGACTTAAATTTAAATTTCCTTCTAGTCATCCTTGGAGATTTCAATGATGCGGACTTGTTTTTGCATAATATGTATGGTATAAATGGTTCAGTACCCAGGAACAATGTTCTCTTTAGTATCATAATGGAGGCATACCAGAGTGATATATTTAACATGTAAATTGAATCGTGGGCCTCTTCTCCTTCAATGGCATTCCTTTGCTTTTAGAATAAAATCCAAACTCTTTACCTCAATAGAGAAGGAAAAAAATAAAGATCTGCTTGCCCATGTTATTTCTTTTGACCTTGACTTTATAAGTAGCAGTGCAGCATGTTACAAAGATGCACAAACTATAGTTCAACTTAGTTAAATAATATTAAGTACCTATCACATGTCAAGTTCATGGTAGGTGGTGGGGGTATATATATGTACATAAAATATGGACAATGGTGTAGTCTGTTGGAGGAGACATATATAAATCAGTAGTTACAGAAAAATGAGATACATGCAAAAAAAAAGTGCATTCAGGATGGAACTGTGGAGCAAGGCAGGGAACAACTGTTGGGATGTAGACAGCCAGACAAGACTGCACAAAAGATAAGATGACTAAATTGGGGATTGGAAGATGAAGTCAATAAAGCAGGAAAAAACAGTCCAGGGAGAGGAACCAGCATGTTAAAAGGCCCAGAATCGTTAAACAGCACCATAAGGGTTTCATTATGTTGGGCCATAAAGCACATGAGGACAGGTCATAGAGGGGGATGACAAGGCTGGGGCTAGACGTGAGGGACTTGAATGTTATGCTAGTGGGTTGACTGCCAGTCTTCAAGCCAATGCTTTTCAATAATCCATGTGTCTATGGTAGAGATCTGAATGGAAAACAACATGGTGACATCATGTTTAAAAAATACATGAAGATATACAGTATTGTGTGTGTTAATATATAAAGAAAATGGTATGTATATTCTGTGGTGCTTGCTTCAATTGTGTCTCTTTGTGACCCTAACTGTGGACTGTAGCCCGCCAAGCTCCTCTGTCCATGGAATTCTCCAGGCAAGAATACTGGAGTGGGTTGCTATTTCCTCCTTCAGGGGATCTTCCCAACCCAGGGTTTGAACTCACGTCTCTTATGTTTCCTGCTTTGCCAGGTGGGTTCTTTACCACTAACGCCACCTGGAAGGCCCATATTCTAAGGAAATAAGTACCATAATTGTTCAAAATCGTAATTGTAAATTAGTTTACATTTTAAAGTGAGTTTTGTCTAACCAAGGGCTTTTGCTGGTGGTGAAAACATCTTCTTCGGCCTGCCAAAGAGACCAAAATGCCAGCTCAAAAGTGCCAAGGAGTGCCCTGAGGCACCTCTGCAACAGTTAAGGAAGGATGTTGTTGAGAAAATACTCCTGCTTCCTCAGACCCTCAGAGAGACAGTTCTCAGGTTTCCTTCTGTTCCTCCCAAACAGGCCCCAACAGCCAGTCCAGGTGCCCACAGCAGTTGCCCCCCTCACTAATGTACCGAGTGGCCCTTTCCTTCCCCATCTCACTCCCCCTCCCCAGCCATGCTTCCCCCCATCACTTTCCAAATAAATTCTTGTCTTGGGGTCTAAGAAATTGATGTATTTTGTGTCTTTTAGAAATGTTAGGAGGAAAAAAACTGTAAGCCTTGTTTCAACAGAACTCAAGTTTTTCCTTGTTTTCATCCATTACAAGAGTACAGAAGATTATAAGAATGAACAATCCAAATGTGCAGAGATTTGGACAGAAAACTATTTTAGAATTTGTTGTTGTTCAGTTACTAAGTCATGTCCACTCTTTGTGACCCCATGGATTGCAGCACGCCAGGCTTCCCTGTCCTTCACTATCTACTGGAGTCTGCTCAAACTCATGTCCATTGAGTCGGTGATGCCACCCAACCATCTCATCCTCTGTTGCCCCCTTCTTCTCCTGCCCTCAATCTTTCCCAGCATCAGAATCTTTCCCAATGAGTCAGCTTTTTGCATCAGGTGTTCAAAGGATTGGAGCTTCAGCATCAGCCCTTCCAGCGAATATTCAGGGTTGATTTCCTTTACCAGACCCTAACTCTGATCGTCGGTCAGCACCGTGTGGCCCATTAAGGTAGAATGTTTCCTACTCACTCAAAGGAACTGCATCTTCAGGAAACACACAACCTTTTATTTATCCTGGCTTGATGTCAGGGTCACAGCAAGGTCTCCCCCAGCTCCACTGAATTACACGACGCTCTCAGATCCACATTCTGACTGACCCCACCACCTGCTCTCAGTTGGAGCAAACACAGATTTTACACATTGATCACATCTCTACACTTTGATCTATGAAGGACTGATGGTCACATGTGTACAAAACATCCTTGAATGGTTTGTTAACATTTATTTATCTGGCTGCACCAGCTCTTAGTTGTGGCATGCAGGATCTGTGGCTGTGACATGTGAACTCTTAGTTGTGGCATATAGTTCCCTGATGAGGGATCAAACCTGGGCCCCCTGCATTGGGAGCTCAGAAGTCTAAGCCACTGGACCACCAAGGATGGTCCTTTGAATGGTTTTAATCAAGGGAATGACATCTGAATTTTATTTTACAAGGAGCAGTCTAGAAGCCAAAATGGAACATGGAATGAGGAAGAGTAAGAATCAGGATAGTAAGTGAGGAGGACATGCATAATAAACCAGGTTAGAAATTATTAAGGCCTAAACCCAGGGAATGAATTTGGAGACCAGGCAGTGGACCTAAGCAAAATCATAGTAGTACAGGAGTCTCAGAGCAGTGGCAGTGAATGCAGAGGCCTTAAGCACCACAGACATATGGTTACATCAGGATTTTGTTTTGCATGAGATTGAGTTCTACCAAAAAAATAAAAAATAAAATAAAATACACTATACAGCATACAGGAGTCAACAATTACCTGAAATGGTCTCTAGAGCTAGGACTTATATTCTTAGTGAGTGCTACGAATAAATTTTACAGAATCCAGAAACTACTGAAAGTGTTAGTGATAGCTGCTCAGTCGTGTCCTACTCTTTGGGACCCCATGGACTGTAGCCTGCCAGGCTCCTCTGTCCATGGGATTCTCCAGGCCAAACTACTGGAGTGGGTAGCTGTTTCCTTCTCCAGGGGGATCTTCCCAATGCAGGGACTGTACGTCTCTGCACTGCATGCAGATTCTTTACCATAGATATTAATTGTGTGTACTTTTGTGGAGAGAGAATTCATAGCTTTATAAATATTCAAATAGGTACAAGACCCAAAAGAGAAAGCTTTAGCCTAAGGAAGGCAAAGAGAAATGACATCCCTTCTCAGGGAGGCATGTAGATCAGCCCTGAGTGAATGGTAGGAAGAGCTTGTTGAGGACGAAGAACGACTGAGCCCTGAACATGCAAGTTACTATTAAGATTCTTTCCAATGGAGACAAGGAGACGGGTGTGTTGAGGCAGCAAAGTTTTCAGGAGTAACTGATGAGGGAGCTTGAGATGGCGCTGAAGCATAAAACTTTCTCAAGTTTGTGTCAGGACTTTCATCAGAGCCAACTGAGAAAATGAGCACAGGCCCAAAGGTTTACAGAATGGGTCGGGGGAGGTAAAAGGGGCATGCATGCAGGCTAAGTCACTTCAGTCGTGTCCAACTCCGTGCGACCCCATGGACTGCAGCCCATCAAGCTCCTCTGTCCATGGGATTCTCCAGGCAAGAATACTGGAGTGAGTTGCGATTCCCTCCTGCCAGGGGATCTTCCCGACCCAGGGATCGAACCCAACTCTCTTATGTCTCCTTCATTAGCAGGTGGGTTCGTTAGCATGAGGTGTTTCCAAATAGGGAAAACGATGAAGGAAGAAGCTCCTGTGTGAGTGGTTCAGGTGTCACCATTGACCAGCGACAGTGCTAGTGGCCAAGGCAGTGCTGGTCTACACGGGGTTTGTGAATCTTTAAAACCGTCCCCCCTTCTTCTAAGGGGGTGCCATCCTGTAAACCCCACACATCCCCTCAGCCATCTGCCATGTACACAGCCCCACCTGCACAACAGTGCATAAAGCCCTGCCCCGGTGTAGGCAGACAATCGGACAGCATGTCAGTAGCCCTCCTGTGAATCCTTTCAACCTGCTTTTGTCGCCCCCCTTCTCCACACACCAGTTGCCCCAGACCCCCCGTTACTCTCCCACCATTGTACCCTCAGAGTCACACTAGATACTCTCCACGCCCTTCCCATCTTCTGCATGAAAAGCTTCCTCACCCATCACTTCCCTCCCTCTAACGTGCCTCTTAGATAGAAAGCCTGGAGACATCTTCCCAGCCTCAAGCCCTGTCAGGCGTGTGCTCTGTGTTCAGAGCATCCCTGATGGTTATCAGGCCTTGCTGCTCTCCCTTGTCTCATTTTATCTTCTTCCTTTCATGTCACCTTTCTCTCTTGCCCTCTGCTCTTTATTTTTGCCCTCTCAGGCTCTCTGATCTTTGTTACTTGCTTTCTTTGTAGAATCAGGAGCTTAAAGCCAGACCAGTCTGCAAGTAAAACAACGTCACTGTGACGGTCACCACTCCACAGCTGTCTGCCTCAGTGCTTCATCTAATTCCTCTCCAGTGGCTCTTGGACCTGAAGAGGGCATCTGAGGTGTATTATGTCAAGGCCTCTTTGCTGCCTACTGGCACCTGCCATTCGCTTTCTCGGTGGTCCCAGCTCAGCATGGTGGTGGTTTCTGCCACCGCTGGAACCCCAACGGCAGGGTCTGCAAGTCAGCCCCCACATCGCTTCTCCTCGGGGCAAGGCTGCCAGTGACTGAAGGTTAAAGGTGCTGACATCTGCCCAGGGTGCCACCTGCCATTGATGCTGCTAGTGTCTTAGGCTTTTAACATCACAACATCCTTTTCAGTATTCCTAATGCCACCCTCAAAAATTAATTCACCTGCTTTTCTTTTGTCATTGTCTAAAGTTATTCAAATTGAGCTGCCAACACTTTGATAAATTGTCAAATGTATTTTGGTTAGCATAAAATAACAGTGAATATTTATGATTCTAATACCTGGAACAGGCCTGTGACCATTATAAATTAATTTTCATTCATTTAACAGATTTTCTCTAACATTCAATTTCCACAATGCTATTTATTAAAGCTGCCTATGATCTTAATTCTGCATCAGAATTCACCCATGGAAGATGGTGAGGAAGGCACAGACCATGCCTTCCAAGGAGTCTCCCGTAAGATCTTTACTATCTGTTATAGCTTGAATTGCATCCCCACAAAAGATATGTAACCCCCCCCACGTACTTCACAATGTGACTTTATTTGGGAATGGGGTTGTTGCAGATGTCAGTAGTTAAGACGAGGTCGTGCTGGGGTAGGGTGAGCTTTTAATCCAATATGACTGGTGTCCATATAAGAAGAGAGAGATTTGGACAAAGACACAAAGGGAAGAGGGCCATGTGAAGGCTGAGGCAAACTGGAGTTGTGCTGTCCAAGCCAGGGAACATCTGGGGCTACCAGAAGCTGGCAGAGGCAAGAACAGATTCTCTCCTGGACGTTTTGTAGCAGGTGTGGCTCAATGATGTATTAATTCCAGACGTGCAGCCTTCAGAACTGAGAGCGAATAGATTTCTATTGTTTGAAGCCACTCAGCTCGGATCACTTCGTTACAGCAGCCCTAGCAAACTAATACACCATCCAAGGAATAGCTCTGCTACTACTTCACTTAGTCAATGAGTATGTAGGTGTCCACTGCTGTCTCTCTACACCGCGTGCTAGGAATTCAGAGATTAATGGCATGAGCCCCGTTTCCAGGGGAGCAGGGTTGGGAGAGGCAGACACACCACCAACCAACACTAAGCAGAGGGCTGCCCAGAATAAGCCAGAAATGAGCACCAAAGACAATGAGTGCAAACACGTGAGCTCTGCCCGAGGTAGCTGAGGAGGGCTTCACAGAGGAGGTGCTTTTAGGCCAGATGGAAGGAACACGTAGGAATTCTAAGGAAATGGAAGGAACAAGGACTTTTGAAATGGAATAGTATTAGGAAAGGACCCCACAAGAATGGGGGTTTGGATCATTTCAGAGGGATCTGGGCTGTGAGGGCTGTCTCTGGTTGTCTGGTGCCAGGGTGAGCACAGTGGGTAAAGAGTGATCCAGAGTGTGAGAGCCAGATAGAGGATATATGGTGTCCATATCTGGACTGGTTAGTTTGTATATGAAAGTTATGCTCCTGGCTTTACTGAGTTTACTGCCTCTAGGACTTGGAAGCCCTGGGAGGGACAGACTCTCTAGGGTCAGCAAGGCACCCAGAGTCAAAGCATCTGAAATGCAGAAGATAAAAAGGCGTGAAAGACACACCTTTACTACCACCGAGTCCAGTGTAGATCAAATGCAATTCTACTTCCTAAGTTGCCCACCTTAAAGAAATTATTTTAGCATTAAACACCTTTTTTGAAACAGTAGGATCCAAAGCAAATACCAGTGGCTGATTTCAGGTTCCAGCGCTGTCCCAGCATGGCATCTCATGGGATTATGTCTTCTAAGTGAGACATATTAGGACTTTTGCTAGGACATGTGTGTGTCTGTGTTAGTTGCTCAGTCGCGTCTGACTCTTTGTGACCCCAAGGTCTGTAGCTCGCCAGGCTCCTTTGTCCATGAAATTTCCCAGTCAAGAATACTGGAGTGAGTTGCCATTCCCTTCTCCAGGGGATCTTACCAACCCAGGGATTGAACCCAGGTCTCCTGCATTGCAGGCAGATTCTTTGCCGTCTAAGCCATCAAGGAAGCCCAGGACTAGAAGGGGACCCTTGTATTTCTTTCTGTGTGAAAGGAAAGTCAGATGAGTAGCTAGCAAGGAGTCACTTGGACTAAATGAAATGTAAGTGAGTCTATTTACATGGTGTCAGTCTGCAGCAACTTGATTCATTAGTTTTTTATGCAGAATACCGAGAGAAGCAGGCCCATCATGTCCACAGATAGAAATGAACAATTATTTGAGGAGTAACTTTAGCATGCTGATTCCTTTAAAAAATAACTTTTCTTCCTTTTTTCCTTTAGTCACCCTCTTCCTTCCTTCTTTCCTTGGTGGCGGGCGGAGGTGGGGGGTGGAAACTATATTGGAAGTTACAAAGGCAAAACTCGAACATAAGAAATTCGAATTCTTCCTAGACATTTGCTACCATTGACGGTATTGGCGATATCAATCCTTAACCTTCACCATGTTCGTTTGTTGTGTTTGAGGGGGTTGCTAAGTACCATGCTAAGAGCTTTACAAGCATGGCCTCATTTTATCCTAATAACCCCTTGACACAGGTATTCTCACTCCCCTTGTATTGGACATTTAAAAAACTGAGGCTTAAAGACATTTAGGTAACCACAAGGGCCCACTTAGAAGAAAGCATGTGATAAATCGAACTCAGAACCAAGGCCACCTGATACCACACCCCGTGTTTCTCTCTGCTAGGGCTTCTTATCCTGCCTGGATACCTCTCCAGGATCTTGTTAGAATGCAGATTCTGACTCCTCCCCCTTCAGCAGGGGCCTAGGAGGCCTCAATTCTAAGGAGCTCCAGGTGATGCTGGTCAGCAGCCGCGCCGCACCCCCCCACCCCCAGCAAGGTGAGGCTGTTTGCTGGCATTCGGATCTATTCTTTCAGGAGAGCAACAATACCATTTTTCCAAAGGCCACAACGAATGGTGAAATTACTTATTACATTTTAAACCTTCAGATTAATTCAATGAATTTCAAAGTTTTTCTAGCTGCAAAAATTCTTTTTAAAATTATTACACTTTATGTTTTAGAACAGTTTCTGTTTACAGAAGTTTACATAGTCAAGTCCCATATACATCCTCTCCTCTCCCCACACATTTGTGTGTGTTAATTGCTCAATCATATCCAACTCTTTATGACCCCCATAGATTGTAGCCCACCAGGCTCCTCTGTCCATAGGATTTCCCAGGCAAGAATACTGTATTGGGTTGCCATTTCCTTCTCCAGGGGATCTTCCCAACCCAAGGATGGAACCTGGGTCTCCTGCATTGCAGGCAGATTCTTTACCATGTGAGCCGCCAGGGAAGCCCCACACGCACATATAGTATTCCCTTTTATTAACATCTTGCATTAACGTGGGACACTGTACAGCGGAGTCAATATTGATGCACTATTATTAACTGAAGTCACAGTTCACATTAGGGTTCAGTCTTTGGGTTGTACTTTCCTTGGGTTTGGATTCTGTCCTCTCAGGCAGAATTGGTGATCCTGTGGATGTGCTCCCCACCATACCCTCTGCCTCCCCAACATCTACCATTGATCATATGTGTGTGCTCTGTCATTTTTCTTATGAAAGAAAAACACTTTTGGTACTCATGTCTATACCAAATATAAGAAAATGAAAGACCAGAAAAAGCTTCGTGTTTCCAGAAAGCAGATGAGAGGGGTATCACATAGCTTCACGTGCATTTGTCAGCTGTACAGTCCAGTGAGTTTGAGATGCTCAGTAGAGAACTCCTCTGTCCTGTGGCTTTGTCCTTTATGCCTCCAGCTGGGTAGGATAACTACGATAGAGGAGGAGGGGACCCTTCAGGAAACCCAGCATGTTTCCAAGGCACACGGTTCTGGCCCCTCTCGAAGCCCTCTTTCAGCCACTGCTTCCTTCCCCTCCCTGCCGAAAACAGCACCAGCGTCAGGTCCTGTCTCTGGGTGCAGCCCTACGTCCATGCTCTCCTCTAGGAGACCGTCTCGGGTTCCTTTGAAATGAAAGAAATGGCCAGTTAAATTTGAATTGAGTATATTCGTTGGATTAATCATCTAGTGTGCCCATTGAGACTGATAAAAACTACTACGCACAATTTTTTCTTTGAAATTCAAATGTGACTGAGTGTCCTATTTGTTTTTGTTCTTGTGTTCCATGTTTTGTTTCATTTTGTTATCAAATCTGCCAGCGCTGCCTCTAAGATACCTTCCTGCCTGCTCACGTCTCCTCCGAGACCGAGATTCATTTTCGCTCGGACCTGCCTGCTCAGTGTTCCCTCCCAAGTCAGTGCCCCCATTTTCACTCTAACGTCCTAGCTGAAGAATGAAGTGTCCTGCCACATTTTCCTGACATGACAGTAGTAGTAGACCTCTACTAATTTTCACTCCTGTCTTTTCCGTGTCACCAAGGCATACATTAGGACAATCCTGAAACAGAAATAAATTGGTAAAGGAATGTTCTTCCTATGAAGCCTTCCTTGGCACCACCATCTTCCCAGGAACAACCTCGTATTTTTAGGCTGCACTTTAAAGTCTGTTTTTCCCAACTTTATTTGGCATATTTATGTGTTGCTACTCACTCCACTCTTTTCATTTGATCCAATTTTGAAGTGTCCCCTTTCAGTTCTTTATTAGAGACAGGAGAGTATGTGGTTACAAGCTTGCTCTTTTATATATTAGGATTATTTTTGTGATGAAAACATTTTTAAAGACAAAGATAAAAAATATAAAATATTTCCCCAACTCTAAACTTAATGAAGCCATTGTAGCTGGATCTCTGAGCACTTTGAGTGTAAAAGGGATAGACGTGTAGACCTCACAAAGTCCTAGTGATTTGTTTTTATGTCACAGAGGTGGACAAGTAAAGGGACTCATATTTACTTCCCTCAGAAGTTGCTAAGCTTTCCAGTGGCTCTCCTAGCCTGCCCACTCTCTAAATTCCCCAGTCAATAAAGGATTTCAGACCTTTTCAGGTAAAAACACATTCTGGTCTCTTCCATTATAGACTTGCTCTAAAACTAGGAGGAAAAAGCCAAAAAAGTTGGAGGTCATTTTGAGAAGTTAGTAATTTAAGACCTATAAACCTAGCCTCCTAGTTTAAAAACTGAGAGGGTTGGGAATTAGGGTGGACCATGAAGAACTGTGCAAGTGAATATTGAACACAAAATCCTCCACATATGAGCCTTGATAATCACCCGTATGTCCAATTCCTCAACAGAACTGGTTCTCACCTTCCCAGGAAATCAGCCTGTTTATCATGCACATGTTATATAATAAACCAGGTGTAGTGTCAGATAACTCATCCACTGTATTTACTACACTTGACTATTTTCCAAAATCAATCACACCCTCAAAGGCAAAACATAATGCCCTGCTGCTGTTGCTGCTGCGAAGTCGCTTCAGTCATGTCTGACTCGGTGCAACCCCACAGATGGCAGCCTACCAGGCTCCGCCGTCCCTGGGATTCTCCAGGCAAGAACACTGGAGTGGGTTGCCATTTCCTTCTCCAATGCATGAAAGGGAAAAGTGAAAGTGAAGTCGCTCAGTCGTGTCCGACTCTTGGCGACCCCACGGACTGCAGCCTACCAGGCTCCTCCGTCCATGGGATTTTCCAGGCAAGAGTACAAGAATTTGCCAAAATCAGTTCAGTTCAGTCGCTCAGTTGTGTCCGACTCTGAATCACATGCATGAATCACAGCACACCAGGCCTCCCTGTCCATCACCAACTCCCAGAGTCTACCCAAACCCATGTCCATCGAGTCGGTGATGCCATCCAGCCATCTCATCCTCTGTCGTCCCCTTCTCCTCCTGCCCCCAATCCTTCCCAGCATCAGGGTCTTTTCCAATGAGTCAACTCTTCGCATGAGGTGGCCAAAGTATTGGAGTTTCAGCTTCAACATCAGTCCTTCCAATGAACACCCAGGACTGATCTCCCCTAGGATGGACTGGTTGGATCTCCTTGCAGTCCAAGGGACTCTGAAGAGTCTTCTCCAACATCACAGTTCAAAAGCATCAATTCTTCAGCACTCAGCTTTCTCCACTGTCCAACTCTCACATCCATACATGACTACTGGAAAAACCATAGCTTTGACTAGATTGACCTTTGTTGGCAAAGTAATGTCGCTGCTTTTGAATATGCTATCTAGGTTGGTCATAACTTTCCTTCCAAGGAGTAAGCATTAATGTTTTTCGTATCTTCTTAGTTATCCCTACTATCTGCACTAAGTGACTGGACACAATTAGGTTTCAGTCCGTTAAACTCGTAAAAATAACCAACTTGGGGAGAGAGAGGTGGTTTGGTGACCAGTGCAGTGAGGTGCATTATCACTTGCGGTGAGAGGATTTTTCATTTCTAAGTTAATTTATTCATAGCATATCTCAGTTCTGCTTCTGTAGTCATTGTGCCCTTTCAATAAGAAGTTTTATCATTCTAAAAAGATAATGAAATGAATAGAGCTCTACCATTCCTGTGGCAAAAGCACTTAAGCAGCAGATTTGTGAGGAAAGCTAAGTCAGATGGAAAGATCCCAAGGCAGTAAATAAATGGCCACATGTAGACATCATGGATATACAACCATTGATTAAAATGTGGTTTTGTGTGTGTTCCCTGATAGCTCAGTTGGTAAAGAAACTGCCTACAACGCAGGAGACCCCGGTTCGATTCCTGGGTCAGGAAGATCCCACTCCAGTATTCTAGGGCTTCCCTTGTGGTTCAGCTGGCAAAGAATCCACTTGCAATGCAGGAGACGTGGGTTCAATCCTTGGGTTGGGAAGATCCCTTGGAGAAGGGAAAGGCTACCCACTCCAGTATTCTGACCTGGAGAATTCCATGGAGTGAATAGTTCATGGGGTAGCAAAGAGTCAGACACGACTGAGTGACTTTCACATCACTTCACTGTGTGTGTGTGTGTGTGTGTGTGTGTATACAGGAAGTGTCTTTTGAGATTTTAACCTACAAGATAATGATCTGATACTTCTACTATGGATTTAGGTTTAATTGAGTTACTTTTGCTTTTGCCTCTATAGTTGATGCCACCTAATTTTTTATGTAGTGTTATTTTCTTCATAAAAATATTTTTCCATAAATTAAATGTCCAGAATAATTTAGAGATTTCAAATTTGTAAAATTGAGGATTATGAATGTGAATGAAAGTCAACTGACTTTTATATAACTTCCACTACACAAGTGCAAGAAAATTATTTCACAAACCTGAAAATGGCAGGATAAAATGTGAGAGCTAAAGTTCTGATATAGGATGGATTTTTAATTTAAAGGCATCAGTTATGCACAGCTTGCCTATTTATGTGTCCTCAGTGGAGCTGAAGCTCAGCGAATTTGGAATAGATTTGCCCCAAATTATGGAATTATACAGTGTTACAACTAGCCTACTTGCTAAAGCAATACAGCTCAAATACCTCTTGTGGCAAACGAGGAAGGGGAAAACCAGTGTATGTGCATTGTCCAAAGTCACAACTCAGGGCAGACGGTTTCAGAGGCTTGTTGCCAGACTCCTGAACTAGGGGGGTTTAGCCTTTGGTGATGGACAGGGAAGCCTGGCATGCTGCAGTCCATGGGGTTGCAAAGAGTTGGACATGACTGAGTGACTGAACTGAACTGAATGGTGTGGTACTACTGTGTTCTGATCCACATGGACATCTGTCCGACTTTCTTGTTTGGCTTCCTGGACTATAGATGCTGGAAAAGCTACAAACTACACTACCCAGACTTTCAGCCAGGGTTCTACATGTAACCTGGTGAAAAGAAAAAATTCATAGCTGGACTATAAATGTTACTGATGCTTGAGCACAATTTAGTCAAACTTCTTTAAGTATCTACTGTGGTTAATTGAGGAATCCAAAGCTGTTGCTAAGTAGGCTGTATCTAGTTATCAGGGTTCTGTATTGTATAACCTGTAATTCATGGACTGTGGCTGCAGTAAAGGGTGGGAGCTCATCACAGTACTTTGGGGAAGCTAAGGGGAATAGGAAAGTGTTTAAGTTCAGGGAACCTAAACTCTGCAGTGTCCCTGTGCTGATAGCTAAGTAACCATTGTGCTGTGCTGTGTGCTAAAGCACTTCAATCATATCCGATTCTTTGTGGCCCGATCCTATGGGCCACAGCCCGCCAGGCTCCTCTGTCCATGGGATTCTCCATGCAAGAATACTGGAGTGGGTTGCTGTTTCCTCCCCCAGGGGATCTGCCTGAACCAGGGATCGAACCCGAGTCTCTTACACCTCCTGTATTGGCAGGCTGCTGCTTTACCACTAGCACCACTTGGGAAGCCCAATCATTGTGCTGGGTGAGTCTATTGTGCCTTGACAGTCTGGGTAACAATGCAAACGGGAAACTCAGTCTGGTGACCAAGCATTAGGGTTCTGGCTGCGTGTGACTTGGAGGCAGAAGAGGGCACCTGACTCCTCATGCTGCTCCTGCTCCCCTAGGTAAAAATGGGCTAAGTCTACTGCTGAGATGACTGACCCTGATCACTGAGAGGGAACTGGGTTGCTGCTCTACATGGAACAGAGGATTATTTGGATTCTAGGAATTCCTCTACCCTCCCCCCCCAAAAGCAAGTCCACTGAAGATTCTGACCCTTCAGGAATGAAGGTTTGGAACATCCCACCAGGCATGAAACCATGACCTTCTGAAGTTATGGCTGAGAGGCCAGGAAACATGAGATGGGAGTGGAAGAAGGAAGTTACATCCTGTGAGTAGTTGCAGAAACAGTGACTAAATGGCTCTAAGTTATTTCCTCTTTGCTTGTTGTATGAATGGGTGTTTGTCTATTTGTAAATACAAAGTTATTTTTCTTTCACATCCTTCCACTTATTTTATACAAGTTTACAATTTAGGTGACCAAATATTCAGACAGAACTGGGACTGAAGTTCTGGAATAATTAATACAGCCCAGAGATAAACAGTGTGACTAACAATGAAGGTAGATTCATTTATTTTCAGAAAAAGGTGAGAATATATTTAAACAAAGGATAGTTGCATTTCTGGGTGAAAATGTGAGTCGTTTTTGTCATTGTTTGAAGAAAGATAGGCATAGAAAGGATATGGCTGTGTGCTGAGTAGTCAAAGGAATGGAGTTTGTCAGTTATTAGGTAATTAATTGTCCCTTAGCTTTAAACCCACCCTGTTGTGTGATGTTGGGTTTGGAACTCTACAGATCCCTTTGCTTTGCCAGAAGGCTTTGTTAGGCTCTGCCACTAGGGGGCGCCAGAGGAAAACTACTAGACAGGCCGGGAAGAAAAGGCCTACTCTCTCACCTGTTACTGTTGGCTTATTTGCTTTCTATCAATGTCGCCTCATTCACTTTAAAAGTGGCAACTCATTCTCTGACACTTGCAAACTAGCCTCATCAGCCCATCTCAGAGACACAAGCACCAGCTGTCCACTGCCCTCTCCTCAAAGGTCTGGGCTTCAGCTGCTCAAATCACTATCTATCTCTAGGCTTCTAAAGCTTAATCATTTCAACCTATCCATTTTCACTCCCAGCCCTAGAACTGAGAGCTGCTTTCTGGAATCTCTCTGATATCTTGGTGTTCTCTTTTTGTTCTCTCAGTTCTTCAGTAACTACTTAACAATTCTTTATGTTAAATTATCCCAGTAAAAGTGCCTGGTAAGGTTTCTATCATCTCCTGTGTGGCCCCTAATTCAAAAGACACAGACTGGATCATAAAGCATCCTACAAAACCTGGTAAGAAGTTTGGACTTATCCTCAATAAGATGGTTTAAGAGTTTTTAAAGCAGGAAGGTGACATAATCAGATTTGAATTTGAGAAAAATTATCCTGGCTTCACTCAGAATAGGTTGGAGGGGCAGTTAGGCAGGTATGGCAGAAATACAGATGAGACGCTGGCTTGAGTGAAGTGAAAGTGTTGACAGAAAAAAATGAATGAATGTAAGAGCTGTTAGAATCAATAGGACCTGGTGATGAATGGAACCAAAGTGGGAAGGAGGAAAAGGAATTTATTCAACTTGGAGGTGAGAAAGTTCAGAAAAAGAAGCCCTGCCACTGAAGGGTAATCAGGTTTAGAGCAGCTGAATCAATTCAGTTTTGAACTGTGGTCTTTAGATCTTAGGACATTGCAGGGTGGTTGGATTCAGAGATATAGTGCTTAAGAAAAATAGATTTGACCTGGAGACTCATCTCCTCCTACTTTATAAAAGTTGGTTTAAAATACTGATGAATTCAAATTCAGTTTATTTAACTGTTTGTTTTTATCATAATCTTTTTGTTTAATCATATTTAAAAATCAAAATGCTTTTGAGTGAGCTTGTCTTATAAGTTCATTATAATATATATTTTAAGTTTAAAATTTTACTATTCTTAACTATCCTGGTGGTTGGTTCCCCTTCCAGTCATCTAGGGTGAGTGACAGTATCATTAGATATGCCATTACTATGCAGATAATTATTTCAAAGTTGCTTAGCAACAATTATTCAATATTCAACTTTTATCAGCTTTTGCACTAAGATGTTTTAAACCCTGAAGAGAGTGTACTATTTCAGGTATATAGCACTGAATTCTTTCTTTGCTAAAATAGCACGAGTTAATCTTAAAATCTGTACAAAAATGATACATGATATTAAAGCTCATGATAATTGACAACTGACCCCAGCATTTCTGTATGTTTCTGTCAGATATCCAGAACACAAAATTAGTTGGAACAAGTGAATTTCTGTTTCAAATTCACTAATCTTAAGAGTCAAAACGCATTTCTAAATAATTTCTGAGAATGAAAGGATGAAAAATGACGTTAGGCTAGATAAACTTACCATCTTCAAAGTCAATAATTTTGTATGAATCTAACTGACATTACAAAGATCCTCTAGTCTTTTCTCTACCAGGTCTCTCAATGAAAGAACAAAATTAGAAGCCAAAGAGAAAATGCAAACAACCCCAAGTGTTGTTCACTGCAAAGCCAAGTTTATTTGAAACATATCAGTATAAAACGGTGCCAGGGCTAGAAAGCAAAGACCTTATAACAGATGAATTAAAGCGACAAGTGCAGACACAGAGCTAACACTTTTCTCTCCCTCACAGACGGGTAAGTTCTTACATCACCATTTTGACCAACTTCATGAAATGTTATGAATACATCAAAACTGTGGCCAGTTGGTTTATGCTAAAAGAAAGAGGGGAGCTCAGCTGAAGGAAAGGAAACTTGTGGTTGCTCCTTAACTGAAACAAAATAATTATTTCCCTGCTTTATTGGTTTTATTTAATCATGGACTGTTGTTTTCGTAGAGCAGTAAAAATCTCCGAAATTCGTCAAAATTTCCTAGAGAGCTTTTAAAAACTCTAACCCTCTAAACTGGTAATCTACCCCATACCAATAAAGAAGGAAAATAACTATCCAGTAATTTGTAGTTTTAAAAATCCAACACCATAGTCAATGGTGAAATGCTCTTTAAACAAGGCCCACTATGCTGGGTATTGGGCAGGGCAGGAGGTTATTGGTATCTTCTTCAACGATCTTACCTTTTTTCTATGACCTTAAGCAAATGTCTCCAGAAGTCTTTCAGTTTATTTAGAGATTTTTATTATTTCTCTCTTTCCTTTGCTGTTATTTTGAACAATAGCTATCTTTCCCACTTCCGAAGTTTTTACTAGTTTAAAAAATGAAACTGAGGTATACCATATATACAGGAGAATGTATAAAACATAATTAAAGAATAATGATAAACGTTCACATGAACATCACCCAGTCAAAATACAAAACACTGCCTCCCAGACCCACAGAAGACCCCATGTGTCCATTCCCAGTCACACAACCTTGTTCCCAGGCAAATAACCATCCTCCTAGTTTTTATGACTGTTATTTACTTGCTTTTCGTGACAATTTTACCATTAATATCTGCATCTCTTACAACTTTGTTTCATTTGACCTGTTTTTGAACTTGTACAAGTGAATTCATACTATATGTATTGTATTTGACTTCTTTCAATTAGTATTATGAGAAGGTATACAGTTCAGTTTCATTTCTACATGACTATACCGTAACTTCTTATCCATTCTACTGCTGAAGGACATTAGGACTGTTTCCAACTTGTAGCTGCTAAAATAATTCTCACTTCACATGAACATTCTTGTACAGCATCCTAATCTTCCACAAGTATATGCAGGAGTGGTTTTGTTGGTGGTAAAGTAATATTAATAGGACTAGCAAGTAACAATGATAGCAAACACTTGATAGTGTTTATTATTTTCCAGGTACTGTCCTGAGTAGTTCACACAGATTAACTCACTTAACCCTCACAAAAATCTTAGCAGGCAAAAACTGATTCTTGCAGGAAGGGGCTAGGGTAGGAGAGACAAAATCTTACTCTTTTTAGGTATAAAGTTATATGCTCGAGGTCATAGAACTAGAAAGATGGGAATCAAGTCCATATAGTGGGCAGCAAAGTCTGTACTCCATTACCACATCATAATGCAACAGTAAGTCTAGACTACAGAAAGGAAAGGGAAGGGAAGTCGCTCAGTCATGTCCAACTCTTTGCGACTCCATGGGCTGTAGCCTACCAGGCTCCTCCATCCATGGAATTTTCCAGGCAAGAAAGCTTGAGTGGGTTGCCATTACTATCAACAGCTTCAAATTTGTAAGAGAGTGTCAAAATGTTTTCCAAAGAGGTTATATTCCCATTAGTAGGATAAGAGAGTTTCCACTACTTCCTATCTTTCTTTAACAGCACTTGTTATTTGTCAACTTCCTTATTTTAGTCTGGAAGTTGTGTGATGCTGTATCACTGATTTATATTTTCACTGATTTATATTTTCATTTCTCTATTACAAATGAGGCAAAGGATATCTTTTATGTTTATTGATTATGTGGGTTTCCTAGTTGTGAATTTCTTGTTCAAGGTTTTTTGCCTATTTTCTATTGGATTTTAGAACTTTCCCACTGATATGTAGGAATTAAGATGTTCTGGATATTATTTCTTGGCTGTTATCTGAGGTGCAACCATTTCTTCATACTCTGAGGCTTGCATTTGCACTCTTTAATGAAAAAAAAGTAACATGGGTTTTGTTTCAATCACTACTCTACCAATTTATATATTATTCTTATGTTCCTTTAGATTAATCTATTCCTTCTTTCATCATCTTTCTGTATACTATATGAAGCATTTCCTTTAATAAGAACGAACCTGCAGGGGGCAACCATGCTCATGCTTTGCTGTCTGAAACTGTATTCAACCATCATTCTTGAGATAAGTTTGCTGAGTGTAGAATTTTAAGTTGAAAATTATTTTTCTCTCACCCATTGTAGATAGTTATCCAACTGGTTTCTGGCTTCCACTGCTGCTGTTGAGAAGTCAGCTAAAGAAAAGTTTAGCTGACGTTGCTCTGAAGGTTATATACGACTTCTGTTTAGCTGCTTTCACAACTTTTTGTCTTTAACGTTCTACGTTTCACTATTGTTTACCCAAGTGAGCATTTCATCTTTATCCTACTTGGGATAAATTTGTGGACTGATATTTTTCATTGATTTCAATCTCACCAGTTATTTTTTCAAATATTGCTTCTGCCCCATTTATCTATTTGAGACTATTATCAGCTTGGCATTAGACCCTTTAGCTTTATTCTCCACTCTCATTTTCAAGTTTCTCTTCAGGGTTATATCCTGGATCCCTTCTGTTCTATTCTGTACTCACTGGTTCTCTTTTCAGGCCCATCTAACCCTGAGTTAAACCCCCTCATTGCCTTATTTTTAATTCTTCTATTTTCCATTTCTAGAATTTCTACTTGGTTCTTTTTCACATATGCTAAGTCAGTTTTTACAATGCTTTGTTCCCTGTAGATATTTTAAAACTTGATTTTTATTTTTTAAACATATAAACACAGATGTTTTGTACTATACTTGTGCTAATTCCAAAGCTGTTTTCTTGTGGTCTTTGCTGCCTTTCATTCATGATGCTAGTCTCTTCCTTACGGACTTTGTTAATTTAAACTTAAAAGGCATTCATTTCCTAGGAAAACTGTTTGTGAACCTAGCATCCTCCAAAGATTTGTCTACATCTGCCAGGTATTCATTCTGGGGCCACTAAAGTTGTTTTAGCACCCAGACAATTTGAATTTGGGGTGACCAACTCTGCAGCAACACTGGAGCTGGTTCACTTGTGGCTCACTCTTACCTTGAGGGTGTAGTCCTTAGGGGTTGGCTTTCCCCATCTCTGGTGGGCTGTACATTTTGTCTTCTGCCTACTGGGTTCAAAAGGACCATCAAAACCAAAGCTGAAATTCACCCTTGGGGCAAAAGAGGCTTCAGCAGTTTCACTTAGATATTGGCCGTGTAATTACTTAATCTCTTAGGATATTGCCAACTCTAAATGCTTCTCAAAAATGCTTTTATATTCTGCCTTAAAAGCTTTCATTTTCATGAAAACTTCAGATTAACGAAGTCTGCCACAGTACTGAAAAAGAAATCTAACATCTTTGTTGAAAATGTCTATTTCATAGCATCCTTTCCATGCTTATTAATGTCAAGAAATTTCCCATGTCCTTAAAACCCTTTGTAAACCTATATTTAAATTTTTTGATTATCAAGTAATTACAACTCAATCTTTCTGACATGTGGGAAATTTTTGTTCTCAAATTTTGCCTCTTTTAAACACGAATTCTAATAACATGTTTATATCAAAAACTTTGTCCACACTTCTAATTTTTCCCCCTTAGGGTTCTAGAAAGAGTTACTGGGTCCAAAAAGGTATGATAATTTTTAAAGTTATCAATACACATTGCCAGTTGATTACCATAATCTGTGTTAGCTTCCCCTCAACCATCACCACCATGGTAGGATGTTAACTGTACCATTTCCAGATCAGATTTGCATGTCAATAAGGCAACGTTTATAGCCACATAGAGAATATATTAAGAAGTATGCCAAAGACAAGGAAACCACATGTAAGTTACTATAGGGAAAAAAAAATTCTAAGTCTAAAATCTCAGGTAGAGAAAAAGTAATGATTTTTAAATTAGTAGTTTTTTTGTTGTTTTTTTTTATATATAACAAACCACAACAAAACATAGGGATTTAAAAGAACTCTCATTTACTTAACTTACAATTGGCAGTCTGGGCTGGTGGGATCAGCCAGGCAGTCCTTCAGAGCTTGGCTGGGGTCCTTGGTGCATCTGCACTTGGCTGTGAGCTGGCTGGTGCAGGATGGCTTTGCCTCTGCTCCACACTCTCCGCAGTGGTGGGTTTGTTCACACAGCAGCTGGGCAGGTTTGCAGCAGCACAGGTGGAAAAGTACACAGCTCCACAGCCTAGAGCCTAAGCCTCCCTGATGTCACACTGCCCACCTTCTTTTTAGCAAATCAAGAAACAAGACCAGTTCCAGGTTTGGGGAATTGTAAAATGGATGGAATTTCCAATGGGAGGAGCTGCAAAGTCATAGTGCAAAGGCCATGGGTACCAGGAACGATAGAGAACTACAGTTATTTTGCAATCCACCACCTGGAGTTGTCAGAACTGAATAACGAGAAGAAGGCCTCCAGGCAAATCGTGAAGAGCTAGGCTAAGTAACAGAATTCTGGACTGAGTATACGTTAATATCATGCATTCCCTGAGGAGGGAAAAAAAATAAGTTTAGTTTTAAATATGAGTTGGAACTGCCAAACAGAATTTCAAGCACAGATCTGGAGCTCAGAAATGAGGTTTAGGTTGGTGCTATAGATTTGAATATAGCTAATATCTGAAGTAATAGATGTATAAAGTGGGAGTCCTAAACATGAAATCCCAGAGAAAACCACTATTTTAAAAAAGAGAAGAACTGTAACCTAAAGGAGAGTTAGGCAGTATACAAACCAGGCAGTAGTGATTTAAAAGCAGGAGAGAGTAAATAACATTCTCAAGTCTCACAGGGTAACATATCGATCTTATACTGATTGATACAGTATTAATTTTGGCAAGTGAGCAGTTACCTTGGTGGAGCAGCAGATGAGGGAAAAGCAGACAATGACAGCAAGGGTATTGCTACATGGCCAAGTGAAAGATCACAGAAACTAGGGCAGATTGGGATGGAAATGAAGGTAATACAGGAATGACAGTGAACAAACTGAGTGGTAAGAAGACTAACGAGTTCAGTCACAGACCATTCTCCAACACTGCTGACTTCATCAGTTTGCATGGTACACCTACATGAAAACAGAATTCCACAACAATTTCAGTACATAGCTCAAAAAACTCAGTAGGTATTAAAGGCCTAACAATGTAGCATCTGTTGGACACCACAGCTTCTCAAATACTATAATCATACCGAACATTTTCTGTCTCTAATTTTTGTGTGGTATTTGCTTTTCTCATAGTAATTGCTAAAGCCCAGGTTTACAAAGATACGTCATCCAAAAGAACGTTGCAATACAATAAAACTGAACTACCTCAAGCAAGTAACTGTGTGTTATCCAATAAATAGAGCTGTGATTTCCTGAAAAATCTGACACACCCTTTAACACCACTGCAGGTTCTCTGTGGTGCCCTGGGGGATCAGAGTTCATAATGCGGGAACCACAGCTGTCCCCTGCCCCTGCTTTATTTTGCTTTATGATTCTTACCACCTACCTATCTTGTGCATTTTGTTCCTCTCCTTTAGGATGTGAATTCCATAGGGACAGTTTGACAACTGTTGTATTCCAGTCTCCAAAATGATGCCTGGCATATGAAGGTTCTCAATAGGTATTTTAATTTATTTATTTTTAATTGAAGGATAATTGCTTTACAGTTGTGTTGGTTTCTACCAAACATCAACATGAATCAGCCATAGGTTTACCCATGTCCCCTCACACTTGAACATCCCTCCCCATCCCACCCCTCTAGGTTGTTACCGAGCCCCAGTTTGAGTTCCCTGAGTCATACAGCAAATTCCCATTGGCTATCTATTTTACGTGTGGTAATATATGTTTCCTTGTTACTCTCTCCATACCTCTCACCCTCTCCTTCCTCTCTGCCAACCATGTCCAGAAGTCAATGTCTGTCTCCACTGCTGCTCTGTAGATAGATAGCTTCATCAGGACAACAGGTATTTGTTGAAAGAATGACCAGGTACAGTAGGAGTAAAAATATGATCACATTAAAAACCAATGACAAAAGCATGGAATGCTGCAATTAATCATTTCAAAACTGAAGCATTATTCAGTTTTGAATAAAGCAGTTTTAAGTGTAGCCAAGAAAATGTGTGGCTGCATTAGTGAAACCAACAGAGAATCATCTGGTTACTAGGTAAGTCGGCAACATGGATTAATACTAAGGTCACCAAAATGATGGCAAGACATGAGATGAAGAGGTATGAGCCAGGAACCAAAGAACAAGAAAAACAAAGTATAACCAGATTGAAAATAGTACTATAAAGTTTTGAGGAAGCAGTATATCTGTTTATGATGAAACAGCGTTCCTGAATGTAGTTAAGATTTTAAACTTCAGGGTAAGAGTTTTATCTTGTTCATTGTTTATTCCTAGAGCCTGTTATAATGTAAAGACTAATTACTGATCTCTTAGCTTAAGAGGAAAGCCTCACCCATCCATCTACAGACTGACTCCAAGAGAGATGGAAGAAAGGACTGAGGAACCTGGCAGCCATAAATGTACATTTTAAAAATATGATTCTGATACTTGTATATGAGATAGATTGTAGGTGGTCACAGAGGATGTAGAGAAAATGATTAGCAGTAAGTTCTTAATATTCCAAGTAAGACAGATGAGAGTTTGGACTAACAAGAACAAGACAGCAAAGCAGAGCAAATATGAATTTTTAAAAAAGCTGACAACTAAAACAACTGCATCTGAAAATGATCACTTAATCTCAGAGTAAACATACATAATTAAATATCCAAGTCATTTTAGTGTGTAATATTTCTTTTAAATTCATAAGCATTTTAGAATGTGAATGGGATTTTCATTTGATATTTTTCAGTTTATAAATCAAGTGTAAGAAAAAAAAATAATGAAAGTGTTTTTATCTCCCCGTGAACTAGGCCAAGAGATTCTCCAGGTAACTACAAATTATTTAAGGGGTCATCTGTTACTAACAAACACCACAGAAATGTATTATACATTGTATAACTGTATAATCTATTAGACAAATGATAATATGTATAATACTGAATTCTAAAGCTACTTTTTAACCTTTCATTGTAAATAAACAATGACTCAGGAAGAAGGAACACTTAAAAGAGTAATCTTATGTATTATTAAAAGCAGAAATGATGCTATTTTCAGGATAACTATGTATTTAAATAATAACCTTGCAGGACTTCAGGTCACCGCCTCTCATGAAAATACCAAAATCACAACTGACTGCTGAACAACCATTGACAAATTAGACTTGAATCTATCCCCAAAGACTTTCTATGCCCACAGACAAAAAAAGAAGTCACAGTGAGATGAGGAGGGGCACTTTAACAACATAATCAAATCCCATACCTGCTGGTGGGCGACCCAGATATGGGAAAATAATTACATCACAGATGTTCTCCCACAGGAGTGAGGGTTCTGACCCCCATGGCAGGCTCCCCAGCCTTTGGGGTCTGACATTGGGAGGAGGAGCCCCCAGAGTTCTGAAGGCCAGCAGGGCTTGAGTGCAGGAGCTCCACAGGACTGGATGAAACAGAGACTCTACTCTGGCAGGGTGCATACAAGGTTTCACAGGCACTGGGACCCAGGACAAAGCAGAGACTCCATAGGGGCCTGGGCCAGACCTACCTGCAGGTCTTGGAGGGTCTCTTGTGGCTCAGGTGGTGGAGGCCCCAGGAAATACCTGTTGGCATGAGCTCTCCGGGAGGTCACCATTTTGACACTGAGACCTGGCCCCACCCAAAAGGATAAACACAAGGAGGAACACACCAAGATACATATTAGTATCTGATTAAAAATGAAAGACAAAGCGAGAATATTAAAAGCAACAAGGGAAAAGCAATAATTAACATATAAGGGAATCCCCATAAATTTTTCAGTTGATTTTTCAGCTGAAACTCTGCAGGCCAGAAGGGAGTGGCATGATATATTTACTTAAAGTAATGAAAGGGAAAAACCTACAACTAATAATACTCTACCCAGCAAAGCTCTCATTCAGATTTGACAGAGAAATCAAGTTTTATAGGCAATCAAAAGCTAAGAGAATTCAGCACCACTAAACCAATTTTATGGAGAAGGCAATGGCACCCCACTCTTGCCTGGAAAATCCCATGGATGGAGGAGCCTGGTAGGCTACAGTCCGTGAGGTCACTAAGAATAGGACACGACTGAGCAACTTCACTTTCCCTTTTCCCTTTCATGCATTGGAGAAGGAAATGGCAACCTATTCCAGTATTCTTGCCTGGAGAATCCCAGGGACGGCGGAGCCTGGTGGGCTGCCTGCCGTCTATGGGGTCGCACAGAGTCGGACACGACTGAAGCGACTTAGCAGCAGCAAACTAGTTTTACAACAAATGCTAAAGAACTTCTCTATAGACAGAAAAGAAAAAGGCTACAACTAGAAATAAGAAAATTACAAATGGGAAAGCTCACCCATAAAGGCAAACATACAGTAAAAGTAGGCAATCATCCACACACAAATATATCAAAACCAGTGACTGTGAGAAGAGAAGAGAGTACAAATGCAGGACACTGGAAATGCATTTGAGACCAGCAACTTAAAACATAGACTGCTATATTAAAACTTCTGATGTTGAAGCTGAAACTCCAATACTTTGGCCACCTCATGTGAAGAGTTGACTCATTAGAAAAGACCCTAATGCTGGGTAGGATTGGGGGCAGGAGGAGAAGGGGACAACAGAGGATGAGATGGTTGGATGGTATCACTGATTTGATAGACATGGGTTTGGGTAGACTCCGGGAGTTGGTGATGGACCGAGAGGCCTGACGTGCTGCAATTCATGAGGTCGCAAAGAGTCGGACATGACTGAGTGACAGAACTGAACTGAACTGATATTAAAACTTCATGGTAACCATAACCCACCCCTCCCCCCCAAAAAAAGACCTACAAAAACAAATTCAAAATAATTAAAATTAAAAAAAATTAACAAAATGGCAATAAGAATGTACAGAAGAACTGTACAAAAAAGATCTTCACGACCCAGATAATCATGATGGTGTGATCACTCACCTAGAGCCAGACATCCTGGAATGTGAAGTCAAGTGGGCCTTAGAAAGCATCACTACGAACAAAGCTAGTGGAGGTGACGGAATTCCAGTTGAGCTATTTCAAATCCTCAAAGTGATGCTGTGAAAGTGCTGCACTCGATATACCAGCAAATTTTGAAAACTCAGCAGCGGCCACAGGACTGGAAAAGGTCAGTTTTCGTTCCAATGCCAAAGAATGCTCAAACTACTGCACAATTGCACTCATCTCACATGCTAGTAAAGTAATGCTCACAATTCTCCAAGCCAGGCTTCAGCAATATGTGAACCGTGAACTTCCAGATGTTCCAGCTGGTTTTAGAAAAGGCAGAGGAACCAGAGATCAAATTGCCAATATCCGCTGGATCATTGAAAAAGCAAGCGAGTTCCAGAAAAACATCTATTTCTGCTTTATTGACTAAGCCAAAGCCTTTGACTGTGTGGATCACAATAAACTGTGGAAAAGTCTTCAAGAGATGGGAATACCAGACCATCTGACCTGTCTCTTGAGAAACCTGTATGCAGGTCAGGAAGCAACAGTTAGAACTGGACATGGAACAACAGACTGGTTCCAAATAGGAAAAGGAGTACGTCAAGGCTGTATATTGTCACCCTGCTTATTTAACTTATATGCAGAGTACATCATGAGAAACGCTGGGCTGGAAGAAACACAAGCTGGAGTCAAGATTGCTGGGAGAAATATCAACCTCAGATATGCGGATGACACCACCCTTATGGCAGAAAGTGAAGAAGAACTAAAGAGCTTCTTGATGAAAGTGAAAGAGGAGAGTGAAAAAGTTGGCTTAAAGCTCAACATTCAGAAAACTAAGATCATGGCATCTGGTTCCATCACTTCATGGGAAATAGATGGGGAAACAGTGTCAGACTTTATTTTTTGGGGGCTCCAAAATCACTGCTGATAGTGACTGCAGCCATGAAATTAAAAGACGCTTACTCCTTGGAAGGAAGGTTATGGCCAACCTAGATAGCATATTTAAAAGCAGAGACATTACTTTGCCAACAAAAGTCCGTCTAATCAAGGCTATGGTTTTTCCAGTGGTCATGTATGGATGTGAGAGTTGGACAGTGAAGAAAGCTGAGCGCCGAAGAATTGATGCTTTTGAACTGTGGTGTTGGAGAAGACTTTTGAGAGTCCCTTGCACTGCAAGGAGATCCAATCAATCCATCCTAAAAGAGATCAATCCTGGGTGTTCATTGGAAGGACTGATGTTGAAGCTGAAACTCCAATACTTTGGCCACCTCATGTGAAGAGTTGACTCATTGGAAAAGACCCTAATGCTGGGTAGGATTGGGGGCAGGAGGAGAAGAGGACGACAGAGGATGAGATGGTTGGATGGCATCACCGACTCAATGGACATGGGTTTGGGTAGACTCCAGGAGTTGGTGATGGACAGAGAGGCCTGGCGTGCTGCAATTCATGGGGTCGCAAAGAGTCGGACACGACTGAGTGACTGAACTGAACTGAACTGATTGATAACTACCTTAAATCTAAATAGATTAAATGCTCCAACCAAAAAACAGACTGGCTGAATGGATACAAAAATAAGATCCCTATAAATGCTGTTTATAAGAGACCCACTTCAGATCTAGGGATACTGAACAAAAGTGAGAGGATAGAAAAAGGTATTCCATGCAAATAGGAATTAAATAATGACCTTGGAATTCTGTATCTATCATGATCATGATATACTTATCTGATACAGCTAGAGCCATGAGACTAGTGCTTAAACATGAACAGCATTAAAACAAATTTACATATAAAATTTTGGGGAAAATTTCACAAGCTTGTCCAGTTTAGAACCATTCTTTCTTATGTAGTCCAAAACACAAATCCTATCCAGCAACTGTTACTACTTCAATAAATGTAGTTTCATCCACTCATGATCCTGATCTGTATATTACAGACAACATTCAAAATGTCCCCAAGTAAGCGAATATTTCATTAACACCAGGCATTCTCAAAACCTAAAAGCTTAAGAAACAAATTTTAAAAACCAATGATAGTTAAAGGGCTCTGAACTTGAAATGCTTTTTTAAATTTTATTGTATAGACTAAAACTTCGGTTTCCTAGACTCAGTAATATTAAATTGCCTGTTGGGTTTAGTGGCTTCTTGCATCAGTTCCTGCAATTGTCCAATCTGTTCATCACGAAAGTCATTAAGTTTTTCTTCTGGTAGGGAGATTCCAAAACATGCTTTTTCAGTTGAATTTTGTCTGTTTTCATTAGCTTGTTGCCACAGCACTGCTGCATATGCCTAGTAAAAAGAACAACAAAAAAGAATGAAGGTTATAGATATTAAAATAAGATCTGTATTCATTCATTTAACATTGAAGGACTTAATTCCACCACCGAGACTTATGCATTTGGCAAATCAGACATGAACAATATATAGCTGTGTCTTCACTACTCAGTGATAATTTCAAATACCCTGTATCTTATTATTAGCATTTTAAGAATTTTACCAAAGTCCTGAATCTGAAAATCTAGAAGGTTCAAAGGGAGTAGGAGTGGTCCATGAATAGGTTTCAGGAACATGCATAAACTACCCAAAAATCATATGCAAAATGGTACATACACAAAAACACACACAGTTCCCAGGCATAAATTTCATCACATTTTCAAATGGGGGACTATGGGTCTCATGGGCTTAAAAGTGAGTCTTGAAATTCTTAAGGTTCATTCCTCTGTCTTCAATTTAAAAACCAATTTAAACCACATTTAGAGAGAAACTTTTCAAACTTTAAGCTTTCAATATTTAACAAACATCTTTGTCAGAAAAAGAAATTCTACATTTTTTACACTGTAATTTTTCTTTCATTCAGTCAACTTGATATTACAACTACCACTGTTCAGCACAGATTAATTAACAGCAGATTCTTACTCTAAAATCAGTATTGTAATCAGGCAGGAAGTAACAGTTCACAAAGTTAAAAAATTTCAGTTCACGAAGCTAAAAAATCGTGTGCCCCTTCTGGGTAAGTGAACAAATTAGTGAACTCTGGATAATGCTGCTATTTTATCTGGTTTAAGACAATTAAGTTGCTTATAACTGCTGGATTACCAGCATCACGAAAGAAACCTTCATTTTAATTCCAGGTATTCCAAATAAAACCTTTACTTGAGTTGGAAATAATATCTTCTTCATGTTTTATAGAAATCCATTAATATAATAACATAAAAACTGCACACATCCTGAAAGTGAAAGTGTTAGTGGTTCAGTCATGTCCAACTCTTTGTGACCCCATGGACCATAGCCCACCAGGCTCCTCTGTCCATGGAATTCTCCATGCAAGAATACTGGAGTGAGTTGCCATTCCCAACTCAGGGATTGAACCTGGGTCTCAAACGTTGCAGGCAAATTCTTTACCACCTGAGCCACCAGGGAAGCATCGTAGGGCTTTATAAACCCCACTTCTAAGTATATGCCCCAGAGCAGAGTTTCTCAACCTCGGTACTATTTACAAATTGTATAATTTGGATCATACTTTGTAGTTGGGAATCTGTTCCACCACTGTAGCATGTTTAGCAGCACCTCTGGTCCCTTCACCTGCTACGTGCCTGTAGCACTCCTCAGTCTTGATAGTCAAAAATGTCTCCAAACATTTCCAAATGTTCTCTTGCAGACAGAACTGCCCAGGTTGAGAACTATTGTCCTAACAAAACTTTCCAACACGTGGACAAGTAGCAAGCAAAGAATGTCCACTATGGCATTGCTTATAGAAGCAAAACACTGGAAACAATTCAACTGTACTTCAATAGAAGAAAGCACAAGTGTTTAGACACTTCTATATAATCCATTATGTGAATTAAATGTCTGTATTGACCTGATTAAATATCTAAAGTAATCAGAATCCAAAGAGCAAGTTTTTTAAAAAGTTATTCATTTTGTAGAAATGGAAAAACCAAAACTCAAATTCATATGAAAACGTGAAGCCTTGAATAGCCAAGACAATCTTGAAAAAAAACAAAGTTGGAGTATGCAGTTCTCAATTTTAAAACTGACTACAAAGTTACACTAAATAATCAAAATAGTGTGTTACTGGCTTTAGGGTAGATATATAGACCGATGGAATAGAACTGAGAGTTCAGAAACAAACCCTTACACATATGGCAAACTGACCTTCGACAAAGGCATCAAGTCCATCGACGGGGGGAAAGAATCTCCTCCACAGATACTGCTGGGAAAATTACTCCACATGCAAAGGAGTAAAGCTGCATCCCCACCTCCCACAATATACAGAAATTAATGCTGTAAGATGAATGAAAAACATATACAAACGAGCCAAAACCATAAAACTCCTAGAAAAAAATGGGTAAATTTTCATGACCGTGGATTTGGCAGTGGAGTCTAAAATATGATGCCAAAAGCATAAACGAAAAAAGAAAAACTAGATAAACTGGATTCATCAAAATTAAAAACTTGTGCATCAGAAGACACTCAAAGTGGAAAAACTACAGAACAGTAAAAAATATTTGCAAACCATGTCTGATAAGCATTTAGTAACAAGAATATATAAAGAATTCCTACAAGTCAACAATAAAAAGACCACTCAAAAAATGGGCGGAAAACCTGAATACACATTTCTCCAAACATATATAACCACCAACAAGGACATGAAAAGACACTCAACACAGTCATTAGAGACACCACTTCATACCCACTAGGATGACTATAACAATAAATAAATAAAAGGAAAATACATGTGGGCGAGAATCTGAAGAAATTGGAAACTTGTAATTACTAGTAGGAATATAAAATAGTATAGCCACTGTGGAAAACAGTTTGGCAGTTCCTCAAGAAGTTAAAGAATTACCGTACAATCCAGCTCTACTTATAGGTATATACCCTAAATAAGTGAAAGCAGGAACTCGGACACTTTTACAGCCATATTCATTACAGCATCCATTGTTTAGAACAGCAAGTATGTGGCAACAACCCAAGTGGATATCAACACACAAATGGATACATAAAACGTATCCGTACAATGGAACAGTATTCAGGCTTAAAACGAGTTCTGATACATTCTACAACATGGATGAAACTCGAAAACATCATGCTAAACCTGAAATAAGCCAGACACAAAAGAACAAATATTGTAGGATTCCACTTATGTGAAATATGTAGAACAGGAAATTTTATTGAGACAGAAAGTATATTAGAGGTTACCAGAGGGTGGGGGAGAGGGGGTGGGGATGTACTGCTTTTGGGACACAGAGTCTCTTTTTGGATAAGAAAAAGTTTGGGGTAAAGACAGTGGGAACTGATGAACAAGACTATAAATGCAATTAACGCCCCTGAATGTACAATTAAAAAGGCTAACAGGCAAATTTTAAATGTATTTTTACCACACTAAAAAGAAAAGGTATGCAAGGAGTTCTTCTTCCATTAACAGTGCCTTCTATCAGACCAACCCTCCTACAGGTAACATGAAGTCCAGACAAAACATGATCAAACAGCAATCCAAAGACACTGGAGAGCAACCAGTCAGAAAGTAGAAAGGATTTGACAGAATGGAGAATGGCACAGAACACTGGGTCAGACTGCCATTTTTTTTGGTTTGTTTTGTTTTTTTTTTTAATAAATTTATTTATTTTAGTTGGGGGCTAATTACTTTACAATATTGTAGTAGTTTTTGCCATACATTGACATGAATCAGCCATGGGTTCACATGTGCTCCCCCTCCCGAACCCTCCTCCCTCCCCATCCCATCCCCCTGGGTCATCCCAGTGCTCCAGCCCTGAGCATCCGTCCCATGCATAGAACATGGAATGGTGTTCCGCTTCACATATGACAATACACATGTTTCAATGTTATTGTCCCAGAACGTCCCACCCTCACCTTCTTCCTCAGAGTCCACAGGACTGTTCTATGCATCTGTGTCTCGTATTCTGTCTCGCATATAGGGTTACCGTTACCATCTTTCAAATTCCATATATATGCATTAGTATACTGTATTGGTGCTTTTCTTTCTGGCTCACTTCACTCTGTATAATGGGCTCCAGTTTCATCCATCTCAACAGAACCGATTCAAATGTATTTTTTTTTTAATGGCTGAGTAATATTCCATTGTGTATATGTACCACAGCTTCCTTATCCATTCGTCTGCCGATGGACATCTAGGTTGTTTCCATGTCCTGGCTATTGTAAACAGTGCTGCGATGAACACTGGGGTACACACGTCTCTTTCAATTCTGGTTTCCTCAGTGTGTATGCCCAGCAGTGGGATTGCTGGGTCATATGGCAAACAATTAATCTCAAAAATATACAAGCAACTCCTGCAGCTGAATTCCAGAAAAATAAACGACCCAATCAAAAAATGGGCCAAAGAACTAAACAGACATTTCTCCAAAGAAGACATACAGATGGCTAACAAACACATGAAAAGATGCTCAACATCACTCATTATTAGAGAAATGCAAATCAAAACCACAATGAGGTACCATTACACACCAGTCAGAATGGCTGCTATCCAAAAGTCTATAAGCAATAAATGCTGGAGAGGGTGTGGAGAAAAGGGAACCCTCTTACACTGTTGGTGGGAATGCAAACTAGTACAGCCACTATGGAGAACAGTGTGGAGATTCCTTAAAAAACTGGGAACAGACTGCCATTTTTATGACTTGTTTCCTAACGGAAGATGCCAGTTGGTACTGCAAGGTGACTGAGGACTCACAGCAGTGTGGGAGAACAGCAGGAGTTGAAACATAAGAAAGGGAAATCTCAGAAAAAGAACTGCAAAGAGGAGCCCCAAATTTTGCAAGTAAACTCTGCCAAAAGCTCTAGTTAACCCCTTAACTATGCATGTTCGGGACAAAGCTCAGCTAAGGCAAAAAGAACTAATAGATAATTCTTCCACTGATTCCTGTCAAGGTGTGAACACAGAATTTGGAAACTGAGTACTACCAAGTTAACTGCTTGAAGAAACAAAATTCAACACACTTTGAAAGAATATAGTGGAAAAATGTCTCTACAATGTATATATGATCAACAGTGTCCAGAAAAAAATCCAAAATCACAAGAAACATGAAGAAACAGAAAATGTGACCAATAATCAAGAGAAAAGACAATGCCTGAAATGATTCAGACATTAAAATTAGCAGCAAAGGATTCTAAAGTAGCTTTTATGAATATGTTTAAATACATAAAAGAAAATATGGTCATAATAAATGCACAGATGAGAAATCTCAGCAAAAAGTAAGAAACTATAAGAACCAAATGAAAACTCTAAAACTCTTAAATGCAGTGTCTGAAACTTAAAAATCTTCACTGAATGTTCACTTCACTTTAGTCACTCAGTAGTGTCTGACTCTTTGCGACCCCATGGACTGCAGCATGCCAGGCCTCCCTGTCCATCACCAACTCCCGGATCTTACTCAAATTCATGTCCATTGAGTTGGTGATGCCATCCAACCATCTCATCCTCTGTCGTCCCCTTCTCCTCTTGCCTTCAATCTTTCCCAGCATCAGGGTCTTTTCCAATGAGTCAGCTCTTCACATCAGGTGGACAAAGTATTGAAATTTCAGCTTCAGCATCAGTCCTTCCAATGAACATTCAGGACTGATCTCCTTTAGGATGGACTGGTTGGATCTCCTTGCAGTCCAAGGGACTCTCAAGAGTCTTCTCCAACAGTTCAAAAGCATCAATTCTTCGGCGCTCAGCTTTCTTTATAGTCCAACTCTCACATCCATACCTGACTGCTGGAAACACCGTAGTCTTGACTAGACAGACCTTTGTTGGCAAAGTAATGTCTCTGCTTTTTAATATGCTATCTAGGTTGGCCATAACTTTCCTTCCAAGGAGTAAGCGTCTTTGAATTTCATGGCTTCAGTCACCATCTGCAGTGATTTTAGAGCCCCAAAAAAACAAAGTCAGCCACTGTTTCCACTGTTTCCCCATCTATTTGCCATGAAGTGATGGGACCGGCTATCATGATCTTAGTTTTCTGAATGTTGAGCTTTAAGCCAACTTTTTCACTCTCCTCTTTCACTTTCATCAAGAGGCTCTTTAGTTCTTCACTTTCTGCCATAAGGGTGGTGTCATCTGCATATCTGAGGTTATTGATATTTCTCCTGGCAATCTTGATTCCAGCTTCTGCTTCTTCCAAGCCAGCGTTTCTCATGATGTACTCTGCATGTAAGTTAAATAAGCAGGGTGACAATATACAGCCTTGTCATATTCCTTTTCCTATTTGGAACCAGTCTGTTGTTCCATGTCCAGTTCTAACTGCTGCTTCCAGACATGCATACAGATTTCTCAAGAGGCAGTTCAGGTGGTCTGGTATTCCCATCTCTTTCAGAATTTTCCACAGTTTATTGTGATCCACACAGTCTAAGGCTTTGGCATAGTCAATAAAGCAGAAGTAGATGTTTTTCTGGAACTCTCTTGCTTTTTCGACGATCCAGCAGATGTTGGCAATTTGATCTCTGGTTCCTCTGCTTGAACATCTGGAAGTTCATGGTGCATGTATCGCTGAAGCCTGGCTTGGAGAATTTTGAGCATTACTTTGCTAGCGTGTGTGATGAGTGCAATTGTGCAGTAGTTTGAGCATTCTTTAGCATTGCTTTTCTTAGGGATTGGAATGAAAACTGCCCTTTTCCAGTCCTGTGGCCACTGCTGAGTTTTCCAAATTCGCTGACATATTGAGTGCAGAACTTTTACAGCAACATCTTTTAGGATTTGAAATAGCTCAACTGGAATTCCATCACCTCCACTAGCTTTGTTCGTAGTGATGCTTCCTAAGGCCCACTTGACTTCACATTCCACGATGTCTGGCTCTAGGTGAGTGATCACACCATCGTGATTATCTGGGTCGTGAAGATTTTTTTTTGTACACTTCTGTTTATTCTCGCCACCTCTTCTTAATATCTTCTGCTTCTGTTAGGTCCATACCATTTCTGTCCTTTACTGAGCCCATCTTTGCATGAATTTTCCCTTGGCATCTCCAATTTTCTTGAAGAGATCTCTATTCTTTCCCATTCTATTGTTTTCCTCTATTTCTTTGCATTGATCACTGAGGAAGGCTTTCTTATCTCTCCTTGCTAGTCTTTGGAACTCTGCATTCAAATAGGAATATCTTTCCTTTTCTCCTTTGCTTTTGGCTTCTCCTCTTTTCACAGCTATTTGTAAGGCCTCCTCAGACAACCATTTTGCGTTATTGCATTTCTTTTTCTTGGGGATCGTCTTGCTCCCTGTCTCCTGTACAATGTCACTAACCTCCGTCCATAGTTCATCCATCAGGCACTCTGTCTATCAGATCTAGTCCCTTAAATCTATTTCTCATTTCCACTGTATAATCCCACATTCATTAGGGATTTGATTTAGGTCATACCTGAATGGGCTAGTGGTTTTCCCTACTTTCTTCAATTTAAGTCTGAATTTGGCAATAGGAGTTCATGATCTGAGCCACAGTCAGCTCCCAGTCTTGGTTTTGCTGACTGTGTAGAGCTTCTCCATCTTTGGCTGCAAAGAATATAATCAATCTGATTTCAGTGTTGGCCATCTGGTGATGTCCATGTGTAGAGTTTTCTCTTGTGTTGTTGGAAGAGGGTGTTTGCTATGACCAGTGTGTTCTCTTGGCAAAACTCTATTAGGCTTTGCCCTGCTTCATTCTGTACCCCAAGGCCAAATTTGCCTGTTACTCCAGGTGTTTCTTGACTTCCTACTTTTGCATTCCAGTCCCCTGTAATGAAAAGGACATCTTTTGGGGGTGTTAATTCTAGAAGGTCTTGTAGGTCTTCATTGAACCGTTCAACTTCAGCTTCTTCAGCATTACTGGTTTGGGCATAGAGTTGGATTACCGTGATATTGAATGGTTTGCTTTGGAAACGAACAGAGATCATTCTGTCGTTTTTGAGACTGCACCCAAGTACTGCATTTCGGACTCTTTTGTTGACTATGATGGCTACTCCATTTCTTCTAAGAGATTCTTGCCCACAGTAGTAGATATAATAGTCATCTGAGTTAAATTCACCCATTCTAGTCTATCTTAGTTCGCTGATTCCTAAAATGTCTACATTCACACTTGCCATCTCCTGTTTGACCACTTCCAATTTGCCTTGAAAGAATAATACTGAAGTGGTTTGCCATTCCCTTCTCCAGTGGACTACATTTTGTCAGAGCTCTCCACCATGACCCGTCCGTCTTGGGTGACCCTACAAGGCATGGCTCAAAGTTTCAGTGAGTTAGACAATGCTGTGGTCCATGTGATTAGATTGGTTAGTTTTCTGTGATTGTGGGTTTGAGTCTGTCTGCTCTCTGATGGGGAAGAAGGCAATGGCACCCCACTCCAGTACTCTTGCCTGGAAAATCCCATGGATGGAGGAGCCTGGTGGGCTACAGTCCGGGGGGTTGCTAAGAGTCAGACGACTGAGCGACTTTGCTTTCTCTTTTCCCTTTCATGCACTGGAGAAGGAAATGGCAACCCACTCCAGTATTCTTGCCTGGAGAATCCCAGGGACGGCGGAGCCTGGTGGGCTGCTGTCTATGGGGTCACACAGAGTCGGACACGACTGAAGCGACTTAGCAGCAGCAGCTGTCTGATGGAGAAGGATCAGAGGGTTATGAAAGCTTCCTGATGGGAGAAACTGACTGAGGGGGAAACTGGGTCTTGTTCTGATGGGCAGGGCCATGCTCAGTAAATCTTTAATCCAACTTTCTGTTGATGGGTGGAGCTGTGTTCCCTCCCTGCTATTCACCTGGGGCCAAACTATGGTGGAGTCTTTCCCTGGTGGCTCAAATGGTAAAAGCATCTGCCTACAATGCAGGAGACCTAGTTTGATCCTTGGGTGGGGAAGATCCCTGGAGAAGGAAATGGCAACCCATTCCAGTACTCTTGCCTGGAAAATCCCATGGACGAAGGAGCCTGACAGGCTACAGTCCATGGGGTTATGACGAGTCAGACAGGACTTAGCAACCTCACTTCACTTCAAACTACAGTGGAAGTAATTAAGATAATGGTGACCTCTCTCAAAAGATCCCATGCATGTACTGCTACCCCCAACCCTACAGCAGGCCACAACTGACCCCACGCCTTCGCAGGAGACTCCCGGACACCCACAGGCAAGTTTCCTGTGGTGTTTATACACTGAATGTTATACATTATCACTGAATGTTAATAGCATACTGGCATTGAGAAAAGATCCAATGAACTTGAAAGTATAACAGTAGAAGTTGTCCAATCTGAAAAGCTATTAAAAAATGAACTTAAGACCAACTATCTGTGGGACAGTGTCAAAAACATATGTGTAAGTGGAATCCCACAAGAAAATGAGGCAAAAATTTTTTTTGGAAAATCAATCTCTGAAAAATAAGTGTATAGGTTCATAAAGCTTAGCAAGCCCCAAACAAGATAGATCCAAATGAAGACACACCTACGCATATAGTAGTCAGATTGTTGAAAAGGATCCATAAAATAAAAATCATAAAAAAATTTATAAACAGTATGACCACATGTATAGAAAATATATATTCTTTGTAGATATATACATATGCTCAAAAGAAATGAAAACAAGTATGGAAAGAGATACCAACATCAGGATACTGATTTCCTCCTTCCTTATTCTGTAGAGGCAAAGACTGGGATAAAATTTTAGCTGTACTTTTAGTATTTGATTTGCTTTTTAAAAGGCTAACCTAAAGCAAATACTGAAATGTCAGTATTAAATCTGGGTGATGGGTACACACATGTATACTATATAATTTTCTTCTTCCTATATATTTTGGAATTTTTCCTAATTTTACACTTATAAATTTAAAAATGTAAAATACCAGAATATTTTCACTGATAATTTATAATAAGGTAACAAACTAATGCTTATCTAAAATTTTTTTTAATTTTATTTTTAACTGGCAGATAACTGTTTAACATCCTTGTGTTGGTTTCTGCATTACAACATGAAGCAGCCATGTGTGTGCGCTAAGTCACTTCGGTTGTGCCCAACTCTTTGTGACCCTATGGATTGTAGCCCACCAGGCTCCTCTGTCCATGGGATTCTGGAGGAGGATGCCATCCCTCCTCCAGGGGATCTTCCAGACCCAGGGATCGAACCCATGTCTCCTGCAGCTCTGCACTGCCATAAGTATGTCCCCTCCCTCTTGAACCTTCTTCCCCCATCTTCCCTACCCCCTCCCAACCCCACCCCTCTAGGTTGTCAAAGAGCACCAGGTTGAGCTCCCTGTGTTATACAGCAACTTCCCACAACCTATTTTACACATGGTAATGTATATGTTTCAATGCAACTCTGTTTCTTGAGAAAACTAGAAATGCATTTCACAAAGAAGTGTGAAGAGGCAGTCCCAGTTAAAGATGATAGGTAACAAAGCAGGCTCCTGAATGCCTCTCTTCGCACAAACACACCAAATCCATAACTACATATGGAACAATCCCCTCTGGAAAAAAATCCAGAAACTAGCTGCATGACTCTTACATACTGGATAAATAAGAAAAAAATCCACACTGAAACAGGTAAGAGGCTGAGACATTCACCCCATAAACCCCAACTCAGACCCGAGGATCTGCAAATAGGTGGGGACCATCTTGGCACACTCCCAGCTTGTCCCATGCTCCCAGGTTATCAGTAACTCTATGAAAGAAGACCGTGCACAGGTCTGGTATCCCAACTTTTGTGGCTGCTGCCAAGAGGACACATCTCTTGACAGCCTAGTTCTGGTGGCCACTTAGGCTTGTTTTCACTGTTTCAGAAGGGCATTAGTAAAAGAGGGAACAGTTGGTAACTATCATCCAGGGCTTCTGTGCAGACAGAGTAGACAGAAATGCCCACCTCCCCATCTCCCCCTGAAAGAGATATATCTGCATACTTTAAAGCCCTTGCCTGATGGCCCAAATTCTAATCAGTCTGCACTGAGGTACTGACTGAGATCCCACTTTGGGACACTGATATGAGTTGGCACACCCCAAGTTCCCAAAGCCATTCAGACAAAGAGAGCTCCTTCGACAATCGCAAAGGTTTCAGAGACAAAAGACAGGGAAGGTTGAATAATAAGCTTCATCTCCTACAGAAGGCCACTCGTTCAGGAATGGAGGAAGTTAACTGTTTTATCTAATGCACAGAAATCAACACGGAGTCCAAGAAAATGAAGAAATAGGTTCCAAATAAAAAACAAGATAAAACCCCAGGAGAAAAGCCTTATTAATAAAATGGAGGTAAGTGATTTACCTTACAAAGAGCTCAAAATGATGACAATAAAGATACTTATCAAGGTCAGGAGAATGATGCATGAATAAAGTGAATTTCAACAAAGAAAAAAATATAAGAAAATACTAAACAGAAATCACAGAGCTGAAGAATACAGTAACAAATGAAAAGCTCCAAAGAGAGGTTCAGAAACAGTTTAGATGATACAGGGGAAAAAAAGATGAGTGAACTCCACAAGAGGACAGTGAAATTCATCCAGTCAGAGGAACAAAATGAAAAATAGTGAAGATAGCTTAAGGGACTTATGGCACAACATCAACTGAATTAATATCTGCATTACCAGGGATACTGGAAGGAGAATAGACAGAAAAGAGGAGAGGAAAGCAAGATTTAAAGAAATATAATACCTGAAAATGGGCTTCCCTAAATCATGGACTGCAACCTTCAACACCCCTGAAAAGAGCAAAATGTCTGTGCAGGCAGAACCTTCAGTTAGAATCTCATCTCCTCATATCCAGAAAAGTAAATTCCTTCATGATGAAGTTTGCTCCTCATGACTAGGAGAAACCTCTTCTGCCAAATTGCCTGCAAACTGCTAAAAGAGAGAAAAAAAAAAAAAAAATCAACTCATAATACTCTACCCAGCTCAGAATTGAAGGAGAGAGAAAAAGTTTTACAGAGACACGAAAGTTGAAAGAATTCATGAGTATTAGTTCAGCTTCACAAGAACTGATAAAAGACCTATCCGGCTGCAACAAAAGGATGCTAATTAATAACAGGAAAACATAGAAACACAAATGTCTGGTCAACGTAAGTAGTGTAGTAGTATAGAGTTCTCAGTTGTGTCTGACTTCTTGCAGCCCCATGGACTGTAGCCTGCCAGGTTCCTCTGTCCATGGAATTTTCCTGGAGCGTGTTGCCATTTCCTTCTCCTGGGGCTCTTCCTAACCCAGGGACTGAAACTGCATGTCTTGTGTCTCCTGCATTGGCAGGTGGATTCTTTACCATTAGCGCCACCAAATTCAGAATACTCTAATGTTATAACGATGGCAGATAAATCAGTTATAAATCTAGTATGAAGTTGAAACACAAAGGTATTTAAAAATTATTAATGGATGCAGATGGTAAAATGGTGCAAATTGTGAACTCAAAAATAGAAAACATGGAGTAGAAGAGTGAAAAGTGTGGAGTTTTAGTGTGCATTTGATGTTATCAGCTTAAAATAAACTGAAATAAATGTTTCATATAAGTTTCATAGTAAACACAAAGCAAAAATCTATGAGATTTACAAAAGACAAAGGAAATCTAACAATACCACTACAGAAAATTATCAAATTACAAAGGAAGAGAGCATGAAAAGAAAGTAACCAAAGAATTACAAAACAGAAAACAATTAACAAAATGTCAATAGTAAGTCCATATCTATCAATAGTTATTTTAAATGTAAATGAACTGAATTACTCAATCAAAAGATACGGAGGGATCAATGGATTAAAAAATGGACTTAACTATATGCTGCCTAAAAGAAACTCAATTCAGCTTTAAGGACACACAAAGACACATGGAAAAAGATATTCCACACAAGTGGAAACCAAAATAAAGCTAGGGTAGCTATACTTATATCAGATAAGACAGACTTTAAGACAAAGACTAAAAAAGACACAAGGAAAGCCATCAAACAGAGTCTTTGAGTATAGTAGATGTAGTGGACTGAACCGTGTCCTCCAAAGGTAACAAGCCCTGAAACCAGTGAGTGTTACTTCTTACAGTACACAGTCTGCAGATGTATTTGCATTAAGAATCTCTGCACTGAGGAGATTATCCTGGTGGGCTCTAAATATCATCATACATGTTCTTAAAGGAGAGAGGCTGAGAGAAATTAAGATACACCAGAGGAGAAGGTGTTGTGAGCATGGAGACAGTACGGAACGGTGTCGCCACAAGTCAAGGAATGCCTCCACCCTCCAGAAGCTAGGAGTAGCAAAGCAGATTCTCCTTGAGAACCCTTAGAACCTCCAACATCTGGATTAGGACATACAGCCTCCAGAACTGTGTGAGAGAATAAAAGTCCACTGTTAAGTCACCAAGTTGTGCTAAGTTGTTACAGCAGTCCCAGGAAACTAATACAGCAGTCAACTACAGAAACACCTCAGGAAAGTTCTGTAACAAGAAAAACTACCCTTCATGCTATGATAACAGATTGTTACCAAAAAGGCAAATTAAGTATGGCTTGCTAATTCTGCTTCTCACTAGAGTTTCTGAAAAAGCAGAGGACCTAGAGTACCAGGGTACCTAGTCTTACTAGAGATAATAATTAGAAATATGTTGAGAGACTAGTTATTACTTCACTGTACTTTTATTCTCTACCTATGTATTAAACTTGTCTGTAGTCTGAAATCAATTGATAGCACTGAATTACTGGGAACAAACTAGACAGAACCTTTTATAATATGATTTTAAAAGATTTAAAAATCAGCTACCAGTGTAATAAAATTACATCAAACCAAAGTATCAGCAAAATGCTGGCAAAGATTTTTTTTACGAATAAACTGTATTGATTTTTAACCAGATTTGAGACCTAAAAACCTAAAGGAATAACACAACAAGAGAAACAATCAGATATTATGGCCTTCTGATAGAAGTACCTTCCCCGGTGGCTCAGTCAGTAAAGAATCTGCCTGCAATCCAAGAGACCCGGGTTCAATCCGTGGGTCAAGAAGATCCCTGGGGAAGGAAATGGCAATCCACTCCAGTATTCTTGCCTGGAACATTCCATGGACAGAGGAGCTTGGTAGCTATAGTCCATGGGGTCACAAGAGTAGGACACAAGTTAGTGACTAAACCACCATCACCTGATGGAAGTACTTTACCACCTACATGAAAATCAGTCTGTACTGAATAAGCCTCTACCTTTAAGACAACTTACAGAATATGTGAAATATCACTCTGGAAATTCAGAAAGAAATACAGACTCTGAAAAGACAAAAACAAACAACCCCAGTCTTAGAATCAACAACAGTGGAGAAACCTAGAAGACTAAGCAAATGATCAAGATTAACACCCCTAGTAATAAGTGATACTCAAAGCATCGTGATGAAGTGAGATGCTCCCTCTCCTTTCATCTGCAACCACAAAACATCTGCACTCAACAAAGGTACCTCTGCCCAACACACTGTGATGCCAGAGTTTCACACATCTGTACACCTAAAGATGGGTAGACTGGAACACACAGAGAAAACAGACCAGAAAAATACAAAGGCAGTGCCTGCCATTCCAGCTACTTGGTCACAGCAGCTGAGCCCACAGCCCTAGGGAAGCCAGTAGCAGCAGAGGAGGTAGCATATGCTACTCCAGAATCCTGGTCCCAGTGGCTCTCATGATCACGGATAGTTGGGACAACAGCAGCAGAGGGGCCTATGACTCCATTCCTTCAGGTACAGAGGCACCCACAACTCTGACCCCTTGCCCAGAGTAGTGGTGCCTGCAAAGACAACAATCCCAGTGACAGCAAGGGCAACCTTGCCCTAGCTCATCCCCACCTGTTGGCAGGGCCTGTGGCTTTAGAGATCCTGGACACAGCAGAAGCAGTCACCATCCCAGTGTCCCAGGTGGCAATGCCAGCAATCCCACAGCAGCAACACACCAACAATGTCAATGGGCAACACCTATGGCAGAGGTGCAAAGTGCCAAGTCTCAAACATAACCGAGGCAGCTAAGGTTAAGAAAAACAAAAAGTTTGTGTTATAGTACCACCCACTGGCAAACAAAAGAAAGGACTCTAATTTCTAACCTGTCTAATCCTTAGAATAAAAAAAAAAAAAACCCAAACCAAAAACTACCTAAAGAAGAAAGACGTTTGTTACTTCAAATGCATCCGCAGAGGAACAGGTCATCAAAAAAAGAAAAGAGAAAAAAGAAATAATGCCCTTCGCAGCAACATGGATGGACCTAGAGATTGTCATACTGAGTGAAGTCAGACAAAGACAAACATCATGATATTGCTTATATGTGGAATCTAAAAAAAAAAGTATAAATGAACTTATTCACAAAACAGAAAGAGAGTCACAGATGTAAAAAACAAGCTTATGATTTACCAAAAGAGAAAGTGGGAGGGCAGGCATAAACTGGGAGACTGGGACTGACATATATACCCCACTATGTATAAAATAGATTGCTAATAAGGACCTGACTATAATATATAGCATAGGGAACTGTACTTGATACTCTGTAATAACCTAATAAGAGGCAACAATCTAAAAAAGTGTGGACATATGTATAGCTGATTCACAATGCTGTACAGCAGAAACTAACACTGTAAATCAAATACTCTTCAATAATAAATAAGTATTTTTAAAAAAGAGTAAATTCTGTAAGAACTATCTGACTCTTTTAGGAAAGGCAACATTAGGATAACATGCATCCCAGGAGGAGGAGGGAGGGAGAAGGAAGCATAGTTTATCTAAAGAAATAATAGCTGAGAACTTCCCAATCCCCAAAAGGAATTGGATATACAAGTCCATGAACCTATGACAACACATAATCACCTCAGTGCAAAAAGACTTCTCCAAGACACACTATATTAAAACTGTCAAAAGTCAATGACGAAATTTAGAGGCAGCCAGGAAAAAAAACATATGGTAACCGACAAAGGCACCACCACTAGGAAATGAGCAGATGCTTCAGCCCAGGTGATAGTGAAATAAAAAGCTCAAAATTCTCAAAGATGAGCTGCTGCTGCTGCTGCTGCTAAGTCGCTTCAGTCGTGTCCGACTCTGTGCAACCCCATAGACGGCAGCCCACCAGGCTCTGCCGTCCCTGGGATTCTCCAGGCAAGAACACTGGAGTGGGTTGCTGTCTCCTTCTCCAGTGCGTGAAAGTGAAAAGTGAAAGTGAAGTCGCTCAGTCGTGTCTGACTCTTAGCGACCCCATGGACTGCAGCCTACCAGGCTCCTCCATCCATGGGATTTTCCAGGCAAGAGTACTGGAGTGGGGTGCCATTGCCTTCTCCCAAAGATGAGCACTGTCAGCCAAAGACCCTCTAGCCGGCAAAGTTATGCAGGTATGAAGGACAAATAACTTCCCATCAAACAAAAGCTGAAGGAGTGCAACATTAGACCTGCCTTACAAGAAATGTAGGAAGGAGCTCTTCTACCAGAAACAAAAGACAAGAGTACAGAAGACTCTGAATAAAGTGATGAGCAGGCAGAACCAAAACTGTCAACTCTGTATCAGGTATTCTTACTTTTTTCTCTTTTAAATTATGAAAGTATGATAACACGTTTATAGGAGACTTGGAAAATACAGAAAAAAGTTACATACAGTTCTATAATATATTATAATTATTTTTAAGTAGAAAATTAAGATTTTTAGTTGGAGTTTCAATATCAAACTTTCAAAAACTAATAGAATGAACATACAGAGAAGTAGAAGGATATAGTAAACCTGAAAAGCACTATGAACTAACTCAATGCAATTAAGATTTATACAATTTTCACACAACAGCATGACATAAATTCTATTCAAGAGACTATAAATCAGGAGACACTGAAACATATCCAGGGACGTAAAACATAAGGTGCAAAAATTTCATGGTCTAAAGGTATTGAAATCTTATTGAGTCTGTTCTCTTATCACTGAATTATGTTAGAAATCAATATCAAAAGATATTCAAAAGTAACACATATTTTCAAGTGCAATGTGACATCTATCAAGAGAGATCTTTGACCTAGCCACTGGAAGCCTCAATAAAGTTAAAAGACTGAAAAAACACAGCAGGTGATTGCCAAGAAGTATGTATTTAAGTGAAAAATTAATAAAGATACTTTAAAAATCCCATGTATTTGGAAATTAAAAGTCCATTTTTAAATGATGGGTGTATCTAAGAAGCCATAACAAATAAAATTAGAAAATATCTATAACAAAATGTAAGTGAAGAGAGGATTTGTCAGAACTTGTTGCATGCAAGAGTTGCTCAATGCAACTGACTATAGTGTAGAATTTTGAATAAGGTATGAAAACAAATAATGGACACAAGCATAAAATTTTGTGAAACCTGAACAAAATATATACTTTAGTTAATAATACTGTATTACACGTTACTTTTCTGTTTGTTTTTTTAAAACAATATAGTATTTCTTTATATTCTCAGAATTGGATTGGAAGTTTCAAGCCTCAAAATAGGTTATTTTCACAAAATAAAAAACATTAAAGCATAAATGTTAAAGAGAGAAAAAAAGCAGTAACTATAGCTTCTTCAATTTGATAATAAACTCACAACATAAAAAAGGATAATTTGAGACAACAAAAACAAGGGTGGCAGAGGAGAGGAAAAGGACAGAACCCATATAAGCAAATGAAGACAAGATGCTATCATCAGAGAAAGGACTATTTTAACCTATGAGACATTCTATACAAACCTCATCGTAACTATAAAACACAAATCCAGAGCAGAGGCAAAAACTACAGGAAAAAAAAAAAGGAAACTGAGAAAAAAAAAAACACAGATACACAGATCAATGGAACAGACATGAGAGCCCAGAACTAACCACACTTATATGCAGTCAACTCATTTATGACAAAGGAGTCAAAACTATACAACAGAAATAGGACGGTCTCTTCACCAGATGGTGTCACATGCAAAAGCATGAAACTAGACCCTCATCTTATACCATACACAAAATTAACTCAAAATGGATTAAGGACTTGAATGTAAGACCTGAAGCCATAAAACTCCTAAACAAAAACTATAGGCAGTACACTCTGACATCAGTCTTAGTAATATATTTCTGGATATGTCTCCTCAAGCAAGAAGCAACAAAAGTAAAAATGACAGAATGGGACGTCAAACTAAAAAGTTTCTGCACAGCAAAGAAAACCACCAGCAACATAAAACAATCTATCAAATGGAAGAAGATATTTGCAAATCATATACTTGATAAGGGATCAAAATTCAAAATATATAAAGAATGCATACAACTCAAACAACCTGATTAAAAAATAGGCAGAGGAACTGAATAGACATTTTTCCAAAGAAGATATATAGATGGCCAACAGACACATGAAAAGATGTTCAACATCACTAACTATTAGGGATAGGCAAATCAAACCCACAATGAGACATTACCTCTTACACATCAGAATGGCTATTGTCAAAAACAAGCATTGGCAAGGATCTGGAGAAAACTATACTACTGGCAGGTATGTAAATTGGTAGTCACTTTGGAAAACAGTATGGAGATACCTCAAAAAAAAAAAACAAACAGAATTACAATATAATCCAGCTGAAGAGGAGAGTGAAAAAGCTGGCTTAAAACTCAATATTCAAAAAACTAAGAACATGGCATCTGGTCCCATCACTTCATGGCAAATAGAAAGGGAAAAAGTGGAAGCAGTGACAGATTTTATTTTCTGGGGTTCCAAAATCACTGCAGATAGTGACTGCAGCCATGAAGTTAAAAGAGGCTTGCTCCTTGGAAGAAAAGCTATGACAAACCTAGACAGCGTATTAAAAGCAGAGACATAACTTTGCTGACAAACGTCCATAAAGCTGTGGTTTTTCCAGCAGTCATGTATGGATGTGAGAGTTGGACCATAAAGAAGGCTGAATGCCAAAGAATTGATGCTTTTGAACTGTGGTGTTGGAGAAGACTCCTGAGAGTCCCTTGGACTGCAAAGAGATCAAACCAGTCAATCCTAAAGGAAATCAACCCTGAATATTCACTGGAAGGACTGCTGCTGAAACTGAAGCTCCGATATTTTGGCCACCTGATGTGACGAGTCCACTCACTGGAAAAGACCCTGATGCTGGGAATAACTGAAGGCAACAGGAGAAGGGAGCAGCATAGGATGTAATGGTTAGATAGCGTCACTGACTCAATGGACGTGAATTTGAGCAAACTCTGGAAGACAGTGGAGGACAGGAAAGCCTGGCATGCTGCAGTCTGTGGGGTCGCAGAGTCAGGCAGGACTCAGCAACTGAATAATGACAAATGATCCAGCTATTCCTCTTCTGGGAATTTATCCAAAGAATATGAAACACTAATTCAAAAAGATATGTGCTTCCCTATATTAATGGCAGCATATTATACAACAGCCAAAAGATGGAAAAAAACGAATGCCCATTATCAGATGAATAGCTAAAGAAGAAATGGGGTGTGTGTATGTGTGTGTGTTTGTGTGTGTCTATAACCACTTGGTCACAAAAGAGATGAAATCCTGCCTAGTGACAAAAGAGATAGACCTTGAGGGTATTATTCCAAGTGAAATAAGTCAGACAGAAAAAGATGAACACCATATGATTCACTCGTGTGGAATATGAAAAACAAAATAAATGAAGAAGACAAACCAAACAAAAAAAGAGAAATAAACACATAGGCACCGAGAACAGAGTAGTAGTTACCAGAGGGGAAAGGGTGGGCAGGGCAGAGTAAAATGGGTAAAGAGGATTGACTGTATGGTGACAGTGGACATTAAATTTTCGGTGGTGAGCACACTGTACTGTATACAGAAGTAAAATTATAAGGTATATGTAAAACAAAGTTATACACCAATGCTACCTCAATAAGGCAAAGTAAAAAACAACAGGTGATACTAATATGTACCCTCAGATGGGTGCACACTGAGACGCGTATACTGTCTCTGTAATATTCTTCACAATAATGTACAACCTCAACCTAATCATAATAGACACTCTACAAAATAACAGACCAGGAGCCTTCAAAAGCTTTAATGTCCCAAAAGACAGAACTATCAGATTAGAAGAAACTAAGGCAGCACGACAACCAATTGCAATGTGGGGTACTAGATTAGGTCCTGGAACAGAAAAGGAGTATCAGTGTAAAAACTGGGGAAATATAACACCCTTAGTAACTAATATTGCACCAATGTTAATTTCTTAGTTCTGATAACTGTACTATAACTATGTAAGATGTTAACAGGTAGGGAAGCTGTACTATTTTTGCAACCCTTCTGTAAAATTAACTCAAGGGAATTCCCTGATGGTCCAGTGATTAGGACTCCATGCTTCCACTGCAAGGGGCACAGGTTCAATCTCTGTTTGAGAACTAAGATCCCTCATGCCAAGCAACATGGCCAAAATTAAAAAAATCCACAAAACATTAACTGAAAATATAAAGCTAAAAAAAATTTTTTTTTTTTCAAAAAGAGATTTAATGGATATATCAACAAATTACAATGCATCAGTTTATTTGGATTCTTATTGAAACAAGGATTCCCAGGTGGTACAGTGATAAAGAATCTGCCTGCCAATCCAGGAGGCGCAGGTTCAATCCCTGGGTTGGGAAGATCCCCTGGAGAAGGAAATGGCACCCCACTCCAGTATTCTTGCCTGCAAAATCCCACGGACAGAGGAGCCTGGCAGGCTACAGTCCATGGGGTTGCAAAGAGTCAAACATGACAAAAAGACAACCAGGAAATTTAAAAAACTGATTAGATGTTTGATGATACATGTTATTAGGAATTATTTCTAGTTTTGGAGGTATTATGCTCATTATTATTAATGACCATGGTATTATGGCCATTATTTTAAAGTCTCCTGGAAAATCCCACGGACGGAGGAGCCTGGTAGGCTGCAGTCCACGGGGTCGCGAAGAGTCGGACATGACTGAGTGACTTCATTTTCACTTTTCACCTTCATGCATTGGAGAAGGAAATGGCAACTCACTCCTGTGTTCTTGCCTGGAGAATCCCAGGGATGGGGGAGCCTGGTGGGCTGCCGTCTATGGGGTCGCACAGAGTCGGACACGACTGAAGCGACTTAGCAGCAGCAGCAGCAGCAGAGAAATACTGAAATATTTGTGATTAAAATTATATGCTTGTGATTTGTTTTAAAATAACCTAGGGTTGAGAGGAAGAGCAGGTGGGAGTACAGAGGAGACAAGATTGGCCTTAAATTGATAAATGTTGGAAACCAAGTGAAAGGTACGTGACGGTGATTCATCATATTCTCTCTACACTTGTCCATGTCTGAAAATTTTTCCATTAACTAAAAAAATACACACACACCTTAAACAGAATTAACTATGTGTGTGTATACACACACACACACATAACACATAGTAGAATTAACTATGTACAAATAGCATTCAACTAAAACTATTTCAATCACTTGTAAATTTAAACTATGAGTTTGAAATTTAACTTGCCTAACAAAGCTTCCCAAACACTGAAATGCTACCTTTGGCCTAATCTAACCCCAAGACTCTAGAGAGTTCTCTCATATTGCTTTAGCTTCTCAAACCGAAAATCATAGCCCTCAATTCTTCTCGTTTCAATGAGTGAGAGATATTAAGTGTCTTCAATGCTAAGTTTAAGTTAATTTTTATGAATCAGCACAGAAAAAAGCAAACTTCTGTTCAGATTCAAATATTATCTGTTCTTTACTATCTCAACTTCTAAAACTCTTAAGGGTTTTTTGGTTTGTTTGTGAATTCATCAGGGTTCAAATAAGAAAACTAGTTTGCTTTGAAAAGGGTGTCTTTTTTCAATCCTGAGAACTCTGTTTCCAACGAGGCCAGCATGATCATCTGGGTAACAAGGTTTAGTCCCTTTTAGTTCTTGCTGTTACTCTTACTTGAGTCTCATTTTCTCCTGCTGCCAATTTACCATTTCTTTAGGCTTGTCCTTCCTCTCTATTAAGTGTTCATTAGAGAGCACACTAAGGTTCTTTAGTTTAAAAAAGCCCTACACTTACTATCAGTTTTTTTGTTTGTTTGTTTCTGGAAATATTCTTAAATACCTTAGAAATATTATTATTTTTTAAGAGACATTTTTAAATCTAAGTAAAACATATCAAAATCATTTAAAAATAGACTTCACAACAATTTCCTCACCAAAAGAACAGAATTTTTAATAGTTACTTTAACACACACTTTTGACTGCTGAATAAATTCACTGTGTGCACCATTTAATTACCATTTGTATTTATAATTAATGTGAATCACTGGATTTGTGCTACCTGTCCCACAGGCTAGCATCAAAGTGCAATAAAATTCCTTATACACCTGACATATAAAACTTGAGACTGGTTCTTACAAACATATCTGGGCCACAACTTTTTAAGATGCCAATAAGAAATACCACTGGCAAGAAGAGAAGAGAATGAAATTGAATATGAGCTGGTGACAGAGTCTCAGAAAGCCAATAATCTATAGATTTCAGAGAATGGAGAATTTACGTACAAGCAATAGGAAGACTGGCTTCCCTGGTGGCTCAGTAGTAAGAATCCTCCTGCAATGCAGGAGACCCAGATTCAATCCCTCGGTCAGGAAGATCCTCTGGAGAAGGAAATGGCAACTCACTCCAGTATTCTTGCCTGGGAAACCCCATGGACAGTGGGCTACGGTCTTTGGGGTTGCAAAAGAGTCAAACAAGACTTAGCAACTAAACAACAACAGGAACATTAGGGAAGAAAAGCTACTGATATATTCGTATCTTGAAGAAACATATGTATATAGAAAAAGATATAAGGATTGGTCAAATTAACTATGGTACATCTATACTATAGAATAGTATGCAACAGTTAAAAAGAATAAAGTAAAACAATGTACTCACATAGTGTCCCAAGGCAAGTGAAAAACGCAACTTGCAGAACACTGTGTAAACACAATGCCATTTATATGTTTATGTTTACATATGTACAAATCTAAGTGCTAGAGGTTTATATATTTATTTATGTAAATAGAGAAGCTGACAGAATGCCTACAAAAGTTTGGGGCATGGTCTTTCACATTTTTTCTGAACATCTCTCTGTATCATTTACAAATGAACATTATTTCAATAGTTAACATTATTTAAGTAATTAAATGGGAAGGAAAGAAAGCAAAGAGGAGAGAAGCTTATAGGAGAAATTTTAGAATGGAGGACGTTTATAACTGCTTTTTCATCACTCGTACAAGTTGCCTATTGTACTTAATTAACTTGGCGATAAAGATTAACAAAACGAAACTCAAATTCCATTATTGTGTTTAATCACATTTGTCCTTCTTTGTTCCTTAAAAGAAAATTACAAGTAACTAGCCCAAAAGTACAGTCAGAAACACTTTGGATCCTGTAAGAAACCATGACACATGAAAACTGAAACTGTCAAACTCTGTAAACAAAAGGGCAATTGTATCCCCCCAAAATATTCATACTTAGAAATGCATTTATCATAGACTCCTTTAATGAAACCAAATGGTTTAAGATACCTATCTTTCTTTTGAACTACATAAATCATTATTATTAGTTCTATTATAAGACATATAGTGCTGCCATACTCAGAATTTCCTGAAAGGCTAAAATGACAATAATTTTTCAGTTTTGGAGAACTAAATTATTTATATTCCTTAATATAAACTCACAAACTGGATGCCAGCTATTAGATCTAAAAGGACAAAGTTCTTTCTGCCCAAATTATTCAATTATTTTAAAATTTTATTTAGCAACACTGAATCAACAAACTTAAGTTTGGAGCATGTAGTCAAGCTTTCCCCCAGAGAACTGATTAAAAATGCCATGCCTCCTCCTCACGGAACAAAACCAACAAAAACACCCACCCTGTAAGAAACCTTAAAGTCACCTGAATTACAACGACTAAATTCAAAGTCACCTTGGGGGTTTGAGGCACAGCTGCCCAAGTCATTAATACAGAATATTTTACATTACAGGAAAAAGGAATCTATGTTGATAATGATAATAAATTTGATTTCTTGGCTCTCTTTATTTAGGTTTTATGATTTTCAAGTCAAAGATGACAGATTATCCATTTTTACACCACACACACACACAAAAATCAAATAGCCACCTATGCAATCTCTTAGGCCCCAAACACTTTTAATGCATTACACTGACTCACAGAACACAAACAAACAAGAATAGAAAGTAGCACTAGTGTCACCAGTGTATTTCTCAGGTGGCCATGAAGCTGGGCCCCTCTGGAATCAAGTTCCCCAGGTTCACCTGCCCAGTGCAGTAAACCAGACTGAGGACTCACCTTGTGACTCCAGGGATGAAAAAAACGGGTATTACCTGCAACTGTACTTAAAGCAGAAAAAAAAAAAGAGAGACTAAAAACAAGAGCAAGGAGAGTTCTTGGTTAGGGAAATAGTAAGGAAATGTAGACCATTTAGTTCACAAATGCTCTTTTTACACTTGTTTACTATGAATTCTATAGAGATATACAAATCAAATATGTCATGATGGCAGAAATGGGAAGTCAGCACAAATAAATAAGCACATTCCTATTTATGAAATTCATCTAAAAGTTCCTAGAAGCCTAATAATAACAGACTGTACTTATGGTGAATATTACTATGCAGCATTTTACTTAAAGGCAACTCTTCACCACCTAAAAATATATTCATAAAAGTACTTTTGATGATGATCAAACCCAGGTCTCCTGCATTGCAGGCATATTCTTTACTGTGTGAGACACTAGAGAAGCCCCTCAACACCTAAAAATATATTCATAAAAGTAATTTGATGATCATTTTACTGATCATTTAGAGAACTATGAAATTAAATGGATTATATATACATTTTATGCTTTATACAATAACTTTATTCTTTTTGTAACTTTATATAATTTGCCTGAGTTTTACAATAGGGGCTTCCCTGGTGGTTCAGCACTAAAGAATCCTCCTGTTAATGCAGGAGATTTGGTTCTGTCCCTGGGCTGGGAAGATCCCCTGGAGAAGGAAATGGCAACCCACTCCAGTATTCCTGCCTGGGAAATCCCATGGACAGAGGAGCTTGGAGGGCTACAGTCCATGGGGTAGCAGAGTTGGACACAACTTAGCAACCAAACAACAACAACAAAGCTTTTCAATATTCATTTATGTTACAGACAATAGAAATAAGCAATAATACTGTGACCCATTAACACAGGATTGAAAAATGATTTTAAAAATGCTACCAAGCATTCCAATTAACTGGACATTCTTATTAGACCCACCAAATGTGTACTGTACAATACTGCTGTGAGAATTAAATGGCAAACTATTTTTTAAAAGGTGTTTGAATCCAGGCTGCAAAATACTATAGAACCCTCTTGATGGTTGTGTGTCTTTGGGAGTACTCTTGCTTGAAACGCTCTTCTCGTAGCTGGCTGCTGCTTCTCCCTCAGGTCTCAGCTTAAATGTCACCTCCTCAGAAAGGGCTTCCTTATTCACCTCATGTAACCATTACTCTTTATCAGTACCCTAAATTTCCTGCTTGGCACTTACCCTCCTAATATATTATTTCCCCCAGTGGAATGAAAAAATCCACAAAAAATAGGAACACATCTGTCTTTCTCACTACTGAATTTCCTTGATCTCGCATGGTGCCTGGATTAAAAAAAAAATGTTCAGTAATTATCATCTTAAAGATGAATAAATGGATGCTGTCCAAACATCTACTAGAAACTACTCTTCCAGGCTCAATGTCAAATGTCTAATCTTCAAATACACTCTATTTTTTTAAAAAAGAATTCATAATATAAGATTTTGATATTGTCACTTTATGGAAACAGTGATACTTCCCCTTAATATCCTACTGATGACATTTTCAAAGGTTACCTTCTCTGTTCAGTGGTTCTCAAACGTTTTGGTCTCAGAATTCCTTTGTACTCTTCTAAAAAAGCAAAGAATTTTTGTTATGTGGATTTTATCTATTTTATCCAAACATTTATCAATATTTATATTAGAAATTAAAACAGATTTTAAATTAATTCATTAAAAATAATATAGGTGTTACCCATGACTTCATAAGCTTGACAAATATACTCCCAAATTAACTGCACATTTTTATAAAAAAAATTTTCAGAAACAAAAAACTTAGAATGGTACTGTTTTCTAGTTCTGCAATTGTAATGTCTGGCAGCTAGACATCTGTTAGGATATATAATTTTGGTTGAAGTATATATAAAGAAGGCCTCACACTGACATAATAGTTGGAAAAGGGAGTATTTTAATACTTTTTTCTGATAACTATAGATAGAATTTCTTGACACTACAGCAAAACCGGACAAGTGCTAGTTTCTGAAATGTTAGTTGCAATATACCACATCAATGAACATTTTTTACTCTATTGCAAAAAAATTCATTGCTGTATTTCACCTTCTGAATAAATTTTTTAATCCATACATAATTCTGTAATATCATACATTGGTCATTTGAAAACCAGTGGCTCACTGGGTTATGCTGATCTCCCAAATCCTGACATTTTATTATACAATATAATATATACTTGTTAATATCACCACTGGTAAAAATGAGAGAAACCTTTAAGTGTGGGAACTGTCAACCTTACAGTGGTAAAGATAAGCTTTCCAAAATCCTAATTTTTTTCTTGAAAGCTCAAATTTTATCTTTGGCAGCAAACATCAGTTATTTTCCATGAAGCGACAAGCTCATTCCACTAGTTTTTGAGAAAATACAAATACCCAAGTTTGAATAATGACTATTTGCCACTTGTTTTTTTTTTAGATAAAAATGTTGCACAAGTTAAAAAGTGACTGACATGCAACTCAAATATATGCACAAATGCTTTTACTCATGACAATCATGATACTTTGGTATGAAACTGTCAGGCAAGTGTAATCTCCTCGGTTCTGTCTCGTCTCAACAAAAATTTGAACGACGGACATTAAAGCCCTCAGTGTGTCACAGCTCTCAGACAGACCATGTGATAGCTCTCGGGTCTCGGACAGACCGAGTTATAGCTCTTAGACAGATCACTGTTAATGCTCTGTGTTACAGCTCAGTTTTATTTAGAAAATAGCAGGAAAATACATCCTCCAGGCACGAGGGCATGCCGACCCAAAGACGCAAAGAGAAGAGAGAACGAGCCCCGACCCTTTGGCTCCTCTTTTTAATATGATTTTCCTCCCCCCAGGCCTGCCCTATGTAAATTGGGCTAGCCAGGAGTGCTGTTTGTTCTACCTGAGGTCCTCATTCCGGTCCTCCGACCTTCCTTTGTTCTATTTTCACAGGCTTCTCCCTTCCTTGTCTTTTAGCTACTATCATTCTGGACTCCTTTTTCCTATCCTAACTACCTAACAAAACCAAACTGCTTCATGAGTGCTTCCCATTTCTTTACAGAGAAAATTAAAAAGACATGTACTCAAAGGTCAAGGTTTAATAAAATTGTTAATATTTACTGTTTTGTTAAGTTAAGTATTAAACAAAATTGGCTTTTAAAAAGTGCAAATGCAAGGCAGAGATGAACAGAATACTACATGTACAATGCCTCAATTTCTGCTCAGGTGCCAGCAGTTCTACCTAACACTGGTTTTGCACCATCAGCTACACTCTTTCCCAAAGTGTCTTCCATGGATCTCTAATACCACTCTTCCTTAGAAAACAGAATTCTCTGTTTAGGTGTATCTGGAAAATGCTACACATTATATGCCATTATTAAGGGTTTGAAAAGTACCAAAGTAAAAAAAAAATAATAATGAAAACTATAAAATTGATTAATACAATGTTCCAAAAACATGTCTACAGAACCTCTTTAATGAAGAGATTAAAAAGATCTCAGGGAACACACCTGCAAACACATCACTATGATTAGAAACTCTAAGGTGAAGATTCCACCTTGCCTCAGAGAAGAGCCATGATTCTTTCCTGATTCTGCATTTTTCTTTCAGTAAATGCTTACTTCAGTTGTCAATTATCTAACTGAGGTAAGGATTTAACAAAAATACAATCTATTAAAAAACACAAATCTTTTTGACTTCTATTTAGGAGAAAACACAAGTCAAAATGAGATGTATGGGCAACTCAGTAAGATATAAAATAAGTGAGAGAAAACTACTGGAAAAGAGGAAAATTATTTGCATATAATATAGTTATTAACAAAACTTTTAAAAACTAACTAAAACTATCAGGATAAATACAGGCACTCAGGAAAAAGGAGTCAGTATCAAAATGCACAGAAAAATTAAAACATACCTATGTCAATTCTGCCCAAACTGACTCACAGATTCATTGTAGTCACAGTCAGAATTACAGTAGGATGTTTGTATAGGAACTGATATGTTGATTCTAAAACATATATGTAAAGCCAAAGGAACTAGAAGAGTACAGTTTTGGAAAACAATAACAAAGTTGAAAGATGTGCTTACTTGATTTAAAGATTTTACTGTAAAACTACAATAATTCAGATAGCGTGGTACTGGCAAAACAAGGTAGACACAAAGAACAAAATGAAACAGAGAACCCAGATCTAGCCCCCACAGCCAAATGACTTTTCATAAGGTACAGAAACAGCTCAATGGAAAAAGGATCATCTTTTCAATAAAATGTACTAAAACAACTGGAGATTCATATGCAAAAAAGTGAAACTCAATCCATACAGTACACAATTAACAAAAATTAACTCAAAATTGATCACATATCCAAAAGTTAAAACCTCTAGGGAAAAAAATCAGGGAAAGATTTTTGTGACCTTCAGGTATACAAAACTTTCTTAAACATGACACTGGAAAATCCATACAGAAAAACATTGGTAAACTGGGTTTAGTAAACATTTTAAGCATTCGCTTTTCTAAAGACATTGTTAGAAAAATGAAAAGGCAAGGCATAGATTGGATGAATATATTTATCAAAGCATATCTGACAAAGGACTTATACTAACAACTCAATAATAAAGAGACAACCAATTAAAAAAAACCCTTGAGACTGACAAGGGCTAATTTACAAATAGCTCATACAACTCAGTACCAAAAAAAAATCACCCAATCAAAAAATGGACAAAAGACCTAAACAGACATTTCGCCAAAGAAGCTGGCCAACAGGCACATGAAAAGATGCTCAACATTGATAATTATTAGAGAAATGAAAATCAAAACCACAATGAGGTATCATTTCACACAGATGAGAATGGTCATCATCAAAAAATCTACAAACAATAAATGCTGGAGAGGGTGTGCAGGAAAGCAACCCCCTGTTACAGTTGGGAATGTAAATTGGTACAGTCCCTATGGAGAACAGCATGGAGGTTCCTTAAAAAACTAAAAACTGAGCTACCATATGATCTAGCAATCCCACCCTAAGCATATATCCAGAAAGGACAAAAACTCTAACTTGAAAAGATAATATACTCCAGTGTTCATAGCAGTATTATCTACAAAAGCCAGGACATGGAAGCAACCGAAGTGTCCATCAATAGATGAATGAATAAAAACAATGTGGTACATATATACAATAGAATATTAGCCATAAAAAAGAAGATTGCCATTTTCAGCAACATGGATAAACCTAGTGTATATCCGGAGTGAAGTTAGACCAAGACAAGTATTGTTATGATATCATTTACATGTGACATCTAAAAATATTAATACAACTGAATCTATTTACAAAACACAAACAGACTCACAGACATGGAAAACAAATGTATGGTTACCAAAAGGGATGGTGGGGAGGGATAAATAGGAGTATGGGATTAATACATATACAGTACTACATACAAAATAGATAAGCAGCAAGGATTTACTGTGTAACACAGGCAATAATATTCAAGATGTTGTAATAACCTACAATGGAAAATAATCTAAAAGAGAATATATATAACTGAATCACTGTGCTATACACCTGAAACTAACACAATACTGTAAGTCAACCATACTTCACTTTTAAAAGGAGTGGAAGAAGGCAAAAAATTTGAACAGATACTTCACCAAAAATATAGGGATCACAATAAACACATGAAAAGAGCATCTTTGAGCACAAAATCATTAGTTATCAAGAAAATGCAGAACTTCCTTGGTAGTCCAGTGGTCAGAGCAACTAAGCCTATGCACCACAACTACTGAAGACCATGAGCTCTGGAGCCTGTGCTCTGCAACAAAAGAAGCCACTGCAATGAGAAGCCTATGCACCACAATTGGAGAAAGCCTGGGTGCAGTAACAAAGACCCAATGCAGCCACAAATTATTTAAAAAAAAAAAAAATTTTTTTTTAAGAAATGAAAATTAAAACCACAGTGAGCCGTATTAACACATCTATTAGAATGGCTAAAATTAAAAGGACTTACATATGAAATGTTAGCAAGGATGCAGAGCAACTAGAATTCTCAAACACTGCTGGTGGCAATGTAAAATGGCACAACCACTTTGGAAAACAGTAGGGTAGTTTCTTAAAATGTGAAAGAAAAAAATGACCAAGGTATTTCAGATATTTACTCAAGAGAAATAAAAGCATATGCCCACACAAAGACCTGAGCACATATGCTCATAGCAGATTTCTTTATAATAACCAAAATTAGAAACAACTCAAATTGTTCAACAAGGGATAAATGAATAAAGAAATACTGTTAGGGCCATACAGTGCATTATTACTCAGCCGGGGGTTCAATCCCTAGGTCAGGAAGATCCCTTGGAGTAAGAAATGTCAATCCGCTCCAGTAATCTTGCCTGGAAAATTCCATGGACAGAGGAGCCTGGTGAGCTATAGTCCACAGGGTTTCAGAGAGTCAGACATGGCTGAGCACATACAGCACATTAGTCAGCTACAACACTGATAAATCCCCCAAATAAGTATACTGAGTGAAAGTCAGACAAAAACAAGTACTTACTGAATAATACTATTTATATAAAATTTTAGAAAATATAAACTTATCTATAGTGACCAAAAAAAAAGAAAGAGAAACAAACAGTGCTGTCCTGGGCCCATGAGTAGGAGGAGGGGTGCAACAGTGAACAGAATAAAGTAAGGCTCGTGGAATCTTTTTGGAGTGACGGTATTTTGTTACTGTGGTAGTGGTGATGGTTTCATAGGTGTCTACATAGGCCAAAATTCACCCAATTTTACACTTTTAATATGTGCAACTCACCATATATCAATGGTACCACAATAAAGCTTTTAAGAAAAAGGAACTAGCCAGCTCCCTCCTTACCTACTCCCTATTCACAACTTGATGCCACTGAAGGGGAGCAGAGACCAGAAAATTAGCAAGGAAATGAAATTAGCTATACTAGCTAAAGATAGCAAGAATACAGTGAAATAAGAATGCATATACCTAACTGATGTAATAATTAGCTTTCATTGCTGATACACTGATAAAAAAACAAAATTCAAAAGGCATTTTAAAAAATCCTTTCTTTATCAAATACATATTAACCATTAAAATTTTTAAGCATCAAAAATAACTAGTTTAATAATAAACAAGAAAATAGGAAAAAAAAATGGAAGATAATACTACACAGAATTCAACATTATACTTTGATTTTTCTTTTCAAATTGATATAACCACCACATGCCCCACCCCCCGTTATTTCATTTATACAAGGAGAGAAAAAAAATCACAAAAACATACAAGAAATAAAACATACAAGAAATAAAAAGGTAAAATTTTTATAATTCACTTTTCCTTTTTCACTCTACAGCCACATATTTTGTAGATGAAAAGCTTATAAATTCTGCACATTTTCCTAAACCCAATTTATTTCATTTACCAACAGAGAAAATTTTTTTTACTGTTACCTGTTTATCTACAACACGGGATAATTCTGTATTTTAAAAAAGAATAAATAAAACTATTATATAAACTAAGAAAAATGATGCATTCAAATCATACTTTCATGTAATCTTTTTTAGAAAATCTTTGAGATTTTATCAAGACAATAAAATGAGCAGTATGTTTTCTAACTAATTACTGTTTAATAGTCTGAGGTACATGAAAAAAACCCATATTAACCCACAAAATTCTCAGACACTCTCCAAAGCTATCTATTAAAAGATCAAGTGAGTTACTTTATCAAATTAAAAATGTATTTTAAAGATCACATATGAAATTGGCAGTAATTTCACACTTCAATGTTGGGTTGTATGCCATGATCCAAAATAGACTATTATTACATTAAATACTACTTTGTTTCTGAAAGACAAATTTTAACAGAAAATTAAAATATACTATGTCTTAACAGTTGTTTTTCTACACTTAAATATTATTTGAATGAACCATATGAGGGAGTGTAGCATTATCATCACAACAATTATGTTACACAAGCTACCCAGAAAACACTATCTATAACTAAGACAGAAACAAGCCAACAAAAAATAACTCAGTCACTAAAGAGGACTGCATGATGAAGCATACAAAAAATGAACTTTAGGATATTTCTTCATAGGTTTAAAAAGAAAAATAACAGGACGAGGAAATAAAAATCAGTTTATAGAGCAATGATTTTAAAACTAGTAAAAGGCATGAGGAAAACAAAAAGCCCAAGTGTAAATCCATCTGAATACTGCCCTCTTTCACTGCCATGGTGTGAAAAAAGGCACTGAGTGTTTTAAGATGTTATCAAGCATTTTCAAGTGAGAGACTAGAAATGAGTGTTTTGATCCTTGAGCACAACCTTGGAGTAGAAAAGGAATATCACTGTAAAAGCTTAGTTGTAAAAGCCCTTACATAGTTGCTGCTGCTGTTGTTCAGTCACCAAGTCATGTATGACTCTTTGAAACCCAGTGAACTGCAGCATGCCAGACTTCTTTGTCCTTCACTGTCTCCCCAAGTTTCCTCAAAACTCATGTCCATTGAGTCAGTGATGCCCTTCAACCATCTCATTCTCTGTCACCCCCTTCTCCTCCCACCCTCAATTTTTCCCAGCATCAGAGTTTTTTCAAATGAGTTGGTTCTTTGCCTCAGGTGGCCAAAGTATTGGACCTTCAGCTTCAGCATCAGTCCTTCCAATGAATATTAAAGGTTGATTTCGCTTAGGACTGACTGGTTTGATCTCCATGCAGTCCAAGGGACTCTCAAGAGTCTTCTCCAGCACCACAGTTCAAAAGTGTCAATTCTTTGGCACTCATCCTTCTTTCTGGTCCAACTCTCACATCTGCACATGACTACTGGAAAAACCACAGCTTTGACTATATGGACCTTTGCTGGCAAAGTGGTATCTCTGCTTTTTAAAACACTGTCTAGGTTTGACATAGCTATTCTTCCAAGGAGCAAGCATCTTTTAGTTTCTTGGCTGCTGTCACCATCTGCATTGATTCTGGAGCCCAAGAAAATGAGTATGCTTATGAATAACTTTCAGATATGCATTTAATTCTTCAAACTTCGAGGGTGGTAACTATTATTTCTACTAGTCTACTAATAAGATCCTTCATCATCTGGCCCCTGCTGACGTCACCAGCCTCATAACAAACTGCCTGTAGTTCTTGGATATGTTCCTGCTTGTTCAGGCATCAACAGCCACATATTCCCTCTGTGTGGACTGTCCTTAGACTTCATGGCAGAAAACTTCACGACTCAGCTCAAATGTCACTTTCTTCTCTGTGATGCCTGTACCCTAGCCCTGGGTTTGCGTCTAGTGCTCTGCGGGCACTCGGTACATATCTCTCACAGCACTCATCTTAAGGCAGGCAGTTCATTTATGTCATTATGTTGTTTGTGTCAGGCTGAAGGCTTCACAAAGCACACTGCCAATTCAGCACAGCAGTCTAAATTACCACAGGAACACAGGGAACTTGACACATCAATCTGAATAAACTTGCAAACTTAAAATCAAACCTCGGGCCCTGATTTATCCCAATAAAAAGGCTATTCGGTGAAGATTAATATAAACATGATTATTTGAGGGTGGTTTTAAATTTTCCTTTATACTGTTTTACAAAATTTCCCCTAAGATCACTTTATTTTTTAATCAAAAAATATTATTAAAGAGGAAGAAAGGTCTCTTAAATCTATATTTGAAGGTCAACTGTTAACTTTCAAATAAAATACTTAAAAAAACATACTAATAAAATACTAAACAGCAACCCAAATAAAAGCAAAACAAGCTACAAAACAAAAACAGGAAAGAAGTTTCAGATATTCTAATTTGAAGTCAAGAAATTAATTTTGCCACTTATACACCTGTATACATGTATACAGGTGTATAAGTACAATTGTAGCTTGATCTCTTAAAAATTCACCCTCAAAACAGTTCTAAGAATGTCCATGCCCTTCTCTTTTCTCTCTATACATGTGAAACCTGCATCACTAAAAATAATAGTCTCTGTAATAAATAATTTATCACATCAGTTTCCTTTAGCTTTTGTTTTATTTTTATTTAAAGGGTAGTTAGTATCAATGAGGCTTCCCTTGTGGCTCAGACAGTAAAGAATCTGGCTGCAATGCGGGAGACTCAGCTTCGATCCCTGGGTCGGGAAGATCCCCTGGAGAAGGGAATGTTAATCCACTCCATTATTCTTGCCTAGAGAATTCCATGGACAGAGAAGCCTGGCAGGCTATACAGTCCATGGGATTGCAGAGTCAGACAAGACTGAGCAATTACACTTTACCAATGTAGCCACTTTATTTATGTGTAAATTTTTCAATTGATGATAAATCCTTGACTGCTTAACAAAAACCATTGTTTTCAGAGGTGATTCTCATAAAGATACTCTTTGCTTTTCACAGCTACTATTTAATCTTTTAAAAAGTGAGTTACTCCACTGATCAAGGAACTCCAAGCTATTGCTTTCCACTAGAATTTCTTCACAGCCACAATGCATCATTTTAAACTATGTTCCTAATATACTCATTTTGCTATCTTTCTGTAGTTCAAGTTCACTATATAGTTACTTATATGATAATAATATATTGGCTTCAGTATGCAGCAAATGGAGAAGGAAATGGCAACCCATTCCAGTATTCTTGCCTGGAGAATCCCAGGGACGAAGGAGCCCGGTGGGCTGCCGTCTATGGGGTCGCACAGAGTTGGACACGACTGAAGCAACTTAGCAGCAGCAGCATGCAGCAAAATTATGAGAAACTATGTTAGTCTATCCTATCCTCTCTCCTTCCCCCAATTATACGCTAGTTTCACTCTAAAACTTCACCCCTAGTGATTCACTGTGAACAACTCAAACAAGTCATCAAGATGGCTGATGGCGTTAACAGTCAGAGCAATGTAAAAGAACCATCAATCACCTTGTGTTTAGTTTGGAGGTAATTATTACTTTGCCACAACGCATTCAGAAACAATGACATTAACATAGTCATTCTTTTATGTCAGAAACCACAATGGTGTTCCAGTTCCCACTGGATCAAATTTAAATTCTATCAACCAACCCTAGACAACCAATCCAAAATTATTTTCAACTTAAATGTAATTGGTATTCCCTATTCCCACAGCAATGTAATATATATATATATATGTATCTCCAATACTATTCTGGCTTTTAACACAGTTTTATTCATTTCTCATTTCTATGTCTATCACAGCTATTGAGCCTAAATTGCCTCCTTGGAAGGAAAGATGTCTTTTTATTCACGTAATAGACAATGAACCATCAATGAATGAACTAAGCAACCAAATAAATACCAAATCACCTTTCTCATTGGATCAATCTCTCTACCTGCTTTATCCTGCCTCTAAACTTCTACTCCAGCTATTTTCTCCACCTAAAATGCCCTTTTTTTTCTTGTTTATTAATCTAAAACTTTATAGGGATGATAGGGAGACCAAGGCTGAAACTGTAGCTATAAAAGCCCTTCATATTTTGGGGTTCATATTATAAAAAGAACAACAATCCTAGACAGCAAAGTAAGGTCAGAATCAATGATATTTTATACATATTAAATCAGTATTATTTACTCAATTCTATTTATTTGTAACATTAGAAATGTTTATGCTTTCCCTTTTCTGTACTTTAACAATATGCTTATCAATTTTTCAGTATAGGTAATATATATATAGTAAAAAGGCATTTTGTGTTCATAAGTGAGATCAGCTGAACATTAATAATTATGTGACTTAGGACTTAAGAATGAAACGTGATTGCCCCTAGGAAGCAAAAATGCCGGAATGAAAAAGGAGAGGATAGGGTAATGATTTTTTTTTAATTATAATGTTTTGACTTATAAAACAGATATTTTGAAAAAATTGACTTCTGCAACTATGCAAGCTTAAAACCTTTAAAAAATTTTAAGAGAACATTTGATAACATTGTCTCTCTGGCAGGTAGGGTAGGTGTTTGTGAATTAGAACCAATTTGTCCATAACCCTGTTACCTAACTGCCTCTTAGATTTCCAACCTGCCTTCATTTTTAAAGTGAGGTCTTCCTTCTGATTTCCTGTCAACCTTATCTGTCTTAAGTTTCTAAAACAGAAAACAGTTTTGGCATCACCTGAGAACTTGTTAAATGCACAAATATTCATATCTCATCCCAGATCTTCAAAATCAGAAACTTCAATTGGGATCCAGCAACGTGTGTTTAAGAAGCCCTCCAGACGATTCTTAGGTACCCTAAAGTTTGAGAACAAGTACTCTAATGGCTTGACACTCTCTTTTCCTGACTCCTTCCTTCACAGAGGCTGCATCCTGTCAATTTCCACACAACTATATATGTAAGTGCACAGTCCACACAGAAGCTCAGTTCTGCTTAACATAAATACCCAGGGAGAAAACACCAATCGTGATAAATACTGCTCTTTATTCTGCCCTCTAATATCCAGGAACTGACAGGTATTTAGTCACAAATTTGAAATGTCTTAAGTGTTGAATGAAAAGAATTAGTACGAAAAGGATGCCCTAGAGATCTTTTCACCAAATAAAAGTATCCTCCTTAACCGTAAGGTACAAAGACAACTATCAATACTCTAACACTGAAAGAGTGGGTTTAGTTTAAACACCACACTTTTTACAACTGACTTATCTTCTAATTCTTATAATCAAATAAAACCACAGAACATATTCTGTAGCACATGTTCATAAATGCTAATAAATCAAGACATAGCTTCTAAGGACTATTTTTAAACTTGATAATAGCAAAGCTTAAATTTAATAAATGATTCAAATAAAAACACTACTATTTTTAAAGTCACATCACGTGTCTTAAATACGTCACACCAATCAATACTTGGAAAAATCAACTCCCATTCTAAAGATGAAAACCTAATGTGGACCCTGGAATGTTACTGAAACAACTGAACGTCTGTTGGAAAAGAAAGTAATAGAGTTAAATGGAGTTTAACTTAGTACCAAAGTAACTTTCAACAGAGGTACTGAAATCATAATTTTTCACTAGTTTTAGTTCCTAAAAACTTATCAGTATAAAATTAAAGTGATTATAAAGGCCAGAGTTTTACTTAGTAAGATTTTTTTTGTAATTTTATTCTACTCTGGTACATCTTAAATTTCAAATTTTAAACAAACACAAAAATATTTACATGCAGATGCTATCAAGGGCTTAGAGGGGGGTTACTTTCTTCAATAAAATCTTTATTCAATATATTAAAATGGAAATTTAACATATTCAATATGATCTCAGGATGAAAGTAAGAGACATACAATTCATTATTAACATAAGAAAAATATTCTACAATATACAGCTTTCTATATATTATTTTGCACAGGAAAGCTTCTGGGATATTCAGGGCATAAACACATTAGCCTGGATTTACGAGAAACTAAGTAGTGCATGTTATGTTCCATGTATCAAATAATCCCACCATTATTAAGTAAAAATTCTAGACTTCATCATAATAAGGAGAAACTAGACACATTTGCATGATGGTCAATCATTACAATGACTCAAAACGAAGAACGTGAAAAAGTTTCTGATCATTTATAATGCATGCGCCTACTCTAAGTTACAAGCTCAACTCTAAGTTCTGGCTTATGTACTACAGTAAAATCAGCTTAAGAAAAATAATTCTTTTACAAAACATATGTGCCATTTCATACAGTCTTATCCAATCGTTTTTAAAAAAATACTTAAACAGAATTAGGAATTTATCTTTTAAAAGACTCAAATATAACTTAACTACAAAATCCCAGTAAAATGTAAACATTATTTCCATAACAAGCAATTCTCAATTATCATAGTACTGAAGAGACATACAGATCACACAGGGTTAAATTCGATGTACACTCCGCTCAGTTCGATGTACACTTCTCTTAGGATCTTTTTCCAAAGGTGGTCTGCCCTGCTAGACCACAATTTTAAACAAGCTGAGATCAGAATCACTAGAGCTACTAAAAATCTCAGTCCCTACACGTTCCAAGAAGAATGAGACAGTGACTGAGTAGGCTGGACCTGTCTCCCAAGCGGCCAAGTGAGTAAAGAGGAACCCCGACAGCACGCTCTGTCACCGTCCTCATCCCCCAGTTCTGTAAGGTCCTATTAAGACAGTAAGAAAACACAGGAAAGTGGAGATGCTGCACTTGCAGGCCACAGGATTCTTGTCCTTACGTCCCTTTACAAGTTTCCCCATTTCACTGAGTTAGGCCCCGGCCTTATGAGACCAGCTTCCAAGGCGTGCACATGATCTCCAGTGCACAGAGACAATGTAAGTTTTAACAGTACTCCTACAGACTAGTGTAAGAATAAAGAATACATATTCACAAAAGTGAATATTCAACTAGAAACAGAATTTTCCTTAAAACCTGTATACTTTATTAGTCCATTTACAAATTGTTAACATGATCTAAACCAATATGCAAGGGGAAATGCTTTTGGTGTTTCTAAAACCCAGTCTATATAGTATACTGTCCTATTCCAATTTTTCTAAAATGTTACTACTTTGGTAAAATACACATAGGGAGCAATTAAAACTTTCCTGATCATATACTTTCTCTTACAGTCTAATTATGGATTGATTTTTAAAAGACAAATAACTTACAAGTCACTAGAGAGAAATTACTTTGAAATTCCCAAGAGATTATGATTCAGTCTATATTATATTTATGAACTACAATCTTGAAATTTAATGGGATTTTTGGCAACTGCAAATAATTAAAGCCTCCAGTATTTTATGCTGGAAACTGGTGAAGTATACTGGAATTTTTATCAATTTCATCTCATTGCCTTTTCATAAATGCCTATAATTAAATATGAGAGAAACAAAGACTGGAAGGGAAAGGAGAATAGGAAGAAGTGGAAAACAGGGTAAGACTGGTTTGAATACTTGAAGGACTGGCTAGACAACAGAAAGTTGTGTGTGTGCGCTCAGTTGTGTCTGACTTTTTGTGACCCCATGGGCTGTAGCCTGCCAAGGCTCTTCTGTCCAAGGGATTTTCCCAGCAAGAATACTGGAGTGGATTTCTACTGTTAGTTTCACTAAATTGGCTGTTCAAAATGATTCAGAAGCGATTTTAAAAGTTCCGGTATTAATGGTAACTACAAATAACCCACCTGAGCTTGAAAAGGAGTAAAGAATTGACAAAGTGAAAGAAAAATAACAAATTAGCAGTCCTCTGATTCAAAACTAAGCAGAGATACACTACAACTGGAATAATTCCTTCTTCCAATCCCAACCAATAGCACTTAATTGTGAGAGTCCCAAAGACTATGTACACTAATTATCTTTTTCAGAAATGACAGAAATTGACACAAGCAGAAATTGATGCTAGTTTACGCCAAATTCCAAAAATAATTTTCCCAAAAATAATTTTTGAAAAAGTTCTACTGCACCACACTAATTTATTTCCTTTTACACGACTATACTGTAGGCCATTCTTAAATCTAAGGCCTCAGCAGCCCTTTACTATTCTTTCTACAAATTCACTTCCAAGTTCCAAGGGTTCACCATCACCAAATCCAAAGTCTGATCTCAGACCCTGACACCTCTGCCTTTCACTACAGTCCCACATTTACAATTGCCTACAGTGTCCATTTGGGTACTCTTCCATTAGTATCCAATGTGTAGCATCTCCTTGTCATTATCACCTCGTTTCCTGATGTCCCAGGATAGAACCATTCTTGAACATTAAAAATTGGAGAACCAGATGTCAGCAAAAAACGTCGAATAGGGAACTCCCCAATAATTAACTCCTCCACAAAAGTAACAGATACGCTGGCAAAAACTGTCAAAACCAACAATTTCAGAACTCTAGAAACTAATAAGAAGTTTGTGATAATCAGGTAAATGTTAAGGAAACTCAACGGAAAAAGGCTGAATCCCAGTCAGAGAGCTCTGTGTATTTTAACTAAGTCTGGTCCTGTCCCATGCTCTCAGATGGGGGGCTGGTCTTGAAGACAACAGCTCCTGTTCCCAGCACAGGTACCCAGTGTCAGAGAGAATAGAACAAACCTTATCCTTGAACAACTGGGACTGCTGTGACCTGTTTGGTGACTCCCTGGAGGAGCAGCATTCCTTTATCTCCTCCTACTTGGAACCTGCCCAGTGCGGGGGGACCTCCAAGACACATTTGTCAGAAACATGTAAGGTAAATGCACACTGATAGCTGGGCAAGGGATAACAGCTGAGGCAAACAACAAAATAACCGAAAGCCCAAGAAGGAAAAGCTGTTGAATGAGATGCCTTGGGGATTAACAATGAAATATTACCCAGCCAGTAAAAAGAAGGAAATAAGGCCATTTGCAGAAACATGGATGGACCCAGAGAGTGTCATACTGAGTGAAGTCAGTCAGAGAAAGAGAAATATCATATGACATCCCTTATATCTGGAATCTAAAAAGAAATGATACAAATGAACTTACTTTCAAAACAGAAAGAGATTCACAGACTGAGAAAATGAACTCATGGTTGCCGTGGGGAAGGGACAGTTAAGGACTTTGGGAAAGTCATGTACACACTGGTATATTTTAAATGGATAAACAACAAAAACCTACTGTATAGCACATGGAACTCTGCTCAATGTTACGTGCCAACCTGGACGGTAGACAAGCTTAGGGGAGAATGGATATATGTATATGTATGGCTGAGTCCCTTCATTGTTCACCTGAAACTATCACAACATTGTTAACTGGCTATACCCAAATACAAAATGTTTTCATGTTCAAAAAAAAAAAGTTTTGAAAAACACCAACATATTTCTGAGACTTTAAAAGGCCACGCAATTGGGCCACAAGTGTAAAATGCTGAAGGAGTTTAGACTCCAGAGTCACTGCTTAGAGGAGATCCTCTGGGATAGCTGTCTGAACAGAAACATCTACATACACTTCTCAAGACCAAGACATAAATTTTTATATTAAGCCACTAAGATCTGGGGATTATTTGCTTCAGAAGTTGGTGTTAATTATATGAGTAATACAGACCTAGAATCTAAAGAACCTGGAAGATATACATGCTATACTGTTGTAAAAGAAAAGAACTGGCTTAAAGAAAAATGACTGATTCTTTATACTATGTTCCTGTTTATTTAGGCTCTCAGCAATTATATTTATATTTATATTGTTGACTAACAAAAACATCAAAAGGAAAAAAACACCAAAAAAAAACCCCTAAACCAATAAAAACGCTGTTTAAATGTGTATATAGATATACTTTTCAGTAAGTTAGAGCAGTGTATGTTGGCCACCCCCACCAAATCTTATATTTTGTAATATAAATCATTAGGTTAATGGAATTATATACGATCAAAGTCAACTTTGCTAGAATCTTATCTTACAAGAAAAGTTTCATGTGAGTCAGAGTTTTAGTATTAGCAACTGGGAGAAATAACTGTGAAAATAATAACCATGACTAGTTCCAAGCTAAAGCTGTAAAGTAACACGTCAACACAAATCTATTCAGAGTGTATTCAAATTCATTCGATTATTTTTCTGAATGATAATGCTTCAGATGAGGAACATATGACAAGAGAATAACTCTCAATAATAAAAAGAGAATCATGTGAAACAATGGGAAGGCAAAGTAACAAATGAAAAAACATGCAACTGTTAACAGTTTACCAGGAATGACCAAAATCTGCATTTATCTTGAATAAATATTTTTAAACAAAAAATTTAACAAGTGTCACAAAATTTGTTAAACCATACACAAACACACTAAAAAAAAAAAATTCAGGAAGCAGCATCTCAAAAATGTCAGACATAAAATACTAACTTCCTTAAGCATGCTTCCATACACCATACTTAGAAAGTATCATGAATTTCTTTTCTTTACTGTTGCATCAAAATGCCAGTTTCTAAATTTTGTAATTTACCTATCATATTTAGAGTGTTAGATTTTAGTATTGTGTAGTTAATGTTAAGCTGAATTTTCTGATTATTACGTAAGCCACAAATGCTAAAATAAGTAAAAGTCACATAGAAATATTATATGATATATATAACATTATATAAAGTAAAACAGAATACATTATACTTATTTTCCTTAAAAAGATTATAGATAATCAAGTTCAGTTCAGTCGCTCAGTCGTGTCCAACTCTTTGCGACCCCATGAATTGCAGCACGCCAGGTCTCTCTGTCCATCACCAACTCCCGGAGTCTACCCAAACCCATGTCCATTGAGTCGGTGATGCCATCCAACCATCTCATCCTCTGTCGTCCCCTTCTCCTCCCGCCCCCAATCCTACCCAGCATTAGGGTCTTCTCCAATGAGTCAACCCTTCGCATGAGGTGGCCAAAGTATTGGAGTTTCAGCTTCAACATCAGACCTCCCAATGAACACCCAGGATTGATCTCTTTTAGAATGGACTGATTGGATCTCCTTGCAGTCCAAGGGACTCTCAAGAGTCTTCTCCAACACCACAGTTCAAAAGCATCAATTCTTCGGCGCTCAGCTTTCTTCACCGTCCAACTCTCACATCCATACATGACCACTGGAAAAACCATAGCCTTGACTAGACGGACTTTTGTTGGCAAAGTAATGTCTCTGCTTTTAAATATGCTATCTAGGTTGGCCATAACCTTCCTTCCAAGGAGTAAGCGTCTTTTAATTTCATGGCTGCAATCACCATCTGCAGTGATTCTGGAGCCCTAAAAAATAAAGTCTGACACTGTTTTTCCACTGTTTCCCCATCTATTTCCCATGAAGTGATGGGACCAGATGCCATGATCTTAGTTTTCTGAACGTTGAGCTTTAAACCAACTTTTTCACTCTCCTTTTTCACCTTCATCAAGAGGCTCTTTAGTTCTTCTTCACTTTCTGCCCTAAGGGTGGTGTCATCTGCATATCTGAGGTTATTGATATTTCTCCCGGCAATCTTGATTCCAGCTTGTGTTTCTTCCAGCCCAGCATTTCTCATGATGTACTCTGCATATAAGTTAAATAAGCAGGGTGACAATATACAGCCTTGACGTACTCCTTTTCCTATTTGGAACCAGTCTGTTGTTTCATGTCCAGTTCTAACTGTTGCTTCCTGACCTGCATACAGGTTTCTCAAGAGACAGGTCAGATGGTCTGGTATTCCCATCTCTTTCAGGATTTTCCACAGTTTATTGTGATCCACACAGTCAAAGGCTTTGGCATAGTCAATAAAGCAGAAATAGATGTTTTTCTGAAACTCTCTTGCTTTTTCGATGATCCAGCGGATATTGGCAATTTGATCTCTGGTTCCTCTGCCTTTTCTAAAACCAGCTTGAACATCTGGAAGTTCACAGTTCACGTATTGCTGAAGCCTAGCTTGGAGAATTTTGAGCATTACTTTACTAGCATGTGAGATGAGTGCAATTGTGCGGTAGTTTGAGCATTCTTTGGCATTGCCTTTCTTTGGGATTGGAACAAAAACTGACCTTTTCCAGTCCTGTGGCCACTGCTGAGTTTTCCAAATTTGCTGGCATATCGAGTGCAGCACTTTCACAGCATCACCTTTGAGGATTTGAAATCAAGACCCCCCCAATAAAATGTGTATCATTAACTACTGATATTACATTTGTGAAGTATAATATACAGTAGTATAGATTGTCCAAGTATTGCCTTATACAGCATCCATTAACTGGAAACTCTTAACAACAGGGTTTCCCTGGTGGCTCAGACAGTAAAGAACCTGCCTGCAATGTGGGAGACCTGGGTTCGAGCCCTGGGTTGGGAAGATTCCCTGCAGAAGGGAAAGGCTACCCACTCTAGTGTTCCTGCCTGGAGAATTCCATGGACAGAGGAGCCTGGCAGGCTACAGTTCACGGGGTTGCAAAGAGTCGGACACAACTGAGCGACTTTCACTAACAACAGGAATCAGTCATAAATGCCTAGAGATATATGCCTCACTGTATAGTGAAAAATTTTGAAAAAGTTTCATGAATCAAATTTTGACAAGTTGAATTATATTAAATGAACAAAGAATGAATGGAATGAATGGGTTTCTCTCCTAAATACTTTGTTAATGTTAAAAAACTCCTTTGGAGATAAAATAATCAGTCCTAATTAATCATGATTTAGGTTCATATGCTGTATACTGCATTTCCTTAAAATGATCCTAGTCTGTATTATTTTCTAATTTTTCCCAGTGTTATACACATGCATCTTCCCATTTCAAAGAATTACTCACAACCATTGGGGAAATAGGAAGGTGTTTATAACATGAAAAGAAATGAAGACTTAAAAGGAGAAAGAGTGAAAGCATTCAAATTCTATATTCCTAGAGAATATAAAAATGTCAGCCTCCTACAAGTGCCCTAATTAACCCATTTCCCAAAAGAAAATTTTTAAGACAAGTAATCTAGCAATGACTGGTATTTCTATATGGATTCTAGGTTCTAACTAACTGGAATGTAGTAATGTACATCCAGTCTTGTTATCAGAAAACAGAAGGAAATGTCGTAACAAGGATACTGTGTACAAAGGAATAATAATGCAAGGAAGCCTGGAGGATGCAGAAAAGAATCAATTTAAGGAGGCAGTAAAATGATCTTTGAAATTCTTCCGGTTCTCCAGATCATTGGTCTCCAGAGTCAGATGTGAGCACTTCAGGGATAGAGGGATTACAGCAAGGCAATCCACTGGGGTTAAGGGAAGAAAACATCAGAACTTCTGTTTAAGTTTCTCATTTAAAATATAACAGAAATTTTATTTTAGTGGTATTTAAATTACAGGCTGTCACTGGCATCCTCATAACTGTATAATATAGTCAAAATCATGTAATATTCAGACACAAAAATAACCTGAGGTTAGTTCTTCAGTACCTCCAGGTCACCAAACTGATAGAGACCTCACCCTACAACCGGTGCATCTGCTCCTGGTGTGCTTTATTTGGATGCACTCTACTGTGACAGGCAAGTTAAACAGATTTATAGTTTATATTACCAAGCTTAAGTAAACTAACACAAAACGAACAACGGCTTTAAAAGATGTCTACAGAGAAACTTCTCACTGAATACGGTATTAATAATGCAAGCGCAAGCAAAGAAGATGATGGAGAATGGACACTTTTCCAATGAATGGTACATTAACAGTCACATTAATGAGGCAAAAACAATGGCAATAATGGCATTTACTTCTTCTGTGATCTTCCCCCCAAAACCTGTAATTCCAGTTTATTCATGAAGAAAACATTAAATTCCATTTGGAGGACATCACACAAAATACTCTGACTCCTCAAACTGTTCAAGTTAATCAACAACAGGGTAAGAAAAGGCTAAAGAAATATGACAACTAAATGTAATATGGTCTCCTGAATGGGATCCTAAATCAGAAAGCGGTCCTTAGGTAAAATCTAAGCAAATATTAATAAAGAATGGACTTCAGTAAGTAACAGTATATCAATACTGGTTCATTAGTTGTGACAGAGATACTATACTTTTTCAAAATGGAAATATAATCAAATCTTAAAAAAAAACTCAGCCACAAATTTTCAAAAGTATCAAGACTATTTGAAACACAAATTTACAGCCACTGTTGTTAATGATAAATGCTCCACTCTAAATTATAACATGCTGCAGATATTAGCTAATCATAACACATGTTCAGATTTTATAATAAATATATATACCATAGGTAATACATGCTCCAAAAGCTGAGGGGCCACAATTCTAGAAAATGGTAAGCAAATTAACTATATGTGATACTAGTTGAGAGATGAGATTCATAACTATGGATTCATAACTAGATGAGATTCATATCTCCTAATTATTTACATGTGAAGTACTAGAGATACAAGGATAATCACACACTTTGATTCAAAGTAGCTTATAATTTAGTGATGAAGCAGACAAGTAAAAAGGTAATCAGCATACAATGCAACACTGGACAGGAGTGACTACATAATAATCACCATAAATAGAAATGAACATGGAGTTCAATGGGAAGACTTGGGCTGAAAAATGAGACATGGGACAGAGAACATGTCTAGGACAAGGTGCCATCTAAGCTGAGTCTAAAAGAGTAAGAAGTTGATTAAAGCTTCTTGAATAGGAGAAAGGTGTTCCAGAAACAGGGAAGAGTACGTAAGGAGTCTAGAACTACACTGTCTAACAGAGTAGCCATAAGCCAACATGACTTACTGAGTACCTAAAATAGAATTACTGAGAATCTGAATTCTTAATTTTATTTCATTTAAATTTAAAAACTGAAGTAATTCAGCATGGTAAAGATTTCAACACTCCATAAGATGATTTTCCAAAGTTTAACAAGATTGCTATTAAAAACTTATAAATTATTTTTCTGTTAGACAGACAAACTTACCTTAAAATGTATATAGAAAAGGAAATGTCCTAGAATGGCCAAAACAGTTTTGCAAAAGTGACAGGAATCACACTTACTGATGTGAGGGCTCACTCCACAGCCATAGCAAACAAGACAGTATGTTGAAGCATATACACAAAGATCAATGTTACACAGAGAACCCAGAAACAGACTCACATAAACATACCTACTTGATTTTTCAGGTGCAAAAGTACTTCAATGGAAGTTAATAGCAATGGCGCTGAAGCTACTGGACACCCACTGGTCAAAAAATGAACCCTGAGTTAAACCTCACATCATATGCAAAAGTTAGTTCAAAATGATTCACTGCCTGAAACTATAAAACTATAGTTTTAAACTATAAAACTTTATATTAAAAAAAAAAAATTGGAGGAAATCTTTGGACCTGTGAGTAAACGAGCAGTTCTTAGACTTGACATCAAAAACATGACCCATAAATGTAAAGAAAACAACAAACTGGACTTCATCAAAATTTAAAACTTCTGCTCTAAGAAAAATTCTCTTAAGAGGATGAAAAACAAACTACAGACAAGAAGAAATATGTACAAACCACATATCTGACAGAAGACTAGTATTAGAATATATAAAGGATTCTCAAAGCTCAAGAGAAAGAAAATCTAATTAGAGATCACTGAAGAAATCAGAGTAAATAAAAAGATACATAAAAAGAAATGACAACAAAAACATGACAACCCCAAATCTATGGGATGCAGCAAAAGCAGTTCTAACAGGGAAGTTTATATAACAATATGATTCTACCTTAAGAAATAAGAAAAGTCTCAAATAAACAACCTAACCTTACACCTAAAGCAACTAGAGAAAGAAAAAACAAAACCCAAAGTTAGTAGAAGGAAAGAAATAATAACAATCAGAGCAGAAATAGATGAAATAAAAATGAAGAAAACAATAGTAAAAATCAATGAAACTAAAAGCTGGTTCTTTAAGATAAACAAAATCGATAAACCTTTAGCCAGACTCATCAAGAAAATGAGGATTCAAGTCAATAATATTAGAAATGAAACAAGAAGTATTACAACAGATGCCACAGAAATACAAAGGATCATAAAAGACCACTGCAATCAACTATATGCCAATAAAATGGACAACCTAGAAGAAATGGACAAATTCTTAGAAAAGTACAACCTTCTAAGACTGAACAAGGAAGAAACAGAAACATAAACAGACCAATCACAAGTAGTGAAATTAAAACTGTGATTAAGTCTTCCAATGAACAAAACCCCAGGACCAGATGGCAAATTCTATCAAACATTTAGAGAAGAGCCAACACCCATTCTTCTCAAATGCTTCCAAACAATTGCAGAGTAAGAATGCTCCCAAGCTCATTCTATGAGGCCAACATCACCTTGATACCAAAACCAAGCAAAGATATCACACAAAAAGAAAACTACAGGCCAATATCACTGATGAACATAAATGCAAAAATCCTCAACAAAATACTAGCAAATAGAATCCAATGACACATTAAAAGAATCATACACCACGATCAAGTGGGATTCAATATATGCAAATCAATGTGATATATTAACAAACTGAAGAATAAAAACCATATGATCATCTCAATAGGTGCATAAAAAGCTTTTGACAAAAATTCAACACCAGTATATGATAAAAGTTCTCCAGAAAGTTAGCTTAGAAGAAATCTATCTCAACATAGTAAAAGCCATATAAGACAAACCAACAGCAAACATCAAACTGAATGAAGAAAAACAGAAAGCATTTAACATAAAGAACAAGACAAGGATGTCCATGCTTGCCACTATTATTCAACATAGTTTTGGAAGTCCTAGCCATGGCAATCAGAAAAAGAAATAAAAGGAATCCAAATTGGAAAAGAAGTAAAACTGTCACTGTTTGCAGAAGACATGGTACTATACATTGAAAATCCTAAAGGCACCACCAGAAAACTACTAGAATTAATCAATGAATTTGGTAAAGTTACAAGACACAAAATTAATGCACAGAAATCTCTTGTATTCCTATACACTAACACTGAAAGATCAGGAAGAGAAATTAAGGAAACCATCTTATTTACCATCACAACAAAAACAAAAAAATACCTAGGAATACACCTACCTAAGGAGGCAAAAGAACTGTACCTAGAGAACTTTAAGATACCCATGAAAGAAATCAAAGACCACACAACTAGATGAAGAGATAAACCATGTTCTTGGATTGGCAGAATCAAAACTGTGAAAATGACTATACTACCCAAAGCAATCTACAGATTCAATGAATGGAATCCCTGTCAAATTACCAATGGCATTTTTCACAAAATTAGGACAAAACATTTTTAAAGTTTCTATGGAAACACAAAAGGCCTCAAATAGCCAAAGCAATCTTGAGAAAGAAAAATGGAGCTGGAGGAATCAGGCTCCCGATTTCAGACTGTATTACAAAGCTACAGCAATCAAAACAGAACTGTACTGGCACAAAAACAGAAATATAGATCAATGGAACCGGATCTATATAGGATCTATACAGGATCAATGTAACCGGAGAGAAAGCCCACAGATGAACCCACACACTGTGGTCACCTAATCTACGACAAAAAGAAACAATAATACAGTACAGTGGAGAAAAAAAGTCTCGTCAATAAGTGGTGCTGGTAAAACTGGACAGCTCTGTGTGAAAGAATGAAATTAGAACATTCTCTAACACCATACACAAAAATAAACTCAACATGGATTAAGGACCTAAATGTAAAACTGGACACTATAAAACTTACAGGAAAACACAGGCAGAAAACTCTAACATAAATCACAGCAATACCTTTTTTGACCTATCTCCTAAAGAGAATAAAAACAAACAGGACCTAATTAAACTTGAAAGCTTTAGCAAAGGAAACCATAAACAAGATGAAAAGACAACCCTTAGAATGGAAGAAAGTAATTGCAACTGACAAAGGATTACTCTCCAAAATATACAAGCAGTTCATGCAGCTCAGTATCAGAAAAACAAACAACCCAAATCAAAAAATGGGTGGAAGATCTAAACAGACATTTCTCCAAAGAGGACATACAGATATGGCCAACAAACATGAAAAGACACTCAACATCACTCACTATTAGAGAAGTGCAAATCAAAACTTCAATGAGGTGTCACTTCACGCTGGTTAGAATGGCCATTATCAAAAAATCTACAAACAGGGCTTCCCTGGTGGCTCAGAGATAGAGAATCTGCCTGCCAATGAAGGAAACACAGATTCAATCCCTGGAAGATCCCACTCGCCACAGGGCACTAAGCCTGTATGCTTAGCTGTGTGCCTGTGCTCCAGAGCCTGGGACCCACATATATTGAAGTCCAAATGCTCTAGAACCTGTGCTCTGCAACACAAGAAGCCACCCCAACAGGAAGCCTAAGTACCACAGATGGAGTAGCCCCTGCTTGCCTCAACTAGGCAATCGCCTTAAAGCAACGAACACCCAGCACAGCCAAATAAATAAAATTATTTTTAAAAATCTACGAACAACAAATGCTGGAGACGATATGGAGAAAAGAGAACCCTCTTGTACTGCTGGGGGGAATGTAAATTGACACAGCAACTATGGAGAACAGTATGGAGATTCCTTTAAAAAGTAGGAATAAAATTACTGTATGACCCAGCAACCCCACTTCTGGGCATAGAGCCTGAAAAAGCTACAAAAAGACACATGTACCCCAATGTTCATTGCAGCACTATTTACAGTAGCCAGGACATGGAAGCAACCTACATGTCCATCAACAGACGAATGGATAAAGAAGTTGTGGTACCTACACACCATGGGAAATTAGTCATAAAAAGAAACAAAACTGAGCCAGTTGGAATGAGGTGGATGAATATAGGGTGTGTCATACAGAGTGAAGTAAGTCAGAAAGGGAAAAAAAATACCTTGTATTAACGCATATATGTAGAATCTAGAAAAATGGTACTGATGAACCTATCTGCAGGGCATGAATAGGGATGAAGACATAGAGAACGGACTCGTGGATGCAGCAGGGGAAGAAGAGGGTGGGACAAATAGTGTGTAGCACTGACATATATACACTACCATGTGTAAAACAGATAGCTAGTGGGAAGCAGCTGTATAATGAGGGAGCTCAGCTTGGTGCTCTGTGATGACCTAGAAAGGTGGGACGGAAGGGTGGGAGGGAGGCTCAAAAGAGAGAGGACATATATGTATACTTATAGCTGATTCACATTGACACACAGAGAAACCAACACAACATTGTGAAGTAATTATCCTCCAATTTAGAGGATAATTTACAAAAAAAGTTTTATGAATAAATGCTGGAGAGGGAGAGGAAAATAGGGAACTCTCTTGCACGACTGGGCTTCCCAGGTGGCACTAATGGTAAAGAACCCGCTTGCCAATGCAGGAGACATAAGAGATGCAGCTTCGATCCCTGGATTGGGAAGATCCCTTGGAGGAGGGCATGACAACCCACTCCAGTATTCTTGCCTGGAGAATCCCATGGACAGAGGAGCCTGGTGGGCTACAGTCCATAGGGTCACAAAGAGTTGGACACAACTGAAGTGACTTAGCACAGCAGTATTTGCACCACTGCTGGGAATGTAAGTTGATACAGCCACTATGGAAAACTGTATGGAAGCAAGAACCACAATCCCACAGCAACTAAAACAAAACCACATGACAGAAAATTAATCAGCATGAAAAAGCAGAAAGTTACGTCCCAGAAGAAGGGACAAGATAAAACCCCAGAAAAACAACTAAATGAAGTGGAGATAAGCAATCTTCCAGAAAAAGAAATCAGCATAATGATAGTGAATACGATTCAGGATCTCGGAAAAAGAATGAAGGCAAAGATTGAGAAAATGAAAGAAATGTTTACCAAAGACCTACAAGAACTAAAGAACAAGCAGAGATGAATAGTACACTAGAAGGAATCCATAGCAGAATAACTGAGGCAGAAACACGGATAAATGACCTGGAGGACAGAATGGTGGAAATCACTGTTGCAGAACAGAATACAGAAAAAAGAATGAAAAGAAATGAAGACAGCCCAAGAGACCTCTGGGACAATGTTAAACATACGAATATTTGCATTATAGGGGCCCCAGAAGGAGAAGAGAGAGAAAAAAGGAACTGAGAAAATATTTGAAGAGATAATAGCTGGAAACATGGGAAAGGAAACAGTCAACCAAGTCCAGGAAGCCCAGAAAATCCCAGGAAGGATAAACCCAAGGAGGGACACACCGAGACACACAGAAATCAAACTGACAAAAATTAAAGACAGAGATAAAATTAAAAACAACAAGGGGAAAATGACAAATAACATACAAGGGAAATTCCATCAGCTATCACCTGATTTCTCAACAGAAACTCTACATGCCAGAAGGGAATGGCATGACATATTTAAAGTGCTGAAATGGAAGAACCTACAACCAAGAATACTCTAGCCAGTAAAACTCTCCTTCAGATTTGATGGAAAATCAAAAGTTAAGAATTGGAGAAGGAAATGGCAACCCACTCCAGTACTCTTGCCTGGCAAATCCCATGGAAGGAGCCTGGTAGGCTGCAGTCCGTGGGGTCGCTAAGAGTCGGACACGACTGAGCGACTTCACTTTCAGTTTTCACTTTCATGCATTGGAGAAGAAAGTGGCAACCCACTCCAGTGTTCTTGCCTGGAAAATCCCAGGGACGGGGGAGCCTGGTGGGCTACAGTCCCTGGGGTCCCAAAGAGGTGGACACGACTGAAGCGACTTAGCAGCAGCAGCAGCAGCAGCAGCAGCAAAAGTTAAAGAGAATTCAACACCACCATGCCAGCTTTACAACAAATGCTAAAGGAACTTCTCTAGGTAGAAAACAAGAAACTGAAAAACCCTACTTACAGAAAATAAACCCCAAACAATTAAGAAAACGGTAATAGGATCATACATATCTTGGACATATATATTATATAATTTCCTTAAATGTAAATGGATTAAATGCACCAACTAAAAAGACACAGACTGGCTGAAAACACGTGCATATATGCACGTCCACTTACCATGTCACTCTGCTTGACCCCTCAAATTGTAATTATTTTATATTGTTTGGTTAATCACGTTCCCATTATGGCCTGCAATTGTTAATTACCTTTTACTTTTTATCTGGTTATTGACTGTGAAAACTGATAAACGTCTTTTTTACTATTGTGATTACGTAACTATTACTATTGTGATTATACAACTTTATACCACTGTATCATGATTGGTCAATAGAAAAATTACAGAATTCTGTATCACCAAATTGAAAGTGAAAGTAAAAGCTGCTCAGTCATGTCTGACTCTTTGCAACCCCATAGACTATACAGTCCATGGAATTCTCCAGGCCAGAATATTGGAGTGGGTAGCCTTTCCCTTCTCCACAGGATCTTCCCAACCCAGGGATTGAACCCAGGTCTCCTGCATTGCAGGTGATTCTTTACCAGCTGAGCCACAAGGGAACCCCAAGAATACTAGAGTGGGTAGCCTAACCCTTCTCCAGTGGATCTTCCTGACCCAGGAATTGAACCGGGATCTCCTGCATTGCAGGTGAATTCTTTACCAGCTGAGCTATCAGAGAAGGCCTCTATATCACCAAAACTACCATTTAATAGAAAAACCTGAATCACTTTTTAAAATCCAGATGCATATCAGAATTATCTCAGAATTTTTTGAAAAATACAAATGCCCAAGTACTGCTTTTTCTTTGCCAAAGCTCCATATATATTTCTAATGAGCAGCCATGTTTAAAAACAACTGGACTATATGAGGATCTTTTACTTTTATCTAGTTTGTTTCACTTTTTCTATTTCATATTCAGTGCTCCCAATTCATTTAGTTTACGTTTTCCAATTTCTCCATCTTTTTAAAATGTTCTTTCTCAAACTTTTATCAAGCATAGTAGAAAACTTTTGTATACATATATAATACATATAAAATATATATTTTAGAAAACTTACAAATTTTTGCCCAACTAAAAAATTTATGACATTTTTATTTTTATGTTATTTAGTATGAACAGAATGCTAGATTTCTAATTTTAAAAAACAGATATGCAACAAGCAACAAAGGTTTATATAGAACAGGGAACTACAGTCAATATCTTGTAATAACTTTTAACGGAAAATAATTTCAAAAATAACATGAATATATGTATAACTGAATCACACACAAAAAAAGAATTCTACTTTTTGAAATTTAGTAATGTTTATCTTTTTGCAAGTTTTTCCAAATGTCCTATGGACATCTAATAACAATGTATGAGATACAAAATTTTACATACATTTATGTAGGATATGATTAGTATAAATTAAATATAAACCTATTATATTTAAATTATTAATGACAAAATTCAAGATGCTATTTTTTCTGCCCTTGATAAAATATTCTCAGAGAAATGTCAATATGTCTATGATTATATATTTTTTCTTTTCCTTTATATTTCTTCTGATTTTTGCTTTATATATCTTTGCTTCTTTGATGAAGTATCTAATGGTTTATGATGTCTATCTTCTTTGTGAATTGTACCTTTTATCATTAAAACTATTCATCTTTGTTTCATTTAAATAAATTAATTTTTTTAAAAAAGAACGGACTTTTGGTCTCAGTGGGAGAAGGGGAGGGTTAGATGATTTGAGAGAATAACAATGAAACATGTACATTACCATATGTAAAACAGATGACCAATGCAAGTTCAATGCAAGAAGCAGGGCACCCAAAGCCAGTTGTCTGGGACAACCCAGAGGGATAGGGTGGGGAGGGAAGTGGGAGGGGTTTAAAATGGGGGGGGACACATGTATACCTGTGGCCAATTCATGTTGAAGTATGGCAAAAACCATCACCATATTATAAAGTAATTATCCTCCAATTAAAATAAATTTTAAAAAGAAACAATAAATTAAAATTAAATTTTAAGAGCACAAATGATATACAAGATTTCACCTTGAAATTTTATCACTGCCTACTTATCTCAACTTATAGGAACAATCTTTTGAAGGAGTGCCAATATTTATAGTTGGATGTATTTATATTCATACCATTTGAAAAAGCAGAGACATCACTTTGCTGACCAAGGTTCGTACAGTCAAAGCTATGGTTTTTCCAATAGTCATGTACAGATGTGAGAGTCAGATCAGAAAGAAGGCTGAGCACCAAAGAACTGACACTTTTGAACTGTGGTGTTGGAGAAGACTCTTGAGAGTCCTTGGACTGCAAGAAGATCAAACCAGACAATCCTCAAGGAAATCATTGGAAAGACTGATGTTGAAGCTGAAACTCCAATACTCTGGTCACCTGATGTGAAGAGCCCACTCATAGGAAAAGACCCTGATGCTGGGAAAGATTGAATGCAAAAGGAGAAGAGGGCAGCAGAGGATGAGATGGTTAAGATAGCATCACTGACTTGATGAACATGAATTTGAGCAAACTCTACGAGACAGTGGAGAACAGAGGAGCCTGGCATGCTGCACGGGATCACAAGGAGTCGGACACGACTTAGCAACTGAACAACAACAATATTCATACAAAAATGGATGAAAATTTAAAAGGCATATGATTTTGGATCATCTGAATTTGACAAAACATTCAAAACAACCAATAAAGAAAGACAATTTACCTGACAAGTTTTGTCTCATAAAAATATTTGTCCTGACTTCCCTGGCAGTCCAGTAGTTAAGGCTCTGAGCTCCTACTGCAGAGGCATAGGTTCAATTCCTTGTCAGGGAACTAAGATCCCGTTATGCTGCATGGCACAGCCAAAAAATTTTTTTATTGTGAAAGAAAGCTACTACATACAACAATCTCTATTTTTTTTTTGGCCAGGCTGCACAGCATATGGGATCAATTCCTTGACCAGGGATCAAGCCCATGCCCACTGCAGCGCAAGTGCAGAGTCTTAACAACTGGACCACCAGAGAAGTCTGAAAGCGACCATAAACAAAGATAAAAAGTACTTGTCAGAATACTGGGGCTTAAATGTTTACACAATTCCAATACAAAAAATATTGATTTGAAAATATCCTCCATCAAGAAGAATTTGCTCTGAGCTCCTTTGATATCTCAACACTTACAGAAAGATGTTTTTCTCAATTAAAGAAGTCAACAATTCAAATGTATTCATTATAAAATGTAACTCTGATAAAGCTGGCAAGCAATTTTAAGAAAAAAATTAAAATAAAACCATATTGCAAAAACTATGTTCTTCAGGAAAAACTGACAATATTATGGGAAAAAACAGCTAAAAAGAAAGTACTATATCCCAATAGTAACTGTTCTATTTATGTACTTTTTGTAATGCTCATATAGTCATTATAAAAGGCATTTATTTTTGGCCTTAAACAGATATATATATATATATATATATGGTTTTTACATTTTAAAAATTTATTTTTGAGAAGTTTTCATAAAAAACTATTTTATAGTTCCATCAATAAACCAAATTTATAAGTAAATAAACATTTCAGATATGTTTATAATTTCATTTTAGTATTTCTAAACTCTCAAGTGTCCCAGTTTTAACAAATTATACAATCAAATTCAAATATAAAACATCTGCACATTGAAAGGGAGAAGGCAATGGCACCCCACTCCAGTACTCTTGTCTGGAAAATCCCATGGATGGAGGAGCCTGGTAGGCTGCAGTCCATGGGGTCCCTAAGAGTCAGACACGACTGAGCGACTTCACTTTCAGTTTTCACTTTCATGCAATGGAGAAGGAAATGGCAACCCACTCCAGTGTTCTTGCCTGGAGAATCCCAGGGACGGGGGAGCCTGGTGGGCTGCCGTCTATGGGGTCGCACAGAGTCGGACACGACTGAAGCGACTTAGCAGCAGCAGCAGCAGCAGCACATTGAAAAGGCAAGATCAACTACAATAAAAAAGTTTAATGAACATCAAAAAATAAAATAGAAGTTTCTTGATATACATCATTAAAAAAAAAAAGAGGGACAGAATATTACTAACCAAAACAAAAAATGCCATGTAATCCCCCCTCACTTTTTAAACTAGATAATCTATCATTTAGCATTCAAAAAGCAAACAAAATACTTTGGTCTAAGCTTTCACAAAATTTCCAAATCTTTATTTTGATCTTTCTCATGTCATCATTCATCTAATTCATGCTTTCACCATTATCTACCACACCTATGTAAAAGCTGCATACTCCTTAAAATTTTAGGCAAAGTATATTGTCTTAGGTGGCTACGCAGCTGGCTCAGCAGGTACAGAATCCGCCTGCAATGCAGAAGCAGCAGGAGACACGGGTTTGATCCCTGGGTCAGGAAGATCCCCTGAAGGAGGGCATGGCAACCCACTTCAGTATTCCTGCCTGGAGAACCCCATGGACAGAGAAGCCTGATGGGCTACAGTCCACGGGGATGCAAAGAATCAGACACAGCTCAGCGACTAAACAACAAAAATATTGTTTTAGTAAGAATCATAAAAATTAACTCAAACTCAATAATCTAATTGGTAGTTATCTGCCTTGTAAGATGTGAACTCCAAAAAATGAGGATTATATCTGGTGACTTTTTTTTAATACTATGAATTATTAATGTTGAGGGTAGTATATGAAACACCAAATATTTAATAAACATTTACAGAATGAATGAATTTCTTTCTTTTTTCTTTTAGCCACACAGTGCAATGTACAGGATCATAGCTCCCCAAGTGAAACTGAAAGTGTCAGTCGCTCAGTCCTGTCTCACTCTTTGGGACCCCATGGACTGTACCCTGCCAGGCTCCTCTGTCCATGGTTTTCTCCAGGAAAAAAATGACACTGGATTGGGTTGTCATTCCTTCTCCAGGGATGAGGGAGAAATGATGAGAGAGAAAATGATGCAAGAATGAAATGACAATGGAGTGGGTTGCCATTCCCTTCTCCAGGGGATCTTCCCGACCAAGGGATTGAACCTGAGTTTCCTGCACTGCAGGCAGATTCTTTACTGTCTGATCCACCAGGGAAGGCAGTCAAACCCTGAATTTCAAGCACAGAAACTTTACCACTGCACCCCCATTCGTTCCCAGATTGAATGAATTTCTAAAATTAAGACAGGGATGATTTTAGAGAAGATCTGACAGTGATAAAGGAGCCAAAAAACAAAACAGTTAGGACAGCATTAGGTGGCCATTCACACAAAAGAATGTATGTTGAGTCAATTCCTTAATTTCTAAAATAAAGTCAAACAAAAGTATACATATTCAGTTTCATATATTTATCTATAGAGAATAAATAACTGCACTCAATTTTCTTAAACTGTCTTACTAAAAAAAAAAAGACATTTACAAAAACAAGTATTTAAAACACTATTCAGGGGAAACCCATGAAACCTTCAAAAATAAATTAAAATTATACACAAGAAATCAGAAAAAAAAATTCATTTTAAATTTTAAATCAGTGAAGACATTTAAAATGTTTTAAATGGCAATAACATATCTCCATCAGATAATACAAGTGTGAAAATTACTAGTAAAGATATGAAAAGACACACACTATTTCAGATAAAGTTGAAATACAAAGTTTACTGAATTTCACTCAATAATGTGTTTCTAGATAAAAGGATCTTCTGCCATCATGTGGAAATTTTTGAAATTACAGTTACACAAAAAATTCCTGTATCTGACTGGAGTATTCCAGTCAATACTAGCAAGAATGACTCCACTTGTAAACAAGGTAAGTATTCTTAGAAGAATTTAGTGAAAATGACCAGGCACAGCTGTTACTCTCTTCTCTCTTCCTCCGGAGAGAAGATGATGTTCACTGTAGCTTAAGGAAACTGCATGACAGACACACCACCTCTTTTTCTGTTTCCAAGACTCTTCGCAGTTACGGCTATCCTAGGACTCTCCTAGTTTATGATCTTAAATTTCTTACTCTTTACTGATCTCTCTCCAACCTTAGGCACTTAAAACACTATACTCAATGGAAAAAAAAACCCAGAGTAAGCTACTTTATCTTGAATCATTAGAAATCACAGATGCTTGATACAAGTTTTACACATAGCAAAAAAAAAAAAAAAAAAAAAAACATATATATACATATTAAAAAAGGAACCAGCTATTCATACATTCATATGCCTGAGGATTTGAAAGTATATCTAGATAAAAACACGGATTAAAGTGCTTGGAATAAGCTCAGTACGCTATGAAATGTAACACTGAATTCTCACATATTTACAAAATATAATTTTAGAATTCCCATAATCAGGATAAAAGCCTTTGCTTAAATTATTAATTTTTACAAACTATAATTCACATATTTGAATGGTTAACTTTTTAATCCAACATGTTGTTGGTCTTCACCTGAAAAATTACACATTTTTTCTTTGGAGGAAAAAAAAACAAGATCTACTGAGCATCTATTATAAGCAAAATACTCTCCTAGGAGATTTAAAGCACACAAACATCATTTTTGTTCTCAAGGAATTTACCCTCTACTAACACAAGAAAAAGATGTACAGCAAATAACTATAATAACTGTAAACAGCATTCAGTAAGAAAACAAAAAGACAAAATATAGAATTTTGCTTTTAATTGGGAGAATTAATCAAGAAAGAGTTGACAGCAAAGGACTGGAGCTGTTTGGAAAGACATTTTGGATTTGGCTATACAGAAAACAACAGGAAAACCTTTAGGCCGAATGAACAGTGAGGCCAAGACGACATAAGGCCACATTTAGGGACAACGCTCAGTTGAATATGACTGAAACTTGGGAGACTTGACAAAGAATTTTGAGATGTAAGGCAGGAAAAACATACTCAAGTCAGATTTTGCATAGTTTTGAATGCCACGTTAAAGAGACGTCAACAGGAAAATAGTGATGGCTTTTGACAAGGGCAATAATGTGATCCAAGTTGTGTTTTACAAGCTGCTAGTTAAAAGGGACTAAAGGCAAAATTATTCATGAAACTACTACAAACATCCAGAGGCAATGAAAATGGAGACAACAGGTCAGAGTTCTGATATGGTAAAAGGAATCAACAGGTTTGACAACTAACTGGATATGGAAGACAGGAGAGAAGGAAGAATTAAGAATAATGAAATTACAAACTTTGCTTTCAGTACCTTTGAAATTTCTTCCTAGCAATCTCCTTCCTACCACACACTAGAGCTAAAAGAGCTAACATTTATTGAGAACTTACTATGTGCAAGGCAACTACTGTGCATATATTTATTATCCTATTTAATCCTTAACTTCTGAAGTAAGTACTGTTGGTATTCTCATTTTACTGGTGAGGAAACTGAGGCTTAACTATCCAAGTTCACATAGTAAGTGACAGTGAAAGTGAAGTCGCTCAGTTGTGTCCGACTCTTTGCGACCCCATGGATTGTAGCCCATGGAATTTTCCAGGAAAGAGTACCGGAGTGGGTTGCCATTTCCTTCTCCAGGGGATGTTCCTGACCCAGGGATCAAACCCAGGTCTTCCGCATTGCAGGCAGAGGCTTTACCTCTGAGCCACATAGTAAGTATTTAGATGTTAATCAATGGCACTGTTAACCATTAAAGTATTATTTGACAAAAATTTAAAATGAAATTTCTCACAGGACAGTTATATTTTAAAAAGAAACTCAAAGATAAAAAGATCTTCAAAATCTAACAGAACAGAATCAGATGAAGGAACAGCAAGTGACAGGATAGATAAACTGAGTAGAAAACTATCTAATAATCATAAATTGGATGGCTAAGGGAAAGAGAAGTTTCCTCCTGTACTCATATCAGTTTTCCCTGAGACCAACATTCTAAACTACTATTCTTTAGAATACGATGAGTCTTATTCTATCTTATACAGACCTGTACCAGACTTACAAACGCCTTAAATATACTGACCACATATTAATCTTCTGTATCCCCTGAAAAACAGTAGGTACTGAATGAATGAGGGAACAAATAAACTCGGTTGAATTCCTTCTGTCTAGTTCTCCCTGGCAGAGTGTGACCAACATCCTCACACAATTCAAGACCTACATTTGGAACAATTTCTGCATGTCCTACCTTGAACTCGTTGCTGAAACCTCTGCTCCTGCTTCTCTGCTTTCCAGTTTTTGTCCTTAGTAATGTCTTCTAGATTATCCCTGACACTCAAATTGTTAAGGCCATGAACACATGGTTGGCCTTATTTATTGGTATACTAGGAGATGTCTGTACTGGATTCCAGAACATTTCTGAGGGTTCTCTAACCCACTGTCTTCCTCAGTTATGGAGGGAAGGCTTTACTTTCCATGGAATCAAACGGTACCCATCTAAAATCAGGACAGGATTCTCCTTTGACTGACTATCCAATAGGCTGTGTAGAGAGTCTGAGAGATGGGGTTAAGGTTCCAACACTCTAAAGTTTAATTTGTATATACTTCCCCAGAGAAACAGTGTAACAACTGGTAATTAGGCTTCCAGACAGCCCTGCAGTAAAAGTCTATTTAACCACAGCACAGTTCAAGTATTACACAATAGCAACTACATTTTTATTTTTTTCATGATAAATCTACTGTATTCATGCTATACTGTGGACTAAATAGCTGTTTATGGTTAATACTGGTTAATAAAACTTCAGTATCCATACTAAAAAAAGGATGAATTACCATCCAAGTATTAAGCAGAGCAATAAACTGCTGAGTATTATCACCAAACTACAGTTAAGTAGAAAGCTAACAAACATAATTAAAAGCAACAAATACATCTACTTCTATAACTAAGACAAAGCAAATTTTTTAAAGGAAAAGAATCATTAACATGTGAGATTCCAGTTATGCTTTAAGAAAAGATAAAACTATTAAATAACTTTTTAAACTTTATATAACTTCACACCAGCCCTATTACTATTTAAGAAAATATAGTTTAAAAATATACTGCAGTTCAATCTTACTATATGAACTTCTTGCCACCTCTTAATTAGAGGTGTAGAGCATATTTTGATAGCATTTAGTTGAAAAGAACTAAAATAATCTGGTATGTCTCACTTATCAAAAGTGCCAAATCTGAATTTTTTTCTTCACATCAAACAGAAATTAAATTTTCTTCTTTTTAGACACATGCCTTGACATTTGTAGACATACCCCATTTAAAACAAATTTGATGTATGCAAATGCAGGTTTACACAGAGAAAGAAATTACAGGCTGATTATTCATTTTACAAAAGGATTAACCAAAGAATTTCTTTAAATAGTTAATCTGCCAGTATACTTAAAATACAGTTAAAATTTTTAAAAATCAACTTATAAACAACTTTTCAGAAATGTACTCATAGCATAAAAGTAGTTACAAAAGTATCAAGCTTCCAATATATTATTACAAACTTTGTCTCAATTGCTTGACTAATCTAGCCTGGGACACAAAAAGATCAAATACAACAGCTTAAAACTGCACAGAAAGGTTTATTTACTATAGTTTTTAAGTGCATACGTGCATGTCATCAAGAAACTACCCAATTCTTTAAAATTTTATCCAGAGGCTAGCAAACAACGAGTCAATATGGCTAAAGGTAACCTAAGAAACCAAAGAGCAAAGGGGCTTGTCTGCCTTCATTGTGCAGGCAAGCCAGAGGCACAAAAAGAAAAATCCAGGGATCCCATTAGCACTACAGCTGTTTTTCTTTTGCAGTGTTCTAAGAAGTGCTCTGAGATACAGAAGACTACCTCTGGGAAAAGGAAATCCAAATTTGATGATCTAGAAATGCAACATTTTGGAACAACTAAAGGAAGCAGGAAGGACCCCTAACGCTCCCAAGCGGCCAACTACTGGGCGTATTCTCTGCTCAATGCTCCACCATGAGACCAAATTCAGGAACCCCGCACCTCCACTGAAGACCAAACAGACACGGAGTAATTGGACAGCAAAAAAGCAGCCTTCCAATAATAAGGTAGTGAGGCCGAAGGAGAAATAGGAAAAAGGAGAAAGATTCAGCCAACTAAGGAAAACCTGATGGTGCAAGAGAGACAGCTGTTGCCTGAAAAAAGGAAGATGAAGAGGATGACAGGAGGACATAAAGAAGGAGAGGGCTGGGAAAAAGGATAGAGAAATAAAATTGAGTATCTAACTCCACATGAATTCCAGAGCAGGGAAAACACCACAATAAACCTCTTTGAGATGGCTCTGCCTGCATTAGATTGAATTAATTATGATCCTATTGCAATTTCTAAAAGTGCTCTGGAAATTTTAAGTAGTTTACATGAAGTAGCCAAGGGTGTTATGAACACCCTGAAACTATATCAAAATTGTACATATTTCCAAACATTTTAAAATAAGAAGTTTTGCTCATTCTGTGCATATTGCTTATATTTAGCTTTATAAAGGCATTTAAATGTTTGTGGTATTTTTGCATGTGTGCTAAGTTACCTCACTTTTGTTCAACTCTTTGCAACCCTATGGACTGTAGCCCGCCAGGCTCCTCTGTCCATGGGATTCTCCAGGCAAGAATACTGGAGTGGGTTGCCATGCCCTTCTCCAGGGGATCTTCCCAACCCAGGGAATGAATCGTGTCTCTTCTGTCTCCTGCAATGCCAGGTGAGTTCTTTACTACTAGCACCACCTGGTAAGCCTCATGGTGTTTTTGAATGCTGTTAAATATGGTTACTGGCTAGAAATTGTGCCTTATCAATTACACATATCTGTACCTTACAGAATAAGTACCTCAGCCAGCCAGGCTGGGAAGTGTGAGGCAATGAACAAGGTGCCCTTGGGAGGTGTCAGAGCTTTGGGTATGTGCTGTGAAGCTGCACCCACTGATGCTGTGTGCTGATATGTAAACATATATATACATGTATGTATTTGCCATGTGATAAGCTGCCAATCTTAGTTTGAAAACGGAGAAGTTCCTATGAGAAGTGGATGATTTTTTTCATTCAATGGGATAGTTTTAAACAAACTGTGGGCAGCTTCATCTTCACCAAAGAGTCACTAAAGCAAACTCCAGAATCCTTTGCAGCTTAAACATACAGCATACAACAGTCTACTTTTTTGTATGTTTATAATGTTTTTTTTAAGAAAAAAAAAGGCCGTGTACATGTTTAAAATCTATTCAGATAAAGCAAAAATATTTTATTGCTTGAAAGCCTGGAAGTCAAAATTCAATTTATTTTAGAAATGCTTCACGTTCTACTGATTCAAGACTAAAGAAGACCAAAGACTTGTAAATAATATCAATATGATCCTCCTTTGGGAACTGAGCTAATTAAATCAACATGCAATGGGAAATACCTGAATTGTCTCAGGCCCAGAGACAAATCAGGTAGCTTAATCTATTAATACACACTAATAATAATAATAATGCTTTGACAGAAGAAAAAGGTGCTTAACATAAAGTAACAAGAGGGGGCAAACTTCCTAAATATGTGTTCTGCACTGTCCAGGAGAAAAGGGTAGTGACGCATGAGGACCCACAATGTTTTCCACTGTAAACTAAATGGATGTTTTCTACAACAAGCACAGTGAGGCTTGGTGAGCAATCTCTCATGCCAACTTGCTTCCCATTATTTTAATTCCATGTTTACCAAGCAACCTTCTAAACATTAATTCAGTTTCCCAGGAAGCTTAACAGAGGTCCACCATCCCTGACTCGCAATTCTGAAGTCAAAGAAGTTTCAAAAAACAAAAGCTCTTTTAGAACTCATCTGGTGGCAAATCCTGACCTAAATGGCCATGTAGCTTTTATTTACTCCACTTAATATGAAAACTAGAAAGCTTTGCTGCAGAAATATGAATGTACTTGATTATAGGGTGCCACTCCAGATCCCACTGGAGTGTTTCTTACAATCCAATCACACTTCTTACCTTTCTAAAATCTAAAAATTCTAAATTCTGAGGCACCTCTGAAAGAAGCGTCCCTGGATCTAAATATAAATATTCTGACTCCTGGGCTTCACCAGCCCCATTCCCCAACCCAGAGAAATCAGCATTCTACCATATAGTTCAGTATTACATAAAGTTAGTTAGTGTGATAAAAGAAACGGTATGGACCTAACAGAAGCAGAAGATATTAATAAGAGGTGGCAAGAATACACAGAAGAACTAGACAAAAAAAATCTTCACGACCCAGATAATCACGATGGTGTGATCTCTCACCTAGAGCCAGACATCCTGGAATGCAAAATCAAGTGAGCCTTAGGAAGCATCACTACGAATAAAGCTAGTGGAAATGATAGAATTCCAGTGGAGCTATTTCAAATCCTAAAAGATGATGCTATGAAAGTGCTGCACTCAATATGCCAGCAAATTTGGAAAACTCAGCAGTGGCCACAGGACTGGAAAATAGTCAGTTTTCATTCCAATCCCAAAGAAAGGCAATGCCAAAGAATGCTCAAACTACCACACAATTGCGCTCGTCTCACACACTAGCAAAGTAATGCTCAAAATTCTCCAAGCCAGGCTTCAACAGTACATGAATCGTGAACTTCCAGATGTTCAAGCTGGATTTAGAAAAGGCAGAGGAACCAGAGATCAAATTACCAACATCTGTTGGATCGTAGAGAAAGCAAGACAGTTCCAGAAAAACATCTACATCTGCTTTATTGACTATGCCAAAGCCTTTGACTGTGTGGATCACAATAAACTGTGGAAAAGTCTTCAAGAGATGGGAATACCAGACCACCTGACCTGCCTCCTGAGAAATCTGTATGCAGGTCAGGAAGCAACAGTTAGAACTGGACATGGAACAACAGACTGGTTCCAAATAGGAAAAGGAGTACGTCAAGGCTGTTATTGTCACCCTTCTTATTTAAGTTATATACAGAGTACATCATGAGGAACACTGGGCTGAATGAAGCACAAGCTGGAATCAAGATTGCCGGGAGAAATATCAATAACCTCAGATATGCAGATGACACCATCCTTATGGCAGAAAGTGAAGAACTAAAAAGCCTCTTGATGAAAGTGAGAGAGGAGAGTGAAAAAGTTGGCTTAAAGCTCAACATTCAGAAAACTAAGATTATGACATCTGATCTCATCACTTCATGGCAAATAGATGAGGAAACAGTGGCTGACTTTATTTTGGGGGGCTCCAAAATCACTGCAGATGGTGATTGCAGCCATGAGATTAAAAGAAGACAAGTTATGACCAACCTAGAAAGCATATTAAAAAGCAGAGACATTACTTTGCCAACAAAGGTCTGTCTAGTCAAAGCTATGGTTTTTCCAGTAGTCATATACAGATGTGAGAGTTGGACGGTGAAGAAAGCTGAGCACCGAAGAATTGATGCTTTTGAACTGTGGTGTTGGAGAAGACTCTTGAGAGTCCCTTGGACCGCAAGGAGATCAAACCAGTCCATCCTAAAGGAAATCAGTCCTGAATACTCATTGGAAGGACTGATGTTGAAGCTGAAACTCCAATATTTTGGCCACCTGATGTGAAGAACTGACTCACTGGAAAAGACCCTGATGATGGGAAAGATTGAGGTCAGGAGGAGAAGGGGACAACAGAGGATGAGATGGTTGGATGGCCTCACCAACTTGACTGACATAAGTTTGAGTAAACTCCAGGCGTTGGTGACGGACAGGGAGGCCGGACATGCTGCAGTCCATGGAATCACAAAGAGTCAGACACGACTGATAGACTGAACTAAGTTAGTGTGAATATGTTATCATCTTTGGGTATACTGATAAAATTCCAATTCCAAATCTGCAAAATCAATTACCAGGGCTTATGCTGACAATCCCAGGTGGCACAAATCTATCTAGAATCACCATCCTAAGCCTACTGGCTTCCAAGCCACCTTGCATCCTCTGTCTGACCTGCCAGAAGACAAACCAACAGCTAACCAATCTCCTCTGCCAGTTATAATTCACTGTCAGCCTTCATGCAACCTTCTACAACAGTTAGAAAAAGAAAAGGTAAAAAATTAAAATGGATTTCTAAGTTATTAAGTAACAATTTTGATCAAATTAACTTATTGGAGAATTATCACTATTTAAACATGATCTCTAAGAAATTAACATGAGAAGACTCTTCACATTGCTTAAAAAGACTTAAAACTATACCAGGTAGATAGCCCTGCTGACTCTCTCCTAATCTCAATTTACAGCTCTAAAAGTTCTAAATTCTTAATATATCTTCTAGTGCTTAGGGAAAAAAGAGTAATAACTAAAGTTTAATTTTTAATCCACACATATTTCTTTTCCAGCAACAGTTTATAGTTTTCAGTGTACAGGTTTGTACATCCTTTATCTGAAGTTTCCCTTTGTATTTCACAGTTTTTTATGGTAAATGGTATTTTAAAATTTTATTTTCCAAGTTTTCACTGCTAGTATAAAAAAGTACAGTTAATTCTTATATATTAGTCATGTACCATACAACATTGCTAAACTGACTTACTAAATTCCAGAAGATTCTTTGTAGATTACATCAAATTGTCTACATAATCATATCATCTGTAAATAAAGGCAGTTTTATTCTTTTCTTTTCAATCTGGATGCCTTTTATTTCTTCTCTTTTCTTATTTCAGTGGCTATTTACAATACTGAAAGTCTACACACTTAGATTGTTTTGATTTTACAAAGCTCAGCAAGAAATAATAAAATATATCAGAGAGTCATTAAACATGAAGAAGTCTAAGTTTAACCTAAATAATTTAAAGGGTAAAATTACAAAATATATTTATAACGTGCTGGTTGACTCACTGAATGTGATTGCCTGTGCTTTGTGATATAATCAGAAACAGAAATACTGAGCATATTCAACCGCATTTTTTTTAAATCACATTTATTGGCTTTCCTATAATTACTAAAGTAGCACATGATCTGGAATTTTGAGATACAAGGAAGAAAATTATAATTATCCTTAATCCTATCACCCAAAGATAAACACTGTTTATGTTTAATTGTATCATGAGCAGTTTTTTACAGCATTAATTCTTCTGAAGCACCATTACTAAGAGCTCCATACTAACCCATCCATCATATGGCTATAATTTCACTCTTCTCCCATCACTGGACATCTACACTGCTTTAAAGTTTTCACTATACATTAAGCACAGCAGTTAAATTTGTATATAAATCAGAACGACCTCTTATTAGAGTCCCTTTCGCCCATTCCTTTGTTAAAGCTACTAGTGTTTTCCTAATCCAAGCTAAGCTCTTCTTATACTAATGCTATCAATCATCTATCACATTAACCCCAAATATATTTCATTTGCCTTTTTATTATTTTTAATTCAGGAATTATTAATTTTATGTTACTGGTAACTATTACAAAGACAAATAAAATACATTTCATTTTTATTATCCATTCTATCACTACAGTGATACAAAGCCCTGAAACTAAAAGAAAAGATTAAAGAGAAAAATCAGTGGTGCCAACGAAAATCGTAAAGTAGGTTAAGCCATTTGATATAGTTTTAACTCATCTCCTAATAGAATCATATCTTAGGTAAAAAAGAACTTCTCGGTCCATCCTTAATCTCAAGGCTAAAATATTACTTCCCCTGCTAAGACAACTGAGGCCCAAAGAAACTTCCCCCAAATCACACAGGACACATTTGTCTGACTAGCACAACCGTTTAACAGTTACACCGCAGTAACTTCCATTTTCATTTCGTTAACGAAAACAATCTTTGAGAGGGAAATGTGTCCCAATTAGCATCTTGGGTTAATAAACATTAAATTATTACCTAAACAATACCTAAACATTTCCCTATTAAGCTAGAGGTGTATTTGATAGAAATGATTTTAAAAAAACTTCCCTGTCCCTTAAGAAAAATACCCAAAATGGAAAACAAACCAAATATACAAATAAATTGTAGTAAGAAAAATTCAAAGAGAAAAAATATGTAATCATTATATATTAAACAAATGTTGAATAGTTTTCTGGAAACATTTCAAAAATAACATTATCATGAGATAAGAGCACAAGGTTTTCACTGAAACTAGTTGTGTTATTCCACACAAGTCATTTTACTTCTACAAGCCCTAGTTTGGTCATCTTTAAAATGAAAAATCTAAGAATGCCCAGTTCGAGATGGCAGACTAGAGAAATCACAGAAGCGTATTTCTTACTTCTTCACCCTTTCAAAATTCCACTGATCTGATAACAAAGACACTTTTAAAGAGCAGCCCATAATAACTAAGAAAGGAGCCACTAGAAGCCAGAGTTTAATAAATTTCTCAAGATGGAAAGCAGGTGGAGGAGTGTAATTAATAAAATAGCCTCGATAAAAGCAGTCACAGCTTCAAAACAGAAAAGATCTGAGGATAAAGCCAAACTGCTAGAATCAACTGAACGCGAACACCAGGGAGGTAAAGAGGAGGAGTCAGAAGCAAATGCAAGGGAGATTAACTGAAACTCTAATTCAAAAAATGATTTTCTAAAAATAAATAAATAAATGTTAATTTTCTAATCGACACACCTCTCTATATGCAGAGTTCTTAGTTTATTATCGCTTTACTTATAAATTTGGACAGGTAACCAAAATTCACAAGATATTGGAAAACTGAAAAAAGACACCAAAGTAAAATGAAAATGGTCCCCAGAAGAGATAAATCAAGGAATAAAAAAGAATATTGGTCCTTATTATAAGTCCTTCTATACAACTTAGTTTTTTTAATCACATGCCTACATACTTTGGTTTTTCAAAAAAGCTTAAGTGCATTAACTGAAAAAAAAAGTTTACTGAAGTCCTTTCAATCAATTCTAATACTCTACCTATGTAAAATTTCAGACATTTGTTATTAAGCAACTGCAAAATATAATTATGTCATGAAATAAGTAAACCAGTAAGATTAATACTATGCATACACAATCTTAAATTCTATGCAAAACTTTCAAATTCTTAACTCTGTGTGGTATACAGAAATACACACCTCTACACACACATACAGACTTGTTTTAGAACCATAACCACTAGCATATTAATATTATCATGCTATTATCATTATTTTAAATCTATAAATTCAAATACATTTAAAATCATTTAAATAAAAAGACATACCTCTATGTTCCAGTAACATAGTATAAAGTCAATAATATATGTAATGTTGCTCAAACTATTATTTTTTAAAAACCTCTTTAGCTACTTTATAAGATAAGCACTGTTATAACACATCTCATGACACCAATTAAAAGTACTTCTCTAAACAAACAATATCTTAAAAACTTCCAAATGCTTCAGAAATTTAAAACAGAAACATTTTATATTCCAAGGATATACTGTTTCAATTGCTCTCCTTTAACCCTTTTTCAACCATTAGTTAAGGACCAAAGCCCAGCTAAAATTTTTTAAATGGTAAAGCTTAATGTAGAAAACACATGTGTAACACATCACCATTCAATCAAGCATCATCATCCAGTAAACCACCACAGAAACAGTGCTGAGTAACACGCACAGCAAACAGTGCAACTAAGAGGTTCCCAGACGACTCCCTCATACTTGGTAGATGATCCCCCACATGTATAATCCATCCACTGAACAGAGGTAATTCATTCCCTTTCTCCCACAAACTAAAATACAACGTACAAATCAGGATGTTCAAAAGCTAAAAAAAAAAAAAAAAAAAAATGAGGTCTTCAAATTAGGTAAGAGAGGTGTCCAAGTATAAAAACTGCAAAATACCCATCTAATCCTAATTACATGAAGTTAAGGAAACTCTAAATATAGATGACATGCAACTTCATCATACACAGTTAAATCTGATAATCAAAGTTATAAATAAAAAGATATTTCATGTGAGTTACAAATGGACAATCACATGAATCTGAAGCATTTCCTTGTCTCAAAAATGAGTACAACAAAACAAAAAAAGCAAATATTATAATAAGGACTATCATACAAACCTAAAGACTTAAACATAATCAGGAAAGGAAACAGTACGTTGCTTTGCAGAAGTAGCTAGGAACAGCAGAATACAGAAAAAAGAAAGAAGAGAACAGTCCAGCATTACACTACTACATTCATTCTCTTCAAGGTTAGTGGTCTATCTTTGACCACCTTCCCATTACACCCAGTCTGGGCTCTTTCATTCACATCTTTGGCTCACCGACTGACTACAAGTAATGAATTTTAACTCTCTATCTCCAGTCACAATCTGTCACCTGAGTATCAGAGGAATATGTATTTCAGAACATCGTCACTTGACTGTCCCATCAGAATTTTTAACACAAAAATGAACGATAATGAACTCATCTGCCACTGCTCCCTCTGTATATACACACACAGCCCTATTCTGGTTATTGGTATCATATTCTAAAACTTAAGAGTCGTCCATTCTATTTCCTCCCCTCTAACTAATCTTGTATCGGTCACCAACTCAAGTTCTAGTCTACTGTAAAAAGAGCAACACAAAAATCCACACTCTCCATCCTCAACAGCTCCGTCTTGGTTCAATTACATAAATATATTAAGGCTGTTAGTTACATTATATATATATATCTTATTTATATAAAAAATACATAAATTATACATTTAAATTAAGTTATATTAATATTTATGTTGTATTTATTTATTAACACAAATTAAACATTTATAAATATATTATATATTTATATATTATCTATATAACATATTGTCTATATAAAATATAATATATATAATCTATATTTTATATATATATAATAGTTACATTAATATATATTATATATATATTAGGGTTTATATATATATATAAAGTTCTGTAAAACTGTCTTTTTTTTTTTTAATCTTACAGAAAAATTCAAGTGAACTTTTTTCCAACTCATTATTTTTTCCCAAATAATCCCAACTTATTTGGGATTACTACATCTCTCCTAAAAGCTCTCCCTGCCTTCAATCTGGCTTAATTCTTCAATCATTCCTCTCTACTCCTATTGAAATGATCTTTCTAGAATATAATTTGAATCATTTTCACCACCGCTGCTTAAAATCTTTCAATGACTCAAAATAAAGACCTAAAATCCTTAGAAGAATATCCTGTTTCTTGTCACCTCTTTAGCTTTAATCTCTTTCTAACCTCCCATATAATACACTAAATTCTGATCACTGCAGATCCTGGAAAAAGTCATACTGTTTCTTACCTCAATACCTCTGCATATGTTATTTCCACTTTCCCAGGGTCTTTTTCTTGACAAGGCAACTCTGACTTACCCAAATGTCCTCTCATACATTACATGTGGCCTCAACTTTCATTCCTTCTTTGGTCCCACAGCATTTTAACAGACACCCTTCCATACTATAAACATCTATTAACTCAAAGCTTGGACACCATAAAAGTGAAATACCTATATTACTCATCTTTGTGTCCCACAATGCTAGCACTCTGCCTCGCAATAAGTGATCAATAACTAAAGAATGCTTAAGAATTTTTGCTTTTTCCAGAAACTTTCACTATCAGCCTTGCCCAGAGACACAGAACAAAGCAGCTACTTAAGGAAAACAACTGAGAACCAGGCAAGAAAGCAGTAAGTGGGGCCCAAAAAATGAAAAATTAAATACACTTTTCAAAGTTGTTCCTGAGAAATGTCTCACATCCTAACACAAGCATATCATACTTGATATTTAATTTTCAGTGCTTATTCTGATTTCCAAGAAAATAAGTGGTAAAGAGTTGTTCTCTCTGCAACGGGGTCAGCACAGAAAGAAAAATGGGAAATATTAACTAAATCAGCTATTCTTCAAAACTGAGCATAGTTAGAATTTTTAAAGTTCTATAATAAGAACCCCACCTGATCTACCCAACCACAATTCCACTCTTTATAGAGTTGTCTCTTAAAAGACTTGGGAGTAAGATTACAACGGGTATTTTACTAACCAGTTATCATTCTCCATAGAATCCCAACATATTTTCCTGAACTTAATAGTTTTTCTTTTATGGTAAGGAATTAACATAAATCCACGACTTTGCAAATATGCATTTACATTTTTATCCTTAAGATAAAATGAAATACTTTCGTCTTACCATCCCTCAAATGGTCCGTGAATAGAAATTTGCCCAGTTGAACTCGCTCTAATATTTAAAACAGTTTTCTGGAATCAGAGAAGGGAATAGAGAATTCTCCTCCCAACACTGAGCCCCCTAGCATTCCTGATCCTTCCTCTTTCTCTTCTCCAGTGGTACCCACACCCAACTTTGCTCTTTAAAGTAAAACAAATTCAAGTTCATATGTAATTCTAGAAGTGTGTGAAAGAATCCCAGAGACCAAACACCACACAGCACTGGAATAAATTTTTTTTAAGCTGAATTCCTGACACCAAGTCTAATGGGTTGATCAACAGGGTTTTTTTTGTTTTAGTTTTTTAAAAATGTCTATTCTTATTAATGTCTCTAGCCTATTATCGGGCTTCCCTGATAGCTCAGTTCATTAAAAAAAAAAAAATCCACCTGCAATGCAGGAGACCCCGGTTCGATTCCTGGGTTGGGAAGATCTGCTGGAGAAGGAAAAGGCTATCCACTCCAGTATACTAGCCTGGAGAATTCCATGGACTGTATGGTTCATGGGGTCGCCGAGTCGGACACTTCTGAGTAACTTTCACTTTCAGCCTATTGGTATTCTGGGTTCCTATTCTTTCCCCCAAAAGTTTCCCAGTTCTTATGCTTTAGGACCTCCCCAAATGCCCTTATTTCTTCCCAATAGAGAGCTAAACTCCTGGTCCTGCCACAAACTGATCTGGCTTAAAAGATGTCACTTATATTTACATACACTAATTTAGAGCTGTGTGAGTGTCTGCTCAGTCGGGTCCCAGTCTTTGCAACGCAATGTACTGTAGCCCGCCAGGCTCCTCTGTCCATGGCGTTCTCCAGGCAAGATACTGGAGTGGGCTGCCATTTCCTCCTCCAGGGGATCTTCCCCACCTAGGTATCCAGTTCATCTCTCATGCATTGCCTGCACTGGCAGGTGGCTTTTTTTTTTTAAACCACTGAGCCACTTGGGAGGCCCTAGTTTAGAGGTGCATATTGTAAATACTGTTATTATTCTGCAGATGAGAAAATAAAACTAGGAAAAGCGATATAACACTTAATAAATGCCAGTACTTTAATTTGAATCCAGTTCTTCTGACTTCAAGATCAAGTTACCATATTAAAAGAAAACAGTCTGCATTAAAAAAAAAAAATTCAACTTCCCTGGCTCTAGGCGACCTTATTGCATCTAATGCATATAATTTTTAAGCAAATTCTACATTTCACCCTCGTCCTAAATGTCCCTCTTGAAAGCGTCAATAAGGCTTGTACAATCAAAAATTCTGCGACTTAGTTAAAAAGTTCTGTGTTCACCCTAATGTTCACCCTCTTGGCATTTTTTTTAAAAGCAGCCTTCAGTAGTTTCTGTAGTCATCAACTTTTTAGGGTAAGAAATTGCTTAACTCGGTTCTTCAACCAACACTACTACGTGCTTTCAAATACCTGTCCTTCTAATAGTCAATTCCAATCCTTTCTTGCTATTTGCAAATCATACCTGGGGGTAATCCTGCATGGCTCCCAACCCCACGAAATACTCTAAATACTTTGGGGGCTTCCCTGGTGGCTCAGTGGTAAGAATCCGCCAGCTAATAATACAGGAGGCACGGTTCAATCTCTGATTGGGTAAGATCCCATGCCAGGGAGCAACCAACCCGTGGGCCACAACTACTGAGCCTGTGCTCTAGAGCCCAGGAGAAGGAGCTACTGAGCCCACCTTCGGGCAATTACCAAGCCCGCGTGCCTAGAGCCCGAGCTCCGCAACAGGAGAAGCCACGGCAATCAAGCCCACGCACTGCAACTAGAGAGCAGCCCTCGCTGGCCGCAACTACAGAAACACCCGCGCAGCAACGAAGACCCAGCATGGCAAAAAAAAAAAAGTTATTTAAAAATATATACTCTGAATATCTTCTGACTTCATTCAAAAGAAGAAAGAGAAATCAAAGGAGCTAATGCCTCTGCTTAAGATCTAGTGCAATGATGGAAATTAAAAAGTAACGTGACTACGTGAAAGGAAGTACCTGATTACGAAGAAACCAACTTTCACCTGACTTAACTCTGACCAGCATTTTTGCCCACCGCTTGTAATAAACCCCAGGCTTTTCCAATTTCTGTTATCAGTCATGATATAATATGAGAATATTAAGACCCAACAAAAAGCACTGGGATTTTTAAAATGGTGATTACAGAAACAAGCCTCTAAAATTCTGAAAACTAGTAAGGAGAAAACTATTATCAACAGGAGCTTGCTAAGTGCAAGGCACTGGAGGGGACAAAAAGCTGCCAAACGGGAAGCTCTTTAAAAACTTGACGGTGACTTAGTCAATTTGGTGACCTCCATCCTCACCCCTTCAGTGCCAGGCAAAAGTCGACTGAATTTGACGCGCTGGTGTATGGGATGTGCTGCGGCCAGGACCCGGGGGATAAAGAGACCGACTTGGGATGTAACTTTGGGAGGTATTGTTTAAACGGCTTTGCGCTGTTCAATTCAAACGGAACAGGCTGCCGCTCCGTCCGAGCTTGCGTGGGGCCCGGGAGACCAGGCAGGTCAGGCGGTCTCTCCTAACTACAAACCGGGACACCTCTGAGGGACCCCAAAGGTCTGGGGCGATGAAAACCAGAGTTACTTGCGCGGAGCTCGGCCTCTTTAGAACTTGGTCTCCTAAATTCGTCCTTCATGCTACCACTCAAGGACTGAGTCCCGGGCCGAGGAGACCTCCACCAAAAGTCTGACCTGGACTGCTTGTCACCCCTCAGTTACACTCCATCATCTTTTCCATTAATCTTATCCCTTTCTCTAAAAGCCGTCGTCAAAATCGGGCTCCTCCAGGAAGCCTTCCTTGCTTTTAGTTCAAGCCATTTAAGATGTCTTACAGTGTTCCTGCCTTCAGGCAATGAGATGAATCTCTTCATCCACAAGCCCAACAACCTAGTACCTTGCACAGTGCTGTGCTCCTAATTTGTGCCCCGAAGGAGTGGAATCTTTCCTGTAACTCAAGTGAGACCTGAGCTAGCAGGTAGCAACCCTTAGCTGAAGTCAGGTCGACTGAAGAAGAATCATTAGGGAACCTTTTAAATGTATTGTTTCCAAGGCCATGATACTGGAGATTATGATTAAATAGTCTGAGAGGAAAATGTAGAATCAGGACGTACACAAATCTTCACCTTTTACAAAGGCGATAGAGTGTGACCAATCAAAGCTGGCAGCAATTTGGCCTCGTTCTTTCTGTCCCATCACATGTTTGGTCCTTCAACACACCCTGATGGCTCTACCAAGAAAATGTATGCAGAATTCGGTCATTTCTCACTAGTCCCTCCACCACTATCGTCTCTGTTTATTGGATGTGGTAGTCACTTTTTGTGTTTCTGCTTCTGCCATGATCAACTTTGGTCATCAGTCAGTTCGGTTTAGTTGCTCAGTCGTGTCTGACTTTTTGTGACCCCATGGACTGCAGCAGGCCAGGCTTCCCTGTCCATCACCAACTCCCGAAGCTTGCTCAAACTCATGTCCATCCAGTCGGTGATGCTATCCAACTATCTCATTCTCTGTCCTCCCCTTCTCCTCCTGCTTTCAATCTTTCCCAGCATCAGGGTCTTTTCCAATGAGTCAATTCTTTGCATCAAGTGGCCAAAGTATTGGAGTTTCAGCTTCAGCATCAGTCCTTCCAATAAATATTCATGACTGATCTCCTTTAGAATTGACTGGTTTGATCTTTGGTCATAATCCCCCTAAATGGTAATAGCCTCTGCTGTGGGTAGTACCTGGCTGTCCCTTGCTGGTTCCCGTCACTCTGACCACACCTTTTCACATAGCTTTTTATTACATTATTTCTAGGTTAAAGAAAAACATAAAATCATGTCACTCCTCTGCTCACCAAAATCCTCTAGTGGCTTCTCATCAGAGTAAAACCCCAAGTCTCTGCACTTCTTAGCTCTGTAAATTTTCTCCTGCTGTGCTCTCCCTAGTCGGCCTATTCCAGCAACATGGTCTTTATGCCCCCAATTCATCTTTGAACAGTCCAGGCACAATCCAAACTGAGTGTCTTGATATTTGCTCTTCTATCTGCTTGGAACGTTCTGCCACAGGTATCTTCCTGGCTAGCACCTTTATTTCATTCAACTTGATAGGCAGGAAGTTGGCTGCGCCAGAGAGCCAGCGCCTTCAATTTGCGGTCCAATAGCCGCCTAATCTCACCAAGCAATTTACCAGCCTCGCCCCTTCTAGGCCCCCACCAGTACTCCAAAAATAGTCAATGCATCCTAAGTAGCTTCAGTCGTGTCCCACTCTTTGTGACCCCATGAACTGTGGCCCACCAGGCTCCTTTGTCCGTGGGATTCTCCAGGCAAGAATACTGGAGTGGGTTGCCATGCCCTCCTCCAGGGGATCTTCCCCACCCAGGGACTGAACCTGCGTCTCTTACCTCTCCTGCATTGGCAGGCAGGTTCTTTACCACTCTCGCCACATGAGGGGCCCAGTTAAAAAAAAAAAAAAAAAAACCTCCCCAGAGACTGCCGGAACTTTCCCTACTCTGGCACATGCCCTATCCTGTACTAAGGTTACCTTTGGCAGCCACTGGACTCTTTAACCACTCATAAGTATTCCATGAATACATACATCTAATTATGACCTTTATGGGACATGCATGGTAGTTAGTGCATCTTTTTATATAACCTGCAGCTGTCAATCAAGGCTGTCAATCAATGACCCCCTCTGGATTATGCAAATGACTCTGCCTTAAAAACTTGACTCCAGACCTCTGGGGCCATTGGCCTCCCTTGGTGTGGCCCACTTCTCTCTTGAGTTGTTCTCTCCTTTGGGTGTGCTCAAGTTGCTCAGTCGTATCCAACTCTTTGCCACCTGGTCTTTCTTTCCCTATGGTTAATAAACTTCCTTGCAACAGGTAAGACCTTAGATTCTTACTTGCGTCCCTACCAAGAAGTGAGGTCCACAGGAGAAATGTCTCTATAGTCTTCCACTAACAAGCTCATTACTTCAGGTCTGGTTCTGATGAGACCCTCCCTGGCAACCACATTTGATATTGCTACCACATCATGCAAAAAACTCTCTAAGCCCCTCTTGGCTTTATTTTTCTTTATGCTGCTGCTGCTGCTAAGTTGCTTCAGTCGTGTCTGACTGTAGCCCATCAGGCTCCTCTGTCCTTGGGGATTCTCCAGGCAAGAATACTGGAGAGGGTTGCCATGCCCTCCCCTCCAGGGGATCTTCCCGACCCAGGAATCAGACCCCAGTCTCCTGCATTGCAGGCAGATTCTTACCACTGAGCCACCAGGGAAGCCCTATTTTTCTCTATAACACTTACATATTTTACTTGTTTGCTTATTGCCTGCCCTCCCCTTTGCCCCCACTGGATTACAAATTCCAAGAGGGCAGGGGTTTTGTGAATCTAAGTGTGTCAGTGACTTAAATGATCTGCTGGTGATGAAGAGGCAAGAGTGGGGGGAAATTTATGTGATTCCCTCCCAGATTCCAGAGTTTTATTTATGCAAAGACTTTTGAAAGACAAAAAGATGCACATCTCTCTTCCAAAGGCAAGGGTTTACTCATTTTAGTATTCTTTTCAGGCCCCACGGCAGCAGTGCCTTACAAATAGAAAGCACTCTAACATTTATTACCTTGAATGGACTTTTCCCTTTTGCTTAAATTTTGGAAAAATATTTGTTTAAAATAGCACAGAAAAAATTTTTAAATGGATTTAATTTGGTTTTTTGACAAACCACATTCATGGCAAGGATTGAATGGCAGCATGGTTATTTTACTTCAGGAAATTTTTTCTAACCATACTTCATCTCCTAATATCCCTGTAAATTAAAAATTAATTTATTGTTCCAGTTTACTTTTTTTCTGGTTTCCTTTGGGGTTAAAGTACATGTATAATAAATACTTATGTCAGAGCCAAAGCTCTTATAAAAATGTGGGGAAAATTCTGCCAATAAATTAATAAAGAATAACAATAAAAGAATTAATTCAGCATAAAGGGAGCAGAAAAGGTCCAGAAAGCTTTGGGCAATCAATGCTCAAAAATGGCAAATGATGGGTAAGAGAGAAGCCAAGATGTAATGGTGTGGTTAGGACTTGAGGAGAAGAATCCAGAATAACAGTGAGAATAATGGTATATGACCTTTATTTTTTATGGTGGGCTGGACAGTGAGTTATGTTTTGAGGACAAAATTTTCTGTTTCTTTCACCTTCCAGTTTAGGCTGACCAGTTTTCCTTTTGTGGTCAAACAGACATGAACTAAAACTAAGATCTGAGTTCTATTCCTGGCCACTAATCCAGATAAGTACACTTCATGCAAACATTTCCTTATCCTTCCTCCATGTATTTTGTTTTCCCCTGTGTTACTCGGCAAGTCACTCAACCACTCTGGGCTTAGATTTTCTCATATGTCAAAGTGGGGTTAGGTTAATTCTCAGGTTTCAACTCTGTTGGTCTAATCATGATTTCTACACATTCCCCTCCAAATTTTTTTGCAAAAGTAGAAGCATATAGGGCTTCCCTGGTGGCTCAGATGGTAAAGAATCTGACTGCAATTCGGGAAACCTGGGTTCAATCCTTGGGTCGGAAGGTCCCCTGGAGGAAGACATGGCAACCCACTCCAGTATGCTTGCCTGGAGAATCCCCACGGACAGAAGAGCCTGGTGGGCTACAGTCCATGGGGTCACAAAGAGTCAGACACGACTGAGTGACTCAGCACACAGAAGCAGATATGTAACCCAGTCTGAAATAATCGCGTTGAAAAGATTTTTATTTAAAAACAAAGGGAAAACTCCTCAAAATTAGAATCAAAGAGGTTTCCATATTTTCCTTTATGGAGGTGTAATTGATAAAGAAAAATCAGGAGGGGAAATTGCTTTTGGAAACACATTTTACTTTAGTCATACTGAGTTTTCAGGGACAGCCTTTGTTAAGAGATGCATTGAACAAGTTACCTAATAATAACAGTGTAATTTGCCATTAGGGCTTCCCAGGTGTCTCAGTGGTAAAGACTCTGCCTGCCAATGCAGGAGATGTGGGTTCAAACCCTAAGTGGGGAAGATCCTCTGCAGTAGGAAATGGCAACCCACTCTAGTATTCTTTCCTGGAAAATCCCCTGGACAAAGGAGCCTGGCAGGCTACTGTTCAAGGGGTCGCAAAGAGTCAGACACCACTGAGCAACTAAGCACAGACACACAATTTGCCATTCGTCTAAGTCAGTGGTTTTTAACTTTGGCTGTATATTACAATTACTAGGGGAAAATGGTTTTTAAAAACTGTTAATAGGGCCCCACTACAAACCACTTGAATCAGAATCTCTGCAAGTGGGGAGAGGCATTGCTTTTGCTTAGAAGCCCCTCCAAGTGAGTCTAATGTGCAGTCAGGATTGAGAACCAGTGGTCTAAATTTCCAACTTGGAGACACTTGGGTTCTAGGAAGAGTATTCAGAATATTAAGACACTGTTAAAAATTGGTTACTAAACGTCCAGTGCTTTAATACTGAAGTGTTCCTGCAACAATGGGGATAAAGATTTTGATACAGCTAAAAATACCCTAAAAATAAAATGGAGGAAGCAAGAAACTGGGAAACTGGGGTTGATACATACACATTACTATATATGAAATAAATAACTGTTAATAATAAGGATCTCCTGTATAGCACAGGGAACTCAATACTCTGTAATAAACTATATGAGAAAAGAATCTAAAAAAGAGTGGATCTATGTATATGTATAAGTGATTCACTTTGCTGTACACCTGAAACTAACACATTGTAAACGAACTATACTCCAATAAAAAATTTTTTAAATGTAATCAAAAAGAGAAAGAGGGAAGGGACATATGTATACCTATGGCTGATTTGTGTTGATGTATGGCAGAAACCAACACAATATTGACATCATTATCTTTTAATTAAAATAAAAAAATGTTTTAAAAACTATTTAAAGTCATCAGACTCCCTCTTGGGGGGGGGGGCGGGGGGAAGGAGAGAGAAAGGAAAAAAAATTAAAACGCCTCTGAGAAAGAGAGTGTAAGAGTGAAAAAAGAAATGGTATAACTCCAGGCTATATGCACATTTATTGACAGGAGCGGATTAATCACTTAAGGGCCGTCTGAAAAGCTCATGGCAGAGTCATCCCACTCCCCCCATGCCACAGCCAAAACACTACCGTATTCCCCAAGGAAATGGTGCAAGCTTTCCAAATGAACATTCGAAACACAGCTTTCTTACCCATAGTTGGTGCTCTTAATAAAGATTCACAAAACCTCTATTCTCTGTACTCTCCTCCAACCCAAGCCTTCCACTAGAATTCCTGATTGTAGCCCAACTCCTCTGAGAGGGAGCTTCATTAATTACCCCTCATTCTTTCTTTCACTGGAATCTTCAACTATTGCCTTCATCAGATTAGTCCATTCACCTCATAAACATTCACAAGAATACCTAAAAAAAAAAAAACTCCATCTATTCTCCCTCCCCTTCAAACCACCATCCTATCACCCTGCTTCCTTCATTGCAAACTTGAAAAAAATGTTTCTCCATTTCCATTCTCATTCCCTGCTGAACCCCTTTTAATCCATTACTGGCCCCTCTACTCTTTTAAAATCACTTTCTTCAGAGTCCCTAGTTATTTGCTTCTGATGGCACATCTACTCTCGCCGGACCATCTAGAAATCTGTCCATCTCTCAGCTTCCATAGCTTATATTGTACAGGTGATCCACTTCTAAGGCCCCATTGTCTCAGTGTCCTCTGCTACCTGCACTTCTTCTTGCCTCCAAATGAGAACACATCCAAAGGCTCAGTCCAAACATCAACTGTCAGTGCCCTTGTCCCGGCCAGCTGTCCTCAGTAATCGGTGAGGCTCTGCTGCCCCCACCTGGCCAACCCCATTCTAACCATTCCGGAGGCCCTCGTAGGACCCGTACCTGGAAAAATGCCAGGGCATCTTACCTATCTCTCTCACACACACCCCTGACATCTCCAGTTTCAACCTTCCTTTTCTAAGCACTGAATAAGTTCAAACTGGATGCTCTGTCAACCTTTCAGAGTCTGTGTCCCAAATTATACTCATCATTTTTCTCCAAAGATGTTTATCTATCCAACATTCTTAAATTTGCCAAGACTGAAGGCTTACGAAGGATCTGTAACATCTTTCACCCTTTTCATATATCTTGTTATTGAGGAACCTCTGTTGAGACTTTTTAAAAATCAGTCACTTTTTTTCCATGTCATTTACCCACCTTTCCAGACTCTATCCCTTGTTTAAAAGATTGCAACAGTCTTCTAACTGGATTTCCTTTGTTCAAAATCTTTGAAAGATTTTCCATTGTTCTTTTCTGGGATAAAATATACGTTCCTAGGATATAAAACTAGATTTACAAAATCATGTTGCAACCAAAGGCAAGACTAGTAGCTATTATTAATCCACTTTTTCATTATACATGTATAAAAGTACATTTTTCATGATAATATTGTATATTATCCAATTTCCTTAAAGCTGAAGGAAAATTTTTTAAATGATAAATTCAGACAGAGATTTCAATTTCATAATGCCATTATATTTTTAACCTGCAGAAAGCAAAAGTAAAGTATGTCAGTTCAGTTCAGTCGCTCAGTCGTGTCCGACTCTTTGCGACCCCATGAACTGCAGCACGCCAGGCCTCTCTGTCCATCACTAACTCCCAGAGTCTATCCAAACCCATGTCCATCGAGTCACTGATGCCATCCAACCAGTATATAAACATATGCAAAAAGTAACTGTTCCTCAAGACAAGGCATTCTCCACCACCCCAAACTGAAATAATTTCACAATATGTGTTTCTCATGCTACAAATTTAAGAGGAATAAACTATATTCATATACAGTTAGGTTCCAGCTTTATTGTTTCTTAACTATGTGACCGTGAACTAGAGGCTTAAGCTCTCTGGGTCTCAAGTTTCCCTCTTTTAAAATGAGAATAATAGCATGCCTCTAAAAATCTTACGTGTTTTAGTGATTTTATATGTTAAAGGGATTTAGACTAGCTTGTCTACAGCACATAGAAAGTGCAAAAGGTGTTACGAATAATGATGGTGACATAAAATGACAGCCAGTAACAACTGTGAATCTTAGTTTAAAAAGTAAGGTTTTTAAACTTTTTGCTGCTTCAGAATGTAACAGTCTTAGCGATATGAAACTTAAATGAACTGAAATGATATAATGCAATTATACTATGACATCTCAAATTCTAAACCCGAGTTTGTGCCTGAACTCCTACAAGCATGATGGTTTTCTTTGAGCAACAAGAACAATTGTTCTTGGGGTGAGCATCTCCTGTAAATATGGACAGTGTTTACTGATGCAAGATAAATTCCGAGTATCTGTTGTTGTTCAGTCACTAAGTCATGTCTGACTCTTTGCTACTCTATTAACTGCAGCATGGCAGGTTTCTCTGTCCTTCACTATCTCCTGGAGTTTGCTCAAATTCATGTCCATTGAGTCCATGATGCCATCCAACTATCTCATCCTCTTTCGCCCCCTTTTCCTCCTATCCTCAATGTTTCCCAGCATCAGGGTCTTTTCAAATGAGTGAGGTCTTCACATCAGGTGGCCAAAGTATTGGAGCTTCAGGATCAGTCCTTCCAATGAATATTCAGGGTTGATTTCCTTTAAGGTTGACTGGCTTGATCTCCTTGCTGTCCAAGAGACTCTTCAGAGTCTTCTCCAGCACAAGTAAAAAGCATCAATTCTTCGGCACTCAGCCTTCTTTATCCAACTCTCATATCCATACATAACTACTGGAAAAACCATAGCTTTGACTATATGGACCTTTGTCGGCAAAGTGATTTCTCTGCTTTTTACTATGCTGTCTAGGTTCGTCATAGCTTTCCTTCCAAGAAGCAAGTGTCTTTTAATTTCATGGCTGCAGCCACTATCCACAGTGATTTTGGAAACCAAGAAAATAAAATCTGCCACTGTTTCCACTTTTTCCCCATCTATTTGCCATGATCTTAGTTTTCTGAATGTTGAGCTTTAAGCTAGTTTTTTCACTCTCCTTTCACCTTCCTCAAGAGGCTCTTGAGTTCCTCTTCATTTTCTGCCATAAGGGTGGTGTCATCTGCATATCTGAGGTTGTGATATTTCTCCCGGCAATCTTGATTCCATCTTGTCATTCATCTAGCCTGGCATTTCACATGCTATTCTCTGCATATAAGTTAAATAAGCAGGGTGACAATATACAGCCTTAACGTGCTCTTTCCCCAATTTGGAACCAGTCTGTTGTTCCATGTCTGGTTCTAACTGTTGCTTCTTGGCCTGCATACAGGTTTCTCAGGAGGCAGGTCAGGTGGTCTGATATTCCCATCTCTTTCAGAATTTTCCACAGTTTGCTGTGATCCACACAGTCAAAGGCTTTAGCGTAGTCACTGAAGCAGAAGTAGATGTTTTTCTGGAATTCCCTTGCTTTCTCTATGATCCAATGGATGTTGGCAATTTGATCTCTGGTTCCTCTGCCTTTTCTAAATCCAGCTTGAACATCTGGAAGTTCTTGGTTCACGTACTGCTGAAGCCTAGCTTGAAGGATTTTGAGCACTACCTTGCTAGCATGTGAAATGAGCACAATTGTATGGTACTTTAAACATTTTTGGCATTACCCTTCTTTGGGATTGGAATGAAAACTGACTTTTTTCCAGTCCTGTGGCAATTGCTGAGTTTTCCAAATTTGCTGGCATGTTGAGTGCAGCACTTTAACAGCATCATCTTTTAGGATCTGAAATAGCTCAACTGGAATTCCATCACCTCCACTAGCTTGATTTGTAGTAATGCTTTTAAGGCCCACTTGACTTCACAGTCCAGGATGTCTGGCTCTAGGTGAGTGACCACACCATCCTGGTTATCTGGGTCATTAAGACCTTTTTTGTGTAGTTCTTCTGTGTGTTCTTGCCATCTCTTCTTAATCTCTTCTGCTTCTGATAGATCCTTGCCTTTTCTGTCCTTTATTGTGCCCATTCTTGCATGAACTGTTCCCTTCATATCTTCCATTTCCTTGAAGAGATCTCTAGTCTTTCCTGTTCTATTGTTTTCCTTTATTTCTTTTCATTGTTCATCTAAAAAGGCTTTCTTATCTCTCCTTGCTATTCTCTGGAGCTCTGCATTCAGTTGGGTATATCTTTTCCTTTCTCCTTTGCCTTTCACTTGTCTTCTTTTCTGTTATTTGCAAGGCTTCCTCAGACAACCACTTTGCCTCCTTTGATTTCTTTTTCCTTGAGATGGTTTAGGTCACCACCTCCTGTACAATGTTATAAATATCTGATAGACCTTCAGCATCAACAATGGGAACAGGACTGTTCAATCTTGTGTTTTGAAATCACTTGAATTGCTATTATTCATGATGGCTATTATTTTACTGAAAAATTAAATGAAAAATAGTGTTTAGTCTCTGTCTACAATTTTGTAGCCATGAGGATAAGGAATGAGGATCACTTATAGAATAAAGAGTGAGGGGCTGGATAATTCTGGAAACTACATAATTCTGAGCCAATAACTTCTTAAAAATTAATTTCAAGATTTCAAAAAGAGTGGTTAAACAAAGAAGTATGTGTTCTTCCTCCATAAAACCAGACTTTGGCAGTGAATGGTTATTGTATTTCTTTAAAATGTAACAGAAAATATCATATAGGTATTAGAATTCAACTCAAGTTTTAGAACAAATCATAAATTTATTTTAGTCACCTGTTTAATTGAACCCCAAATGGCCTTTCAGATAGTGCAATAATGTTTTTAAGCAGATGAGATTATTTTAAAATGGACATAAGCTAGAATTAGAGCCTCTTTCAAGAATGTGACACCATATGTGGTCAATAATGAAATATCCATTTCAGTTAGATCAGATAGGGTCTATATTAACACAAATTTTAAGAAGAAAACATCAGGAGGGGACATGTGTGTACCTATAGCTGAGTCATGCTGATATATGGCAAAAAACATGATATTGTAAAGCAATTATCCCTCAATTAAAAATAAATAAATTTTAGAAGCCAATAACAGCCACAGGAGGTATCAATACCATATTCCAACTGAGGTCCTCCTGCTGCTGAAAATCTGAGGGTATGGAAAGCTCAAGAAGGAAAGTTTAAGCGACTACATGAAGGAGGAGGAGACTGACAAGGAGAAATTCGAGGACACACCCACCAAATCAAGTTGAGATGAGAGAAAGGACAACATTAAGTGTCAAAGTATGAATCTTAGTCCTTGGACTTGATCAGTTCAGTTCAGTTCAGTTCAGTCGCTCAGTCGTATCCGACTGTTTGTGACCCCATGAATCGCAGCACACCAGGCCTCCCTATCCATCACCAACTCCCGGAGTCTACCCAAACCCATGTCCATCGAGTCGGTGATGCCATCCAGCCATCTCATCCTCTGTTGTCCCCTTCTCCTCCTGCCCCCAATCCTTCCCAGCATTAGGGTCTTTTCCAATGAATCAACTCTTCGCATAAGTTGGCCAAAGTATTGGAGTTTTAGCTTCAATATCAGTCCTTCCAATGAACACCCAGGACTGATCTCCTTTAGGATGGACTGGTTGGATCTCCTTGCAGTCCAAGGGACTCTCAAGAGTCTTCTCCAACACCACAGCTCAAAAGCATCAATTCTTTGGCGCTCAGCTTTCTTCACCGTCCAACTCTCACACCCATACATGACCACTGGAAAAACCACAGCCTTGACTAGACGGACCTTTGTTGGCAAAGTAATGTCTCTGCTTTTAAACATGCTATCTAGGTTGGTCATAACTTTCCTTCCAAAGAGTAAGACTTGATAAGAAAGAGGCTTAAAATAAATGGGCCTGGAACTGGAGCTTCCAAAACTTATGGTTGATGGGACATAATCAGATTAACAGAGGAAGGAAAGATGCAACTTTAAAATGTGAGAACCTATTTGCAGGGAAGGAATAAAAATGTAGACACAGAAAATGGTCTTGTGGACATGGCAGGGTGGCAGGAGAGAGTGGGACAAATGGAGAGAGTAGCATTGACATATATACACCACCATCTGTAAAACAGAGAGCTAATGGGAAGATGCTGTATAGCATAAGAAGTTCAGCTCACTGCTCTGTGATTAGCTAGACAGGTGGGATTGGGTGTGGGGGTAGGAGGGAGGCTCAGAAGAGAGGAGATTATGTATCCTTAAAGTTGACTCATGTTGTTGCAGATCAGAAACTAACACGATATGGTAAAGCAATTATCTTCCAATTAAAAACGAATTTAAAATAAAAAAGATAGGAATAGTGTACACATATATAGCTGATTCACTTTGTTGTACAGCAAAAACTAATATAACATTGTAAGGCAATTATACTCCAAAAAAAAAGTAGAAAAACAAAAAAAAAAATAAATAAGGGGGAAAATATAAAGAGGGAAAGGATAAAAAAAGAACATAACTCTAGCCTTCCTTTATGGATATATGATGGAATTATAGCCTTTTCAAGAACTATGCAGAATAAATATTCTACAGAGGATATACTTTGGTATATACAGGTATATTATACTAAATAAAATCTTTTGCTCACAAGTATTCTATTTAAATATACTCGTAAATGCATAGTAAATCAATTTTTAATATACTAATTTCAGCCCAGAACTATTGTAAATTAAATTCAGCATAATTAAAGGGGGGGACTTCCAACCTTGGGCAGTGATTCTTCATTTTTATTCCATGTAGCACATTTCTAGTAAGTCCATAAAAAGGCCATTCAAGATTCCCAAGGAAGAATCTAACCTGAGCACACAGAACATTTTCCATGGTCTTCCTGTTGGAGAATCTATATAAAATTTCAAGAAGATGGGCCTGAGGGAAGAATGATGTGTCCAGCAGGCAAATTTATCCTAAATGGGTGCTTAAAGTGGTGCCTAAATTGGTGCCTAATTGATAACGTGCTCACTAATCACCTGGGTTTCTTATTACAGTGCAGACTCTGATTCAGTCAGCCTAGGGATGGCCCTGAGATTCTCCATCTCCAGCAAGCTTGCGGGGAATGATGCTGATCATGCCCTCTTTAAGAAGCGAAGTCACCATAACCCATATCACAAGCAAACAGAGAATGACATTTTACTTCCCCAAACTTCATCTTCTTCTTTAGACATATATAGTGTGGAGATTTTGGCTGGCTTGGAAACATTTTACATTTCTGCAAATTGAAGTTCTATTTAGAATATTTTCATTGCCCTCAAAAAGAATTGGCATGAGAAGCAAAGAGAAAGAAGAATTACTCTTTTCTTTAAATTTTTTTTAATTAAAATATCATCTGAAAGGATAACATAAATCATCGAGAGTAGAGAAAGCAAAAAGAAGGCTTGAGTAGGATAACCTTGAGTTAAGAGAGTAAAGAGCATTACAAAGGGAAGATGAATCAGTCCAGCCTCAGACATATTGCCGTCAGGGGTGGGGCTGGCCCAGCCTCCGTGGGTAACCTTGGTACGGGGTATGGGGTACAGGGGAGATTAAGTCTTAAGTACTTAGGGCTCAAAGTATTCACAGAGGCCTACAGTTGCCTAATCAAATTGCTCTTATGCCTTTGGATCAGCGTTACATTACCCCACAGGGAATTTAAACACAACATAAACATGTATTTAAATGAACTTAGAAGAAAGCTTGCTGTCCCGTCTCCTGTTTTAATTAGATATGTCTTATATAAGAAACATACATGCAGACTCTGTGGTTTTCCTGGCAAGGCTACAGCCCTAAATAAATCCACTACAGCATTATTTTGTTTGCTTTTTTCCCTTAATTAAGTTTTTAAAGTTTCCTTAGCTCTCTGTGTGGCTGCTTCAGCTTAGGCAGCCGGGTTTGTGGTGAAGGGTTAGGAGAGCACATACCAGCCTCCTCCTCGTATGGCTCTTCCTCCTGTACAGCTCAATAGGAAAGCAAGAGAAAAAAGAGGGCAAAATCTCCCAACTGTGCAATGCATGCCCTTGACGGAACCTCCCTTATTTCACCCAAGAAAAGCCCATTATTTTCCAACCATATTGATGGAGTGGGAGACACTCAAAACCCTTAACATCAAGTACATGGACAGCCTTCTAAGGCTTATAGAAAACAAGGACAGTGTCCAATTTTCTAGTGCCAAAGTACTAGAATATTTCACTGGCCTCCGCGTTATCTTCACCATAGATCTCTGGCCTGGAGGCTCCTCTGCAGGCCAATGTCAGAGGCTGTAATCATGTCTCAGCAAATGCACAGGACTCCGACTTCTTTTGTTTAAGTCTCAGCCAGGAAGGCAAGGTTTGACAAACGGTCACACGCTGAACAGCTGCTGGATTATTAACAGAAGGCTGAATGGCCTCACAACATCGTGAGTTTTTGCCTGCCTTTTTGTTGTGGATTTTGTTTTAAGTTTTAACATTAAATTTGAAATGAACACTGCTAAAACCGAGAGCAAAAATGAACACGTGTATAATATGAGCTGTGTGTTGATATAGCAGGCTCCAAACGTGTGATTAAGTGAATGGTGACTCACATAAAATATGGGTATATATTTACATATCATGTTTATGTCTTAAGGCTACAGCAGAGAAGAAGACTTAATAAACCGATATGAGTGTGTATGTGCTAAGTCACTCCAGGGGTGTCAGACTCTTTGCGACCCCATGGACCGTAGCCCACCAGGCTCCTCTGTCCACAGGATTCTCCAGGCAAGAATATTGGAGTGGATTGCCATGCCCTCCACCAGAAGGTCTTCTCAACCAAGGGACTGAACCCATGTCGCTTATATCTCCTGCATTGGCAGGTGAGTTCTTTACCACTAATGCCTCCTGGGAAGCCCATAAAGCTATACAGTATTCTTTAATTTATGCTTCTGTTCTTCAGGTTATGCACTTGATTTAAACAAATTAGAATTTATACATGAACAAAGATATATATAGAAGACTACAAGAAATATGAAAGCGTTAGTCACTCAGTCATGTCCAACTCTTTGCAATTCCATGGACTGTAGCCCACCAGCCTCCTCTGTCCATGGAATTCTCCAGGCAAGAATACTGGAGTGGGTAGCCATTTCCTCTTCCAGGGGATCTTCCCGACCCAGGGATCAAACGCATGTCTCCTGAATTGCAGGCAGATTCTTTACCATCTGAGCCACCAGGGAAGCCCATAGAGGAAACATACTTACATGATAAAAATGATTACCTTTGAAAGGTAAAATTAAAGGTGATTATTTTCATTATGTGTTTCTTCTCCTCTGCCCCTAAATTTCTGAGCCATTTAAAACAAAAGCAATGAAACATAAAAGACTACTCCACAAGCAGAAGCATGATTAATGATTTCTCTTATTGATAATGGTTGTTCCACAACCATTTTATAGAGATTACTTAATTCAGTCATTCAACACAACTTATTAAGAATCTCCTATGTCCCAGGCGCTGTGCTTGGCATTAGAATGCACTATATACATACATGTTTTTATCAAACAAGTATTAGCCAAATGCTCTTCACTAACCGATGGAAAGGTGTTGGAAATGTAGGCTCCAAGTTACACCTGATCCTCTAATAAATTTCTCCTTATTCTCCACCATTCTTTATTTTTTTAATTTTTAATTGGAGGATAATTCCTTTACAATCGTCATGTTGGTTTCTCCTGTACAACAATGCAAATCAGCCATAGGTATGTGTGTGTGTGTGTGTGTGTGTGTGTGTGTGTGTGTGTGTGTGTGTATCCCCTTGCTCTAAAGCCTCCCTCTCCACCTTTTCTTAATGTCACTGAGAGCAGACTCACTCTAAGGAAACTTTTTTTTATCACTTTGTTCTGCTCTTTAGTGAAAGTAATGTCACTTGATACTGCCAATGTAACTGCCTTTAGCCATGAAAACACAAATGTACAGGCCCTGTGTCCATCTTTCTGTGGCTTTGTGCCAAGAACCAGTAATGGTACAGCAGTCCCCACACCCCTTTGAGGTAGGGGCATGCTTGAAGAGACGTCCTGTGGACCCCCTGCTCCTCTCCCTCTGAAGACACTCATATTTAGGAAGCCCCAACGAAGGCTCTGTGAGACTAGGCTCATCAAACAGGATAAACAAAAACTGATTAAACGCTCAAAGACCAAAGTCTGGAAAAGATGCTTAGCTAGTTAAATATAGATCTTCAAAATGGAACTTTTGTGTATGCCCTAGGTCCCAGAAGAAACCACTGTGATTAACAACTTCCAGCTAACATTTAAATTCTAATGTAGCTAAGTGGTGTGCCTTCACTGTCTAGGTGTAGCATGTTATTTAAAAACATCTGCTGCCAAGCCCACCCTGCTGCTTTCCACAACAGACAGCATATTAAAAAAATTTCTTGAACAGGCATTCATGGTCCTTCATACACTGATGACAACTCTTGTTCCTCACACTCTGTGTCTGCACAACCTTTCACTCCAGTCAACCGGCATAACTAGCGAGTCCTAGAATATGCCTCTCTTTCCCTTGTCTCTTAATTTCAAAAGATTTCTTTTCTCCATTCTATCCATTCTTCAGGTGACATTTATTTCTTAATGAGAAACTCCTTAAGAGGACTTGAACCTCCAGATTGCCCCGTCCTTGGACTCCACTGTGCTTCTCTCTATAGAGCTCATGAGGCCATGAGTGGGACTAAGGGGAAAATGGCTGGGGTAGGGTGAGACTGTCAGGTCAGTCCCCAGTCCACACACTCTCTGACCATCTTCTCTCTCCAGCTCCTTACAACTCAGTACTGTTGTTTTGGTTTTACTTATCTTTAGCCTGCATAAGACAGCCCATCTAATAGAGAGCTTAGATGGATCTTCAATAGGAAGTAGGGTCCTTGTGTGTTACAGAGCAGGTGACGAGTAACCAAAGAAATGTTAAATAATCATTTTATAAACTCATGCCTCTTAAACTTTTCAAGACTGAATCTAACCATCCAAGTAGACTTCGCGTTCTTTGGAGACAAGTATCATCTCATACTCCTCTTTTCTCTCAGGTTCCCAAGGCAACACTCCGCATATTTTTGGTGCTCAACAGATTAGTGCTTTTGGATGTTTTCATTCAATGCTATCAATGACAAAGTTGTACCATAGAAATACTCATGACAGTTTTTACAGAACTAGAGCAACTAATCCTACAGTTTATATGGAACCATGAAAGACTAAGTTTATATGGAATGATGAAACCATAGAATGGGAAACACTAGAGATCTCTTCAAGAAAATCAGAGATACCAAAGGAACATTTCATGCAAAGATGGGCTCAATAAAGGAGAGAAATGGTATGGACCTAACAGAAGCAGAAGATATTAAGAAGAGGTGGCAAGAATATATAGAACTATACAAAAAAGATATTAATGACCCAGATAACAATGATGGTGTGATCACTCACCTAGAGCAAGACATCCTGGAATGTGAAGTCAAGTGGGCCTTAGGAAGCTTCACTACAAACAAAGCTAGTGGAGGTGATGGAATTCCAGTTGAGCTATTTCAAATCCTAAAAGATGATGCTGTGAAAGTGCTGCACTCAATATGCCAGTAAATTTGGAAAACTCAGCAGTGGCCACAGGACTGGAAAAGGTCAGTTTTCATTCCAATCCCAAAGAAAGGCAATGCCGAAGAGTGCTCAAACTACCGCACAATTGCACTCATCTCACACGCTAGCAAACTAATGCTCAAAATTCTCCAAGCCAGGTTTTAACAGTACATGAACCATGAACTTCCAGATGTTCAAGCTGGATTTAGAAAAGCCAGAGGAACCAGAGATCAAATTACCAACATCTGTTGAATCATCAAAAAAAGCCAGAGAGTTCCAGAAAAACATCTACTTCTGCTTTATTGACTATGCCAAAGCCTTTGACTGTGTGGATCACAACAAACTGTGGAAAATTCTTAAAAAAATGGAATACCAGACCACCTGACCTGCCTCCTGAGAAATCTGTATGCAGGTTAGGAAGCAACAGTTAGAACTGGACATGGAACAACAGACTGGTTCCAAATTGGGAAAGGAGTACGTAAAGGCTGTATATTGTCACCCTGCTTATTTAACTTATATGGAGAGTACGTCATGCGAAATGCTGGGCTGGATGAAGCACAAGCTGTAATCAAGACTTCCGGGAGAAATATCAATAACCTCAGATACGCAGATGACACCACCCTTATGGCAGAAAGTGAAGAAGAACTAAAGAGCCTCTTGATGAAAGTGAAAGAGGAGAGTGAAAAAGTTGGCTTAAAACTCAACATTCAGAAAACTAGATCATGGTATTTAGTGCCATCACTTCATGGCAAATAGATGAGGAAACAATGGAAACAGTGACAAACTTTACTTTTTGGGGCTCCAAAATCACTGCAGATGGTGACTGAAGCCATGAAATTAAAAGATGTTTGCTCCTTGGAAGAAAAGCTATGACCAACCTAGACAGAATATTAAAAAGCAGAGACATTACTTTGCCAACAAAAGTCCATCTAGTCAAAGCCATGGTTTTTCCAGTAGTCATGTATGGATGTGAGAGTTGGATTGTAAAGACAGCTGAGTGTGAAAGAATTCACGCTTTTGAACTGTGGTGCTGGAGAAGACTCTTGAGAGTTCCTTGGACTGCAAGGAGACCCAGCCAGTCAATCCTAAAGGAAATCAGTCCTGAATGTTCATTGGAAGGACTGATGCTGAAGCTGAAACTCCAATACTTTGGCCACCTGATGTGAAGAACTGATTCATTGGAAAAGACCCTGATGCTGGGAAGGATTGAAGGCAGGAGGAGATGGGGACGACAGCAGATGACATGGTCAAACGGCCTCACCGACTCAATGGACATGAGTTTGAGCAAGCTCTGGGAGTTGGTGATGGACAGGGAAGCCTGGTGTGCTGCAGTCCATGGGGTTGCAAAGCATCGGATATGACTGAGTGACTGAACTGATGAAAGACTCAGAATTGCCACGCCATTCTGAGGAAAAAGAACAAAGCAGGAGGCATAACTCTCCCAAACTTCAGACAATACTACAAAGTTACAGCAGTCAAAACAGTGTGGTTTTGGCACAAAAACAGACACATGGATCAGAATAGAGAGATCAAAAATAAATTCGCACACCTGTGGACAGTTAATCTTTGACAAAGGAAGCAAGAATATTTAATGAAGAAAAGACAGTCTCTTTAGCAAGTGATGTTGGGAAAGCTGGACTGCCACATGAGAATCAATGAGGACAGAGCACTTCCTCACATCATACAGAAAAGTAAATGCAAAATGGCTTAAAGAGTTACACATAAGACATGACTCCATAAAACCCCAAGAAGAGAACACAGGCAGAACATTCTGCGACATAAATAGCACCAATGTTTTCTTAGGTCAGTCTCCCAAAGCAATAGAAATAAAAATAAACAAATGCGACATAATCCAACTTATAAGCTTTTGCATAGCAAAGGAAATCATAAACAAAATGAAAAGACAACCTACAGAATGGGAGGAAATATTTGCAAACAATGTGATCAACAAGGACTTAAGTCCAAAATATACAAACAGCTCAAACAATCCAATAACCAGAAGAAAAAAAAAAACCCAATCAAAAAGTGAGCAGAAGACCTAAACAGACGTTTCTCCAAAGAAGATACACAGATGGCCAGTAGGAAAAGATGTTCATCACTGCTAATTACTAGAGAAATGCAAATCAAAACTACAATGAGGTATCACCTCACACGTGTCATAATGGCCATCATCAAAAAGTCTAATAAATGCTGAAGAATGTGTGGAGAAAAGGGAGCCCTCTCACACTACTGGTGGGAATGTCAACTGGTGGAGCCACTATGGAAACCAGTATATAGGTTCCTTGGAAAACTAAAAATAGAGTTGCCATATGATCTAGCCATCCCACTCCTGGGCATATATCCAGACAACACTATAATTCTAAAAGATATATGCACCTTTATGCTCATACCAGCATTATGTACAATAGACAAGGCATAGAAACAATCTAAATGTCCATCAACAGATGAATGGATAAAGAAGATGTGGTGTGTGTGTATATATATATATATATATATATATATATATATATATATATGGTGTATATATATATATATATAATGGAATACTACTCAGCCATTAAAAATAATGAAATCGTGCCAGTTGCAGCAACATGGATAGACCTAGAGATTTATCATACTAAGCTAAGTAAGTCAGAAAGAGAAAGACAAATACCATGTATCACTTATATGCTGAACCTGAAATATGACACAAATGAACATATATATAAAACAAAACAGACTCATAGATATAGAAAACAGACTGTGGTTGCCAAGACAGTTAGGGTCGGGGAGGGAAGGATTGGGAGTTGGGGATTAACAGATGCAAAGTGTTATACACAGAATGGATAAACAACAAAGTTCTACTATACAGCACAGGGAACTATGTTCAATATCCTATGATAAGCAATAATAGAAAAGAATATGTGTCTGTGTGTGTGTGTGTGTATAAATGAGTCACTTTGCTGTACAGCAGAAATTAAACACAACATTGTAAATCAATTATACTTCAATACAGTTTAAAAAAAAAAGAAATACCACAAAGTAAAAAAAATATCCCTTGTAAATCTGGAGCTGATCAGCTATCTGGCTTCACTCCTTTTGGATTCTCAGCCAGACCCCTTTTACAGTCTCAATACACTCAAATTATACATGGTTGCAGCAGGTCAGATGAGAATGAAGAGGGCATGGTATCTTCATTGTAATCATACCTTCTACTAGCATTTCTATGTGGACTCTGTAACTCCATGATAATTTTGTGGCAGAGACTGTTTATTGGCCCTAATTCTATCCTCATTTCTCCCTTTTAGAAATCTCACATTTTAACTGAACACCTAGTTGCCAAGCTGACATCCTACTTCTAGTTCCTCTTATGCTTAGGGAGAGGCACATGCCTAAATTCCAGCTAGGATACAATTTCAGATACAGCGCCCACCCAGTTTGCTTAAACACTTGTGCTGAAGCCCTGGGATGCCATGTTAAGAAGTTCTACCTTGTGGCTGCCATGCTGTAAAGAAGCCCAAACTAAATCTACACAGTGAGTCCACAGGGAAAGGCCTCCAGGACTATAGCAAGAGAAGATGACTGGCTAGCTTCCAGATGTTCTAATCTTCTACTATTCCAGCTCCAACCACTGTCTAACTATGATCAGATGAGAAATTCTGAGCCAGAAACTGCCTAGCTGAGCCCTTCTTCTGAATCGCTATCCCACAAAACCCACAAAATATTATAAAATATGTTGTTATTTTAAGCCACCAAGTTTTGGGGTAGTTTGTTACACAGCATAGATAACTAGAACAGTCATCAAAAGTACAGAGCTCACTACCTAATTCTGCTGGGGCCATGAGGGAAAAAGATTTTCTGACCAGAAGCCTTGCAGCCTTGCTACATGAGAATTTTCACACACAGACCACAGGGTTTGGAGGTAAGATGCTTAGTCTTTACCTTTTTTTGCTCCATCTTGCCTAAAGAGGATGGATTTAAGCAATTCACCTGAGTGTTTTTTTTTTTTTTTTTTGATTCCACATCTACAAAGAGCCTAAGGAGCTTTTAGGAAGGCTGTGAGGATCAACAGGACATAGGAGGAACAATACTCCCAAGGCAAGTGTTCAGTAAATGTCACTGTGGCTTCATATCCTCATGCCCACTTATCTCATCAAACAAGTTTGATGAGCAAACTTCCTGTAGTGCATCTCCACAGACTCAAATAGAGTCAGTGGACCCCAGTTCAGTTCAATGTCAGTTACCTTCTGATTACAGATGGACGGCACAAGCCCTTCCCATCCTAAAGGCTGCTTCCCATCCTAAATCTCTATTCTGCAACTCCACAGTGGGGCTTCTCCGGTGGCTCAGTGGTGAAGAATCTTGTCAATGCAGGAGACATGGGTTCAATCCCTGGGTCGGGAAGACCCCCTGGAGAAGGAAATGGCAACCCACTCCAGTATTCTTGCCTGGAGAATCCCATGGACAGAGGAGTCTGGCGGGCTACAGTCCATGGAGTTGCAAAGAGTCAGACACGACTTAAGCCACTAAACAACAACAACAAACTATAGCAGCAGGCCCCAGGGGTTTTCAATGGATGAAACAGTAGAATAAGTCTTCTTCCTCAGCTTTGCTCTCTGTGAGATCTCAGGGAACACACATGGTCAGGATCATTTCTTCCAGCATCACACTTTTTTTTTTTTTTCAAAATTCCTCTTCGGGCATCCAGCAAGTCTCTTATAATCCCTCTGGAAATAGTCCTTTTTCACTGAGAATAATCACCCTGCCAATGAGGAAGGGAAGGACACATTACAGTGTCCCAGGAAAGCCTTGTCTGAGGCCATCGTTTAATGCCAGTCCTAGCATGGTATGGGGACTACTGAAGGAAAATAGTGCTTTGATATAGAAATCAGGGTCTGTGGCTTCCCAGCATGGGTGGCCAGCCAACCAGGTGGGCAGCAACTGCGGGGACAGTTCTCAACGTAAGTTGCTTCTAATGTTCAATGGTTAAAGGAAAATATTGAAAATTAATTATTTTCACTGTATATTTCAATATTTATCCTGCCCGTAACCAGACAGAAGCAGAACCAGAAATAGCTGCTACCCTAACAGCTAAAATTGAGACTGCTTTCTGAAAGATATATGTCTATACTTCTACACATATGCAAAATGAATCATTCAATCATTATAATTTTTGAGTAAAATTCTTGAACAAGCTATTTATTGACAGTAAGGCCAGCCAAGCTCAATATTTTTGAAAAAAGAAAGATGGACACAGACCATTGATACTGCACTAATTAGGATTCTGGAAATTTAATTAAATACTTATGTATGTTGAATCAGAGAAATTGATTTTGACTGCATGAATATAACTGATAACATCCCATAGAAAGATACAAAGGTAGAAAAACAGGCTGTATTTCATAGGCTATGTTTTGAGTAACATTTTCCTCATTTTTTAAATCACTTTCCACAACCCCATTTTTTTGCCAGAGTAGGAACACAAAGAAATTTTGTTTCTGGCTTCAATTTTTAAAAATCTAATGTGAAGCAAAACTCGATGCTAAAGGCTACTTTGCCTCTCATTTTTAAAAGTATTAAAAATACTAATTGTTGGACATATGAAAAGATATATGTTTTTGAAAAGATTAATGGATTCAAAGCAATTTTTAAATCAGCCTTTTTCCTACGATGATAATTCTTAAGTGTTTCAGGCTTTTTAATGGAAGCTTTCAGAGCCGTAGCCTGAGTCACTTAATTTCTGTTAACAGATCTGTCCTGGCTTCTTATTGGCATTTATTCTTGTGCCACCCACGTAGAACTCCAAATGTGGCTCCAAGGACTGCTGAGCTGTGAACACTCTATTTGTGTAATTCTGCCAATGACCACCCTTCCCACTCAGCAACTATGGATTGGGCAAAAGCTAAACAAAGAGAATATAGTAGTCATTTGAACCTTAAGTATCAACTTTCTTGCCAACATCACTAACACTGAAAGCTTTGTTTCATTTTGATTTCAATTTGTAATTTCAGTTTTATTCAGAGCTCTTGAATTAAAGTGAGGGTAACATCAGTTAATTATAAGTTAATTTTGACATAATCTGGAATAAATTAGACGATTGCTTGGTTCACATAAATACATTGTAATCATAAATTGAGACTGTGGGCTTTGCAGGGAGCTTTGAAATTATTTCCTATCTAAACCTATCATTTTAAAGATGAAAAAAATACGGTGGTCCATTGTGATTAAGTGACCTGCCCAAGGTCATACAGCTAATTAAAAGTTGAGTAAGAACTAGATTCCATGTCTCCAGCTTCCCCGTCTGCTGTTTGTTTTTTCCATTACATCTCAACTTTTGATTAGTCCTAGTAAGAGGTAGCAGTGACATGGATTAAACAAAATAGCAAATCAACTCAGTGTTCCCTTTCCTTGTTTCTGGGCTCCTTCAATTTTTTTTTTTTTTTTTTTTTTGGCTACACTGGGTCTTTGCTGTGGCTCATGCTTGCTCTAGTTACAGCAAGGGGGGTGCTTCTCTAGTTGTGGTGTGTAGGGTTAGTTGCCCCACGGATGTGGAATCTTAGCTCCCAGACCAGGGATCAAACCCACGTCCTCTTCTTTGGAAGGCGGACTTAACCGCTGGACCACCAGGGAAGCCCCTGGGGTTGTTTTGATTTGTTTGTTTAATTATTTTTATATCCTGCCCAGTATCTAACACAGTACAAGTTTTCAGCAAAAATGTGTTTAGTTATATTCACAGGATAATTGGGGGATATAAACTGAGATATCTTTCGAGGAGCAGCAAATTAATGTTAACATTAGCATTATAAATGGTGAAGGAAGGCTGCCAGCCAGATGGAGAATGATGGAGGAAGCTGATCTGGAATTTCCATTTTCCATTTCTATACCACAAAGAATATACTTCATGGAGGCCACAGAGATTTAACAGAAAAAATACAGACAGCAGTATTACTTATATTATGCAAACAAGCCATTCCTTTTTCTCATTATCCTTCTCAATAATTGCTGATAAATCACATTGTAACACAAATAACTCTCATAATCTGTTCTTCTTTCTCAGATACACCCTAAGTCATCTCCCCACTGTTTACAGTACAACTAGGTCTGAGCTTATGAAGATTCAAAGTAAGTTGCTAATTTAACTTGCAGCAGAAGGGGTATCATATATTATAAAAAGCGTCTGAGCTGGAATTTTGAGACATTTTCTAGTCCTGACCTGTCAGTAATAAGCTGTGTGACTCTATACCAGTAGTGAAAATCCACTGGGATCCCCCATCTTCCTTCCAACTTTAAAATCCTACGACTCAATATCCTTTCTTAAGGAATTGTAAATATTTCTCTAACACTAGGCTTGTGTTTGTTGTTCTAAAGAAGGGAACTACCTCCTTTGGAGAGACAAAACTTCAAACATACCATCTTGCCACATAGAAGACTCAGGTGACGTGTTAGGCAATGAGGAGGTGATGATGACAGGCAAGGGGATTACAGAAGTATAAACCAGGGTCTCTGTCCTCCGAGGCGTTAACAAGCCAGCAGGGAGACAGAACCTTCAGTATAAGAAATTAACAGGTAATATCCACACTGTCTTGAACACCTAAGGGTCTAATTGGTGTCCAGTTGGTTTCACTGGGGCTGTATTTTTTCTAATAAGTACTGAATGCCATAATCTTGAATGCCATATGCGTACAGAGAGACAGAAACGCGACCCAGGTTGGAACCACATATCCTGAAACTGGAAGGCTGCGGCAAGATTACCTCGCCCAGGTGCCTCCCGCAAAAAGTCAGGGCTGTGAAACCAGCGCAGTCACACAGGCCCAGGTGCTGGAAAGACCCCACAGTTGGGGTTTAATGCTCTGTGGTTGCTGTCTTGAAATTCTTAATAATGTTATCTTTGGATATGGATTTTGAGAGTGAAGTCCAGTGGGGCAAGGAGCATGCGCCAAGATCTTAGCGCCTCAGCTCCAGTGTGATCCCGCCTTCCTGCATCTCCCCAGAACGGGTTCTCAGGGGTCTGCTGTACCCTCCTCCACTCTCCCCACACTAGGCAGTCCCACCTGTCCCTTCGTGCCCCAGGATGGCTGCCACCCTCGTCACTGGCAGGAGCCTGGGCTCAGCAGGGGAACTGAAGCGATGACGGTGGGCATTGCATCTGCTGGGCAGGGAGGCCATGTCTGGGCGCTGGCGAGTCTCTTCGCTACCCCAATGCAGATCTGAGGCATGCCGGCCCTGTGGTTTAAAGATCTCAGGGGGTCATCCTTCTGCTCTGGCCTCAACTTCGCTAGCGTGCCAAGTTGTTCCAGTCATGTTCAACTCTTTGCGACTCCATGGACTGTAGCACGCTGGGCTTCTTTGTCCATGGGATTCGCCAGGCAAGAATACTGGAGTGGGTTGCCATTTCCTTCTCCAGGGGATCCTCCAGATTCAGGGATCTAACCTGTGTTTCTTACCTCTCTTGCATTGGCATATAGGTTCTTTACTACCAGCGCCACCTAGGAAGCCCCAACTTTCCTCGTGAAAGTTAAAGTTGCTCAGTCCAGCTCTTTGCGACCCCATGGGCTATATAGTCCATGGGATTCTCCAGGCCAGAATACTGAAGTAGGTAGCGGTTCTCTTCTCCCCGGGATCTTCCCAACCCAAGGATGGAACCCAGGTCTCCTGCATTGCAGGCGGATTCTTTACCAGCTGAGCCACCAAGTAAGCCCAAGACCCGGCCCCTAACTGCGGCTGCTGGCCTGCGTCCTGGGCTGTCAGGAGCAGAATGTGATAACTTTCAGGCCTTGGGAGTATGTGAGGGGCTGCACTCACCCCACAAGTAACCCCAGCTCCTGTCTGGGGGTCCTCTCTTCCTCCTTCCACTCTGCCTGAATACTGCTGGTATTTGTCTCTTCTGGCCCGTAGGAGCCAGGAAATACTTATTTCCCCTTCATTTTTATAATGTGCTCTGATATTTGTATTTCAAAGTGGCACTGCACAATATAAAGAGAGGGCTTCCCCAGTGGCTCAGACGGTAAAGAATCTGCCTGCAATGCGGGAGGCGCAGGTTCGATCCCTCGGTTGGGAAGATCCCCTGGAGAAGGGAATGGCAACCTGCTCCAGTATACATGCTTGGAGAATTCCAGGCATGGAATTCTGAACAGAGCAGCCTAGCAGGCTACAGTCTGTGGGATCACAAAGAGTGGCACACGACTAAGCGAAGTTCATGCACTGAATATAGAGATAAGTGGGAATACTCATTTAATATCTAATTTAATATCTTTTTTCTCTACTTAGAATGACGTTACAAAGCAAACTAAAGAAAAAAAACCACCATGGCAAGGTCAAGAGAGAGGATGGTAAAAAGGAAAATTCTTCTTATATATCTGTAAGAGCACTTTTCCACCTGCTTTCTGAACAAGGGCTCCACATTTTTTTTTTTGAGCGCACTAATTTTTTTTTGAATTTTTTAAACTATTTATCTATTTTTTAACTTTACAATATTGAATTTGTTTTGCCATACATTGACATGAACCCACCATGGGTGTACATGTGTTCCCCTTCCAGAACCCCCCTCTCCCCTGCATCCCCATCCCATCCCTCTGGGTCATCCCGGTGCACCAGCCCCAAGCACCCTGTATCATGCATCGAACCTGGACAGGCGATTCGTTTCACACATGATAATTTACATGCTTCAATGCCATTCTCCCATATCATCCCACCCTCGCCCTCTCCCATAGAGTCCATAATACTGTTCTATTTATCTGTGTCTCTTTTGATGAATTGCATACAGGGTTATCTTTACCGATTAACTAAATACCATATATATGTGTTAGTGTACTGTATTGGTGTTATTTCTTTCTGGCTTACCTCACTCTGTATAATAGGCTCCAGTTTCATCCACCTCATTAGAACTGATTTGAATGTATTCTTTTTAATGGCTGAGTAATATTCCATTGTGTATATATACCACAGCTTCCTTATCCATTCGTCTGCTGATGGGCATCTAGGCTGCTTCCATGTCCTGGCTATTATAAACAGTGCTGCAATGAACATTGGGGTACACGTGTCTCTTTCAAGTCTGGTTTCCTCAGTGTGTATGCCCAGCAGTAGGATTGCTGGGTCATATGGCAGTTCTATTTCCAGTTTTTTGAGGAATCTCCACAATGTTCTCCATAGTGGCTGTACTAGTTTGCATACCCACCAACAGTGTAAGAGGGTTCCCTTTTCTCCACACCCTCTCCAGCATTTATTGCTTGTAGACTTTTGGACAGCCGCCATTCTGACGGGCGAGAAATGGTACCTCATCGTGGTTTTGATTTGCATTTCTCTGATAATGAGTTGAGCTATTTCAAATCCTCAAAGGTGATGCTGTGAAAGTGCTGCACTCGATATGCCAGCAAATTTGGAAAACTCAGCAGTGGCCACAGGACTGGAAAAGGTCAGTTTTCATTCCAATCCCAAAGAATGCTCAAACTACCACACAATTGCACTCATCTCACATGCTAGTAAAGTAATGCTCAAAATTCTCCAAGCCAGGCTTCAGCAATATGTGAACTGTGAACTTCCAGATGTTCAAGCTGGTTTTAGTAAAGGCAGAGGAACCAGAGATCAAATTGCCAATATCCGCTGCATCATCGAAAAAGCAAGAGAGTTCCAGAAAAACATCTATTTCTGCTTTATTGACTATGCCAAAGCCTTTGACTGTGTGGATCACAATAAACTGTGGAAAATTCTGAAAGAGATGGGAATACCAGACCATCTGACCTGTCTCTTGAGAAACCTGTATGCAGGTCAGGAAGCAACAGTTAGAACTGGACATGGAACAACAGACTGGTTCCAAATAGGAAAAGGAGTACGTCAAGGCTGTATATTGTCACCCTGCTTACTTAACTTATATGCAGAGTACATCATGAGAAACACTGGGCTGGAAGAAACACAAGCTGGAATCAAGATTGCCGGGAGAAGTATCAATAACCTCAGATATGCAGATGACACCACCCTTATGGCAGAAAGTGAAGAAGAACTAAAGAGCCTCTTGATGAAGGTGAAAGAGGAGAGTGAAAAAGTTGGCTTAAAGCTCAACGTTCAGAAAACTAAGATCATGGCATCTGGTCCCATCACTTCATGGGAAATAGATGGGGAAACAGTGGAAACAGTGTCAGACTTTATTTTTGGGGGCTCCAGAATCACTGCTGATGGTGATTGCAGCCATGAAATTAAAAGACGTTTACTCCTTGGAAGGAAGGTTATGGCCAACCTAGATAACATATTTAAAAGCAGAGACATTACTTTGCCAACAAAAGTCCATCTAGTCAAGGCTATGGTTTTTCCAGTGGTCATGTATGGATGTGAGAGTTGGACGGTGAAGAAAGCTGAGCGCCGAAGAATTGATGCTTTTGAACTGTGGTGTTGGAGAAGACTCTTGAGAGTCCCTTGGACTGCAAGGAGATCCAATCAATCCATCCTAAAAGAGATCAATCCTGGGTGTTCATTGGAAGGTCTGATGTTAAAGCTGAAACTCCAATACTTTGGCCACCTGATGTGAAGAGTTGACTCATTGGAAAAGACCCTAATGCTGGGTAGGATTGGGGGCGGGAGGAGAAGGGGACGACAAAGGATGAGATGTTTGGATGGCATCACCGACTCGATGGACACGGGTTTGGGTAGACTCTGGGAGTTGGTGATGGACAGGGAGGCCTGGCGTGCTGCAATTCATGGGGTCGCAAAGAGTCGGACACGACTGAGGGACTGAACTGAACTGAGCTGATAATGAGTGATGTTGAGCATCTTTTCATGTGTTTGTTAGCCATCTGTATGTCTTCTTTGGAGAAGTGTCTGTTTAGTTCTTTGCCCCACTTTTTGATTGGGTCATTTATTTTTCTGGAATTGAGCTGCAGGAGTTGCTTGTATATTTTTGAGATTAACTGTTTGTCTGTTGCTTCGTTTGCTATTATTTTCTCCCATTCCGAAGGCTGTCTTTTCACCTTGCTTATAGTTTCCTTTGTTGTGCAAAAGCTTTTAAGTTTAATTAGGTCCCATTTGTTTATTTTTGCTTTTATTTCCAATATTCTGGGAGGGGGGTCATAGAGGATCCTGCTGTGGTTTATGTCGGAGAGTGTTTTGCCTACGTTTTCCTCTAGGAGTTTTATAGTTTCTGGTCTTACGTTTAGATCTTTAATCCATTTTGAGTTTATTTTTGTGTATGGTGTTAGAAAGTGTTCTAGTTTCATTCTTTTACAAGTGGTTGACCAGTTTTCCCAGCACCACTTGTTAAAGAGATTGTCTTTTCTCCATTGTATATTCTTGCCTCCTTTGTCAAAGATAAGGTGTCCATAGGTGGGTGGATTTATCTCTGGGCTATTTTGTTTCATTGATCTATATTTCTGTCCTTGTGCCAGTACCATACTGTCTTGATGACTGTGGCTTTGTAGTAGAGAAGGGCTCTACATTTTTATCATGCGAAGTATGCAGTCTGAAAGAGTTTTTATTATGTAGGGTATTAGGTACGTATTACGTAGAAGGTTTTTGTTTTTTATTATGTATTACAGGTTACACAATCAGAAAGAGCTGTTTTCCCACAGAGAGAAGAATGCTGTCCTAAAAAATTTTGCTGACTTGCCATGACGTGTATATGGTTTCAAGAGGTTGAAGGATTTCCACCAACCCCTAATCTCCTGATCTTCTTTATTTTTATTTCTCTATTACTGCCTCTGCCCATCTCCATGAAGACTCCTTGAGCTTCCAGAAAACTTTAGTTTTAAGATCTGATGCTTGGGAACAGTTACTCCACTACTACTAGTACACGCTTTTGTCAACCATTTTGAGGCAAAATTATTCCCTAAGTACAAACTGAATGGCAGAAGAGAGACCCTGGAAGAATAAACAGCATCTATTGCACAATATGCAGAATGTGGGCAAGCTGAGGCTAGAGGCCTTTGGCCTAAGACTCTACTAAGTACCACTGGCTGAGACAGCATACTAGGGCTTGGAATATGTGGGGAAAGATATTTAAAGTGTACAAGACTCTACTAAGTACCACTGGCTGAGACAGCATACTAGGGCTTGGAATATGTGGGGAAAGATATTTAAAGTGTACAACAGTTGTTGTTTAATATATATATATTAAAGCAAAATGTCATAAAGACAAATTATAGTATTTGTTCAGTTGCTAAGTTGTGTCCAACTCTGCAATCCCATGGACTGTAGCATGCCAGCCTCCTCTGCCCTCCACTAACTCCTGGAGTTGACTCAAATTCATGTCCATTGAGTCAGGGATGCTCTCTAACCATCTCATATTATATTATAATATCTCAAATCATATTATAGCAAATCAATTATAACTATAATATAAATGACACTTAAGGACTAGGAGATTACAATTTTTTTTATTCTGCTTTCTTCACTTGACCTTAAAATGTCAAATGTATCTACTTTAACTTACTTAATATTTTCTTGTTTTTGGACAATAGTTGTTTGTGGTTTTGTGCCCAAAATTCTTCAATATTTAGAATTATTTTTTTAGAATAGGTTCCCAGTTGTCTGTTCCCAGACAAAGAATATGATACTGACAAAGAATATTAATAAGTATTTTCAATTGTTTTCAAAAAACATTACAACAGGCATATGGAAAACAGTATGTGATTCAGCAATTTCACTCCAAGGTATTTATCCAAAGAAAATAACAACACTAATTCAAAAAGATATATGCAACCGATATTTATTGCAGCATTATTTACAATGGTCAAAATGTGGAAGCAACCTAAGTGTCCATCAACAGATGAATTGATAAAGAAGATGTTATATATATATATATATATATATATATATATATATATATATACAATGGAATATTATGCAATCGTAAAAAAGAATGAAATTCTGCCATTTGTGACAACATGGATGGACCTGGAGAGTATTATGCTCAGTGAAGTAAGGTCTTAGAAAGACATACTGTATGATTTCACTTATCTGTAAAATCTACATAACTAAACAGAAATAGGGTCGTAGATACAGAGAACAAACAGGTGGGTCAGAGGGGAGGAAACTGGGGAGGGGAACAAAATAGATGAGGGAGATTAAGAGGTACAGATTTACAGTTACAAAATAAATGAGTCATGGGTGTGAAAAAAATTACTGAAATTTCTGTCTTAAAAACTTATGTCCCTTTACAAAAATGAATAGATTATGATGGCAAAGATGGGCAATATTAGCTTTAGGCTTACCTCCTACTAGCATAGCAGTGGCAGCTCAAAGAGCCCTTCTTTCCCAAACTGACTATCGCTGGCCTGGATAGGGTGACACACACAGCCAGTCGCCATGGGTAAGGAATAGAGTGGCACCTTCATCTGTGAGGCCTGGACCATGTGCCAATCATAATGCCAAGGGGTTGAGTCAACCCAGTTGAGCAGGGAGCAACAAACATCATAGACCTGAGCTGGACTAGGGAAAATCACACAGTCCCTAACTTTAGACCCCATGGCACATAGCATAAATGTGTTTCCATGCCTTCAACTGGGTAAATACTCCTAGGCTAAAGGGAATTGAGGAACAAATAATCACAAAGTGGTCATTTTTAACAGACAGAATATACTTGCTGATGGTCAATTACCAAGTGCTTTACTGCCCACAGACAAAAACTAATGCTCTCTTTTAGAATAGGCAACTGCTAAAAGCAAGCACTGGACTAGATCTACTGTGCACAGTATTTTATGAAAACATCAAGTTGTATCCTTAATGCATGCCCAGACAAACTTCCTTTGACACGTCAGTCATTGTTATCTTTTCCTCTGAGTGAAATTTGTCTGGCATGAAATTGAACAATAAAAACCTTTGTAAAAAATAATAATGGAAAACGATCTCCTGAAAACAGATACACTTTCCAGCTTATGGGGTTCAGATACATATATAAACCATGAGAAGCTGACTGATGTGAATTTGTTCAACAATGCAGGGAAGTATATAATAAAAGAACCCTCTCAAAGTGTAAACAAAAGGACCATGTTACATAAGACGTGTGCGTGCTCAGTCGTGTCCCACTCTTTGTGACCCCGTAGACTGTAGCCTGCCAGGCTCCTCTGTCTATGTAATTCTCTAGGCAAGAATACTGAAGTGGATTGCCATGCCCTCCTCCAGGGGATCTTCCTGACCCAGGGACCTAACCCAGGTCTCCTGCATCTCCTGCACTAGCAGGTGAATTCTTTACTACTGCACCACCTACATAACATGACTTCTTATTTCATCTGACTAATCACACATTTTTCTGTTTTGATCACAAAGAGATAAGGTATCACCAAGCATCAGTTCAGATTTACTTTTGTTGGCCCTGAAATGTAAGTTAGTATTATATTCTTCCCCTTGATTTTTCACTGCCCCTTTCATTGCTGGGGGGAAAAGTGGGAAAGGGGTACACAAAGAAGCTAAGTAACTTGTCTGAAGTAACACAGACAATCACTAACAGAGCCAGAAACCAAAATCCTGTTTCCTCTAGGCTAATCCACTAAATCCTTCCAACAAGCATCACGACCTCAGCAACTGGATCTTTCTGGGTGTGCATTCCAATGGCAAGAAATCAGGCAAGCTGTAAATGCCACCAGCAAGTGCTAAATATGAACTTGTGAGCACCCAGAGCTGAACCCAAATCCCTACTCTAAACACTCTGTAGTCAATCCATTTTTCACATATTTCCCTGAGTTCCCCTGGATATTATTACAGCTCTGGAAAGAGAGTTGGTTGGAAAACTTGGCATCAACTGTGCAAATAAAATGAAATGAATAAGTTTTTCTTTAAAGAGAGTTTATTTCTTCAAAACACCAGCTCAGAAGCCATGGAAGCAGCCGTATTTAATTACACAAATGCTAAGAAACCTCATGTTTCCAGTAGAGCAGACATGGTTTTTGCCATCTGTCATTTTGCAGTTGTAGAATCTCCACATAGCAAATGTGGTAAAAAGAAATCATGATTGTTTTCTTTTCTAACAAACATGTTTCATGAAAATTGTCACCAACTACTGTCAATATGAACAAAATATGACAAAACAGATGTAAAAGGAGTAGAATTTTCAAGCAGGTTTTTGAAAAGGTCCTGATTTCTGTGATATGCTGTCCATTTCCTCATTCAAAATGTTGTTTATACATAGTTGTTATCCATTCCAAAATAAAGAACATTTAAAAAAAAAAAACAGGAGCTTTTAGAAAGATAGATGAACATGTGTTGATTCTGAAGATAGCAAGGTACCTGGAAGTGCCTTGAAAACCCATAGTTAAGAAAAATGCAGAAAAATGAGACACCACTTGTGCTATGAGACAATATAAAGCAAGCTGAGAATCAACAAGGTGACAGGACTCGTTTTTCATCTTAGATAAAGCACTAAATATGTGCAGGTCTTCCCTTTTGTATTTGCAGAGTTGTAGTAATAATAATAATATTACTCATACTCAGAGGGCTATTTTATGGTATGGGTTAAGAGGATTTTAAAAGTGAATAGTGCATAGTATTACTACAGTCATTTCAGATTCTCACTTCTAAAATTATCTACAATGTAGAATCCTATAAATCCCACATCTCTCTCTTTTTAAAAAAATTAATTTATTTTAATTGGAGGCTAATTACTTTACAATATTGTAGAGGTTTTGCCGTACATTGACACGAATCAGCAATGGTGTACATGTGTCCCCATCCTGAACCCCCCTCCCCCCTCCCTCCCCATCCCATCCCTCTGGGTCATCCCAGTGCACCAGCCCTGAGCACCCTGCCTCATGCATTGATCCTGGACTGGTGATCTCTTTCACATATGATAATATGCATGTTTCAAGGCTATTCTCTCAAATGATCCCACCCTCGCCTTCTCCCACAGAGTCCAAAACTCTGTTCCTTACATCTGTGTCTCTTTTGCTGTCTCACATATAGAATTTAGAAAGATGGTAACGATGACCACATATATCTCTTGAATCCACATATTTATCTTAATTTCCATAATCATTACCCTAATTTAAAATGACTTGATCTCACATCAAGACTGCTTTGACACTCTCCAAACTCGTATTTCTGTCTCCTTTCTTGCTAAGGGCTGACTCCAGGTCCTGAAAAAATATGGTTCTGTCTCCCAAACCCATGTAATTTAACTAAAATTGTGACTTATATTGGAGAAGGCTTTAGCGTGTGACACTAGAAAACTGTTTACTTTTTTCTGGTTTTCAAGGTAAGCAAGTGACTTGCATGTATATAAGAATAATGTTGAGACATCTTGGTGGCTCAGTGATTAAGAATCCACCTTGCAATGGAGGGGACGCAGGTTCCATCCCTGGGCGGGGAACTAAGATCCCATATGCCTCGAAGCAACTAAGCCTACACCTCACAACCTCTGAGACCATGTGCCACAACTAGAGACTCCATGCACCGCAACAAAAGATCCTGTGTGCCACAGCTAAGACCTGACGCAGCCAAATAAATAAAAATGTTTAAAAAGAAAAATGTTTGATACAGAAGTATCTCTGTGTTTGGGTGTCTGCATTCTGGACCATATTAATCAGAATCTAGAAGTAAGCACTGATGGTTTAAACAAAAAAAAAATCCATGATGATCATAGCTTCATGGGCATGAATCTTAATCAAAATTTCAAGCTCAAGAATCACTGTGTATGGTACAACGGAAATGCTACTAATGTGGCATTCTATATTTTTGCAAGACAGAATGCTTTTGAGAAGCACACATCTGTTGTTTTTGCCCAGTCAGCACCTACTAACTCTCTGGAAGACAAGTCTCCCTCACTGGCTATGCCCTTGAGAGGACTGAAATCAAGGAACCCAGCATGTGATCCAGACCAGGCCAACCTGAAGCTCTCCTCCTGGAATCTGAATCTCGAGCAAGTGACAAAGGCTAAAATAAATTCAAGTGTATTCATCCTCATGGCAGTGACCTTAAGAGCTGTCCACTGACTCCTATTACCTTTCTTCCTGGAGCTGTCCTAATCCCGATTCTTTTAGAGACCAAGCACTTTGAGTTCTGGCAACAATATCCTTCTACTAATTTCCTTTTTTGTTCAGATTCGCGAGTCGATTTTTGTTACTTGCAACCAAAGAACTCTACTTAGGACAGCTGTCACGCCTTTTATATTTAAATACTAATTAATTTACCTAAATAATGCCTAAGTACTACCATCAGCATAATTTCATAAAAAAGAAAATTGCAATGATAATATAATTTAAAAGAAGAAAATCTGTACCAAGTGTGGTTCTAGTCTCCCTTTTCTTTAGTGTCTTTTCTTTATAGATAGAAGATGGTGCTAAGAATATTCGAAGTTTTTTTCACTAAACACACATACACACACATACCCACGCCCTTTGAGTAGCCATTGAACTTTCTATGAGTCCAAAGTGAGGCAGCTCAAACACACATTTCACACTGATGTTAAGAGCATCTATGGGACTTCCTCGTGGTCCAGTTGTTAAGAATCCACCTTCCAATGCAGGGGATGGGAGTTCGATCCCTGGCAGGCAGGGGATGGGAGTTTGATCCCTGGCTAGGGAAATAAGATCTCACTTGCCATAGGGCAACTAAGTCCATGCGCTAGAGAAGCCTGTGTGATGCAACGAAGGGCCAGCACACACCCCCCCCCCCAAAAAAAAAGAGAAAGAGAGAGCGAGAAAGAGAGCATCTACAAATGAGGATTCTTGGCTACTCCCCAGTAGTTCTGGTGTACTAAGACTCCTTCTCACAACTCTTCCCATAACTAAGGGTATGAATGCCTCCTGCCAGGTCACCAGAGGAATTTCAGATAGAGAGGGGTAGGGAAGACTGGGGTTCACAAAGCAATGGGGTAGGGTAGACAGGGGTTCATAAAGCAGCGGTCATGTCCAGCTCAGTTGCTACCCAATCAACCCTCCTTTCATGATTTTCTGAGAGACAAAACTCTCCTAGCTTCACTGCAGACTTACAAGCAAATATTTTCCAAATTATTTGTAATATCCAAAATTAGTCATAAAATAGTAAGACTCTGAAAAGTAAGCAGCAAATGCAAACATCCAAAACAATATTATTTAAAGTAGACACCTTAAGGTTCCATACATTTTGTGATCAGTGCAAAGAAATATTTTTGTAAATCTCATTAGAACTAGCTAGTCTCATTATTTTTTTGAACACCAAAAGATCCAGTGCTAACTATTGTTTCTGTCTGAAAATCAAGTTTATCCCCACAGAATAAAAATACAGTAATTCAAAGGAGGTAAGCATATTCAAAGGAGAGAAGACAGTCTTGTCAGCAAGTGGTATTGGGAAAGCTAGACAGTGACATGCAAATCAATGAGGACAGAACGCTTCCACACACCATACAGGAAAATAAAGCCAGAATAGTTTGACTTACACATAAGACACGACTCCATAAAACTCCTAGAAGAGAGCTTAGGTAAAACATTCTCTGACATAAATTGTACCATAAATTGTTTTCTTAGGTCAGTCTCCCAAGGCAATAGAAATAAAGCAAAAAAAGACAAATGAGACCAAATCAAACTTACACGCTTTTGCACAGGAAAGGAAACCATAAACAAAATGAAAAGACAGCCTACAAACTGGGAGAATATATTTGCAAACCATGTGACCGACAAGCACTTCATTTCCAAAATATAAAAGCATACAATTCAACATTAAAAAAAGCTAACAAGCCAATTGAAAAATATGCAGAGACCTAAACAGACATATCTCCAAAGAAGACATACAAGATGGCCAACAGACACATGAAAAGATGTTCATCACTGCTAATAATTAGAGAAAATGCAAATTAAAACTACAATGAGGTATCACCTCATGCCTGTCAGAATGGTCATCATTAAAATAAAAAATAATAAATGCTGCAGAGGGTGTAGAGAAAAGGGAACCCTCCTACACTGCTGGTGGGAATGTAAACTGGTACAGCCACTATGGAAAATACTATGGAGGTTACTCAAAAAACTAAAAATTGAGTTGCCATATGATCCAGCTATTCCACTCCTGGGCATATATCTAGACAAAACTGTAACTTTTTTTATTTTTTTGCTTTTTTTTTTTTCTTAGACAAAACTGTAACTTTGAAAGGCACATGCTCCCCTATGTTCATAGCAGCACTATTTACAACAGCCATGTCATAGACACAGCCTAAACATCCACTGACAGAGGAACAGATAAAGAGGAGGTGGTACATGTATACACTGGACTACTACTCAGCCATGAAAAAGAATGAAATAATGCCATATGCAGCAACACGGATGGACCCAGAGATTATCATACTAAGTGCGATAAGTCAGAAAGAGAAAGACAAATACCATATGAGATGACTTATATGTGGAATCTAAAATGTGATACAAATGAACTTATTTACAGAACAGACTCACAAACAAACTATGGTTACCAAAGGGGAAAGGGGGTGGGGAGGGATAAATTAGGAGTTTGGAATTAGCAAATACAAACCACTATATAAAACAGGTAAACAATAAGGTCCTACTGTATAGTACAGGGAACTATATTCAATATCCTGTAATACACCATAGTGGAAAAGGATATGAAATATATATACATGCATAAGTGAATCACTTTGCTGTACATCAGAAACTAATACAACATTGAATATCAGTCACATTCAGCAACAACTAAATTTTTTTTTTAAAATATGGTCATTTTCCAAAGAATACTCAAAGATTCAGAATGTGTATAAGATCCCATTTTGTAAAAATATTTACAAATATGTTCAAGACACATTTCTTCCCCCATTTTAATGTAGAAGTGCTTTTTCAATACCCAAAACTTATTATTGAAATAATGGTTTATCATACAATCATTGACATTTAAGAAATGAAAAATATAGATAATATAAATATCCCTAAGTCATAAAAAGAACAAACTAGTGGTTATCACTGGGGGGAGGGAAGTGAGAGGGGAAATACAGAGGTAGGGGATTGAGAAGCACAAACTATTATTGTATAAAATAAGCTACAAAAATATATTGTACAACACAGGGAACATAGCCAACACTTTATAATAACTATGAAGGGAGTATAACCTTTAAAGGTGAATCACTATATTGTACACCTATAACATATAATATTACATACCAACTATACTTCAGTTTAACTTACATGCAGAGTACATCATGCAAAATGCCAGGCTGGATGAATCACAAGCTGGAATCAAGACTCCTAGGAGGAATATCAACCTCAGATATGCAGGTGATACCACTCTAATGACAGAAAGTAAAAAGGAACTAAAATGCCTTTTGATGAGGGTGAAAGAGGAGAGAGAAAAAGCTGGCTTGAAACTCAACATTCAAAAAACTAAGATTATAACATCTGGCATCATTTCATGGCAAATAAAAGGGGAAAATGTGGAAACAGTGACAGATCTTTATTTTCTTGGGCTCCAAAATCATTGCAGACAGTGACTGCAGCCAAGAAGTTAAAAGACGCTTGCTTCTTGGAAGGGAAGCTATGACCAACCTAGACAGCGTATTAAAAAGCAGAGACATTACTTTGCCAACAAAGTGATGAGTCAAAGCTATAATTTCAGTAGTCATGCACAGATGTGAGAGTTGGTCCATAAAGAAGGCTGAGCACCAAAAAATTGATGCTTTTGAATTGTGATGCTGGAGAAGACTCTTGAGAGTCCCTTGGACTGCAAAGAGATCAAACTAGTTAATCCTAAAGGAAATCAACCCTGAATATTCAATGGGAGGACTGTTTCTGAAGCTAAAACTCCAATACTTTGGCCACCTGATGCAAAGAGCTGACTCACTGAAAAGATCCTGATGTTGGGAAAGAGTGAAGGCAAAAGGAGAAGAGTGTGGCAGAGGATTAGATGGTTAGATAGCATCACTGACTCAATGCACATGAATTTGAGCACACTCCAGGAGATAGTGGAGGATAGAGAAGCCTGGGATGTTGCAGCCCACAGAGTTGCAAAGAGTCAGACACAACTTAGTGGCTGAACAACAACAATAACATACTTTAGTTTAAAAAAAATGTTTAAGTTAATCCTGATTTGAAAACAAAAAAAAAAAAAACAAATCCCCAAGTCTTTCATTCTACTTTAATATCCCTTTCTAGTAATATCCAAATGAAGTGGCTCAAATTATTATCCAATTTCTATAGTAGCTATCCCAAAGTAGCTTGGGATTTCTCACAGCCTTCATCATCATCTTTGGGTCCATGTGTCTGCTCTGGCTAAGTTTTTGATCTACATTCATCATCTCATCCACCCTCTTTTTCTCTCCATCTTCTAGTGTTTCTACATTGTTAGCCATCTTCATTTCCCAAACATCACTAACACAAAGCTTCACGAATAAACACATTTTAACTAGAATTTGAGGAAATGGAAAACTATTTCAAGTCAAATAGTAAATAACATTAAATAGAATTTTCTAAATCTTAAAAATTTTTACCCATCCCAGTCTTTTGGTCATCTGATGCGAACAGCTGACTCATCAGAAAAGACTCTGATGTTGGGAAAGATGGAAGACTAAAAGAGGAAGGCGGCAGCAGAGGATGAGATGGTTAGATAGCATGAATTTGAGCAAACTCTGGGAGATAGTGGAGGACAGAGGAGCCTAGGGTGCTGCAGTCCAAGAGCTGCAAAGAGTCAGACACGACTTAGTGACAGAACAAAAAATTCCAGTCCTAAGGAATTTTGCGGTGTAGACTTTTTACCTGGGCCCGACTTTCCGTGGGCTTCCCAGGTGGTGCCAGTGGTAAAGAACCCACCTGCCAATGCAGGAGACAAGGTCTGATCCCTGGGTGGGGAAGATCCCCTGGAGATGGCAATCCACTCCAGTATTCTTGCCTGGAGTATCCCCTGGACAAAGGAGCCTGGTGGGCTACAGTCCATACGGTTGCACAGAGTCAGACATGACTGAAATAACTTGGGGGGATCTATTTCTTCTTGCTACATACATCTTTTTCCAATTTCCTCCTCTTTTAGGCCTAAGAGGACACCTTAGACCCTCTCTCCCCAGTTGCTAGAGGAAACTCAGTATTTCTAACATATTCTATACAGAATAATCTCTTAACGTTCCCTCCAGGACAGGTACACAAAATATTATTTCATACCAAAAAACAAAGCCATTGATTTACTTCAAAACAACTAGGGCATGGTAGTGGGAGTAGGGTACATGGATGAAACAGATTGCATATATGTTTATTATCAATGAAACTAGGTGATGAATTCATAATACTAATAACTCTATACTTATAGATGTAACATACTCATAAAAAGTTTCTAAAAAGCTAACACTTGTGGGATAAATATAAATATGAGCTTTTCTTTTTCCCTCGGGGTAGATAACTCTCTTTTGGAAGTCTGTGTCTTTTTAAAAAAAAATTCCTGTTAAGGCAATTTTGTAAAATACATAAATTCACAATCTATGTGAATTGTGAAGTCTCCCTTCCCTTTCAGAGGTTTTGCACCTGCTAGCCACTTTACCTAGAAGATGGGCCTCGTTGTCTTCCCCTAACATTTACCTGGTAAGCTTTATTTTTTTTTCTGATCTCACCTCCTTTGGAGGGGCAGTTTTCCCTGGGTTAACTCAGGCTGTCCTGCTCTGTGCTCCCACAGCCCTCCTGGCCGCCCCTTCCCAACACTCATCACACTCTGTGTGTCTTCACGTCCAGGGCATATGCTCTCTGAGGGCAGGGACAAAATATGTCTCATCCATGGCTGTAGTCAGGGTGTTCAGCATGGTGCCCAGGATATGGGAGTTACTCACTAAATATTTGCTGAATAAACAATTCAGTGTTTGATTCACTGAAACTTGGTAAAAACACCATCCCAGTTTCTGGTCAAACAGCAGATACAATACACATGTGTTGAGAGAAGGGAGAGATGGAGGAATGGAGATTGAGAATCAGGGCTGTACAGAGAGGAAATGAATGAGTTATAAGTGGAATAAATGAATACACAGCACTGAAGCTATATAACCCTTTCTCAGTAAAGCAGGAGGCTAAGAAAACAGTGAGGAAATGGAAAGTAATAAACAAATCACATACCAGCAAATTTTGATTATTTTCAGACCTATATATTCTCTTTCCATCACATTGTTTTCATGCTTGACTTATCTGTACTTAAATGTCTAGCAGTCCTACTGTCACTTATTATTATTATTATTATTATATTTAACCTAGAAACAAACAGCATTAACACTAAATTACTTTAAGATAAGCCTATTTTTTTGTGTTCATTCCGTGAAAGAATGAGCCAAGATGGTACAGGAATGGGTTATTAAGTATCTCTTTCTTCTGTGATATATGTCTCTCTGCATCTTTCTGTGAATCTATATCAGTTTTTATGACTTTGGGTGAAAATAACCCCCTCACTGGGCTAGTACGATGAACATTATTTCAATGTTAAAAGTAACATAAAAATTATCTGCTTGTTTCCTGCCTTAGAATTACTGAGTTGTCAGGGTTTTCTCTGGTAATTTTCTGATATTCCCCAAATCATCATAGCAGGACTGATGTCTTTATCCCTCATTCAGAAAAAACATTAGGCCTAGCCTTGACATGAAGGTTCTCATAATATTTAATCTTTTTTTTTTCTTCTTTTGCAGTAGTTTAAGTCCCATTACTCCCGGTCCTGTCCTTGTTGACTAATGAGGATAATTGATCCCTTTCCTCTTGAAAACATCCTTTTACGTGTTTTGAAGAGTTATTATGGCCCTTTTCAGCCCTCTCTTCTCTGGGTAGAACCAGCCTGATTCTCTTCACCTTTCCTCACCGGGCTGATTTTCCAAACCTTTGATCATTGTTGTTCTTCCCCTCTGAACCCTTCTCCAATTTGTCTGCCTCTTTTAAATGTGGTGCCCAGGAGAGAGTTCAATCTTCCCGTGGAATCTTAACCAATACGATATTAATCTGTCCAGTGCTAGTGCACATGTAACCAAATCTTAAATATTACTTATCCAAATTCTGGTAGGGAAGTTCTTTTTATTTAAAAATTAAATTAAAAATGAATAATAAAATACATAAAAAATTCCTAATTTTAACTTGACAGTCAAGTGCTCCTTAGGTAGGCCACATGATAGTATAACACAGTACCTAAAAAGCAACAAGATGTCAAACAACAGTGAACGGAACTTGCGATGGAGATAGAGGATCACATTTTTAGAGTGGATGATCTTCCTGAAGGAAAATAAATAAAGATTTTCAAGCACGGAGAAAGGTTTCCACACTACTCTATGTCATTCCTTTCTGTTTGTGTAGGGTCAAATGTTTGCAGAATAATTCATCTCATGTTTATTTTCCTCGAGAATTTCCTGAGAATAAACTTTTACAACAACTCAAGTTGATCTAAGGCTTATCTTACCGATCTATGGAACAGCTTAACATTATGCTACAGGCTATCAATAAAAAGTATAGTCTATCAGCTAGTTGAACAGAAGGAAATAGACCTTTGCCGATGAAACATGAGGAAAGTTTAAGAAATGGTTTAGAAGAGGGTATGTTTTCCTTGGTCTTCCCTGGTGGCTCAGGGGGTAAAGAATTCACCTGCAATGAAGGAAACTGCCTGCAGGTAGATCTGGGTTCAATCCCTGGGTCAGGAAGATCCCCTGGAGAAGGAACTGGCAACCCATTCCAGTATTCTTGCTTGGGAAATCCCACGGACAGAGGAGCCTGGTGAGCCATAGTTCATGGGGTGGCAAGAGTCAGACATGACTTAGCGACTCAGCCACCACCACGTTTTCCTTATTTTATATCATTAAAAAGCTGATAGTGTACCAAATCATCTACCTAAGTTCTTTTATTTGTACCAGTCCTTCAAATAAAGTAATACTCCTCTCCCCTCAAAGGGAAAAAAAAAAAACCTAAGGAAAATAAAAAAAAGCACATTAGACATCAACCATTGCTTTTGCAGGGTTTAAACTCTAGCAAATAAGACAAGATAAAGAAACATGAAATACTAGAAGGGCAGCTTAATGCTAAACAGTGTGGTACTAAGTATAAATAAAATAGTAATTCAGAGAATGGAGAGATCGGTGTAGATGTAATAAAGATATGGCTTCACAGGAAAGATGAGCGTACACCGAGTCTTGAAAAATAGGAAGCAGTAAAGAAAGGGAGCGAGAACACAGGCAGTAAAGGAGAAATTAACACGACAGGTCTAGATGTCAGTGAGCAAACAGATTTGTCTGGAATAGAGAAATGAGTTGGGGAACGGTGAGAAATAGACAAAGTGAACCGCTCTGGTGGTTAAAATGGAAACAGACAAAGTGGACCGTTCTGTTTAACAGGCAGGCAGGTATGAGTTCAATGTGATGGGCAATTGGGAGGCTGAGCAGCATTAGGACTCAGGACGATTCGTCCGCGGCAGCCGTCTGCGTGGACGGGACGACGGGGGAGGACAGGGCGGAAGCCAGTGGAGCACCTGCGAGCGTTCTATCCGTCACCAAGTGCTTTGGGCTGTCAAACCTGTCCTTTTAAATTACTGAGCCCAATTATTCCTCTTTGCTGTGCAGCTTGGTGACTTTCACACAAGTCAAAGAGGTAGAGTAAAACATTTCAGTATTAATCCATCAACACGTGTATTTGAAGCAACTTGGAGACCCAGAAAAACCATCTGAGTGTGGATAATTAATAGAGAGATTCAACTTTAAACACTTAGCTCTGATAACATTGTTTCTTGGAGTGGAGTGGGGAGAAGAAAAGAGAGAAAGAGAGATCAATATGACCACTAGATGTCACTGTTGTTAGCCTACCTCAAGGTTAAGAAGTCCAGAGGGTTTAAAATAGTTCTGAACGCAAGAGAAAATTTAAAAGTCCTTAATACTTCCAGCCAAAATGTTCCACAACCCAGACCTCCTCCACGTCCAATCTCTGCCCAGGATATAAATTCAAGCTACCTGTCTCAGGGCATACTATAATTTCTAAAGTAAGCTGGCTGCAACTGCTGCTTTCTTATTTTTAACACAGCTTTCTTCTCTAGCACTGGGGACTCTGCAGTGCTGTGTGTAGGGCTGGCCTGTCGCTTCTTAAGCAGTATATGCAGCCATATTGACTTAGTGCATTAGTTCTTTCTCAAGTGATTTTTAAAAAAATTTTAACCACTTAATATCTGACTTTAGTTACGTGTGTCATAGATCTAGTGCTACAAGCAGAATCTCTGAAATCTGTGTCACCATTTCATAATGTGACTTTTAATACAGTGACTTTTAATACTTTTAATACTTTGGAAGCTCAAAGCCATACTCTTTCGTGTTTTACACAGTCCCCATTACCAAGCCATTAAAGATATTTGGGGTATTTTAGTTACGTTTAGGCTATAGCTTATGTTCTGAACATCACATCTTATAACAATGCTTTGTCTGCCTAATAAAAGCTCTTAAGTAGTACTGTGTATCTTTTTGTAAATAGATGCTATATAAAATACCTTATGAAATATTTAATGACCATCCCCTATGGTAATTGAATTGTATTTAACCCAAATTCTTGAGTTCTTTTTCCCCTACTTCTCAAAGATATTATTTAAATTAAGGTGGTGTGAAGCCAGAGACACATGAAAGTGGAAGCAAGGATTCATAAGGCTGCCATCTGAAGCACTCAGGTTCTCTTCCAGCCCCTGTTTTCTTGGGAGTAGCAGAAGGATGCAATACGGGTTCCTGTTTCTATCTCTGATAGTCCTTTCATAAAGGAACTAAAGATGGGATATCACAAAGTACCATTCAACTAAGTTAAGGGATTAAAGATGCATAATTGTTCTTCAAATTCATGAGGGTGTCTTTGGTTTTTTTAATTGGAAAGTTAAAAAAAATTTTTTTGAAATGTCCAAACCCGATTCTTTTCTAGGAACTCTGGGAGGCATGCACAGCCAAGTCTCCATGCCTTGTAGGATGAATTATCTTTTTTTCCCCCCAGGCATCTGCATCTCTGGAGAACTACTTGGTCACTTCCTCAGCTGGACTCCTAAGAGCACAAAATCAGAGAGATTCATTTCACACCGTGTCCCAGTTCATCAGGCACTGTGATTTCAGCACAGTAGACATTTCAGTTTCAGGGCAATGTAGAGAATTCAGAAGATTCTGAGAGCAAAGACCCTCCATGTCCCAGACATGATGTACCAGCCCAGCAATGTGCCAGAAGCCAGCTTTCTGAGGGCAAGGCAATAAACAAAAGATGTTCTTTCTATTCTAACCATCTAATCTAGCTCACTACAAGGACTGAGTCAGGCTGAAAAATTCCTTGAGCAGCATCTTTGCAACGTAGAACTGAATGATCAGAAAAGTTTATCTCTCTAATTTGTACCAAGAAAGTGTGACAAAGTATATTAATCTCTATTTTAAATACCCTATGGATATTTATTGATACTCCTCTAAAACACTATTTGCACTGTGATGATTTCTTATGTTGATTTTTATACATTGGTTTAATTTCAGAGAATGAACACATATTTCTTTTTGCAAGTAAAAATGGATATATAAAAAGAAACAGGTATTTATATTGGCAAAGTAATATGAGATATTAAAACAACATGGATAACTTTTTAAAAAAACCTTTGATACTGGAGAAAAATAGAATTGTTCTGTCTGTCATGAAGTATATATAAATCAGAGATTTATAAATCTCAAATTAAGCTCATGATCATTCAGTTATCTTCATCGATTCTTTTGTAGCAACAAGCTAGAAAGCTTATGCAATCTGAAAAACACAATAGCATGGAATCTATACTTTATAAAGTAAAACGTTTAACCACAAAGAAAGTTTACATATTTTTCCATTTGGGATCATGTTAATTCATTTTAGGCTACTTCTGAGCAACAACAAAAAGGGACTAATATTCCTCTATTGTATCAGAAGCCATGCAAATTTTCCCTCATAGGATGCAATAATATTTGTAATGTAGATGGTTATTTCCATTTGAGGTCAAAATGTGGTAACAATAGAAAATCAGACAGTTGGCAGAAATCCCAGGGTTAAGCTTAAAAAAACAGAACTTTTTGATCACTAGTAACTAGAAAAACAAAACTTTGTGTTTAGTTATGTTAAAATGTGTTTGCAAATTAACCACTTGTTATTGGTAGTGAAGTTCTCGGATACTTTAATCTGAACTAAAATTTAGTATTTCAGATGGCACGCTCAGATTACCGGGGCGGGGGTGGGAGGGGGAAATTCAGTTAAAACCCTGGGCAAAAGGTCCCAGGAGATGTGTGTTCTGCGGGATGACTTGTCTGGAGTTCTCTTTGGAAATGCTCCCTGTCCGGATGCTCCCACACTCCAACGTGGGACCCATGCCAGTTGCACACCACATCCGAGCAAAGAGAAGGGATGTGAAACCAAGAGTTTGGCTCAGCTTTTCCAAACCAAACCCCGCACAGTCAGTAAGCGGAGAGGAGCTTGTAGCTGCACAAGGCATGTCTCATAAACTGCTGCAAAGCCTTTAAACTGTATTTTAAATGTGTTCATTTCTACATTCACAACTCTATCCTTTCAGGTGTTACAGTTTGAGGGTGTACAGGTGGCTGCCACCCCAAAGGCACCCAGACAAAGGTGCTCAAGTATGAGCATGTAGGTTGAGAGTTGGCCAGGCTCTGGGACCTAAAGGGAGGCAGCTCCTTGCTCTAATTCCAACAAGACCCTCCGTGTGCTCGCAGCCGCCTTCCATCCTGTCTGCTGTGCCCACCCTTTCTAAGGTGCCCCAGGCACCTCAAGAGGCAACACTGGACGTTCCCTTGTGTCAGTGACAGTAGCTTCTTCGGCCCCCAGCCCTTCCACAAGTGAGTGACTGAACAGCTACGGGATTTCAAGAAATCAGTACATGTTAGAAAGCATACTCTCGGGCTCTGTCCTCACTTGTGAATGTAGACAACTAGAGTGAAGGCAAAAACCACAGACGGGAAAAAAAGCTGGGCTTTTTAGGTAATAAGAAGCTGGACTAGAAGAACTTCTCCATGAAGCTATGCTTGAAGGAGCCAAAATGCCTGAATAACCACCTAAATATCTCCCCCGCTGACTTCTTGCATAACATTAACAGTTCATCTCCTCTTTGGTCTAAGTCACATGTTCTTGGGCTTTCCTGGTGGCTCGGTGATAAAGAATCCGCCTGCCCCTGCAGGACATAGAGGAGACATGGGTTCAATCCCTGGGTTGGGAAGATTCCCCTGAAGAACACAGAAACCCACTCTACTATTCTTACCTGGAGAATGCCATGGACAGAGGAGCCTGGCGGGCTACAGTTCATAGAGTCACAAAGAATCTGACACGACTGAAGTGACTTAGCATGTACACATACAGGTACTCCATAAAGAAATATACTGTTAATTTGAGGCATTAAAACTTCATGGGAAAGGAGATTAGAAAAAGATGCCCATAAATGTCCTTACAGGTTGACAGAGTAATGATGAAAAATGTTGAGAAACCCTGGATTCAGGCTTTTTCTCATAAAAGCTCCATCAAGACTATGTGAGCAGGAACAACAGTCAAATGACTGACCAACAATTGTTGAGCAACAATATACGCAGCCTACTTTATCAGTTATTGTAAAGAAAACAAAAGAAACACAAAATTTAACTCCTGTTTTTAAAAGTGTATATAGATGAGCTGGACACTGAACATTCAGCACAGGATAAATAGATGCTGATGGGGATATCAACCCCTGGATATATAAGGAGCTATTTAAAGTATTTTAATAATGTGAAACAGTTTATGAAAAGGGCTCAGCAATTACACAAACGTAAGGTCAAGTGTAGCTCAAAGGACAGAAAGATGAGGGTGGTGATCTGGGAGGGTTTCATGCATAAAATGGTATGTGAATTGGACCCTAAGAGGTGAGGGGGGCTGACTCAGTGGACAGGAGATGGGAAAGTTCCCAAACAAGAAAGAGGCTCTGGGCTGAGGACTTGCATCAGAACACAGAGTAAGACTCTCAATTCCAGAAGGAAAACAAAGTCTCCAGGGATCTAGGACAGAGTTTAGAGACCTACGCCAAGTCCTGGCCAGTTCGAAGGTCTCACTGGGACAGTTTTCAATTTTTTTTCCATTAAAAAAAATTTTTATGATCACTATCTTAGTGCATGTGACGTGGTATCTCACTGTGTGTTTCTTTTAATATTACATTTTTTCCTTTAGTAAAATAAACATAACAAAATTTATCACTTTAACTATTTCAAAATGTACAGTTCATTGGCATTAAATCTATTCATATTGTTGTGCGACCACCATGACTATTCATGTCCAGAACTTTTTCACCATCCCGTACTAAAACTCTATACTCATTAAACAATAATTTCCCAGGAGGACTTCCCTGGTGGTCCAGTGGTAAAGAATCCAATGAAGGGGATGCAGGTTGAATCCCTGGTTGGGGAGCCAAAACCCACATGTCGTGGGACAACTAAGCCTATGTGTCACAACTAGAGAAGCCTGTATGCCACAGTGAAGACCCAGCACAGTGAAAATAAAAAAAGAAAAACCTTCCCATCCCCCTCTTCTCCCAATCCCTGCCAATCACTGTTATACATTCTGTCTCTAGTTACTTAATATAAGTGCCTTTTTTTTTTATAAATTTATTTATTTTAGTTGGGGGCTAATTACTTTACAATATTGTAGTAGTTTTTGCCATACATTGACATGAATCAGCCATGGGTTCCCGAACCCTCCTCCCACCTCCCTCCCCATCCCATCCCTCTGGGTCATCCCAATGCTCCAGCCCTGAGCATCCGTCCCATGCATAGAACATGGAATGGTGTTCCGCTTCACATATGACAATATACATGTTTCAATGTTATTGTCCCAGAACATCCCACCCTTATAAGTGCCCTTTTGTGTCTAGCTTATTGCATTCAGAATAATGTCTTCAAGTTTCATCTATGTTGCAACATGTTTCAGATTTTCATACTTTTTAAAGGCTGAATAATGCTCCACTGTAACCAGCTTTTTCTTCTTATCCAAACTTTCTTGATAATTTAGCTGTGAGACTATAAGTGCAGGCATCCTTTCGAAGGCCTTAGAGTACTATAGCCATGGGAAACCATATTATCCCAGGTTTAGCTGTATATATCTGCTTAATATCCTCCCCATCCAAAATATTATCCCTGTTACAGAAATAAAAGAGAAGGGATCCACAAGGTTGACTGCAAAGTTTTCCACCTTTGTGATTAGAAGAATTGTGGGTTCATCGATGAAAGGAAAATCAGAACCATGATGATGAAGTCCATCTGCCTCTGTGTGTTCAGCCACTCAGTTGTGTCCGGCTCTGCAACCACATGAACTGTAGCCCCACCAGGCTCCTCTGTCCATGGGATTTCCCAAGCAAGAATACTGGAGTGGGTTACTATTCCCTTCTCCAGGGGATCTTCCCGACCCAGGCATCAAACCCGGATCTCCTGCATTACAGGCAGATTCTTTATCATCTGAGCCACCAGGGAAGCCCCCAATCTGCCTGAGTTGGAGATAATTATGGAATTGATTGAAATGCCCATTGAAGATCCATAACTGGAATTCAAAAGAGAGGTTGGAAACAGAGAAGTAGAACCCAGACTCATGGCCATTTAGAGGCTCCTCTGCTGAAAATCTCAGCACTGAAGGAGCTATCTCGGGAACAGGACACTGACAGACTCCATGGGTGGGGAAGTCAGAGAGAGGGGTGATTTTAAAAGTCTGAAGAGTAAGGAAAGACCCAATTGAGGGCAGGAACCATGCCTTTATAACTTCTCAGTACACAGAGGCTGACTTGAGTACTGTGATGTAAAGGATTCTGAGGCCAATTCCAGGCTGAGTAAATTCTGTGCTTTAATCTCACTATTCAAGTGGGATGATGGTGAGGGTGTGCGGAGGCAGAGTGCGGCCATGTGAATCACACATTTACTATCTCTGCAATGTGGGTTAAGGAGGATTAGGATGTAAAAAGATCTCCCATTGACGTTTTGCATGCTATTTCCTGGAGGAGGAAACATTTGAACTGAGGCTTGAAATAAGTAAATCAAGGTAGAGAAGGAAGAGGGCAGACCTTAGCTTTATGCTCTCTCTATATCTCATATATTTTCTATACAGGAGAGGTAAGCAAGGACTGGGGTTAAACCATCAACTAGGTCTCTCTAACTTCATCTACTGAACTTATCTGCAGGGCAGCAATAGAGATGCAGAGACATAGAGAACAGACTTGTAGACACAGCAGGGGAAGGAGAGGGTGGGACAAATTGAGACAGTAGCATGGAAACGTATACATTACCAGATGTAAAACAGATAGCCAGTGGGAATTTGCTGTACAACACAGGAAGCTCAACCCTGGTGCTCTGTGACAACCTAGAGGGGTGGGATGGGATGGGAGGTGGAAGGGAGGTTCAAGAGGGAGGGGACATATGGCTGATTCATGTTGATGTATGGCAGAAACCAACACAACATTGTAAAGCAATTATCCTCTAAGTAAAAGAAAAATAAAACTCTATCTACCATTTTTCTAGTTTCCCCCGTGTACAGGAAGACTCCTTTGCAGCAAGGATTCAGGTTGCAAAGACATGCATTTTTTTCCATGTAGAAAGCAGACATGAAGGAAAGGCCATTTTCATAACCCTTTGGCTCTTTACGCTAGCTACAGGGAATGGAAAATAGTCTTGGGTTTTTTTTCCTCCAGCTTCCTTGGTTAAGAGGCAAGTGCAACAGCAGTGGTGGCAGCAGCTTGTGATTTCCCTGGATTGTTGTAGAGTTTCTTGAATTAAACCTGTTAGCAGCCTCTATTATGCCCCAGGGGGTGTTTTTGGAGGCCCAGCCTAGACTCTTCCTCCAGACCTTCTGACACTTTTGTAAGTACCCAACTGCCTAAAATCCCTCACTGCCTAGAACATCTCGAATGACTTCTGCTTTCTACACTGAACCCCAGCTGGGATCAGGAAAGTCAAAGACAGTGGGGAAGTATACGCTATGATTGGGAAACAAAGAGAGCAACAGCTTGACTGAAGACGTGGAATTGTTTAGGGAAGCTCAAGGAGACGGAAATATACTGGATGGATGGGGTCAGAACCAGACCGTGGAAGCTTTCCATGCCACAGTGTTCAGTTCAGGCTTGATCTCACAGGGAACAGCTATCATTGGTGAGACAGAATAGAGGTGAGGCTGCTGGACTGGAACATGGAGAGATTGAAATTAGAGGCTACTATAATAGCGGGGCTTGAGACAAGGAGGCCTTAGGATAACGTAGGAGTCAAAAGGAAAGGGTAAATTCAATGATATAAGGAAAGACTTGAAGTTGTGCATAAAATAAAAAAGATACAATATTTGATTAAAAATACTAGTTTGTCACAAAATAGATATGATTATTAGTAAGTCATACGGACATACATATAGTCCCAGGAGTTATGACTTTATCTAATTAAAGTGAAAATTTGTTTTCTTCTCATTTAGTTTCCTTCTTGTACAGGAGGGTGGGGGAAGATTTGGTGAGATACTAGTCAAAGTTAGACGAACTGGTTCATTGGGAAAGACCCTGATATCGGGAAAGACAGAGGTCAAGAGGAGAAGGGGGCGACAGAGGATGAAATGGTTGGATGGCATCACCAACTCAATGGACATGGAGTCTGAGCAAACTCTGGGAGATGGTGAAGGACAGGGAAGCCTGGCGTACTGCAGTCCGTGGGGTCACAAAGAGTCGAACATGACTGAGCGACTGAACAACAACAACATTTGGTTTCTTCCTTTTACAGGAGGGTGGGGGAAGATTCGGTAAAATAATACTAGTCAAAGTTAGACAAACTGGTTCTGATCCATCTACACAAGTTCATCCACTGACACTGCTCCCTTTCACTGCTGAATCATTGCAGAGGGTGGCCAAGTAAAATAATAAACCCTGAGATCCTGGAATACTGCCTATCCTGGCAACGTGAACCTAGCAGAAGAAGGGCCAAGAGTGAAGAAATGTCCCCTGAGAAGTCCCGCTCCCCAGCCACTGAAGTTTTTGCCCTAGTTCCCAGGCCAGTCAAGCTCTCTCAAGTTATACTAATCGTTCCTCTTTATTGAGTTATCTACTATGTCCAGACTCTGAACAAGAGATTTACATTTGTCATCTCATTTTACCATCATGATAATCTTTACAATAAATATTTTTGTAATTACTCAAATTACAAAACTGGGGCTCAGAAAGCTTATAAAACTTTTGATCAATTCATACAATCAATTTCTTTTATCACCTTAAAATTGGAAATCATGGTGAATTATGGGATTACATAAAAGGCAATCAGCCCATCCTCTCCCACCCAGACAATACTGAGTCTCCCAAATTGGATAAGGCATTATTACACTTGTGAGATATTTTAGAAAAAATATGATGGAAATATTGAGGCTTTTCAATTATCAAAATTTCTATACCTCTACAATGGTTTTGATGTCATCCTTTGATCACATGATTTCCTGGTTAGTGGTTAAAAATTTAGGCATGGGTTTCCTTGGTAGTCCAGTGATTAAGAATTTGCCTGCTAATGCAGGGACACAGGATTTGATCCCTGGCAGGGAAGATCCCACATTCCACAGGGGAACTAAGTCTATGCACCACAACTACTGAGCCTAAATGCTGCAACTACTGAAGCCCATATGCCTAGAGCCCATGCTCTGCAACAACAGAAGCCACTGCAGTGAGAAGACTGCACGCCACAACTGGAGAGTAGCTCCTGCTCGCCACAACTAGAGAAAGCCTGTGCATAGCAATGAAGACTCAGAACAGCCAGAAAGAAATAAATAAAAATTTTTCTAAAAAATTAGGCCTGAGGAAAAAAGAACAAAGCAGGAGGCAATCCTCCCAGACTTCAGGCCAATCTACTGTAGCTACAAAGCTACAGTAATCAAAATGGCATGGTAATCAAAATAGCACAAAAAGAGATCCATGGATCAGTGGAACGGAACAGAAGGCCCAGAAATAAACCCACACACCTGTAGTCAGTTATTCTATGACAAAGGAGGCAAGAAGACAGAATGGAGAAAAGACAGTCTCTTCAGTGAGTGATGTTGGGAAAGCTGGACAGTTGCATGTAAATCAATGAAGCCAGAACATACCCTCACATCATTCACAAAAACAGACTCAAAATGGCTTAAAGACTAAAAGATAAGACACAGCACCATAAAACTCCTAGAAGAGAACATAGGCAAAACGTTCTCGGACATAAATCATACCAATGTTTTCTTGGGTCGGTGTCTCAAGGCTAAAAAAGCAAAAATAAACAAATGGGACCTAATTAAACTCACAAGCTCTGGTACAGCAAAGGAAACCATAAACAAATGAAAAACAGCCTACAGACTGGGAGAAAATTTCTGCAAATGATGCAACCAACAAGGGCTTAATCTCCAAAATATTAAAACAGTTCATACAATTCAGCATCAAAAAACCAAACAACCCAATCAAAAAACGTGCAGAGACTTAAATACACATTTCTTCAAAGATGACATACAGATGGTCAATAGACACATGGAAAGATGCTCATCATTGCTAATTATTAGAGAAATGCAAATCAAAACTACAATGAGGTATCACCTCACACCTGTGAGATGGTCATCATTAAAAAGTCTACAAATAACAAATGCTGGAGAGGGTATGGAGAAAAGGGAACCCTCCTACACTTTTGGTGGGAATGTCAATTGGTGCAGCCACTATTGAAAACACTATGGAGGTTCCTCAAAAAACTAAAAACAGAGCTGCCAAATAATCCAGCAATCCCACCCCTGAGTATATATCCAGATAAAACTCTTAATTCTAAAAGATACATGCCCCAATGTTCACTGCAGCACTATTCTCAATAGCCAAGACATGGAAGCAACATAAATGTCCCCTGACAGATGAATGGATAAAGAGGATATGTACACACACACACATATACACAATGGAATACCACTCATCCATAAAAAAGAATGAAGTAATGCTATTTGCAGGAACATGAATGGACCTAGAGATTATCATACTGGGTGAAGTCAGTCAGAAAGAGAGAGACAAATGTCATATAATATTACATATACGTGGAATCTAAAATATGACACAAATATTTCTATGAAACAGAAACAGACTTGTGGTTGACATGGGGGAGGGAAGATGAGGGTGAGATCAATTGCGAGTTTGGGGTTAGTAGACGCAAACTATTATACAGAAACTGTATTAAAAAAAAAAAGGTTTTACTATAAAGCACAGGGTACTATAATAAAATACTCTGTAGTAAACCATAATGGAAAATAACGTTACATATACATATAATATGTTATATATAAAATAAGAATTTATATAAAATAAGAATGTATATGCACATGTATAACTGAATCATTTCACGGTACAGCAGAAATTAACACATTGTAAATCAACTATACTTCAATTAAAATATTAAGAGATTTTTCTCAGACCAAATCAGTTCTATTTTCTCAATATGGATACTTTCAATAATTCCAGATTACATATCAACCAACATTCACAAAATCTGTTATTAACTGCCATGATAATCACATAAATGGAAAAGAGGTAAAGCAGAATTTCTAGGGGAAATGCAATTTTCTCACATGTCCAGACTTTAAAGGCAATGACTGGTTACTATAAATCTTTATATCCAACTTTTTTAAGTTTAAAAAAGTCGAGGAAGTTAAGGAAAGTTCAGCCAGCGCCTGCTCCTATAATACTGTCTCCTGTCATTATCCTACTTGGTATAAAAAGAACAGTAAGATTCACTGGATCCCAGGAGCACTGGGCAGACTAATAACCACAATATGCTTTCAAATGCAGAATGCTATATCTGTATGTGCTAACTTTTTTCGCCAGTAATCGTGCTAATATCCTATTCACTGCACTGGTAATTGCATAGCGCCATCACTGCAATATAATGATGGGCGCCACATGCAAAAGTCAGCTGAGAAGATCTAATGATGTTAAGATGAAATGCTGTCAGTGTAAGTCTGTAAAGATAGGATAACACTGTCAAAAATGAAAGGAAATTATGGCACTGTAAATTCTACTACCATTAAGAGATTCTGGAAGGAAAGGGTTCCACAATCTGGGGCAATGTCTGTTATGACAGATGTGCTCAAGCAACTTAAAAGACAAACTGGCATTCCTCATCTAATTTCCTTTATCCAGAGAGTTTTTATTAAAATTCTTTGTTAATTCCCTACATGAATGTCTTCAAGCCGAGAATAGAACTAAGATTCTCAAAAGCAATTTGTGTTTGAAACATTCATTGTTCTTTGGGTCTATGGTCCAACATAATTGCACCAGATAGCCATTTCTTTTGCAAGGGCAATGAGTACATTTTAAAAGTTTGTGAAAGGTAATAGTCCTCCAAGTTTCACTCTTTGAAGAAACCTTGGCAGTAAGGGAGATATCTTTGTTGCATATGGCACGCCTCACAGAAGAAAAGAAATACAGCCCTTGAATGCATGGTCAGTTTAGGCATAAGCATTTATCCTCTCTATATACCAGATTTTGAAAAGCTTTAGGACAGTTCAAGCTTAAACGAAAACAAAACCTCTCAGTATACTTTTGCACATTTGGGAGCCTTGGGTTTCAGGTCTCTGCAGTTTTCTATTGTATGGGAAACTCAGATTAAGTGATTTTTAAAATACAGAGGCATGATTTCTGCCAAGACTATTAAAAAGATAATAATCAAAATGAAAAAAGGTATAGAGAGTCAACACTTAGGAAAAATTAAGACAAAAGATGGGATTTTGTTGCACTCAGGAATTCTCCCAGTCTATGTGGTGTCTTTGAGTGTCTAGAGACAGATGCACCTTTCCTGGGGCAGACACAGCCCGTCACTTAGATACATGGCTGGGCAAATATAGTCCAGGCTGGACTCGGTTCCCATTCTCCTTTATCATGGCACCCTTGTGCAGTGCACAACCTTCACAACCACTGGTGATGGTCCCGACCCTCCCCAACCTCTCAGGTACAGGCCTAATAGCTCAACCTCAAGGCATCTAGAAAACCTCTGCTCTCCCTACCATGAAAATTCCCATAATTCCTTTTAGTACCCTAATCCAGGCTACTGGATAGGACTTCCCAAGGTAGCCTCCTAAAATACTTTGGGGAGTCTCAGAAATATATTCTAAAATTAAGGTTTGGCCAGGAACATTTCAGCTTTTGTCCTAGGGTAATTATTATCATCTCCTTTTAATTTTCAAAAATGTTTGGGTTTGTATACCTGAAACTAATATAACATTGCTTAAAAAAAAAGTTTCCCAGTCTGAATGATACCATACATGGTCACCCTACATAACTTTGGCGCAGTGGTAAAAAATTCACCTGCCTATGCAGGAGACACAGGAGACCCGGGTTGGGTCCCTGGGTCAGGAAGATCCCCTGGAGGAGAAAATGGCAACCCACTCCAGTATTGTTGCCTACAGAACCCCATGAACAGAGGAGCCTGGTGGGCTACAGTCCATGGGGTCACAAAGAGTCAGACACGACTGAGCAACTGAGCATACACACATAATTTTGGTAAGAAACTGAGATTTTGTTAGAATAGTCTACAGATAGATGCGTGAGATACATGCGTGGATGTGAAGAGGGGAGGTGTGTGGGGGGGTGAAGAATGGAGGCAAATGGTAGAATAAGGTCTCCCACTCAGTTTTACATGGACTGTCACTAGTTAGTTCCAGGGACCGATTGCTCATTACACCAGTTATGAAATTAAACTTTCCTATTAGAGCAACTTTCCCCCAAATTTTCCTGGTTCCAATCCTGACAATTGCCGAACACCCAGACCTATATCATATCTCAAGTCAGCTTCCTAAGTTAATATCCACCAATTGTACCCTTTTTTAAAAAAAATGAGATTCATTAAAGGAAAGAAAATTGTTGATGTAAACAAACCATTACAGGGACTCCCTTGGTGATCCAGTGGCTAAGACTCTGTGCTTCCACTCCAAGGGGCGTGGAATTGACCCCTAGTTGGGGAACTAAGATCACACATGCCCTGTGGTGTGGCCAAGAAAAAGTATAAAACAAACTCTTATAACTAAAAGATGTGTTGAATGTGTCTGAGAATACTAAGAAAAAGAAAAGGAACAACAAAAATGTTATCCTGGTATCTAAGATCACAATTCTTTGCTCTTATTGGAGGGTGGAGGATTTCCAGTTTTGGAGATTCCCCATGTAATAAACTTGCCAGCTACAGCAGCATAACTAAGATTCTTAACCTCTGTCTCACATTCCCCCATGTGAATGGGATAATGAGGCACCTCCTTGCATGCTGCTGTAAAGAAGTGAAAAAATAAACACAAAATAATTAGCACATAGTAAATGCCTACTGAATATTGTTATTTTATATATTAAAAGAGTACCAAACTTGCTTTTGGAGAAGGCAATGGCAACCCACTCCAGTACTCTTGCCTGGAAAATCCCATGGACAGAGGAGCCTTGTAGACTGCAGTCCATGGGGTCGCTAGGAGTCGGACACGACTGAGCAACTTCCCTTTCACTTTTCACTTTCATGCATTGGAGAAGGCAATGGCAACCCACTCCAGTACTCTTGCCTGGAAAATCCCATGGACAGAGGAGCCTTGTAGACTGCAGTCCATGGGGTCGCTAGGAGTTGGACATGACTGAGCAACTTCCCTTTCACTTTTCACTTTCATGCATTGGAGAAGGAAATGGCAACCCACTCCAGTGCTCTTGCCTGAAGAATCCCAGGGACGGCAGAGCCTCGTGGGCTGATATCTATGGGGTCGCACAGAGTCGGATACGACTGAAGCTACTTAGCAGCAGCAGCAGCAAATTTGATTTTGACCAATTTTTTGGTGTGTGTATACAGACAGCATTTTTTTATTGGGGTATAGTTGCTTACAACATTATGTTAGTTTCTGCTGTACAACAAAGTAAATCAGCTATACGTATACATATGTCCCCTCCCTTTTGGACCTCCCTTCCACTCCACCCCCATCTCACCCCTCTAGGTCCTCAGCACTGAGCTGAGCTCCCTGTGTTATACAGCAGGTTCCCACTGCTTTCAATCTTACACATGGTAGTATATATATGTCAATCCCAATCTCCCAATTTGCCCCACCCTCCTCTCCCCCATTCATGCCCACATGTCTGTTCTCTACACCTGTGTCTCTATCCTGCCCTGCAAATAAGTTCCTCTGTAGCACTTTTCTAGATTCCACATATATACAAATATGTGGTACATATACACAATGGAATATTAGCCATTAAAAGGAATAAATTTGGGTCATTTGTAGAGAAGTGGATGTACCTAGAAACCATCATACGGAATGAAGTCAGAAACAGAAAAACAAATATAGATAGCACTTTAAGCATGGGAATTTCTGATTAACCTTAGGTAATTGCAGGGTTTCAAACAGCATACGTCCAATAAGTTAGGAAGTCAGATTTCTCAGTGCTCTACTTATCTCTCAAGAATACTGTGGGGGTAAATATTAAATTATAGAGAATTTGCTGAGATTCTTTAAGCTCAAAACTCTAAGAAAGTTCAAGGTATTATTATTATTAAAGAAGACTCTTTGGGCCTCAGTTTACTAGCCTGTCAAATAGGTATTCAAGGAATACCTTTTATTCAAAATAGAGGTAGTTGAAAGTGGATATTCACTTCCCAGAAAAGAAGTGTTAGTAGCTCAGTCATCTGCGTTGCTCAGTCTTTGTGACCACATGGATTACAGCCTGCCAGGCTTTTCTGTCCATGGAATTCTCCAGGCAAGAATACTAGAGTGGATAGCCTTTCCCTTCTCCAGATAACTATAGCCTACCAGGCTCCTCTGTCCATGGACTTCTCCAAGCAAGAATACTGGAGTGGGAAGCCTTTCCCTTCTCTAGGGGATCTTCCTGACCCAGGGGTTGAACCCGGTCTCCACATTGCAGGCAGATTCTTTACCATCTGAGCCACTCGGGAAGCCCATTCATTTCTAAAGAGCTAGCCAAATAGAAAGTCCCTAATTGTTCCCACCAGCGCTGCCTCCCTCTTGCCCACCCACCTGGAGTGGAAGGGAGGTAGCAGCTTGTCCTTCATAGGCAGAGAGCTGAGCCAAGCATCTCCGTTTCTCAGGTGCCCACTAAGCTACAGGAGGCATGGGGTTAGGCAAGCCCAATGCTGAGCACATGGAAAAGGGGAAGGTTGCAAGGTTGGCAGCAAGAGGGAAAGAGGGATTAGGCCAGGCAGGGAGAGACGGCAGCCCCACATGAGCCAAAAATTCCATGCCTGGATATTCCTAGGCATGAAAGGGACATTCACTTGGCACCGCTTACACCAAGGCCTGACGCTTAGGTCCCAACAGTAGTGGCTGGCAGGCAATGTCACCACATCATGGCTCAAACTCACCAATAAAGGGTTGGGTAAGAGTGCCAATATGGAATATGAGCAAGCCCAAGTTAAAGGAAAGGCAAATATATAAAAGTTGAAGACCACCCATAACAGTCTGACATAGCTACTTCTCAAGGCTACCGTGAAAAGAAAAGTGAATTATACATGAAATCCCTTTGGGAAAAAAACATTTAAAGGCCTATAAAATTTGCAAAAGACAAGCCAAATGTTCACCATCAGACTATGAGTTGGAACGAAACCCAATAACATACTAGAAAACTTAGAGAACATTTTTCTAAACTGTTACATTTAGGGCCACATTGAATTTAATGACCCAGTAAAAGAAAGTCACAAAGACTAGAACTGTCATTAGCACCTTCTACCCCATTCACAGCAACCTCTCTGGGAAGTGCTCCCCCAAAAAACAGTCCTTGGGTGGACTAATGTTTCTCCTAAATGCCATCCCCAATGATTGTTCTATTTCTGAAACAGCAGAGTGGTCATTTATGCCTGGCAGTTTCTATCCTCTTGTCTTCTATCCTTCTATTTCTCTTCCAAACTTTTTCATTGTTCTTGTAAGATAAGGGGAAATTACCACATGATTTTAACTACTAAATATCCTCTCACAACTTTTACACCCAATTGACTGGCTTCAGGAATAATTCTACAAAAAAAAATAATATCACTGTAGCAAAGGTGAGCTCTTTAGTTCACCTCTTTTTCTCAATGCTAAAGAATTCTCCTTATTCTCTCCAAGTTTACTGCGTAGGTTAAGTACCAATGACCTAGCACAGTTACTCTATAACATGATCCTGAAAGTGTCTAAAACTCTTAAACAGCAAGTGTGAAAAATCTATAAAACAGTACACCCCTGAAGCAGCGGCAGACTCAAATAACAAAGGAGGTAAGGAAAACATGTAGGGAAAGAATAGCGCATCCATAGTGTATTCTGAATGTTTTCAAAGCCTGTATCAGTTATTCACTAATTTGTTGATTTCCATTTTTACTTTTTTTTTCTAGAAGACTTAATGCAATATCTGCATATATTCTGTGGGGAGTTGAAGTCCAGAGCTTCAAAAAAAGAAGCATCTTTCTCCTCTATAGTTCCAAGGATTCCTGGAACTTTAAGTAAAATTCCAGATAGCCCTAAACTCCATCGTATTTTATTTGTTCTATTGAGGTATAATTGATACATGTATCAGTTTCAGGTGTACAACATAATGATTTGATATTTGTATATATAGCAAAATGATCACAATAAGTCCAGTTAACATGAATCACCATACACAGTTACATTTTTTCCTTGTTATGAGAGCACTTACAATCTCTTCTCTTAGCAACTTTCAAACATGCAATACAAAACTATTAACTATAGTCACCATGCTGGACATCACATCCCCCTGACTTATTTTATGACTTGAATATTTTACCTTCTGGTCTCCTTCACTCATTTCACCCAGTCCTCCAACCCAATTTTAAACTAACAATAGTGCAAATAAGTAAATAAGTAATGTTTTTTTAAAAAGAAAAAACAATAGTGCATGCTGGCAGATAGTATGTTGCCTGCAAAGTGAGGGCTGTTGAAAAGTAGAAGTAGCAACCAAAGTGTTCCTGATTTCCAAAGTAACCAACTGAAACACATACATCTATTGGGGGTAAAACTGAGAAAATGTTTTAGACCAGGATGCAGCAATAAATTATGTGAATGTATATGTCTATACTGCTTTGCTAAATGCACCATCTAAGAGTCTGCTATGCCAGCGGAAATTTGCTATATGACTCAGGGAACTCAAACCATGGCTCTGTAACAACCTAGAGGGGTGGGAAAGAGTGGGAGGTAGGAGGGAGATTCAAGAGTGAGGGAACATATGTATACCTATAGCTAATTGATGATGATGTATGGCAGAAACCAAACCACTATTGTGAAGCAACTATCCTTCAATTAAAAATAAACTTATAAAAGAATCTATGTTGAGAAAGAGAAATAAAACTAAGTGTTGCAGAAGCAAAAATCGGCTTAACTGCCCATGGACTATATAAGTTGACTTTACTAAGATCCTGGGTACAAGTAGGGTAATGTATCTTTTCTGTCTACAGTTTTTTGTTTTTTTAAAAAAAGACTCCATTGCTGCATCAGCTACACTTCACTTGGAAAGCTATTGACTTTTCCTTTCTGTTGCCTTAATTTTCTTCTGCAGGAGCACAGAGGGATGCAAGTCCAGGGGAGCACTGTGCCTTCCACTGATTATGCTGTGGGACACAGCAGGGAAACCTCTTATCTCAAGCTGAGGTTGCCTGTTTGAGAATCTTTCCCTGTTAAGAAGGTATAAGGTAGTAAACACAGCTGTACAAAAAGGTTTTGAATTTTCTTGCTGTTTGTTTTAATCTATAAAAATGATATAAATAAGGCAGAGTGCAAAAATGTCTATAAATTTATATTACCTGCCCGGATGCACATATTTGTGTGCCAAGTTTTACCCAGCTCAGTGTTTGAGTATTCTGGATGGATTTGACTTTAGAAGTAATTTTTTTTTTTTACATCTTTGCATACAGTGTTGTCAGATCATAAAAATATAGTGGCTTAGGATCAATGAACTTTAAAATTCTAAATTGATCTTGGAATTAGAACGTTATTAAAAATGACTTAAGCTTCACTCTTGCTATTTCCTTGCCAGAGTTGGATCATTGCTCCGAATCCCTGTCTGCCAATTACTTTTCTTTTAACTCCACAAAGGGTAATTTTTAAATGGGAATATTTATATATCTTTAAGAAGAATAAAGGTTTTGTAAATAGTATCACGGCCAAACCTTTTCAAGAGGATGAAATCTGAGTTTAGAAGGAAGAATATAACTCAATTTCAGTTTGTAAAGACATATAATAATATAATCCCATTTACTTCCTACTTAGATGAACTTGAAGTGTTTTCAGCTGTGGTATATTAAATTCATCTCATGGAGAATAGATTTGAGTGGATACTTAAGGCCTTTTCCTAAACAGTTATGTTTAAGTTAAATGAATAAACACATTTTAATGTCTTAATTATAAAAACAAAATGTGCAGAAGTCTATGATCTGCACTATCATTTGGAAAGAAAACAAAAAATATCCTATTAGGTTGGAATTAAGTGGAAAATAGTTTCCCCCTCTGGGGATTTTTAATTTATTCAGAATATTTATATAATTGCCTGCTAGTGAATCCTTTGAGATGGCTTTGTTGGAGACACCCTTTAACTCCAAACACACTTGAGGGCAGGGGGGCACCGTAATTAATTTCAGCATGGGAGGAATCTTTTTTACCTATCCTTCCCATCACTTTGCCACACCCCCATTCACTCACCTCTTTCCCTGGGTAAGCTCACTGTCCATTCAGATAGCCAAGCATTTTGGCTTCGGCCTAGTTAGTTCAGCCTCATGAGTGCATGGGAACAACCTTAAACCTAGGTGGGGAATTAGACAGTTTTGTTAACTCAGAAAAGGAATCACCTCTGAATGTCAGTTCCAAGCCAGTGTGCCTGGCTCTCTCTAGAGAGACCCAAAAGCCATTCAGCTGAGTTGCCAAAACCAATGGCAAACAACCTTTGATACTTTTTAAAGCCTTGACCACTTTTTCAGTCATCACTCCTATCTTTTCATCGCCTCAAATTCATGGAAATGTGTCTTTTCTAGACAAACATCAAATTTAATATTTGGCGGCTCTAAAGTTATTTTTTATTGTTATTTATTTATTTGGCTGTATCGGGTCTTAGTTGCAACATGTAGGATCTAGCTCCCTGACCAGGACTGAACCCCAGCCCCCTCACTGGGAGCATGGAGACTCAGCCACTGAACCACCAAGAAAGTCCCTTACTTTAAGTTATTAAATGATCTCTGTGCCCTACCTCAAAGAAAAGTGAAGCTCCATTGTAAATAAAATGATTACTCAAATCTATCTCCACAACACATAAGATATATGTGACCAGCTGTGTTTCTGTCTGAGATTCCTGGGATGAAAAGTGCTCTAGATGGATTGTGATCATTAAAGACACAGAAACAGTGAACTGCTCTCACAGATGAAGAAAAGTAACAGATCAAGCACTGCAAATAAAAACTGAAATAAACCTCAACCCAAGAAAAGGACTTTTAAAAGACAGGTAGCTCACTGACTCAAAAATAATTCTAAAAAAATTCTTAAATAAAGAAGCCTTGTTTATATCAAGTTTGCAAGTATAATGCTAGTATCATGCTATGCGGGCTTCCCAAGTGGCTCAGCGGCCTGAAATGCAAAACGTGCGGGAGACCCAGGTTCAATCCCTGGGTTGGGAAGATCCCCTGGAGGAAGGCCTGGCAACCCACTCCAACATTCTTGCCTGGAGAATTCCATGGAGGTGGAGCCTGGCGGGCTGTAGTCCATGGGCTTGCCAAAGTTGGATACAACTGAAGCGACTGAACACACACACATGCATATCCTGCTATGGGCGTCCTTTATCTACCTGAATTTCGTGCATCCAATTGACGAGTACAATGTCTTAATTAAATAGCTTACATATTAAAAAGATCTTAAGTTATAAATATTTTCAGGTGCAGTAATTTGTCTGAGTGTTAAGCCCAAAGGAAAGGATGTTCTACTTTTGGTACACCTACAAATGAGTAGACTTCCAGAGGGGCCAGAGGGAGAAAACTAAGTTAACCCTGCTATTAAAATGATATTCTCTTAGGCCTTTCCAAGGCCCTCTCCCTGAAAACTCAGAGTGGCACCATCTTTCCAGGTCATGCAAGTAGTGAATCACCCTCAGCATCAAACACCCCATCCAGTTAGAGGGGAGCCTGCTTCTTCAGAACTATCTCCAAAACGAGGCTCAGCCTCAACTGTTTCTAGTCTTCCAAGAGCATGTTATTGTTGCTGTTTAGCCGCTCAGTTGTGTCCGACTCTTTGAGACCCCATGGACTGTCCCCCGCCAGGCTCCTCTGTCCATAGGATTTCCCAGACCGGAATAGTAGAGAAGATTGCCATTCCCTTCGCCAGGGAATCTTCCCACCCAAAGGATCGAACCCGTGTCTTCCGCACAACAGGTGGATTCTTTAGAGCTGCGCCACCAGGAAAGCCATGGTACTCTCCAAAACTGCTGGGTTTTGCGCTGAAATCCAGGAAAAAAGTGATCTGCTTGGGGTTGAGGGGACAAGGAAGAGTTTGAATGTATAAGGAGTAACAGGAAAGGAACGAAGGGCCGTGGGAGTGGAGAGAAAGATCTGCTAGACGTGGATCGAAGGAAAGCCACGTGGTAGCCGATTGGAACCCCAGGAGAAACCAGCGTCTAGCCAGGGACGCTGAGTCTGGAAAGCGTTTGCCGTTTGCACGCTGCTCCTCGCGGACACTGGGTGGCGCTCGTGGTAAAGACTTGCTCTTCTCTTAGGGTCCGCTTCCCCTCCACCCCCTCCCGCCCTTTGCAAATTTCGGCTACTAGGAGATGAAATTACTCACATTCTTCCTACGTGCCACCTTGGGGAGAGCATTTCTGGAGAAGTTGGAAGCCGCGGGGCTGTTTCTCCACGGCTGGCCGGTCAGTGTGTTTAGAAAGGGGTGACAGCCTCCAGCCCCTGGTCTTCAACCTCTGGGCCTTTGTGTCAGAACCACCACAGTACCAGCAGAAGTTGCTACCCTGTCAGCCAGGATACCCAAAGCAAGTGTGCCGGGAGTATGGGTCTGAAGCGGCAACCAGGCTCGGGGTGGGGAGCAGTGGTGCACAGAGTCACAAAGACAGTATGGGAAATGAAATGGGACCATATCGTGGCCCCTTTTAACTTAGTGCTCCCTCCTGCTTCCTTTAAGGAAAAGAAGGGTATCGAGGAGTGGGGTCAGCCTAGAAAAGAACTGAACAAAGCAAGCAAGTCGATGCTCTGGACTCTCAGAGACACAACCCAGATTTGGAGGGCGGCAGAGAGGCCTTTGCAAAAGTGTCTTCCTGTCTGTCATGAAGGCCAACACTTTAGGAATTGAAACAAAGAATTAAATCTTTCCCTTCTGTCCCACGCCTTTTTGTCTTGTGTAAAAACTGTGGGAGAGAATGTCCTTTTTTTTTTTTTTTTTTTCTGTCTGAGGTGAAATTTAGCAAGGTTTAGGGTAACTTGATATTGTAACATTGTGTTGACAACTGGATTTTGAACTTCTAAATTTTGCCCCAATTCTGCAGCTTCCAATCCATCCAAGTGGGAATCTGCCTTCTCAGCAAGGTCTAAGGACATTGCTAGGAACACTTGATTTAGCATAACCCTATTGCCCTTATTTCCCTCCACATAATAACTTTTAAATCTGTAATAGATAAAAAGTACCAGGGCAGGGCTGCAGCAGTAGAGGGGAGGGGGCTGCTGTGGAAGGGTGCCTGCTCCCCGAGTCACTCGCCTTTGCCAGGAGGTGCTTTGAGCCGTCCCTGCCATTGCTCTGGGGAAACTACTTGTGTAATTAAATGGCAGGATGTGTCTAAGGTGACTCAATGGGCACCGACAACTTCTCCGGAGCACAGGCCAGGACTGCAAGCCTGCTGCTGTTGCTTGTATTCCTCCAAAGCCCTGCGGTCCTCCTCAGCCTAAAGCCAGGGGTGGACAGCTGTGCTGGCACTCACAGCATGGGGTGAGGATGGGCAGCCAGCCTTGCTTCTCTTCACAGGGCATCTATCTCAGAGAAGTCCAGGGTGCGGGGACTCAGGCTGGGCCAGGGCGAGGGGCACTGTGGACCTGGTGACACACACCTTGCCTTCCTTGGGCCCCCAAGGGCCCAAAAGGGCCAAGCGACCACAGCTGTGGTTTTACGATGCCCAGATGGCAGAGGCAGGGAGTTGGTGCACGCGTGGTTGCTCCTCAGCTTTGGAGTTTCAGAGCCAGGCTGGCACCCAGCTGGCATCCGGCTGGCATCCGGGCACCGAGTTCCACACCCGTCCCCACCACTCAGCTCTCCTGCTAGCATGTTTTGAGCCAAAATAGTTCCCTAGTTAAACTAGGACTAAACACAATTAACGGAGACATTTTCTTCTTCAATTGGGGGTGGGGGGCAGGGAGGAAACACTAATAAGAGGCCATCCACCCTGGAAGGGGAGTGAAACTCCCAGGCTCCCAGTCTCCCGACCCCTGGAGGAAGATGCTGGGAGGGCCCAAATCAGGATCCAGCTCCTGTAGTGGCCTATTTGAGGGGAGAGGCAGTGGGGAGTGGTAAACTAACTAATATTAAATTTCTCATCTCCCAGCTAGATCACTGCTAAAACAAGAATGACATGTCATGAAAAGCAAACTCTGCATCCCAAACACCAAGGGTCTGATTTCTGAGCCTTTTCTCTCTTTGCATATGAGCTAAGATATTTTCAATGCAGGAAATAAAGGGACAGAGGGTACAGGAACCCAGATCTGGGGAAGGAAACAGCAGGCCCTTGGTTCTACCTCGGTGGAGCCGGAAGAGAGAAATCCATGAGCTTCACCCAACTTCCCTAAAGAGCTTTTATCTCTACTTCCCAGTGTTCTGGGGGTTCCCATTAGGTCCCTGAGGGCAGGTCATAAGTAGACCGTTCACTTTTGCAGGAGTCTTTGGCCACTGAATACAGAATTATAGATCCTCTATTCCAAAAGCATCCACATAGACTAGAATATTGAACAAATGCGGGGCTGACTGCTCCTTTTGGGGACCAGCAATTTGGGAGTCATTAAGATATTTGTGCTTAAGGCAGTGATTTTTAAAGTCACTGTAGGCACCGGGGGTTGCAGGAACTCTTTCTGCCATTTATTGTGCATTCTTGAGTACCCTTGTCTTACCCTCTCAGAAATAAAACTCATCTCTGGCAAAGGAAGGGCTTGCTCCAGATTTGTCTGTCTCCCCAAATCGCAAATTTTCAAAACATGTAAATTACAACTTAGCTCCCAGTACCCCACTAAAAATATTGTTCTCATCAGTTTCTTTTTGCCTTTGTCCCACATCCCCACTCCCCCCAGTTCACTCTTAAGTGTTCAATTCCACATTCGCCCCTGGTGCAGCTGAGAAGCAAGGAGAGACAGTGGTCGACCTCATCCCCAAACGTGCACTTTCTGAGGCTGCTCATTGGAACACATTGTCTCCAGACAGTACAGAGTTGGGTGCTGGGGCTTCTGCGTCGTCTCTAGAATTCACTGAAAACAGATTGCCCGAGACACCCCTCCTTCCCCCAACTAGCAACAACTCTGTCTCTCTCTCTCTCGGTCTTCCCCCAACCCCTTCATTTTTTTTTTTTCTCCTTTTTTTTTTTTTTTAAGCAATGCTTTGTTGTGCTAAAACTAGTTGGACGAGTTAGGGTGTTGCTGCTGCTCCGGAGGCCCTGGCCAATGGAACCCGATCCACCCCGCTGTGCGTAAGCGCGCAATTAAGGATTTAACCAAGGCTGTGCTGCGCTTCAGCCAGCAGTCAGCCTGCCGGAGACAGAGCTTCCAGGACTCCCAGCCTCCTCCTCGCCGCCGCCGCCGCCTCTCCTCCTCCTCCTCCTCCTCCTCCTCCTCCTCCTCCTCCCTCGCTCCCACAGCCATGTCTGCTTAGAGCAGAGCAGCCCCACAGCCAATTCGGGCAGCCGCCGCCGCCGCCAGCGAGCGATGACAGGAGTGTTTGACAGAAGGGTCCCCAGCATCCGATCCGGCGACTTCCAAGCCCCGTTCCAGACGGCCGCAGCCATGCACCATCCGTCTCAGGAATCGCCAACTTTGCCCGAGTCGTCGGCTACCGATTCCGACTACTACAGCGCCCCGGGGGGAGCCCCGCACGGCTACTGCTCTCCTACCTCGGCTTCCTATGGCAAGGCGCTCAACCCTTACCAGTACCAGTACCACGGCGTGAACGGCTCCGCCGGCAGCTACCCCGCCAAAGCTTACGCCGACTACAGCTACGCCAGCCCCTACCACCAGTACGGCGGCGCCTACAACCGCGTTCCGAGCGCCACCAGCCAGCCAGGTACGGGGAGTGGGGGTGGGAGTCAGGATTCGGGAGGAGGGAGATGCGATGGGACATGGGGGAGCACCCGGCGGAACGGAGTGGGGGCCGCGACTTTACAAACGAGAGAGATTCCCGCGCCAGCATTTTAGAGATTCTTAGTAGAAGCAGCCTGCGGGGGGGCGGGGGGGGTGGTTCGGACCAGCGTCTCTTCTCTTCGGTCCCTTCAGGCGACAGCTCAGTCGGTGGATTCCCAGCTTGTCCGGTCAGGAAGCCAGCTAATCCGGAAAGGGGGTAGGGAGAAGACTATTTGTTGGATTTTGGGGGGTAGGCGAGCTCGGTCGGTGGGAGTCGGGATGCACGGCTGCCTCAAAGCCTCCGTGAGGAACAGTCTGGGAGCAGCTGCGAGCCAGCGTGGTGTGGGTGCCCGGAGCACACGGGACAGGGTGGGGGCCCGCGAGCCCTAGCCCGCCAGAGGAAGAGCGCGCCGAGAGCCCTGCGGTTTATCCAAGGCACTTCCAAGAACAAAAAGCCATTTAAAGGTGGAGGCGGTTTGCTGAAGGGTCACGTTATTAAAGCAATATATATTTTTTTCTCCATTGAGTGCCTAAAATTTGTTTCTCCTTCCCATCTCCTTTTTCATCTGCCTTGAAACTTAGTTGGAGAGTTTGAGGGTTAGTGCGTTTGGGCGGTAAGAGAGGTATGAGGTCTCCTTGGAGAGGTTTTGCTGGTCAGGTTTGATCTCTTCCCACCAGCACATTAATAATCCTGCTAATATTAGCATCCCCTGCTCTGGCAGAATGGAGACCACAATCCTCATTCTCCACCCTTCTTCCCCCAAGAGCTCGGCGCGCGCGCGCGCGCGCACACGCACACACATACACACACACACACACACACACACGCACGCACACACCCCAAGGAGAGGGTCTCCGCCCCTTTCAGAGATGGGCACTTTTGATAAGAAGGTACTTTTTGTGAAAGGGGACTTGTGGCCCCAGGGCACGTTTGGAAAACACGCGTTCAGAGAGTCTTTCCGCCCCCCACCACCAGTCTATGCTACCGAGTCTGCTAAATTCGTCCTGATCTGCCGCCCCTTTCCTACGAAAACACCCCACCGCAGACTCTTTTTCAAATTGTAACTCTTGATAAACTTTACAAGACTGCCGGCGTGGGTGGGTGGGTGGGAGCGGGGGGAGGAGAAGTGGGGTGTCTTCGTTTCTTTCAGTGGCTCTGTGCTTCGTGCATACATGAAAGATTTTTTTTTTTCCTTTTGGCCAAGAACTTATTAAGTCTATTTGTAAAAGAAACCAGACACATCTGTGCCCTCGCAGATCTGCAGGGAGATTATGGGGGCTGCATAATCGACCCTCTGTCTGCGGCGGCTCGGACCGCTTGCCTCTGAATTGAAGGAGCAGTTTGCTTGTGGGTCTTTGAACTTTGGAGACCTCGGTTAGCGTCTTCCCTGCCCATGCGTCTGGCCTCTGTGGGCGCCCGAACAGACGCTGACATAAGGGGGACCACGGCCCGGGCTTCCTCGCTTGAATCCCCGGGAGAGACGAACCCAGAACTCACCCTAGAGCCGTCGGTGAACACAGGGTGGGATTGAAAACGAATTCGGGTGAAGCAAGAACTGCTGCAAGGGCTAAATCCCGGGCGCCGAGAATGGAGTTTTGCTGTGCCAGACGCTATGCAAAAACCCAGGAGAACCTGAATAAACAGAGAAGGGAATTAATCACGCTACCTGGCCTTTTCTATGATGGGGGGCCGGGAGGGGGGCTGTCCCGTGAAGTAAAGGTGGTGATATGGGGAAAGGGGAGTGAAGGCTGCGTGGTAAGAATTGAAAGGACTGTATTCGCAAGTTCTGCAAAAGGGCCATTGTCTGCCAACGAGTTCTAACCGGGTCTGTTTTGATTATTTAGAGAAAGAAGTGGCCGAGCCCGAGGTGAGGATGGTGAACGGCAAACCAAAGAAAGTTCGTAAACCCAGGACTATTTATTCCAGCTTTCAGCTGGCCGCGTTACAGAGAAGGTTTCAGAAGACTCAGTACCTCGCCCTGCCCGAACGCGCCGAGCTGGCCGCTTCGCTGGGACTGACGCAAACACAGGTAAATCCGGCCGCGATCTGGGCCAGAGCCCCGCCTGGGCTGCAAGCCTGGATGGACCGCGCGGTTCGGTCCCGGCGGGCTGGAGCCGACTCATCAGGGCCCGCGAGAAACTCACAGACAGACACTGACCCCGCGCCCTCCCCTCTAGAAGTCAGGCCGGCTGCCGTCGCCGTGCGTGGTGGGGACGGCAGCGAGACGTCGTTCATCCCCAGAAGCAGCCCTCCGCCCTTCGAGTCTACGGGGGCTGAGGGGCCAGCTCCCTAGATTGGAAACAAGGGGAGGGTTGTCTCGAGGACACCCTCGCAGCTGTAGGAAACTGTTTAGTTCTCCGCACAAAGCAGAGCAGCTGGGGTGAGCAGGGCCCGGCCCCCGCGCGGGGGGGGGGTCTCAGGCCGCGCGCTAGGGGGCCGGAAGCAGAGGGTCACGCCCTGCGCCTGCGGCCGGTCCGAGGTGGGGGGCGCTGTGGCTCGGGGAAGTCTGCCCTGGAGAGTCCCCTTCACTCCCACCGCAACCCCACTGTGGCCTACGGAAGAATAAAGAAGGTCCCTCGAAGCCGAGTAGGAGTGAGAGGAAAAGGAGGCGGTCGGGCAACGGGGAGACCACTCCTTGGTCCCCCCTCCTACCTCGCGCGGACGCGCCCCTGGCGCACGGCGCTCAGGCGGTTGTTTTGGGGACGTTTGTGGCGCCGCGTTGCGTGCGTCCCGCGCTGGGTTACACTTGCGCGCTCGCCGGCGCGGACACTCGCGCCCTCTCCCCCGGCCCCAGCCAAAGACTGAAGCCTGGGGGTCCTACCCCAGCGGCGGCCCCTCTGGGGCCCATGATCCAGGCTGTGCCCCCGGGTCCAGCCCCTTGGCCATAGGCCGCCAGCTGAGGGGGGACGCCAAGATCTGGCCTCCTGGGGGCCGCCCTGGGGGAGGCGCGCGGGCAAGCACCTGAGCGTCCCGGTAACGTGTGCCTTTGTTCCCCCCACCCAGGTGAAAATCTGGTTTCAGAACAAAAGATCCAAGATCAAGAAGATCATGAAAAACGGGGAGATGCCCCCGGAGCATAGCCCCAGCTCCAGCGACCCTATGGCGTGTAACTCGCCGCAGTCTCCAGCGGTGTGGGAGCCCCAGGGCTCGTCCCGCTCGCTCAGCCACCACCCTCATGCCCACCCTCCGACCTCCAACCAGTCCCCCGCGTCCAGCTACCTGGAGAACTCGGCTTCCTGGTACCCGAGCACAGCCAGCTCAATCAATTCCCACCTGCCGCCGCCCGGCTCCTTACAGCACCCGCTGGCGCTGGCCTCCGGGACACTCTATTAGACCGGCCGCTTTCTCTTGCTCTCTTTTTTGGGACTACTGTGTTTTTGCTGTTTTAGAAAAATCAACCTTTAAAAAAAAAAAAAAAAAAAGGAATTCATATGGGGAAGTTTGGAAAAATGGAAACAAACAAAAAACCATTCATGTGTAAAGCTTTTTTTTTGCATGTAAGTTATTGCATTTCAAAGGACCCCGTCCCCCCTTTTTTTACAGACGAACATTTTTGCGCAACTGTGGACACTATCAATGGTGCCTTGAAATCTATGACCTCAACTTTTCAAAAGACTTTTTTCGATTTTATTTTAACCATGTAAATAAGTGTAGATAGAAGAATTAAGCTGTATATTCTGGATAAATAAAATTATTTCGACCATGAAAGCAAAATGTTTCTAAAAGATATTCCATTTGCCCCCCTTACAATGGGCTAGTGACGTTTTGTGCAGGCTATTAAAGGAAGACAAACTGTAGAGATCCAACGAGGCAAAAAGGAAAACAGAAAGTGAGGATGCATGGATATAGAACTGTAGATGTGTGTATGTTGGATGCTGTACTTTATATGTCTATATACCTATGTGGCCTGTTTAGAGTACTGCCATATAATATATATTTAGGTGATTTTTGGCCTAACCACAAAAACGTTTAGATAATTTTAAGTTTAACCCCAAATTGTTTCAGGTAGAAAGTAATGCTGAAATCTAAATACAGCCCTCCCTCGCTGCATGTGAGTAAGAAAGAAGCAGAAATCCCTCAATAACCACTCTGAATTCTAAGCTCAAAGCAATTACGGTGGAGACTGCCCCCCCCACCTCCATCAGCCTCTGTGTATTGCCAGAGCAATTAGACAAATTACAGTCCCTTCAAAGGGAGCTTCCAGAGATGAGAAAATGAAAAAAAGAAAAAGAAAATTCCCCTCCTATTACATTTTTTTTAAAAAAAAAAATCTGAAATCTTTGCAGCGTGGCAAATGGTAGTGCCTTGGACTCCCTAATGTATGATTATAAATGTATCTGAGCTCTTTCACAAGAGGAAAGGATCACAGGACTTGAAAACATGATGGACCTAAAGCAGTAGGCCAGGCAGGGCATGTGGGGGGAGGGAGAGGGGGGAGGTGGGGGGGGGGGGGGTTGGGGGGCTGTTCTTTCGGCCAGGAAAGGGAATTGTGAGGTGGAGGAAAGGAAGGAAAGCATTGTGGCCTCATATTGATTTTATTTCGTGTGAGATAATACTCCAAACGTAAGTTTATTTCCTTCATCCTCTTCACCACCTCTGGTTTTTTCAAGAAGGAGTTCTCTCTGCTTTGCTTCTACATAAAACCGTGGCAAAGCAGGTTCCAATCGGTGGGAAGTTGAATCTGTTTGCAGGGATTTCTCTTTTGTGAAGCCTTCTCGGGGCGGAGAGGATGGACTTGCAGCAGCCCTGGCCTCTGTCCCCTCCTTCTCCCCGCACCTCTGCACATGGACGTCAACAGTGTGACCACAGAGAGCTACAGCTTGGGTCTAGAGTTGCGCTCTCAGGCCAGAACTCTAGGTGTCTTTTTGACCGTCCCTTAGTCCGCCTGATTCTGTTTCCTTGGGATACCAAGGGAAATCATTTGTTGGAAATTACAAGATGCATGAGTTACATTTTACAGCTAGGAAGTTAGCAGTAATAAATTTGACAAAAGAGTCTTCTTGGGGGTGGGGAGTGGAGATTAGAACGTAAAAAATTACATCCTGTCATCTGAGGATTTCTGAGAAGGTTTTTCCAGGGCTGGGAGACTAGACCTGAAAAGGCACGCTGTGTGCCCTGAGGGGAATTTACCTGTGTGTTCTTTCGCCTCTTTCTTTCCTCTGCTGTCTCCTTCCTTCTCTTCCCGTTTCCTTTCTAACCTGCCAGTTTGGAAAGGCCTAGAGGGGGTTTCGAAGGTTTGCGTGTCTTGAAGGGACACCCTGCCTGGCTCCAAGGCGGCTCGTGGGCCGTGGCCAGAGCTGTGGACCATCCCCTCCTCGACCACCCCAAAGCGGTTCCCTTTTCGAAGTTGCCTCCGCCTTCGGTACCCTCCAGCTCGTCTTTCTCGGAAGAAGGTCCGGGTGGTGACGCACCTGGGGGAAAGCCGTGCAGAGCCCACTTTGTTTTCTGAGCTGGCAAAGAATAGGAGGATGAGGGGGAAAGGTAGAGGGCTCCGTTTCCTGCTTTTCATTCTTGGCTTCTAAGACTTTCCGGAGTTTCCATTACACCGAAAGCCAGCGTTTTATAGCTGGCGGATCAGGCTGGGAGAAATCCCTCGCTCGCGGTTGCCGAGTGCCAACTTCCCCCAGCGCGGGCGCCCCTAGCCGCCCCGAGGTGCGTGCTCCGGAAGGTTGGAGGGGGCAGACCCGCTGGTGGCCTGAGGGGGGCAAGAATGTGCCTGGAGGAGACTCTTTACTTTTCTACACGTGGAAAGGGCAGATATTTTTCCAGGCCTCCCCCATCATCTCCCCTTCTCCTTTCCTGGCTTTGAAAAGGGGATACCTTCACAACCACCCCCCACCCCACCCCCTCGTCCGTCGTGGTCAAGCAGAGGCAAGGGCGAGTTCGGACTCTTCCCGAAAAGAAGAGGGAAGCTCTTCTTTACTGACCACCCCGCCACCCCCAGCCCTGACACTGCTTGTTGTTAAGGACATCGGAGCCTCGTTGCGATGCGGGCGGGCCGAGCGCTGCGCGGACAAGACTTGGTTTCAGGATTCCTTCCCTTGTGCTAACCTCATTTCTTCCACTCGCAATGGCCTCTTCTTTCGCGCGGTTTTTTTTTTTTTTTTTTAACTTGGTCTAGGAGTCGTGGACAAAAATATTCTGGCAAACCAGTCTGCAGCGGGTTTTCCCTGGCACTGCGGGGATTCTCCCTGGGGAATTTAACTCCCTGCAGTCCCGCGCCCAAGGATATAAAAATAGCAGATCCTCAGCAAAGACTAAAAATATCCGTGTGATGTTCGCCTTCCTCCCACCCTCCCTCCTTCCCTCCATTGTTTATTCCTATATCTAATGTAAACGTGTACCACTCCCCGCCGGCAGGGTCCCCAGTGCCCGACCCCACTCTCCTGACCTCTGTCTGCCCCTTCCGGTCTCCACTTGCCTAGCCGTCAGTCTACTGCTCCCGAGATGTCAAGCTCACCCCCAGATTTCATTTTCTTTCCCGTGGGCTTCTTCACCGCGCCCCCGTACTCCCAAGCCCCTGTCCCCATCTTCAGACCTCCTCACAAAGCCCAGGAGGCCGAGGGCATACTGGCACGGCTGTAATGACTCTTTGGTGCCCTGTCCTCCTCCCGGGCCCTCCTGTAAAAGATGAGATAAATTGGCCTTTGTTTGAGGCTCGTGTTGGGCTAGGCGGATTTCTGCCCTTTTCCCCCCCTTTTTCCTGGCGGCCACCTCCTTGTGGAACAGGGGGCGGCCGGGGGAGCTGAGAGAAGCCGCATTCCTGTGGGTGCCAGGCGGCTCCAGTGCTGAGCCACAGGGCCTGAGACACACACACACACAGGAACCCGCAGACCTCGTTGCCCTTGATCTCCTCGCTCGCTCTCCCTCCTGGTGGGGCACCCACCCGAGAGCCCGTCCACCCACACTCGGATCCACCCAGGTCTCGGCCTCGGGCAGGAGCGTGTTGACCTGCACACCAACACACGCACACACCCCCTTCCGACGACACAGGCGCAGGCCAGGCCAGGCCAGGCTCTCCCCGCCCATGCCAATCCTCTCTCTCCCGCCCCTTATCCCACAATCCCAGACGCGCCGGCTGGCCTCCTTTGGCTTCTTTGATCCCATCGGACGCCCCACGGCTCGCGGCGTCCTGGCCGCGCCGTCCTGGGAGTCGCCCACAGCGCGCCAAGGCCGGGGGTGCTCGCCTCCTCGCAGCGCACCCTGCAGCTTCCTCTGGCCTTGACACCATTCGGCCTCCGGAGCTCTCCAGCCCGAAGCGCGAGGGACGTCTCCTGGAACAGTGCCCCTTGCCCCTCTCCTGCCCCCTCCCCAGGGCTTCTTTTATTCTAAGAGAGGGACCTTTAGGGCTACCCAACCACCACCCCCTCCCCGCCCTATCCCGCAACCCCTGGGATGGCGCGCCTCCCCCTGGCCACTGGGATCTCTCCAACCCGGAGCGCTCCAGCCCTCCCCTGAGGCACGCCCTGAGGGCAGACGCCCTCCGGCACCTCTGGGAAGCGCGCCACGCCGGCGGATCCGCCTGCGGTCACCCCTCTCCCCGCCCAGGAGTACCCCCTCCCACAGCAGCTGGGCGGAGGCTTCAGCCTCCGGGGAGGCTGGGGAGGGGGCGCTGCGGCTTGCTCCCGCCCTCCGCGCTCTCCCAGGTTGCCTGCGAGTGTTGCACACTGTGCTGGGTTTTTTCAGAGTCACAGCGAACTCTGGGCCTCGAAAACAGCCCCAGTAGTGGTAGCACATGTGGGATTGGCTAAATATTTTTCTACGCAGTCCGGTCTCCCACCCCCGCCCCATCCGTTTTCTTTTGCATCTGACAAGCTTTAGGTTCCCGGGTGGTACAGGGCAGAAAGTATACAGAGTATCGACTGCGGAGGGGCGGGGGGAGACTTCCTTTTCAATCATCCAGGGTTGTCGGCTGTAATGTAATAACCTGTTTTATAGGTCGAGCTCTAACAGTAAAGATAGGAACCGAGGGAATTTACATGAATCTCTCTTTAAAAGAGAAGAGAGTCCTGATTTGCAGCAATTAAGTGTTTCTGCTCTTTTGTTCGCTGGGACTTCGTATTTACTTCTGCTTTACGGGGACCCGAAGGAGTCTCTGCCCAAAGCGCACGTATTATTGAGTCTGTTCCACATCCTAAACCAAGATTTATATAAAATGGTGAAATACCACACATTACGACCTTTCGCCACAGGAAGGGGAAAAAAGTGGCTTCATAACAGCATTCTACACACACACACACACACACACACACACATCCTCTAAGTTTCAGTGAGGATTCTCTGTCAAACCTCCACCACGGACAGCCCAGTATTTTGTTTTTTTTTTAAGAAGTAGGTGAAGGTGAAAGGCGGTAAACAGTTCAAGCTATGATTTATTTTAAAGTTTTTTTTTTTTTTTTTTTTTCCTTGCAAAGGCGAGAAGACAGAAATCTGCCCCTGGAAGCTCGTTGTCATTCAAGGACTATTTCTGCCGTTTGCCGTTTGCAAGGTGGGAGAAGAGGGCGGGGCAAGAGGCAGGATATGGACTCAACTTTCATCTGTAAGCAGTGGTCACTAAACAGGGGACATTTCATTATTGCCCTTAAATTCACAGCAGCTAAGGAAGCCTGCTTGCCACCCCGCAGGGTGGCCCGGGCTGGGTAGCTCCAGGGTTTGCCAGGTGGTAGGAGGAGAATCATCACACATTGTCCTAGAGGCTGGAAAAGATGCCCAGGAAACTCTCAGTTCTCATGGTGGGAAAAATGAGCTACTGGGAGTGTACTGGATTTAGGTCTCCCTGACCAGGACATCCCACCATAAACCAGAGCTGGAATCCAGAAATTTCAGCCTGGGCAGGATTACCTTCCAGAAGGCAGCAGCTGGAACCCAGAGTCTGCTTTCACTATGGAACCGGCACAGTGCTCCTGTGTCTCTCCAGACTCTCTTGCTGTAATTCTCCAACTCCCTCTCTCCTCTGTCCCTTCACAGTTTAAGGAGACTGACATTGCTCTTTAACAACCAGATCTGGGGGCAGGGACAGTTCTTTATCAAAAACACCAGACTTTCTGGAATACAGAAAGAAGTACATCAGTGACTGGTAGCAAAAGAAACAGCTGGACTGGCTGACATGAGAAGGGGTGGGTTAATTAATAAAAGTTAATGATAGGATTAAAGCCAATAGCCAGCCACGGTGAGTAGAGAAAAGGGCTTCCCATCCAGGTTTATTTAATTAGCAGCAATTAATCCATTTTCTGCTAATATCCTTTAGGACTCTCAATGACTTGTTCTCAGTGAAAGAGAATGGAGATGAAGCTCAGGAACACTTACAAACACCCAGGGCATTTTGCTCTGATGACAGGAGAGATTGAAAATTCATTTAAGAAAATGTTCATAAACAAATGACAGGCACTTTGTGAGGCTGCCTTGGTGGAAACAATGATGAAACTGACAAATGTTCTTTGCTTGGGGGAGGGGCACTTTTTTTTTTTAAAGGAAGATAATGCTTTAGGAGAGAGAAGGGGGGAAAGACAGGTTTAAAAAAAAAGAAAAAAATATTATTTCAGACACCAGGCAGCAGCAGATGTAGAAGCCCTTGCAAACATATCAGCCCTCCACATATTGAAGATTTGGACACGTAATGCTTCAGACCACTGATTTGCTATTTTCTTAATTCCCGCTCTTCCTTTTCCATATGAATCAAACAGTCTTTTGTCCTTCAGGGTTTGATTTGATCGCTACTGTTCACATTTCACTTTTGTATTTTCCTCTTCCTATACCATTACTCATTGAGTGCCCTGTGAAATTACAATCGTACATTTTCAACTCAGCAACCCATTTGCAGTACAAAAATAGGGTCTAAATAATGGCTGAATTAGCCCTACTGGACAGTTTCAGATGTAACACTCCGTAATAATTATATTGCAGGCTGGATTAGGATGCTATTATCATAATCTGGACGTTTACAATTATCTGTAATTTGCAAAGATGCTCCAGGTCTTGATTACAGCAGTTTTTTTTTTTTTTTTGTATCACGCTAACCATCACTAAACAGTGACAGTAATAACAGCTAATTTTGCTGGCAATATAAGAGGTGCTGGGGTGTGCAAACAATTTCACACCTGGATGTGCTCACTCAACCAAGAATATAGAGAAAGAGCTTCTGCCCTGAGACTCAGAAAAATATTCTCCTCTGCTTCTGTTCAGTATAGATTTCTAGACCCTGATCATTGCCTAAGAGAGATTCACTGGGGGTAAGTTTTTATTTCTTGCATACTACAAGACACAGCTTATATTTCTATTCTCACACAAAGCTGTATGTATTGCTGCTGTAATTTGTTATGGACTGCAACTTTGCTCTAGAGATGGTTTTCATGTCTGACCTTTTATTCCACTTTAACAGTAAAAGGGTTGTGGTTCTGGTGAGTACAATGATTTGGGTGAGAATGGGATCCTTACGAAGTCAATCTGTCTTTCTTGCTTTCTGTGCTGTTGATTTTTGGTGCAGCTTGTGACTGGAAACTGAGACGTGCACCAGGTTTCTGTAAGGTATGAAGGGAAGTCTGCTGGAGAGTTCACGCTGAAATATACTTTGAAACATTGTTACTCAAAACTAGTCCTAGACAAATCCATGGAGGTCTTACACGTAGTCATGGTTTTCAGTTTGGGGGTGCTGAGAGTGCAAACGGAGCTCACTAGGGACAAGTGCTCCTTTAGCATCACAGGTATGCGGACATTAGCAACGGCAGGTGTAGTCTGAATCTTTCCGACTTTATAGTCCCTTTGACGCCTTCCTATATTGGAGAGAAAGTTTCCGGAATAACTGGCCTCCAAACCCACTTCAGGGCTGCTTTACAGTGTCTTCGCCTCAAGCTGGGGGCGGGGGAGGGGGGAAGGCGTGGGATGCTGACCGTAGAGCTGTGGCCTGAGAAGTCCCGATGCCGAGACTTTGGGATTGGAGGGGCACGATTGGCTGAGATGCAGAGTCGAGCTGTGGAGCCAGGGAACCCGTTTGATTTAGGGACATACCAAGGAAGACTCTCGCAGACGCGGTGCAGTTCTATCTATAGATGACGCTGTTTCCTGACCCTGTAGACGCTGGAAGCAGCTAGAGACTTGACGGGTAGAGCCTGAGAAATTTTTGTTTCCCTCACCTCAGCACAGAAACAGAAAGGCCTTTCTCCGGGGGAACGCTTGTGCTAAATTATGTCAAAAAATAAATGAGATGCTTATCGACACCGAGAAGAAATTTACCCCCTTCACTCTCACTCTTCACAACTATTGGTCTTTTTTTTTTTAACTTGAAAAATATTGTCAGAACGAGGCTCTAGAACTCAACTCCGGGAAGTTCGAACTTGGGGAGGCTAGTAGGCACTGAGACTTCACCCACGCCCCTCCTACCAATCCCTCTGGGGGAATCAGTTTACTATGGGGTCAATACCTTCTAAAGAGAGAAAATTATTAACCCTTGCGGTTCAGAGGACCCAGAGGAAGCCCATTTCCAATGCCAGTTCCTGGGAGGACCCCTTGATAGAACTTGCTGTTTAATTAAACTCATATTAAGAGATAGAAAGATCCACACTGGTGCATCATGGTAACATCTCCAATGTGTTAAAATGCATTTTCTGGGTTTCAGAATTCCATGCACTCTCAGTGGTTTGGCATGTGTCTGGTGATTTTTTTTAAAGAAAAATCAGTGTTGGTTTCGATGTATGGTAGCTTTCTCTCTAATGTAATTTGAATAATTCAGCAAAGCCCCACTACCAGCTGTACTTCTGCAGCCTCTTCCATTCTTTTCAGCATTATAATTTTGGTTAATTTTCAATTTTAGGTCCTACGTCTCTGCAATTTGTGTATGAATAACAGAATAATTTCCCTCTTTTGTTTCGCCTTTCCTGTTCCTGAATCTAAATAAAGATGGCTTTTTAGTATTAAAAGTGGAAGAAAATTACAGGTAATTATCTTTGACGGTAAAAACGCTGTAATCAGCGGGCTACATGAAAAATTACTCTAATTATGGCTGCATTTAAGAGAATGGAAAAAAACCTTCTTGTGGATAAAAACCTTAAATTGTCCCCAATGTCTGCTTCAAATTGGATGGCACTGCAGCTGGAGGCTTTGTTCAGAATTGATCCTGGGGAGCTACGAACCCAAAGTTTCACAGTAGGAAGGGGGAAAAAAGAAAAGAAAACATTTTTCCTAATGTAACAATACGAATGCTAGAAAATGACAAGACTGATCGGTTTTAAACCATTCTGAAGACTGACTGAGCGTGGAAGTTGCTCAACAAAAAAAGGAACGGGTATATTGGTAAGTAGTCTTTGCTTTGTGTCTAATTATAGTGACTGTCCTTTTGCACGACTGTATGTCGCTGTCATTATATGCAGCACTCTGAGTATCTCTATTGACTTCTGATAAATGGCTCAGTGGTTTCAAGGTTCATAATTTGAAGGATGCCCAGGTCTGTAGCCATTAATTCTCGCAGTATGGGGCTTCCTGCTTGCATGACGAAAGAACTTTTCATTTTCATTATTTCTGTGCTTTCGACAAGATCAGAAGGAAGGATGTATTTCATCCAGGATTGTGTGTTTTCCTATCTAGTTAGCTTGCAAAGGGTTGTAAATGTGAAGTAGTCATAATTGTGCATTTAGTTTCCGTTTTTTTCCCTCTGATTCTTTCCTTTTTTTGTTTGTTTTTTAAAAAAAAGCTGCTTCCAAACAAAGACAAATACAGCTGTATTATTTTGACTGAGGAAAGGGAAAGGAGAATACTCAGTTTCAGCACTGGAAACTACTGGATGTCTAGAGGTTAACCTGGGGTTAGATCATTCTAATGATTCTTAAAAATAGATAAATGTGTAGAAATTACAATAAAATAGAATATATAAAGGAACTTGAGAAAACATCTATGGTTAATGTTAAAGTACTTAAGACAAAGGTTAGTGCTGCAAGCTGATATCTTTGCAGGCACTTGATGTTTATATATAGGGTTTCCCATATTAGGAAATAGGAATTCTTTTAAGAGTGATAGAAAATATACTGGGAGGGAGGGAGAAGGGGGTGGTAAGACAGAGACACACAAAGAGAAATATACAGGACACTCTCAGCGTTTTGTGGCTTTTACTCCATATATGAAAGAAGACAAAAACATACAAAGTATATGTACAACTAAAATTCAACAATATATACAGAAATGTTTCTTGATATAAATGTCCCTATTAGCTTAGTGAATGCCACCAATTCACCTAGTAAAGATATCAAAGCAATAGAATGGTGATTTTGGTTGTTTCCTCTGTCTTTCCTGATTCCAGTTCAGGGTTTGGGGGTAGGGGTGGAGGGAAAGTGGTTTTGTTTTGTTTAAATCATCATTCTTGCTCATTGCATTTTGATAAAATATGCAGCATTCCTTTCGTGGCACTGTTCTAATCTTACAGCCGATTTTTCCTTTTTCTTTAGAGAAGGGCTGTTATGTCAGGGTTTCTTTTTCTTTTCTGTTCTTTCTTTCATTTTTTCTTTTTTTTGTCAGTCTGGGATTGTAAATAAAAATGCAGGAGTCCAAACTGCTGCTTTTTCATCATGTAATGTCTTAAGCTCATTAAACAAGTAAAAACGCTGCCATGTTTGCACAGATTCTTCTGGTGGGGGAAAATGTCTGCTTTAAAAAGTCGTTTTGATGGATACTCCCAAAGAGAAAAAGAGGCTCAGAGCCTGGATCCCAAGGGGTGAGGGAAATATCCTTACAGTGAGAGGCTTCAGGAGCACTGGCCTAGAAACCAGTCTCTCTCTCTCTATTTCTCCTTCTCTCTCTCTAAAATTCAAAATCAATTACTGAGGCTGCTCAAGGGAAAAGGCAGATGGGGAAAGGAATTAAAAAAAGAAAAGTGGGAAGGAGGGAGGCAAAAAAAGAAAAAGGAAGAGTGTGAGAGAGAGACTGACCGAGGGAATGGGAGAGGAGAGAGAAGGGAACAAGCGCCCAGTCTGGCCACACATAAGAGTTCTCCCGAGCCTGCTCCTTCGGCTCGGTTTGGCAGATGCAAGCAGGTCCCGGATCCTCCTTGCCTTGTTCAGACGTCTCCCTAGGGTATCTTTTGCCCTTGGATAACTCACATCATCTGTGGTCTCTGCATCGTGTCCTGGTGTGGAGAGGAGTACCAATGCGAGTAGCCGGGCATGTAGCTGTTGGGGGGCATACTGACGCCCTTGGCCGAGGCGGAAACGTCCCACACCGGAGGCAGCGCCGGCGAGCGCGGCGACAGGGCCGCGGAGCCCGGGAGAGGGTCGCTCTCATGCGGGTTACTGCCCTGCTTCAGCAGTTTCTTAAACTTAGAGCGTTTGTTCTGAAACCATATCTTCACCTAGAAAGAAACGCAGCAGCGATCATTAGGCCCGAAAAACATCGAACTGGTGCCTGTAGTGGAAAAAAAAAAAATGACAACCCGCAAACACGAAGCCCTCAAGACCCCGCCTTCCTCCACCTCTTCCTAGCCGCTCCCCTCTCCCGGCCACTCCACCCCACCCCACCCTACCCCCCGCCGTTTACTTGTTATCTTGTGCGGATCCCTAAAGTCATTCTAACTCCTCAGTTAGATGGAAGCCTAGGTTTGAAACAACAGCATAAGTAAGAATAAAACTAGAATAAAGGCCAACGAGATAGCCAGGTTCAAACTCTAAAGGAGGATTTTTACCCGGTGAATTTTTCAGATTAAAGCTAACCAGAGGCACTTCCTCTAATAGTCTGGATGTGCCCTGAGCAAATAACTAAGAACAGATTAAAACCCAAACGCGTTGAATTTACATACATAGACATACACTGTACATGGAGCACCTTTCTTCTGACATAATCCTGCAGCGATGAGGGACTGTGCCTCATTCATTCCCTATTTGGTATGTTGTTTAGTCAAATTGCGGTCATGATTGTTAGGGCAGGCACTAAAAGCCAAAGGGCTCCTGAAAGTTAAATGCAAACCAGGAGTCTAGGATGGGAGCATATCCAAAGTAACATCCCAGATCTACTTTACGTGAAGGACCTTCTATGGTACAGCTTCGTTTACCTTTAAAATTACTTAGCCTTAGGTATCTGCTTTTCCAAAAGGAATACAAGTTACTGAATAGCAGGAATCCCTTCATCTCAAACCCCAAATATTTCCAGCGGCAACATGGCGAGAGAAACCAGGCTGAATTGAAAAGAAAGAGCTTAAGGAGCATCTGTGCTGAGACAGTCAGTCTCAGTCAGTCTCAGTCTCAGCACACAATCAGTCCCCAGCCAGGGTCTCAGAAACCTGATGTCCCCTTGCTGAAGAGCATCCATTTCAGATGAGGCCTACCACCCTGTGCAGCCAAGCTAATCAACAGGGACAAAAACTTCAGGTGTCTGCAGCCTGCCTCTATGACAAGGGTCCTAATATACCTACCTAAAACCTCTTCCTGTGAAGTCTAAAACGCCCCATACGTCTTTCAAATTAGTAAGACCGGAGAACTTCAGCAACTGTACTTAACCGAGGCTTCACCTGCTATAATTCGAGCACATTCCTCTTTGATCTCCGGCTCTGCCATTATGCCCAAATTCTGTGATCCATGGAGGTACCTTAGCCTGCACCAGCCAGTCAACCAGGATGATTTAATCAACTGAATTGAGGACAATTTTCAGACAGACTCACCTCATCCATCCTAGGATGAACAGTTTTCACCTTGGTCACTTTACCAAATCCTATTGGAACCTGTGCATGTCTGGCTAACCCATCCTTTTCACTTCATAATTCTTTCAATGTCAATGAGTTGAAATCCTCATTAAGTCCCAGGGCCCACAAAAGGATCCTTAAGAAACATGGGTCTTATACTGCCCTCCTGGTCTGAACATCTTTTTCTCTTTCTCCTACTTGTTTGCTCTCTTTTGTGTTGTTCTACTGGAGTAAGACTGGATTAAATAAGAGTTTGATCGCCAAAGGACACTAGGCTGGGGTGGGGTCACTGAGAGTCGGGGGAGGATGTGCAAATCCAATCCAGTATTCAATACCAGGTCATGTATTTCAAACTGTGTTGTCCCAGAAAAGTGCATAACTGGAGCAAAGGCACTTGTCATTAAGCTCCTTCCATCTTTGGTTGACTAGGCCAAGAATTCCTCCTGATGAGCTCCCTGCCCGATCTGCAAGTGAGGGTCAGCATTTCAGGGCTTCTCTGGAATTACCTGTGTTTGTGTCAGTCCTAAGGAAGCTGCCAGTTCAGCTCTCTCGGGAAGGGCCAGGTACTGAGTCTGCTGAAAGCGATGGTTTAAAGCCTGGAGCTGCAGGCTGGAATAAATGGTCCGAGGCTTCCGAATCTTTTTCCCTTTTCCATTGAACCTGATTTCCCCGTTTTCAATCACTGTGGTTTTTTGTTGATCTGCAAGCAAAGGATACAGAGGAGTGATCACCCGTGAGGCTACTGCTGCAGTCTCCCCGAGCTTGGCCTGGCGTGTGCCGAGACTCTTCAAAGCCACGAAGAGTTTCCTCGAAGCGTCCCCAAAGCCATCCTGACCTCTCTGGGTTCCCAGTGCCCGGGTACTCCCGGCAGCTGCAAAAGCTACTTTCAGACCCTGACTCTGGCTCTAATAATGTGCGGTGGTTGGGTGAAGGGAGCGCCCTGGGCCGAGGGGCAAACAGCCTAGCTCCGCCGCAGCGGAGGCGGCGCCGGCCGCTCTCCGGGGTGCGCGGCGCCGCGGGGCGGCTGCTCGCTCCGCCGAAGAGCAGGGCCCCTTCAGTCTGGCTTTACAGTGCCTTCAGGTGTGCTTGAGCCACCCTAGTGATTTTGCGGCCAGTTGGCTTGATGTCACTAGCTCGAAGCCCGGTGCACCAAGGTACCTCGGTGTGTTCGAAAATGAGTCTGCCGAGAGGGACCAAAACCCAAACAAAACACCACCAGAGGCTCAGATCAGCACCGGAGCGGGTTCAGCCTCACGCGGCAACTCTGTCCCCCACGAGTGCTGAGCCCTGGGCTTCACTTCCACGAACAAAGGAGTAGCCAGCAGCTATCAAAAACCCAAGGGAGGGGGCCCAGTAAGGGGTGGGGGTGGGAGACACCTCAAAGTCCGCGGGGGAGAGCCCAATTGTCACCAGCTTAACCAGAGCAGGAGGCCATGCCAGCTTCCCCCCGGTCACCAAAGCGCACCGGGCGCCCCACGCAAAGTAGGCCACCGGCTGCCCAGATTATGTTGGGGAGCAAAACACGCTCCCCAGTTCTAGCCCAGAAATGTCCCTAGTCCTGCCAAACGTGGGTCAAAACCTGGAGGGGAGGAGAGAGGCAAAAGGGCGCACAGACCCCTGCGGGCTGGAAAGCGCAGTGCGGGCCAACTGGTCGAGCGAAGCCTGCGCCGAGTCGGAGGCGCGGCCCGAGCGACGCGCCGGAGACGAGGGAGCGAGGCGGGTCGAGCCGCAGGGAAGCCTAGGGTCCGGGGCGGCGCGGCGCGAAGGGGCCCGGCCGGGCGAGGCAGGCAGGCAGGCGCCAGGCAAGCGGGCGCGCACCAGGCCTGGCCCGGGGCGCGCCGGGCCGCCTGGGGGAGGGGGCCGGCGGAGGCCCGGGCATTGAGGAAGTGAGCGGGGCGGGCGGGGTGGGGGGCAGCCGGGAGGCGGG